>CM062818.1:204720357-205352475 GCA_031772625.1 Pinus tabuliformis | reverse complement strand
TGGATTTTGTCTTGGGATCGTTGTGAACCAAAGGGTTCATGATTCATGTGCTTGTAGTAGTGGACCACTTTTCCAAAATGGCTCATTTAATACCCTAGGGAAGGAAAATCGATTCAAGCCAAGTCACACATTTGTTTCTTCAAGAAATAATACGGTTATATGGTATTCTAAAAAGTATAATTAGTGATAGGGATACCTAGTTCTTAAGCCAATTTTGGAGGGTCTTATGGAAAAAATTGAGTACTAGGTTGCAATTCAATTCATCATACTACCCCCAAATCGATAGTCAAATTGAGGTGGCGAATAGGAGCTTGGGAAATTTACTAAGGTGCCTAATGGCTAACAATCCTCAAAAATGGGGTTTAGTAGTACCCCAAGGTGAATTTTCCCTTAATCCAACAAAATTATATCTCTAGGTGAATCCACTTTTTAAATTGTATATAGAGCTAGTCCTAAAGGACTTGTAGATTTACTTTATTTGCTTGAAAACCCCTACCTTAGTCTAACTATTAAAGATTTTGTAAAGACAATTTGTAAAATACATTAACAAGATGAGAACAAATTATAGCCAATGAATGAAAAATATAAGAGACATGCTTATATGCATATGAGACAAACACTCTTTCCTGGGGAAGAAATGGTCATAAAACATTTGTGCAAGGAGAGGTACCCCAAAGGTACTTACAACAAGTCAAACCCTAAGATATTTGACCCCCATAAAATTATGAAAAAAGAATATGAAATTGCTTATCTAATGAGGAATTTGGACAACAACTTTATTTTTAATGTTGTTAACCTTCAATCACACTCGGCTAGGACAAATGCCAACTAGATGAGTGGAGATCAAAATGAAAAGGAAAATGATTGGAATAAAAACTTGCCAAAGAAGAAAAGAGAATAAGATGAATGAGTGTTAGACACCAATTTATCTACAATGCATTCCAAGTCATATAAGCTATATTTTGTTAAGTGGAAAGCCCTACCAAATTCACACAACACTTGGATCACAAAGGCTAACCTACTTAAATACAGTTGAATAACTACATCAGGTGACCTCAAACCAAAATATTAATAAATTCAAAAAGTAGGGGAGGATGATGCAAAGCATCTTAGCTAATGGATTTCTCTCATGTTCAGTAACCAAATAATTCCACATCCCTAAATTCCTATCATTCTACTAGGTAGTTTCAGGAGTTTGTGTTACTAGATTTGGTGATCTATTACACATGCTATGTTTTTTCTAGTTAATAAAGAGCCTTAGCACTCTTTTAGTAGGAGATTAGAAGGGAGTCTATGATCTACGAGGAGGGGGAATCAGAGAAAACAATGTTTTCTGTTAGGGTTTTATTTTTGGGGCGAGTAAAGTGACAACATGCCTGAGGGTTATTATTGGCTAGAAGTCATTGTTAAAGTGAATTTCTCACTCTATGCCTCATTAGGGACTATAGTTTTCGGTGAAGCGTCAAGATACATTTGACAAGACAACCATTGAAATGTTTCATTGATAACCATTGAAATGTTTCCTTGTTAGTTTGTGCGTCAATAGGAACTATAGTTTTGGTTTGTGCCTCAATAGGAACGATGGTTTTGGACAGAGTCAAAGTGATTTAACCATCTATTTTACTATTTTATCCAAATATGTTGTTCAATTTAATATGTTACTATTTTATCCAAATATGTTGTTCAATTTAATATGTTTGTTATATAAAATTTAACTTAAATATTGTATTTATTTGATTTTTTAAAAATAAATTTGATTTCATATTATGAAATTTTAATTTAGAATTTTTGATCCATTGACATTCTTGGACTAGCTTCAATTCTTTCAAAGTGGCTTCGTACTCAACCTCTCTTATGAAAATTTCATTGTAAAGGCTAGCAGAACCCAACCATACCATGTGCAAACCACTCTCAACACCATTTTTTTTTGGGTTGTCTACCAAGGCCACAAATTCGCCTAGACACAGATTTCTTGTCCAAGAAAAAAATCAAAAAATCAGAATGGAGTATTTGAATTGTTTTTTTATGGTGGAAATGGATTAACACCATCAAGAACCCTGGGCACCCAAAATCCTGAAATTTGACAGTTACAACCAAAATTTAAAAAATATCTGCCAGATTTTGTCATAGTCTTGCCAGAAATTCCCTTATTTTCCGAGCTAATTTGTAAACTATTTACACTACATTTTTTTTTGGTTAATTATCATTATTATATAAATTTTTAGAAAAATCAAATGTTCCATCGGTCAATATGCCGACTATGCAGGTTATAATGAAATTTGTGCATACGCTTGATTTTCCGTTTGTAATAAAAGCTCTGCTCCGATGCTTTGCCTATTCACATCACCGACATTACATTGACGCCACTGTCAAGGTTACCAATGCACATTGACACTATAGTGAAGGTTCCGAATGCTATTTCGCAGGTTCTGACAACACTCATTGCAGTCAAGTTTTGATAAGAAGTGTCTACGCGGTGGAGGAATTGCATGGATGGTCAAAATTGGTCGGAATCCACATAAAAAGAAATTAAAAATTTTTCATCACTAGTATTTGAATAATGTTTTTGATAGTGGAAATAGAGTCAGCACCATCAAAAATTTCGGGGCACCAAAAACCTTGAAATTTGATAGCTGTAACCTGGATTTACAAAACTCCTTGCCATTTTATTAAAATCTTAACAAAATTTCCATTTTTTCCAAGTCTAAAAAACAATCTAGACTACGTGTTCTAATAAGCTCTGATAGACTCTGATAACCTTAGTTGTGAAACTCTGACACTAAGTGCTTGCTGGGTGCTAAATATCCAAGTTAACATATATTCTACAGGTGGTAGCTCTGTATAGAGGGGTTCAGTTGAATATTACTGTGCAGATAG
Source organism: Pinus tabuliformis (assembly GCA_031772625.1). NCBI lineage: Eukaryota > Viridiplantae > Streptophyta > Pinopsida > Pinales > Pinaceae > Pinus > Pinus tabuliformis. Next base: position 205,349,598 of record CM062818.1, on the reverse strand, counting down.
ATCTGCACAAACCAGTAAAATAAGACACAAATGTGGTCAACAAATTCATTGTAACTTCATTTTAATTAATTTAGAAAATAATACTACTAGAAGTTAAGATTTTGTATGGTTAAAATAATATTTTCACGGACCACTAAAAGGGTTGGTCTATACTTGTGTTACTTTCTTTTAGATCGATTAATCTCTTTGTTATTCGAAGCCCTTGGCTCCTATCTGGTCGGACAATATTTAGTGCTTGGATTCCCAATTTCTTCATTGTTGGTTCTCGCATACTTGCAACAGGGTTTCACACAAATGCATGGGGAGAAACCCTAATAGCCATAAAATCGAAGAAGAACGAAACTGTTGGTGATACTAGAAGATCATAAATATGTAAAGCAGAGGAACCTACGAACATGCAAGTTTATGAGTATCTTTCGCACAAATGCTAGAGAACTAAAGAAAAATGTTACATTCAATAGTCTTAAAAGATTATTACACTAATAGGCTTAGTTTTTTTTTTTGAAATATTTTTAGTCGTATACACATTTTAACAACTGTTTTTCAGCTTCCCACCTCCACTCATCTTAGCTTGAGATTCTTTTGATCTCCGCTATCCATGTTTCTCGGCCATTTATTTATATAATTAGTTTATATTATATATATATTAATATATATATATATATATATAATATATAATAAAAATCTGATTGCTATCCATATTTTTCAGCTATTTAATTTACATAATTATATTGATATAGTTTATATAATTAACTAGTATATATAACTAAATCTAAATCTATTTAGAAAAGAAAAGAGCTTCACATAACTGAGTGAGGAATTTTTATTCACATTCTAAGCAACTTTTAATATTATGTCATTAATGTTCAATAGTGTAACATGTCCATCCCTTCTAATACTACTCATATAAATAAATTAAAACTTAGCAAAATAAAAATATCCTCTTTTTTTTTTATTTATCGCTTTACTACTTAATCAATCATAAAACATCTATAAAGTGAATTCCACTATGATAAGCATCATAGTAGTTTAGTATTAGGTGATTTGTAAAGTTTCCAAACAAATGCACTTGATTAATATTCCCCTCCTTATTTGTATACTTTCATATGCCTCACACCTAAAGAAACTACAGGTTTAAGGTTTCGACATATTTAATGGGTGGTATTTACAACTTTCAACTATAATGTGCATATGTTTTCATTCATTATGACAACGAGTAATAATCTACCTCGTACCAAGTGCCGATCTACAGATGATTGACATGCTGTGAGGAGTACCTACCCAATTAATGGGCTCCATCTCGATCTCATTGCTAGGGTTATTTGTCCTCATCTGGGTCGTAGGTCTGTAAAGAGTGAATCTAACGGTGTAGGTCGCCCCAGGGCAGTTGAGGTAACTGATTGCCTCCCCAGCACCGTTCGAAATTCCTCATTCTCACCACAACTGCTTGGAGCTCCGCTATCCATCTCCTGTAGGGTTTTGGGTAAATTTTGATGATTTTTCGCCACATGTACACTCTCTTATTTTCCTAAGCCACGGTTGTCAACAACATAGCTCATTAGCAATTTTTGTTTTTATATTCCTTGCTCACCATACGCTGGTGATTGCAGACTCGGCTCCCAGCGTCCACGACAAGTTGTTCATTAGTGCCTTCGTTGGCCTTAGGCGCAAGTACTTACAACAGAGTTCCTCGGTTATTCTTAATGAAGATTTCCATGGTTTTTACCAGCATTTTCCCACGCTGCTACACCATGGCTAGCGACCCTTGATAGGTGATAACCAACACCAGATGTTTGTTGGGTTTTACTTATGCTTTGTTACCAGGTTTGAAGCTACAATTGCAATTAACCTACACCTTTGTTGCTTTGCAGGTAAATGATTACGGGTTTTGATTATTGTTGGCTACCAAGGTATTTGCACAACGACCGCGTTATCTCTTCCACTCAGTATTGAACTAAGTTATCCTACATGGCACTGTTAACTCACCCAGTTTTTCTTCTTCAATGGATTGTAATAAGCTTATGGCTAGGGTTTCATCGTTTGTTTTATGAACCCATCCACATTATGGACAAATTTTTTGACTAGCTAGCCCTAGGGTTTGAAGGTTATATAACCTGTCTGGTTTGAGTTAGAAGTTAGGGTTGGTTCTGATAAGGGAACTCTCTATTGCATTTATGGTATGTCCAGTTCTGTAATTTATGGAGCCTTATTTTATGTTTTGATTACCCAACAATATTTCACGTACTCAGATCTTTTTGTTACATTTTCCTTGGGCTGTAATATGATTTAGGGGCAGATATTGTTTCTTGATTTAGGGGAAAATATTCTTTCTCGTTATTTACAATGGTTTGACTTTCTTAAAAGGTTAATTGCACAATAATGTACTATAATTCATGAATGATAATTTCCTCTTTGCAAGATATGGAAAGGGATTAGAAGTTCTTGTACAAAATTGTTTAAAAGTTCTATTTTTTTGTTTCGTTTCCATTGCGTAGTTGTAATAAATTTTTCTTCTCTTACATAACCTACAGGTTCTTAAAATAAGCCAATTTCCTAGCATCTTGCCATCAAAATCCTTATGTTATAAGTTCCATTGGTTTTAATAGAATCTGTTACAAATTCCTTTAACTATAAAAGAAATTGATTACTAAGGTGCAACTCTCCCGCAGCAAAAAAGAAAGATGATAAATATTATTATAGCGACTACGATATATCTCTTAGGCATTCAATTGAATATACCAATTTCTTGTCCTATTGGTAGTTAATTTCCAATGATTGAATGAAGTTCACTCGTTTACTGTTTTGAATTTAAAATTGCATGTCTGGAAGAATTACAGTTATTGTCGAAGTGTATCAAATGGTTATATGTTGCATAACTCAGGATTTATCTATGGTACTGTTTGCAGTTTTAGTTTGTCTATTTGTATATCTTGTTGGTTTACCCTTTTAAAGGTCTCAAGACTGTTCCTAGCAGCTGGTGAACTGTGTAGCTTCAGGAACTAACATGTTTCCTGAATCAAATTCATAATTTAATTTTTGTTTAATTTTGGAACATTACTTGTTCAATTGTTCCTTTGTCCCCTTCTTACCAACTTCTACAAGGTGACCACCTAACTAACCCTGGCTATTATTCCCGACAAGACATTCTACATGAATTTAAACGAATTTTTTTTTGTGACTGTTCTAATCATAGATTTCCTTTATGAAAACATTCTATACAAATAAACAATTAGTTCTCCAGAACATTTCCATAACAGTGATTCTTTCCTCAATTATTTAATGAATGTTGATAGATAACAATTCCAACAGAGTCAAACCTTTTCCATATCCATTAATATTTAATCAGAAACCTCCTCTTACGCAGACACATATAAAAATAAATAGTTTGATAGTTTCAATACTTATTTGCATTATGATAATCCAATCCAAAAAACTCGTTTAGGAAGACCACTCCTCCCTACCAATGAGAATGACTATTACGTCCATTTCTCCCCCGAACTCTCCCAATTTCCAAACAATGAGTTCGACTGAGAGTCCTTTTGGTCAGTTCAGTGGCATCAAGGCTTCACTTAGCCAGCCAGAGAACTTATAGTCTTCTATATGACTTATAGCCTTCCATTGGCCCTAACCAGCTCAGGAATTCTCCTCCTTAAGCTTATTCTTTCTGTCAAAAAGAACCAACCAACACTCCTCTCCTCCAAGATTTTCTTTTAAATATCTATGAGGTAGGAAAATAATTGTCCTTCCAAACTGTATGGAAATTGAGAAATCTTGTGGGTCTTCATGTGAGTTTTCCTTTCTAGATTAAACATTAATCATAAAAATAATAATAAACTTCTTTTAAGTGTATATTAAAATTCCATTAGGTTCTTAACCAACCTAAAAATTTACCAGATTCAAAGTAAAGTAATTAACAGTAATTCCAACTATTTTTCTAATGAACCTTGGGGTGTTACATCTTTCCCCCCTTACGCGTAACACCATCCTTGGTGTTTACCCAGTCTTGAAGCAAACTAGGATAAGCTTGCCGCACAAAGCTTTCATCTTCCCAAGTATCTTCCTCTGGGCTAAAGTGCTTCCACTGCACTTTAGCTTGGGTGATAGCTCGCCTCTGCAACATTATTTCTCTTCGTTCTAGAATACGTAGAGGTTCTACCATAAACTCTCCATCCGAGTCAACCTGTATTATCAACCATGTATAAGTTAATCGTGCAGTATCAGATCAAGGAAAGAAAAAAAACACACACACACACACATGTTGTTAATGCCCCTTTACTTGCACATCTTGCTAATTAATGATGTGTCTCAGGTTATATATATATATATATATATACACACACACACACACACACACATTGTGGACTCGTAAGTGACTGGGTAATACAAGTTGATAAGCTATTGGACCTATTTTTTACAAAATTTGAAAAGGTCCATAGTAGCGAGGAGCTAACTTCATACAACTCCCCCATCTTAAGGAACATTTTTTGGGCTTCACTCTCACATATACATGATCACCAACATGAAATTCTCTATATGTTCTTTTCTTATCGGCATAAGATTTTTGTCTATCTTGGGAAGCTTTTAAATTTTGTCGTACCTTTCTCATTGTCTGCTCCATTTCTATCAACATATCTGGCCCTAGGATTAATTTATCCTCGAGACTGCTCCAGTTAGTTGGTGTTCTATGCCTCTTGCCATACAACACTTCAAATGGGCTCATCTTTAGAGATTCATGATAGTTGTAGTTGTATGCAAATTCAACTAAGTGAAGGTACGCTTCCGACTTAGTTGGTTGTTGCATTACATACATCCTTAACATGTTTTCCAAAACTTGATTATCTAGTTCAATATGCTCATCAGTTTGTGGGTGATATGAAGTGCTAAATTGAATTTGAGTTCCAAAACCAGCCAATAACGCTTTCCAAAAGGCAGAGGTGAACTTAACATATTTGTCGATATCACCACTTTAGGCAGCATGTGCAATCTAAAAATTTCTTTCATGAATATATCAACAATTTCTACAGTTTTATAAGTGGATTTGACATGAATAAATGAGTTTTTTTTCTTAACTTTTCCACCACCCATGATGGAAAAACTTTGCTACCTGGATCTAGGCAAACCTATTATAAAATCCAATGTAATTGTATCCCATTTCCACTCGAGAATAGAAAGTGGGTGAAGCAGACCAGCGAAATGTTGATGTTCTGCTTTAACTTGCTGACACTCTAAGCATTTAGCCAGGTATTCTATGATATCTCTTCTCATACCTGACCAAAAAGTAACCCTTTTTAATTGCAGAAAATAACTTTTGATAGCCCGGATGTGCCATATATGGACTCCTGTGAAATTCATCTAACATATACTACCTAATAGCTTTTGATTTGGCACATAAATCTTCCCTCTTAAAGTCAACAATTGGTCTTTATTTATTCCATAATCAGTTTGTTTTCCAGAATCTTGTACTTGCTTAGCTTGCTGCCACAAGAATTCCTATTTGGGGTCTTTCATAAGAGCTTCTCTAATTTGATTTGAGAAATTAATTTCTATCTTGTTGAATGATATTTCATATATGTGATGCAATTATCTGATTTTCCTTTCCTTTCAAATGTTTGGTGTCAAAATCAAATTCTCTCAAGAAGGCAGTCCACCTTGCTTGTCGTGCGTTTAAATTGGGCTGCTTGAAGAAACTTGTTAAACTGCTATGGTCTATCATTAAGAGGAATTTTTTTTCCTAATAAATAATGTCACCACATTTCCAGGGCATGCACCACTGCTGTCAATTCTAGATCATACGTTGAATACCTTTGTTCATGATCCTTTAGCTTACGTTATTCATAAGCTATCACTTTTCCTTCCTGCATCATCACACCGCCAACCCCCTCTTGACAAGCATTCGTGCATACAGTAAATTCCTTCTCAGGGTCCGCTACCTTTAGTACATGGGTTGTGGTTAATAATTGTTTCAAGAGTTCGAAGTTGTGCTGACATTCAGTTGTCCAGCGGAAGGCTCTTCTCTTTCTCTGCAAAGAGGTAATAGGATAAAATTTTTTGGAGAATCCATTTATAAATCATCGGTAGTAACCCACCAAACCCATGAAAGATCTAATATATGCCACAGTTTTAGGTACATACCATTTCATGATGGTTCTAATTTTCTCAGGGTCTACAGTTATACCGTCTGATGAGATAATATGTCCTAGATATTGGATCTGGTCTTTATAAAAATCACATTTTTTGTATTTAGCGTACAACTGATTCTCCCACAGAACTTGCAATACTATATGGAGGTGTTCTTTATGTTCCTCCAAATTCTTGGAGTAGATCATATTATCATCAATAAATATTAAAACAAATTTGCTTAAATAAGGGTGAAAGATACCATTCACCAGACTCATAAAGGTTGTTAGAGTGTTGGTGAGTCTGAATGGTAACACAATAAACTCATAATTCCCATAATGTGTTCTAAACATTGTTTTGCAAATATCTTCTTCTCTTATTCTAATATGATGTTAACTCGATCACAAGTCAATTTTGGAAAATATAGTGGCCCCTTTAACCTGATCAAATAGATCATCTATCCTTGGCAGTGGGTATTTATTATTGACAATGGGTATTTATTCTTGATGGTTAGCTTATTAAGTTGTCGGTAATCAAATGCACAACTGTAACTTACCATTTTTTTTCTTTATGAAAAGTATGGGTGCCCCCCAAGGTGACACACTTGGGTGAATGTAGCCTTTATCCAACAAATCTTGAAGTTGCATCTTGAGTTCAATTAACTCAGGTATACTCATTCGGTAAGGGGATTTTGACACTGGGGTAAACCCCAAAATTAATTCTATGGTGAAACCAATATCCTTTTTAGGTGGTAATCCCAGTATCTCTTCAAGAAACACATCCACATTTCTGAATAACATGTATATCTCCTAAGGTAGTTGTCTTTTCCATGGAATTGGCATAGCCTATTTGGAAAACATACACTTGACAACCCTTTCGAATACATTTACTTAATTAATTGAAAATGATTGTTCGTAGCTTAACATCTCTTTTAATTCCCTGAATTTATTGTCTAACACCCTCTTCCGAGAGGTAACTAATAATTTTTTCCTTGCAATTTACTACCAAACAATGCTTCTCTAACTAATCCATCCTAATGAGTATATCATATGATCCTAAAGGCAACATATTCAAGTTTGCAGTCACTAGTCATCCCGCTATTTCTAATGGATAGTTTTTTACTTTCACTGTCAGCCCGCGCTTAGCTTTGGTGGCCAACTATACTAACCAAGGGGTTTTAAATTTAGTGGAGGATAAGTGACACAACTCAACTATTTTAGGGCTAACATAAATCAAACTCACACCTAGGTCTATCAGAATGGATACATGATGATTAGCTAATTTACCTTCGAATTCCACCATAGTAGGTTGATACTTGGCTTGGTTGTCCTCCAGGGATGCATTTATCTGGGGAATACTTCTTGCTAGATCTCCGACCATGGAAGCTTCTTGAAAATTTGCTACTTGCCATGTCCTGGTATGGTGGGGGCAATTTTTGTAGTAGTGGGGTTCTCCACAACCCAACATTGCAATGGTGGTTTCTGTTGTTGGTTGGCCTCTGGCTTCCTGGATACTTTAGTTATCCAATTTTCACTGGGCGGTCTAGGCTTAACTTGATTTTTATCAGCAAACCCACTATGTTGTTTCCTTTGCATGTTTCTAGAATTGGAATTTTTTGCATTTTTAACATTCGATAAATTTTTCTGTCCCTTTTTATTTGACCAACGTTTTCTACCTTCTCCTTTCTGCTTCATCTGTTGATAACAAATTTTGGCTTTTCGTATGGCTTCGTCCATGGATTTTGGATTGTCAAACTCTATTCTTTCTTTCATGAAAGTTGGCAAACTACTAACAAATAGTTGTACTTTAGCTTGTTCCTCCCATATATAAGGTACATATCTTAATAGGGACGTAAACTTAGTCACAAACTCATCCATAGATTGTTGCCCCAACCTCAAATCATGAAACTCTTTTACCTTTTCATTATAAAATCGCTCTGTTAAATATCTATATTTGAAATGTTTCTGGAAATTATCCTAGGAAACTTCTTGTTCATCTACTCCCCACGCTGTTTTAATTTCTTCCCACCATAGGGTGGCTTTGCCTTGTAATTGTTAAATTTCCAATTTGGCCTTTAAATTATCTTCGTACTCATAAATTTGAAAGTAGTTGTTGATATTTATCAACGAGGCCTCAACAACCTCTTTCTTTTCTCCATCAAACGTGGGAGGTTTAATCTTCTTGAATTCTCCTTGTAGGTTGGTCTTTTGTCTTTTGTTTCCCTTGCCACCTGAAACATTTTCTGAACCTTCCTCATTATCCATTCGACTTCCATCCATTCCAAAATACTCTGCTCTTTGTTGGTGTTCCTCATTCATGTTTTCATCTTCGGGACTGGGAGTTGGATGCCTTTGGTTTTGTTTATCGGAAAGACTCTTCAAAATTCTTTCTTGTTCTAGTCTTAACCTTTCATTGTCAGCTCTCAAATTTTCCATTTCAGTCCGAAGTTGTTGAACAGTTTCCAACAACATCGCATATATGTTACTACAGGTGCCTTCTCTTAACTGCACCCACATCTCTGGGTTAGCTCCTGTGAATGGTGTAAATTCCGCTCCAGTGGTCATCTTCCTTGATGGAGTAGATGATGTCCCTCTTCGCATGTTCTGCTCCCTTATGTGCAACAAAAGTATTGTGTTATTATGCATTGTCCATTCATGTCACAGTGTTGAAACCTATGGGCTCTGATACCACTTGTAAGATGTCCATCCCATCTAATACTACTCATATGAATAAATTAAAACTTAGCAAAATAAAAATATCCTCTTTATTCCTTATTTATCACTTTATTGCTTAATCAATCATAAAACATTTATAAAGTGAATTACATTATGATAAGCATCACAGTAGTTTAGTATTAGGTGATTTGTAAAGTTTCCAAACAAATGCACTTGATTAATATTCCCCTCCTTATTTGCATGGTTTCATATGCCTCACACCTAATGAATCTACAGGTCTAAGGTTTCGACATATTTAATGGGTGGTATTTACAGCTTTCAGCTATAATGTGCATATGTTTTCATTCATTCTGACAATGAGTAATAATCTAACCCGTACCAAGTGTTGATCTACAGATGATTGACACACTGTGAGGAGTATCTACCCGATTAATGACTCTCCATATTGATCCCGTTGCTAGGATTGTTTTTCCTCATCTGAGTCATAGATCTATAAAGAGTGAATCTAACTATGAAGGTTGCTCCAGGGCAGTTGAGGTAACTGACTGCCTCCCCAGCCCCATCCGACATTCATTATTCTCAACACAACCACTTGGAGATTTGCAGTCCATCTCCTGTAGGGTTTTGGGTAAAGTTCAACGATTGTTAGCCACACGTACACTCTCTGGTTTTTCTAAGCCATGGTTGTCAACACCATAGCTCATTTAGCAATTTTTGTTTTTATATTCCTTGATCACCATATGCTGGTGATTGCAGGCTCAGCTCCCAACATCCACGATAAGCTATTCGCTAGTGCCTCGGTTGGCCTCAGGCGCAGGTACTTACAACATAGTTCCTCGGTTATTCTTAATGAATATTTCAGTGGTTTTTACCAATTTTTTCCCCACACCACTACAACATGGCCAACTACCCTTGACAAGTGAGAACCAACACTAGTTGTTTGCTGGGTTTTACTTTTGCTTTGTTACTAGGTTTGAAGCTACAATTTAAATTAACCTACATCTTTGTTTCTTTGCAGGTAAATGATTACGGGTTCTGATTGCTGTTGGCTACCAAGGTATTTTCACAACAGTCGCATTATCTCTTCCGTTTAGTATTGAATTAGGTTATCCTACATGGCACTGTTAACTCACCCTGTTTTCTTCCTCATTGGCTTATAGTAATCTTATGGCTAGGGTTTCAGTATTTGTTTTATGAACCCATCCACATTACATACATAGTTTTTGACTAGCTAGCCCTAGGGTTTGAAGGTTAATTCAATATGTCTGGTATGAGTTAGAAGTTACGGTCGGTTCCGATAAGGGAACTGTCTATTGCATTTCTGTTATGTCAAGTTCTGTAATTTATGGAGACTCATTTTCTATTTTGATTATCCAGCAGTATTTTGTACTCAGATCCTTTTGTTACATTTTCCCTGGGCTATAATATGATTTAGGGGCAGATATCGTTTCTCGTTATTTACGGTGGTTTGACTTTCTTAAAAGGTTAATTACACAATAATGTCCTATAATGAATGAATGGTAATTTCCTTTCTGCAAGTATGGCAAGGGGTTAGGAGTTCTTGTACAAAATTGTTTAAAAGTTATATTTTGTTGATTTGTTTCCATTGCATAGTTGTAATAATTTTTTCTTCTCTTACATAACCTACAGGTTCTTAAAATAAGTCAGTTTCCTAACATCTTGCCATCGAAATCCTTCTATTATAAGTTCCACTGGTTTTAACAAAATTTGTTACAAATTCCTTTAACTGTAAAAGAAATTGATTAGTAAGGTCTAGCTCTCCCACATCATAAGAGAAAGATGATAAATATTATTATAAAGACTAAGATATTTCTCTTAGGCGTTCAATTGAATATACCAATTTCTTGTCCTGTTGGGAGTTAATTGATTAGTAAGGTCTAGCTCTCCCACATCATAAGAGAAATATGATAAATATTAATATAGAGACTACGATATTGCTCTTAGGCGTTCAATTGAATATACCAATTTCTAGTCATGTTGGGAGTTAATTTTCAGTGGTTGAATGAAGTTCATTCGTTTACTGTCTTGAATTTTAAATTGCATGTCTGGAAGGATTACAGTGATTGTCGAAGTGTATCAAATGGTTATATGTTGCATAACTCTGGATTTATCTACAGTACTGTTTGCAGTTTCAGTTCGTCTATTTGTATATCTTGTTGGTGTACCCTTTTAAAAGTGTCGGCACTGTTTCTAGCAGCGGACGAACTGCGTAGCTTCAGGAACTAACCCATTTCCTAAATCAAATTCATAATTTAATTTTTGTTTAATTCTGGATCATTACTTGTTCAATTGTTTCTTTGTCCCCTTCTTACCTACTTCTACAGGGTGACCACCTAACCCTAATTGTTATTCCAGAGGAGACATTCTACATGAATGTTATTCCAGAAGAGACATTCTACATGAATTTAAACATTTTTTTTTTGTAACTGTTCTAATCACAGATTTCCTTTATGAAAACATTTTATACAAATAAACAATCAGTTCTCTGAAACATTTTCCTAATAGCCATTCTTTCCTTGGTTCTTTAATGAATGTTGATAGATAACAATTCCAATAAAGTCAAACCTTTTCCATATCCATTAATATTTAATAAAAACGTCCTCTTACGCAAACACATATAAAAATAAATAATTTGACCGTTTTAGTACTTATTTGCATTATGATAATCTGATTTGGAAAAAGTCATTCAAGAAGACCACTCCTCCCTATCAATGAGAATGGCTATTAGTTCTCCCGCTCTCCCAATTGCTCTCCCAATTTCCAGACAATGAATTCGACTGAAAGTCCTTTTCGTCAGTTGAGTGGCATCAAAGTTTCACTTAGCCCAACGAGAATTTACAGTCTTCTATTCGACTTAGAGCCTTCCACTCATCCTAACTAGCTCAGGAATTCGCTCTTTGGCAGCGTCCTGCCTCCAACCAGTGTCCTCCTCTAAACTTCTTCCCATAAAGAAAGAACCCCTCCTCTCCTCCAATATTTTCCTTTAAATCTCTAAGAGGTAGGAAAATAATTGTCCTTCCCAACCGTCTGGAAATTGGGGAATCTTGTGGGCTTTCCCGTGAGTTTACCTTTCCAGATTAAAACATTAATCATAAAAATAATAATAAACTTCTTTTAAGAGTGTATCAAAATTTCATTAGGTTTTTAACGAATCTAATTTTTTTATCAGATTCAACATAAAGTAATTAAGAATAATTCTAAGTGTTTTTTATTTTATTTTTTATTATCTAATGCAACTTGGGGTGTTACAAATAGTCTCTTAACTCTGTGAGGAATTGTTATTCACATTCCAAGTAATTCTTAAAATTAGATCATTAACTTTCAATAGTTAATGTTTATAACTAACTCATGTTTATAACAAGTATGGATTCATCTTAAACACGGAGTTAACAAGTTTTGAGAGGCATTAAATCTCTTTAGGTCCAAACCTCTTTTAAAATGTCTAATTAACAAAATACTTGCACTTAGGTCTGAACTTCTTTTAAAATGCCAAATTAACCAAATATTTGCACTTCCATAGATTTGATCACCACATAATTTGATATATGTGTGTGTGTGTGTATGTGTGTGTAATTTTTCATAATTTAAATTGCATTTTTGAATGCATAAATGGATTCAATGCTTTGAAAATCTCTTTGGACACTTGGATTGGATTGTTTAAACTACATTATTTAAACTTGCAATTTCAACAAATCATTGTTGTATTTAAGTGAAAATGACCCAAAAATAGGTCAAAAATGGCCCAAAAAATAGGTGAAAACCAGTGAATATGTAGAATAGTGAGACTAGCTAAAATCTTTTAATTCAGATTTTTTTTTTTCAATTACTTTATATATATAAGACATAGCTAAAATGTTTAAATCCCAAGATTTTTTTTTTTTTCAATTACTTTATATATATATATATAAGACCTAGCTAAATTGTTTTAATCCCAAGTTGTTTTTTTTTTTTGTTTTGTTTTGTTTTGTTTTGTTTTTTTTTTTTTTCAGTTGATATATGTATATATATATATATAAAACCAACATGTGTTATTTGTGCAAAAATGCATCGGAGTCAAGTCATCATCTTTTCATTTCTTGAGCTTTGCAAGTTAGGTTTGGAATGACAGGTTGCTCTTTTTCTTGGGAAGGAATGTAGGTTGAAGAAACTTTTCAAATTTGGTCCAGCTTATCTATCTCCCATAACTCCCACAAGGCTCTTCCCCTCTCCATTGCTTGGGGTATTTGGCTTGAGCTTAATTCAACAAGCACAGAAAATTGCGACATGTTTAGAATGTGGACTTGAAGATGTAAAAATTACTCTTATTGGGGATTAAGTCAATACAATTTAAGCATATTGAAAGATTGGTTGAGCCAAGAAGCTCATTCTACAACCCATTGTGAAGGCGATTTGTAAGTATGTCCGTGCTCAATTTGGAGTTGACATGTGTCCAACCCAATGTGAAGGCAATGTGTAAGTATGTCCGTGCTCAATTTGGAGTTGACATATGTCCCTTTTAAAATACAAATAAAATATTCTTTAGTGTATTCTGCAGCCCATTGTGAAGGCAACGTGTAAGTATGTCCATACTCAATTTGGAGTTGGCAAGTGTCCCTTTTAAAATACAAATAAAATATTCTTTAGCTATAACCAACATAGATCAACGGACATTAAAATGGTTTTTTTTGTTATTAATTTATAACAACAATAATTTTCTTTTAACATTTTTTTCTATGTATAGATACATATGAAGTTTTACCATTAGCCGTTTTTGAGTTTTAGGTTTTGACAACCCATGATATAAATTAAGCAAAGTCTTTGTGTAGAAATCACATAAGAGAAATTTAATAGAAAAAATATATTTCTACAAAAAAAATGTTGACATAAATATTTTAACGTTGTATATAATAAAATATCCAGTGGGATATGGAGACAATACTTTAATATGGATTAATATTGAAGTATACTTAAAAATATATTAATAACAAAATCTAATTTCTATTTTGCATTCTCAAATAAGTTTGCAGGTGATGAAGAAATTCGATCCCTCTCATGTTAGATCTGTGCTTAAATGCGTGTATGGTTATTATAAGGTTATAACTTCAAATCCAATCCAATCCAAGTCAAATATGTATGTCTTAAATTTAGCAGTCAAATTGTTGTATAGAGATGGATTCTTTCTCACAAATAAGGAAGTTTTATACATCAATTTAATGTCTAACTTGATTACAACCTTAGATTTAAAAGCATTATACATCAATTTGATGTCTAATTTAAATGTGATTTTAAAATTAAATTATTATTATATAAAGAGAAAATACATCTTTACTACTTTTATTACTTATACAACAAATATAGGTATACATATTTTTCTTAATCTCAATTTATTTTATGAGAAAAAAATTCGCCCTAAATCACATAATAATACATTTGTTGACGGGCTTCAAACCAACGAGGGTGGTTGAAGAATCAGTTCATGGCTGCATGTTAAATAGGGAGAGCAAATGTTCCAACGACTAGGTTTGACTTGAAAACAACGATATCGGACTAGACTAGACCAACAACTATATTTGACCATGAAACCACTAGATTTGACTAGCCAATTAGAGTGGTCCAAGGGATGGGGACCAGGACTAATATTATATTTGATCAAATTATTTAATTATAATAATATTATTAGATAAATAGTTATTCAATGTATTTAGTGTTTAATATCAATATATTTTTTAATGTTTTGAATGCCATTAAAATCTAGAATGATAAACTTATGAAATGCTACATACTAATATTATTTTAATACTTTTTTGTTTGTTTTGCTTATTATTTAAGTAATATGTTAACCATATATGTGTTAAAAATCATAAATCTAGAGAATATTAATAATAATAGTTGAGTAAAATGTTAATATATTTATGTTTAATATATTAATAGATCTAGAGATTATTAATATTAGTAATAGCTCAATTTATTTTTTAAACAACACTTTATATTTATAACCAGCAATAACATTATAAATAGCACTTTAAATGCATACTTCTACTTGTAATGAACAAAAGAACACAAGCGATGGAACAACTCCATCTCAAACTCACTTTTCAAAATATTAACCTTGGTTATTTAATCAAGTTTAATATAATTTAAATATTTTTTAATTAAATTTAATATAACTTAAATATTTTTTATATATTTTTTTCCAATAATCTTTTTTTTACAGTGTATCTATTCACCATGAATACAAAGCCTGGTGGTCATTTTTTTTTTCTCAAAATATAATCATAAATTAAATTATTAAATTTATACATTTATAATAGATAAAAATTATATCATCAAATTTTAAATAAAAAAAAACAAAATATCACAATTTTAAATTTGAATATTTAAAAATAACCAAATTTGTTGAGTGTTTAAATATATATATATATATATATAAATTGTAAGTTAAATTTAAATATCTTTTTGATTATCTAAAATTTTTGTTTTTTGTTTTTTAATTTTATTTAATGAAAACTAATTACAATATCACTTAAAATTAGATCAAATTTATTTATATATATTTAAAAAAAATTAACATGAAAGAATAATAAACATGTTATCATTAGCACAACTATCATCTAGTGTGTTAAATATGAAGAGAAATCTGAGCAAATGCATTGGAGTTGGCCAGGCTCCATGGCCAATGTCCAAGGTACCCACCAATAGTATGCTTGCAAAGTTGAGGTTTATTTTTCCAGAAAGGAAAATGACAACCTTTAATAGAAAAGGATTACATGGTCAGCATCAAAGCAAATACTCTTCATGCAAGAAGAGCATGGATTTATATAAGGACTACGCCTGTATAATTGGTCTAAAAATAAATAAATAAAGAATATTTGGAGATATTGTTTACATGGTATAAGGACTACGTCTGTATAATTTGTCTAAAAATAAATAAAAAAGGAATATTTGGAGACATTGTCTGAGAACTTAGAGATATATAAAAGGCATCAGATATTGCCTACTATATCTCAACTTGAATTCAAGTTGAGGTTATATTGTCTGATATATCTAAATTCAAGTTGAGGTTATGAAGGAGGTCATATGACTTATCAATTAAGGCAATGCTTAAATTGATGAAAGAACATGTTAAAGCTGGATTATTCTTGAAAATAACCAGAAGTTAAGAATATTAAATAGGAATCCAAAAAAGAAAAGAAAAAATTAAAAATCTTAAAATTAAAATTTATATATTTGATAAAATTTGAAATACTGAAATTTTATAATAAAAATTTTATTAAATTCAATTTAATATAATTCTTTTGATTCTCAAAAAAATAATAATAATCATAATAACTTTACATAAACATGATTAAATAAAATTTACCTCTAACTATGGCCAGCCCCTTAGTGAGATGATTAACTTTCAGTTTCACTTTCAAATTTCAACATTTAAACTACATAAATCAAATATAAAAACTGGAAAGTAGAAAAATATTGAACTGAGTGTAAATGCCAAAATAAACTAAAAATCACATATTTGATAAAATCTTAAACAGAAATTCAATTTAAAACCACTTATTTGATTTTTGACAAAATAAAATAATCATAACAAAAAAAATATTCTTAACAATTTTACATAACCTGTTTAAATAAAACTTGCATCCAATGATAGCCAGTGCCATAATTAGATGATCAGATGATCAGTAGCCAGTGCCATAATGAGATGATAAGCTTTGAGCTTCACTTTCAATTTTTACCCTTTAAACTACATAAATTAGATCAAGAAACTGAGGGAAGTAGGAATAAGGAATTTGTCCAAACTAATTGTTTGCAACACCCATGTAAAAATTTCCTCTGTTTCCTTTAATGACTCCTCACATGATACCTGCATATCTAGCAATTATATGCAGAGCCTGGGTTCCACGAGGAATTTGTAACAACATTTATTAACGTGAATCTACATTCGTATTACATTAAATAAACAGATTTATGAGCTCAGTGGGCGTCAAACAGCAGCCAGTGCTACAAAAAGATAATGAACTTTCATTGTCACTTTCAGGTTCAGACGGGTCACATTCCATTGATCGATAAGGGGCGAGCTAACTAAAACACCTGAAGAGTGGCCAGCTAACGAAAGCACCTGAAGAGTGGAGAACCAATCAAGCCTATTATCCCGTTATGGGTGTTTTGGCCACTATTGATCGAGGTCTTATTTCGGTTTAGCTGGCTCCCTTGTACATACTACAGTATTGATAGACCTTGCGGCGTTTATTGGTTCCCTGCGGTATTGCGGCGTTTTAGATCATCAAGCCTCGCGACTTAGCTTAGCTTCCCGCGCTGCATTCTGGATAAATCGTCTTCCTTTCATGTAAATTCAATAATCCATGAGCAACAATTTCTCGAAATACATTTGCAAAGACCTACAGGTTTGAATTGGTACTGATAACTAAATATTATCTGTTTTGATGGCAGATGACTTTCCTGTTTGTGTCCAATTGTCAAAACACAAATGATTTATGTTCAAAGTATAAAAACAAATAGATTGTTGAATATAAACTATCCACACAATAAAACAGAAATCAGATTACCTAATATGAGCTATTAACATTTATACAAAATTCAAATATAAACTATCCACACAATAAACAGAAATCAGATTGCTGAATGAGCTATTAACATTTATACAAAATTCAAATACTAATTGCATCACTTCATACAAAATGCACTAAATCAATTACCCTTTTATTAATTTATTCAGTAATCATTTTTTATAGTCTGCCCACAGGTAAGACGATTGCCAAACAAATTATTGGCCTTTTCTTTTTTGCCCTTTAGGCAGAGACGAGCAGCTTCACTGTTGTTCCTCTTGTTACCTGTGAATATGAAGGAAAAACATTTATTTACCTTTACAAATAGTATAGCATTTCAACTTCTCCCACTTTCTATTTTCATCAGATTAGAATCTTCCATTGATTTGCATCCCCACCATTGTCTGTCACCTCCTGTTTCATTTAAACTTCTACCATTCCCACGCAATGTCTTCTAATTATCCCAATAATATAATTATACACGAAGAGACTTCAGCACGGGTCAGGGTGACGCCCACTCTCGCAGTTCCACTTCCACTTTTTGCTGCCACTGCCCCAACACACTCTGACTGTATTCCCCAAAGGGTCAACACCTGTAGCTTTGGAAAACTCATCCCCTACTCCAACTCTTCGAACTTCTGGTTCGAGTATATCTCCAAGCAACTTTGCGGGGTAGCTCTTTCAGCTGCTTACAGATCCGGCTATCAAGGTATGCAAGCTTTCGAAATTCATTAACCCAATCGCTCCACAGCACACTGCCAAAGGCGAAGGCAAAGATATTCCAGGTTTTGCAATTTTATCCTGACTTATAGAATCCTGTGACGGCGCAAACTTTGCAGGTCACTCCCAGCTACAGTTTTTCCTCTTTAATCAATTTCCCATAATCCCCTCTAGATCAGTGATTTTAATAGGACTTAAAAAACCTGAGACGGCACGAACTTTGCAGATCCTTTAAACGAGTATAATTTTTTTTATTGCACAATAGTCTTCAATTTCTCCAATAACATAGACTAAAACACTTGAGCACAGCTAAAGGTGATGCCCACTCTCCCAACCCTCAACTTCCACTTTCCGCTGCCACTGCCCCAACATCTCCCAACAACTCTATTACCCAAAGAGTCGAACATCTTTAGCTTGGAAAACCCGTAACCTACTCCAACTCCTCCAACTTTGGGTTCCAGTACATTGAGCTATCAAACATGGCAACTCCGTGGGGAGTTTTTTCAAATACTTTGAAATAACACCTGTGTTCCTTCTAGGCAATGGGAATCGGCTGATCACGAAGGACATGGTGTATTTCAACAGCTTCAATCACATCCACGCTATCCGTTTTTACAAGCTCAATCAAACAACGACCCGTTAAGAAGTTGATAAAACTGTGCCCTATGTGTGTCAAATAGCTCTCCACTTTAGCTGTGGATTATGTTGTCTTGGGAAAAGCTGTAAAATATACAAAACCAGATCTTCTGCAATCCAAAAATCTATGACCTTTTTACAGTAAATTACTGTGTCTTCGGAAAAAGCTGCAAAATACACAAAACGCGTCTTCAAATAATCTTGTAGACCATTGCAACTCCATTTCATAAGTTGAAATGTTTTTTCCTCAATTTCATCGGGCAGGCCATAAAACTTGTCATCTATCTTGTGCATATGATGTAAACCATGTTTCCACTTATCTTGATAAGTATAGTTTCTCATTGGGGCAACCACTACATTTATAGGCAGTGCCGTACCCTTGCACTTCACTGCGATTTTCCTGGCAAAGTTTCCTATTTCATCATGAACACTTCCATTTGGAAATGCTCTGCAACAAAACAACTGCCAACCCCCCTCTACGGGTAGCGGTTCCACTCTTGCTATCTCATCAGCTTCCATACTTGTACACACTTCCTTATTCCTAGTAGTAACCTCTGTCATTATGACCCTCCTAGGGTTTGCAGTTCAAGACTCTTCCACATCATCTAGTACAAGAAAAAAAAAAAAGTATCCCTTAAATAAGACCACAGCCTATATTTTTGCCCTTCCAAATTAGATTTGTCTAGAAAGTTCTGTCAGTTTTATCTACTGGCAATGCAATCTTGTAGTTTAAGATATCGTAACGTTTGGAGACCGTTACCCAAATGATGGAATCAAATGAACCGCGTACCTTAAAGCTGTTGTTGATGGTCTGAAGCAGCAGAGTCTTAACAACACTCTGCGTGCCATATGCATCATTAATTCGGATGTTGCTATCTGGTTCCCCTCTGTATTGCATTTCCAACAAAACCAGGTTCCCCGCATCCACCACTTGGAGGAAAATCGAACTCACTCTCTGAGTCGAGCTGACCAACATCCCATTTCCGATCTCTGATATGTTTGCTGCTGTTAGATTGTTCAGACGCTCAAATGTCGCTGAAAGATTGGGCAAAGAAATGAGCAGTTTCACATCCTGCACAACCCTTTTCAAATGGCTGGTGAACACATTCGCTGCAGTCCAAACCCCATTACTCCAGGAGTTTGAGAGCACAAGTTCTTCCAAACCAGAGGCGTACCAGATTTTATCATTCCCACCACCAAAGCTCTAGCAAGATTAGGGTTTCTCTTCCTCAAATTGGGCTGAATGTCTCCACGAGGGCGGGCCCACCATGACTATCAATTATTTCTGGTTCTGGTCCATTCGTACTCAATTACTTTCAACCAACTTGACTTTAGGTGACCTGTAAAAGTATTAACAACAGTAACTATAGTTAGATGCAAAAGCCGGTTGTGTGTAAAATATTAATTTAGTTTCTGGTTCTGGTTCATTTAATACTCAAGAACTACAACCAACTTGACTTTTCGCAGGTGCAAAAGCCACCATAAGTATTAATTTATTTTTGGGTTCTGATCCAGTTGTCCTCAACCACTTTCATGCAACTTGACTTCACGTGGAGTGTAAAAGTACTAATTTATTTTCTATTTCTAGTTCATTTAGTGACCAGTACTTGTGATCAACTTGACTTTAAGTGAAAAAGTATTATTTATTTTGGGGTTATGGTGCATTGGTACTCAACAAAGTCAAATTCAGTGGATGCTTAATTTTTTTTTGGAATTTGTATTAAAAAATCAAAAAAATTAGATTGTTAGAGTATTTGAACAATTATTTTGATGGTGAAAATGGATTAATTAGATTGTTAGAGTATTTGAATAATTATTTTGATGGTGAAAATGGATTCAGCGTCATTAAGAATTTAGGACCACTCAAAATTTTGAAGTTTGACAGCTATAATATAAATTTTCAAAAATTTCTGCTAAATTTATTATAATCTTGCCAAAATTTCTATTATTTTCTAGGTTAATCTGATTTTTAAAACTATATAAAAAGCTAATACTGAATTTGACCAGAAAGCCAAATGTCACCTAAATGCAGCGACAAAATCTAACAAGACAACCAACTAAACAACCAAATGTCACTTAAACGCAGCAATGAAATTTAACAAGACAATCAACTTGACTTTTGGTAACAGAATTTAACCCAAAATAATAATAATAATAAGTAATAATAATAATAAAATTATCAAATACATTCATAATTTTAATTTTTTTTTCCATTACCAAAATTCATTAGAAAAGACTTACAATATGTTTGATAATCCCAACCTGGGGTGAAAGTTAAATATTTGTTACTTAAAAATAGTCCATTTTGGTTTTTCCTTGGAATTTTGGTTTGGATGTCGCTATTCCACTTTATATCATAAAGGGCACGTAATTAAAAGGGTGGGATGGGATACCGTCATTCCGCGTTATATCAAAGAGTTCCTATGGTCATTTTAATTCTAATGCAGTTCTGATCAAAACCCATGCGAGATTTTATTACAAACTTATCTTATATGATATCTAACTGGAAAGGAGTGTTTGCAGGGCCGCTATATGCATCCATTGGAAATTAAAATAACAGTTTAGCAAAAAGAAATATGGCCTATGGTTCGTTAGAGGGGTTCGTTTTGCATGTTGATTATATGCAAGTTTTTTAACGTTTCAAAAATGTATTATAAAATAATTTAGAATAAGTAAATTAAAATGCCAAAAATGATGATAGATTTTTACATTTTGGAAAACAGAATTAAATTGTGATAAAATTGTATATTGTGATAAAAAATATACATTTCAAGTAAATTTTTTACGAAAAAGAAAAGAGAAGTAAACTAATTAACTATTCTAGGTTTTTGAAAATAATTTTTTCAATTAATTGGTGTTAGTTCAAGTCATTTTCAAACACTTGTTCAATAGTTCAAGTCATTTTTAGAAATATATTTTTAGACACTTAGTTTGATATTTTTGGGAAATTCATGCAAATCTCAAATTGCTTTAGAGGTGGTTAATTTTAGGGGATTCTATAAAATTCCCTATTTCCCTCTTTATCTCTGTATAAATCTTTATATAACTCTTTGCATGGTATGTGAGCCATTTTAAGACTCTTCATAGAGTACATCAAATTGCAAAATCCAAGGATTCGAATATCACAACAAGTATAAGATTCTTCACAGAGTGAAGAGTAAAAGTGATCATAAAATCCAAGGTGTAAGACTCTTCACAAAGTAGAGAGTAGAATTGATCATAAGATCTAAGGGTTTGAATGCAAATCTGAGTTTTTAAATGTGAGGTCTGCATAAAAGGGTTGAGAGTTTTTTTGGTGAGTGAGCCCTACAACCTTCGTTGTTTGCAAAGACGTTTCCTCGTCGTTGTTTCCTAGTGTGCAAAGATGCCATATGTCGTAAAGTAGTCATCAAGCTCGTAGCACAATCCGCGGTACTCTACACATTGAAAGTCACGTGAACTATTACACCGTTTAGAAGATTGTGCATTAAACAATCCACCAATTGAGAGTCTAATGGTTTGGAGGTATCACCATACATTTTATTTTGGAGATGTCACCATGCATAGCAGTGACATCTATTATCCATGAATTTGCATTATTCGTGTTCGTACAAAATTTTTAGGAAAAAATCTACTGAATTTCCATGGTTCACCTTAGGTTTTTATTTTTCCAATACAATGACTTGAGCACTGCCGCCACAACAGGGCTACAGAGCCCAATGCAGCGGCGAGCTCCACGCTAGCGGTTTAAATGTTTTGTATGCTCAGTGCTTTGCAACTTCACATGACTCGTCGAATGCTTGTCCTGATGATTCTCCAGTGCTCTGAAACTTCACATGACTCGCCAAAATGCATGTCCTGATGATTCTCTAGTGCTCTCCAACTTCACATGGCTCACCGAAACGCATGTCCTGATGATTCTCCAGTGCTTTGCAACTTCGCATGACTCGCCGAAACACTTGTCACAATTATTAATGCCATTAAATGAAGCAATGCATTGACGGTCTCAGATTTGTTGAACCTTAACATAATGATCATTCCCATTCTCAGTAGAGAATTAATTTAATTCCACTTGCATCGACAACTCTGCTTTCAAAAAATTATTTTCTTATGGCATGGATTCCCTCAACATCTTGCTCATACAAGGACCACATATTCATGTTGAAGGATTAGTGTTGTCAATGTCGAGTGCACTGATGAATTTGGGTGATAGTCATTCATTCCAAGATGGGATAAAGTTCCAGAGAACAACCAACACTATAGAGGATTTGGGTAAAATTGGTTTTTGCACTATTGGGTATTGTTTTTCATTGTAGATTATACAGGGATATGCTACTTGGGTTCATATTCTCAATGCTTATGTTCAGAACTATGTTGCTACAGGCACTCAATATAGTTATACCCAATATGAGTTGTTCTAAGAAATGAGGCAGAAATCAATGGCAAGAGGTAAGGCTTCATTCTCTTATTTGAAGTGGGCAGTGTTGATTCCAATCCTCATTGTATTTCTCCTGCTAGGTTCCCAACAATTCCATTCTTCTAATGTCTAGACCGTGCTGAGAATTTAGAATCTCTTGGACCCGAGTGCATTAAAAGGATGGAACAATAATACAAAATTTTGCAACCTTACTACTCCTTCATCTCTCACCATTGTATGCTACGAGGGAGCAATAACACAACTGAAAATTGTGGGTGACAAGGGTTCTCTTCGAAAGGGAAATAGGACATTTTTTGTTTCAAACCAGACTTTGTCATCATCTTTTTCAATAGATTCATTTTTAACTACCCTCTACAAGCTTTCAAGTCTTAAAGTTCTCTCTCTAGCATCTCTAGGAATCTAGGGTCCTCTACTAGCAAACATAGGTCACTTATCCTCCCTTGGTATACTAAATACCACTTCATTTTTTTTCTATGGAAACATTCCACAGGAGCTTTCTCTTCAGAGGAATCTCCAGACCTTAATACTAGACAATAATATGTTGAATGGCACAGTGCCTAACTGGATAAGAACCCTCCCTGGTCTAACTTCTCAGGCCTCGAAGAACAACTTATTAAGTGGTCATATGTCAATCTCTCTTAGTACATTGCAAAACCTCATAGTATTACAACTTTCAAGAAATCAAGTGTCTAGGGATTGTCCAAATCTAAGCAGCTTGAGAAACTTTTAAGAACTTGACATGCAAGGCAATAATCTTGGACCTATGTTCCCAATTCTCTTTAGATACCTCTTCTTTGGTGTCTTCTTTTCCTTCTCTACTTCGCTTGGCAATCTTCCTTTCCTTCTCTACTTCGCTTAGCAATCTTCCTTTCCCTTGACACTTAGGCTACAGAATGAGACCTTCCTTGAGAGATATTTCCAAGTTGAGAGGTTTATCCTCTTACCCTTCTACAAATTTCTCTTATTGAAGCTTCAATTGGCAAATGCTAAACCCTAGACCCTTGACCAGTAGATCCTCCAAGCACAAGACACAGTCTCTATTCCTTTTGTTCTTCAATCAATGCCTTCTTCTTCTTTGCACCTTGATCTCTTCCTTCGCACTTCTTCTGGAAACTGAGTGCTCTTTTTCCAACAACTGCAGAAACCCTACGTCTCTTTAGAGACCTCTTCTTTGGTGTCTTCCTTTCCTTCTCTACTTCGCTTGGCAATATTCTTTTCCCTTGATACTTAGGCTAGAGAATGATACCTTCCTTGAGAGATATTTCCAAGATAAGAGGTTGATTCTCTTACCCCACTGCAGATCTGAATTCTTCACACGTGTGGCAGATCTAGGGCTTGAAATGAGCCCTTTTACTTGGTTCCTTCCTTCGCTTTAGTTGTCCTCTTCTTCGCTAGAGATGGAGGCTTTATTAGAAGTCTTTTCTTAGTTCAATCAAACTTGATTATGTTGCTGCACTTGTGGATCTGATGTGACTGCAGAATTTCCCTCCTTTCTTCGCACGTGTGATAGAATTAGGCCCTAAAACAACCCTCCCAAACTTAGTTTCTCTTGCTTCTTCTACGCTGCCCTAAAATCACCTTTATGCCCCTTTTTCACACCTCTTTCTTGATTCTCTTCTTCATTGATTTCATAGATCACTTTATGGTCTAATGTTGAGGTCGAACTGCCCTATATATAGGAGTTTGTCCCTCCTTTTGTGCCGACTTGAGCTAGTGAGGCCGACTTGACTTTAATTGCACCGAAATTCATTTCTTTGAGCCGAATTGAAGAGGAGACTTGTCTTTTCTTTAGAGGATCATCCTAAACATATTTCTTTAACTCTAATACATATGTTTACATAGTGTAACATGCCCACATGGGTCTTCAATAATTATATTGACTCTTTGACTTTCCTAGAAGCACTTAAACATGTGCTTAACCTATCAAATGGGCAAGAAACCCATTCTTGATAATGACAAAAATAATAATTCTTTTCTTTTACAAGTACAAAGATCAAAATTACATCTATGAAGACCGAACCTAGTTACACTTTCTTCAACACTCCCTCTTAATTAGAGAGGTATTCATAAATCACTTACAAGGTGTTTGGACATTTTCAATCTGAAGAATTCACATAAGAGAAATCAGATTGGAAATCCATCTATTCTAGCATCATAGTAACCAACATTGTTTCCATATTAAGGCCTTGACTGACATCTCTATCTCTCATTAGATCAGAGCACAATGTTGGCAAGACCAATGACTATAGACACCTTCATCATTGTCTCTCAAGGTACATACCCACTCGGGTGTTCACTAAGTATGAACTTCTAGGACTATTCTTGTCATGGGTTCCTAGCCCTAAAAGAATATCGGTCCTCTTGCCTACTCTTATCTTGGATGCCCTACACATCCTCAAAGAGTATTGGATGTCATATGATTACCCAATCCTCCATTCTTTCTTCCCACGTGAAGACAAGAATGTTGTGTCTATCTCTCCCTTTCAACTAGGGAAGATATGCCCATTCCTATGAAGGAATGTACCCAAGTTGCCTCTGACCAGGAACTTTCCCAAGATCCCTCTTAATTAGGGACTTGTCAGAGCTCCCTCTCAACTAGGGACTCTCCTTTTCATCAGAAACTTCTTCTTTGTGGGTCCTTCAGCTGCTTGATCACTTTCTTTCCTTGATGTCATGAAATTCAGTCGAGCTTCTTCTTAGTAGGGCATCAACCATCAATCACTTTCCTTCTTGTTTCGTCACGTCATTCCTTTATTCATGGAAAGTGGCCTTCTTGATACATATATGGAACCTTCGTCATATGGCTACTTCTTTCTCATCATGCTTCTTTCTGGAATTTCCATCCTCCACATGAATGCTAGTTGTACTTATACTTACAACTTTTTTTCCAGTAGCCCTGCATGAACCTATCCAGATATTATTCAAGAAATCAAAGCATAACATTAAATCAAATGGTACCTTACAATATGGATTTCCATCATGACATCTTGTTGGCTTGAATCATCAACATCCTGCATTTTCACATCTCCAAGGACTTTCTAGGTGTCAAGGGTCCTTTGATCTTTTTCTTCCTTTGTCAAAATTCTTGTGCCTTCTTTCGGGAGATGCCTTCAACAAACGTCAGATTTTGATTCCTAGTGTCAATGGTGTCGTTTTATCCTTGATATATTTATCTCATATGCTTCTTTAATATTTTTTCTTTGTCAACCATCTCATACTCCATATGAGGACATTTCTCATGTTGACCTTTATCAGTAAGTGATCCATGCCCTCGTGCATTTTGTTCAATGAAAGAGATCTACGCTGTCCTTAACCATGCTACCAGAGAAATCCTCCATGCTCATTGATACAAATGATGACATGACTTTAACTAAAAACATAGATGCATACATACCTCATCTTAGTTCTTTCCTTGATCATCTCAGCTTCCTTTGATAGCTTCATAGATTGAGATTACCTCAATCTCCTTTGCTTTGCTACATCATTTCTTGCCTACATATCATCCTTTCTTGAATCCCCATAAGTGGAACTCTTATTGAGACATCTATTTTTCCTTAAATTCATGAACCCTCTATTGAAGATTTCACCAGAGGATTCTTGTAGTCCTCATCCTGCAAATGCTCCTTTCTGCTGATGATAGTGGCCTTCTAAGATGATCATGATCATTCCTTCATGCATTGATGAGTTTATCTAATGGATCTATCCTTCTTACATGAATATATCTATCTCCGCATAATACTCATATATTCTTGAATATGTCATTCTCATAAACCATGTATTCTATCCCACGGTTACATGTTCCTATGATACCCAAAACTTTAAAGAAGACTTATGTGAAGAAGTTGATTTCAAATCATAGAAGAGATCCGGAGGGTCCTCCTTATTCTAATTCTTATCTTCTTCTTTCACTTCTTGGGTAATGTGGTCTTCTTCTTGTTTCCTCTTATTGTTGTCCTTCTTGAACTTAGGAAAATCCCTCTTATAGTGTCCATATTCTTGGCAGCCAAAGCATTGGACTTTGGACATATCTCTTTTACCCTTTCTTTGTGGACCAAAATTGCCAAATTTCCCTTTTATTTTGGCCATAGCAGAAAATGCCCACTCCTTCGATCATACATGATCCTTGGCTTTGAGTCTAGTCTCTTAAATTTTGCATAGAGACCAAAGTTCATTCAACAGGGTGGCTTCCTTATTGGCATATATACTTGATTTGAAGTTGCCCGATTCCTCAGGTAATACATTGAGCACTGCAGTGGCCATCTCTCTATCTGACATAACTTCTCATAGTTCTTGCAGTTGGTTTCTCATCTCAGAGCCCTTCATGAAGTAGGGAGTTATTCCTTCTTCTTTGGATATCTTCATTTTATATAATTCATTACGCAACGATATCACTTCCCCAGTTGTACTAACTGAGAATAGCTCCACCATATTATCATAGATATATTTAGATGTTTCAAGTTTGGAAACATAAGCAATGAGAGGGTCCTTGATGGATTCTATCATAATCCTTTGAGCCCTTGTTTCATCCTTATTATACTTTGCTAGGTCTTGAGTTTGTTCCTTATTAAGAACAGTGACACTCCCTTTAACGTAGTCCAGAACTTCATTTTCTTTTAGAAGTAGATCAGTCCTCTTTTCTATGCAAGGAAATTAGTAGTTCCAACCAATTTGTTGTTTTCCTTGCAAAAAGACATTTTGATATTTTCATAAGAGGGCATAAAAATACTTACTTGAGAGAGTTGTTATGAAGAGATCTTGTTGCTTCCTTGAATATTTGATGACTTGACTACTTAGAGCTTTCAAGATGCTTCCTTCAAGGGGCCTTATGAAAGATTTTCTTGGTGATGAAAACTTCTCACTATGTAGATATGGAAATCTTCAATGATGAGTCTAGATCTGAATACCTTCCTTTGAAGATGATGAATCTTTGATGTAAACCCTTCTTGCAGAAGCCTTTAGATGAAAGACTTTCTTCTTTCTTTGTTCCCAGGCTGGTAGTCCTTCTTGATGGATCTAGGAGAGAAGATAATAATCCTTCTTGTCTTTGATGGATCTGGAACTCTTGCTTGTAGATCTGATGCTTCAACCTTTTTGTGCCCTTGCTTCTTCATCTTAATGCTTCAATCTTCTTTGTGCTCTTGAGATGCCCTTCCTTGATGTGTCACCTTAGCTTTGATTCCATGTTGAAGAATCTAGTGCATCTAGGTATAGTGAGATTCTTTTGACGATGATAAAAATTTGTAAAGTACCTTTTAATTTTCTTAATAGCGCAGTCTTCTCTTATTATTATTAGTGCGTGTTTTATTACTTCATCAAGCAGTTACCAAAAAAAAGAGATAGGAACACAAGATGCTGGCTCTTAGCCAGGGAAAAACTTCTCTCTCCTAGAGAGGAAAACCCTTCTACAAATTTATCTTATTGAAGATTCAATTACAAATGCCAAACTCTAGACCCTTGACCAGTAGATCCTCCAAGCACAAGACACAGTATCTCTTCCTTTTTTCCTTCAATCAATGCCTTCTTCTGATTTTCACCTTGATTTCTTTCTTCACACTTCTTTCGGTATCTGAGTGCTCTTTTCCGGAAACTACAGAAACCCTAGGCTTCTTTAGAGACCTCTTCTTTGGTGTCTTCCTTTCCTTCTCTACTTCGCTTGATATTCCTTTCCCTTGATACTTAGGCTAGAGAATGAGACCTTCCTTGAGATATATTTCCAAGTCGAGAGGTTGATCCTCTTACCCCACTGTAGATCTGAATTCTTCACATGTGTGGCTGATCCAGGGCTTGAAATGAGCCCTTTTACTTGCTTCCTTCCTTCGCTTTAGTTGTCCTTTTCTTCGCTAGAGATGGAGGCTTTCTTCGAAGTCTTTTCTTGGTCCAATCAAACTTGATTATGTTGCTGCACTTGTGGATCTGATGTGACTACAAAACTTCCCTCCTTTCTTCGCACGTGTGATAGAATTAGGCCCTAAAAAAACCCTCCCGAACTAGGTTTCTCTTGCTTCTTCTTCGTTGCCCTAGAATCACCTTTATGCCCCTTTTTCGCACCTCTTTCTTGATTCTCTTTTTTCATTGATTTCAGAGATCACTTGATGGTCTAATGGTGAGTGGTGGGCTCCAGTATTGTAGCAATAATGCTACAACTCCTGGAACTCCCTTCTTTAATTTTATCAACCCGGTAGTTCGTAACAAACTTGGAAGCGACGGTGTTGTATGCACAAGTACTAGCTCTTGCCGCAGCTGTCACTTGGTCAGCTGGCACAAGTACGCTAGGAGCTTAAGCCAACTTCTATGAGCTCTTAGAAGAAGCTTTTTAACTGATGAATGAAAGCTAACTCAAAGGGGCTAATTTACTTGCAGAAAGAAACTGGAAAGCGGAAAGGAAATGCAAACCCTAGCAAACCCTAATTCTACCAGCTAGTCCTACTGACGCAAAGGAGAGCATGCAAACTACTGAAAGTGATGCCATTACTTCTATGAAGGTAAAATACATGTGTCTAGACTACCTCTATCTGAAGAAAACATCTTTTTGTATTTTTGATTAAGTTGTTGGAATTATCATGCATGTGCTTTTAACTATTTTTGACTGTGCAGAGGTGGATCAAGGAGGAGAAATGCTTGGAAGAGGTCGGGAAGGTTCAGAGAGGGTCTAAGGAGTCCCTAACACCCTTCCAGAGAGTTTCACAAAGTTTGGCTGCCAAGAAACCGCGTTTATGAGCTTCTACAGGAAGTCTGCAGGGGTTCTACAGGATGTTCAGGATTTCTACAGGATGTTCTGTAATTCTTCTACAGGATGTTTCGAAATGGGATTTTGGAGCATGGATGGAGGGAAAAAGATGGAGGAATGAGTATGGAGGTGAAATAGGGGTGTGAAGAGTTCTAGGAATTGGTGGATGAGGATAAGGAGCGATTGGATTTGTTCAAGGATGGAGGAAGCGATGATGCACAAGAATGTAGGAATTAGGGCAAGGTGGGGAAAGTATGGCAAATGAAGGGTACGAATCATGGACTAAGGGTTGGAGCAGATTATCTGATGGATTATGGATAGATAAAGAAGGATAACAGGTGCTCTGCAAGTTATTTTTCGAATTTAACAAATGAAGACTTGGAAAATCAAGAACCTAATTACCTTGACCTAATCTGACCTAGATAATAGCAAAAGAAATGGAACAGAAGTTTATTTGCACAAAATCAGATGAACTAACTATGCAACTAAGCAATCATAACCCTAAGCATGCAGTCAAAACTGATATCAAGTTTGACAACTAAGAATCCAACACTAATACTTGCATGGTGAAGCAAAACATCGTTTTTGTGGGCAGCAAGGTCACCTTTGTCCCAACTCACGATCCCACTGAGGGAGAGGTAAGATCAGAGGTGCTTGAGCCCCTTTTTCCAAGGATCCTTTATGTTATTAATCTATCCAAATCAATCTGAACATGAAAATCTACTTTAATCATCAAAAGCAACCTAAATAACACAACAAGTTTTAAATCTAAATAGCAGATTTTACTCTAAGAATGCAGCAAAGACACATGAAAGTAAACAAAGGAGGTACTAGGCGCTTGAGATGGGCCCAACCCCAAGAGCTATAGCCTCCTAAGAGAGATTTAGAGCTGGTGCAAAGCTGGATTCATCTTTATTGAGCAAGAAAAGAAGAGTTACATCAAAACTGTCCACAAGGAGAACTTGAAAATGAGCTGAAAGCAAAGCTAATATATTGCCTCAAAATTGAAATACAAACTGGCTAACTTCTGCCTACAAAATGACTAACCATTGGCTAACTACCAGCTAACCAAAATGAGGCCCTAAGCCTTCTTATTTATACAAATTGAGGACCCCAACAGTCCTCCTAAACTTTAGGGACTCGGCTGCCCAAGACTTGTAGTTAACAGCAGTCCTACTTGACTTGCTTGGCTGCCCTTGTGCTGATTGATTTGGTGGCCCTTGAACTCCGATCTGATGGTGGAGAATTCGAGGTAAGGGCCCATAAATGAAGGGAACACCTTCCTAAAAATACTCTCCACGAATTTGGCTGCCAAGTGCTCATTTCAACCATTGACTTTGTCTCCAAATTGACCAAAAAGGCTACACAAAGCACACATTAGACTTGTTGGCATAATGACTAACCCAATTCGCTCTATTAGCATAAATATAATAAAAAACATGCAATAAACTAATGAGAATGGTGGATTAAGTCGAATTAGGTGGTTGAATGAGCCCAAATAATCATCCATTTTTGGGGCTCATCAGTGAGGTCGAGCTACCCTATATATAGGAGTTTATCCCTCCTTTTGGGCTGACTTGAGCTAGTTAGGCCGACTTGACTTTAAGTGCACCAAAATTCATTTCTTTGAGCCGATTTGAAGAGGAGACTTTTCTTTGCTTTGGAGGATCATCCTAAACATATTTCTTTGACTCTAATACATATGTTTACATAATGTAACATGCCCACATGGGTCTTCAATAATTACATTGACTCTTTGACTTTCCTAGAAGCACTTAATCGTGTGCTTGACCTATCAAATGGGCAAGAAACCCATTATTGATAATGACAAAATAATAATTCTTTTTTTTTACAAGTACAAAGATAAAAATTACATTTATGAAGATTGAACCTAGTTACACTTTCTTCAACAACCTCTGCCTTTGTTGTTCTCACTAAATGGAGATCAAAATCAATATGAAGTAAATGATCTTGGGCCTCTGATTTTTCCCCCCTTTCTATAGCAATTTTAACGAGAAGGATAGAGCTGTCTGTTTAAATGTTGAATTGTTTCAGGAAGCCAAGGACTTGGTTAGAGTCCTAAATTTGGGTAATTTTATTTTTTGATTTTTTGGTCTTATTCTTACCAAATTTCCAGTTTTAGGACCAATGGGATTCAGAAATTAGATTTTTTTTTACTATTTATACTTGTTTCAACTATCCACGTAAGTTAAAGATGTTTGAGAGACTTCTTATTATATATACTATTAAGAGGAGTTTTCATACATGTGATTCTAGTGGACAAATGGATAATTTAGTTGTGGACAATTTTTAACACACCAATTGTTTTGCTAGAACTATCATATTTTGTGCTTTAGGTTTGCAGAATACCACTTTTAGTTATTTGTTCACCTGAAGAGTATTCAATTTCTTCCTATTCTCCATTGCATGTTTCTTTTTTGGAAAACTTAGTACTTTCCTCTATTATCATTATCAGGATCCTG
Source organism: Pinus tabuliformis (assembly GCA_031772625.1). Classification (NCBI taxonomy): domain Eukaryota; kingdom Viridiplantae; phylum Streptophyta; class Pinopsida; order Pinales; family Pinaceae; genus Pinus; species Pinus tabuliformis. The sequence continues at coordinate 205,317,259 of CM062818.1, read as the reverse complement.
AACTATTATTTAGCCATCAGGCTATGTCACAAATGCATCTAGGTCAAGGTCACTAAATGGATATGGCAGGAATGCCAAGCACTTAGGCATATGGAGCACACCCGCGGATTTGAAACTACAATGCCAAGCACCCAAGCATATAGAGCACGCTCGCCAGGATTTGAAACTAGGTCATTGCAATGACAGTATCTCAAGTTGTTTCTTGACCATAGATCCCCTTCATTCCATCTACATTGTCACCAGAGTATAGTTTATTACAATTTATTATATTTACATGTTTTATTTGTAACCAACTCACACAGACCTTGATCCAAGCCATGGAGAGAACATCACTACCTAATAAACTTAAACATGAATCTATGTTTGAACCCTTAGCTTTGCCATCTCAAAAATCAAAATAAAAAATAGTACACATTAGTGTTTTAATAACATAGAAACTAAAGGTGCATTTTGATTCAAATTTTACCCTTTCCTAGTTTGGAGTAGGATTCAATTATACTCTTCCCTAGTTTGGAGTAGAGATTATGTCTTTTAGGTGCCTAGAGTAGTTCCTTTTAAACTTCTCTGACTTAAAAGATTTGAGACTTAAAGGAATTGTATTGACATAAACCATGTTCTATTGATGTAATGAACTTGGTTTTGGTGTTGTATGGATTATTTATTTTGCTTGGTTGCTTCTGCAGATGGTTGATATGGCTTATGTAGAAAGTGAATGTGAGGTTGAATGGCTTGTGCGTACTATTGCAGATGGTTGATATGAATTCTATAGAAAGTGAATATGAGGTTGAAAGGCTTGTGCGTACTGTCGCTAATATAGCTCATAAATTAAAGAGAATTGTTGATGCATCACTCGATGATGTGCACCACTGCTCAATTTTTGGTGGGCTAAGATGTAGTGTATGGAGGAGCATAATTGTGGTGTTAATCCACAATAAGATTAACTCGTTATTTCCTTCTGAGCCTATTGTTGCGATTGTGGCTTCATGGAATGTGAAACATGTAAGTGATCAATGCTTCATGATTTTACTTGTTTTTATCGATAATTGAATTTGTTTGTTGTTGCTACAATCACCTTGTTTGCAGAGAGTTGTGTGCTTATGGAGCCAATAAAGCCTAAAATGTTTACAAATACATAGTAAATTTTAAGGGTGGATTTTAGCCCAAGGGCGAAATTTAAGGGGTTTTTCATTTTAGAGGGATGAAATTTTATAAAACACCCATTTCATATATTTAGCCCAACTTTTATTTAATTTTTTTTTTTTTTTTTTTTTCATTTTAGCGCCAAAAAAAGGGGCGGATAAACTATGAAAAGACTCATTTGACAACAATGAAAAGACTCATTTGACAACAATGAAAAGACTCATTTGACCTTTGGGAGGTTATATTCCATTACAATGCCTGATTTTAATTCTTTGCAATGTTAAATTCATTTGCAATCGCCCATTTTCTGGTTTGGGAGGTTGTATTTGGTCCCAATAAATAAAAATATAAATAAAGTGGAGGTATGGTAAATAAATAAATTCTCTTTTTATATTTACTCCAAAGGTATGATAAATAAATAAAAATATAAATAAACTAGAGATATGGTAAATAAATAAAACCTCTTTTTATATTTAGTCCATAACCCTCTTTCTATTTAAGAATGCTAAAAAAATAGGTTTTATTTAAGTGAATCCTATGGGCCAAATACTATATTTATAAAAGAGGTATGGTAAATTAATAAAATTATAAATAAAAGAGAGGTATGGTAAATAAATAAAATATATATATTTTTTTATTTACTCCATAAGTCACCTTATATTTAAGAACACTAAGGGTGTAAATAAATAAAAATATAAATAAATTGGAGGTATGGTAAATAAAAAAAACCTCTTTTTATACTTACTCCGAAGGTATGGTAAATATATAAAAATATAAATAAACTAGAGGTATGGCAAATAAATAAAACCTCTTTTTATATTTAGTCCATAACCCTCTTTCTATTTAAGAAGGCTCAAAAAAGAGGTTTTATTTAAGTGAATTCTATGGGCCAAATACCATATTTATAAAAGAGGTATGGTAAATTAATAAAAATATAAATAAACAAGATGTATGGTAAATAAATAAAACATTTTTTTATATTTACTTCATAAATCACTTTATATTTACGAAAACTCAAAAAATGCGTTATATTTAGGAAAACCCTATGGGCCAAATACCATGGGTCAAATTATTATTAATACCATGCAAAAAAATATTATTAACCCTAATATTAGTATTAATAAAAATAAAGATGGTCTGTGGTATTGACCCATGGTATTCACGTGGAATGTAGCTTATTTAAAGGGGAGAAATTAAACCAACATAGATTCATCTTTACTCTGGATCTACTAAGCGCCCAGAGGGATCAAATATCCTGATATGCAAACTAGCATAAAGTGAAAAAATATAGCTTATTTAAAGGGGAGAAATTAAACCAACATAGGTTCATCTTTACTCTGGATCTACTAAGCGCCCAAAGGGATCAAATATCTTGATATGCAAACTAGCATAAAGTGAAAAAATATTTGATCCCTCTCGGGGCTTGGTAGATCAAGAGTAAAAATGGATCTTGTAATTTAATGTCACTTAAACATTTTAACTTGGTTAAAATAAAAAAATAAAATAAAAATCAATTATTAATTTTATTAATGTTTATAAATTACTAATAGTATTTTTTAAGCTCCAGGTTATGATAACCCATGGTAATACCATGGTATTCATGTGAGAATAGACTATTTAAAGGGGAAATTCTATCAGCGTAGATCCATATGATAACCCATGGTAATACCATGGTATTCATGTGAGCATAGACTATTTAAAGGGGAAATTCTATCAGCTTAGATCGATCTTAATTCTAGGTCTACCAAGTGCTCAGAGGGATAAATAGATTTCATCCCTTTAAGAGTGGTAGATGTGGAGTTAAGATGGATATAGGTTGGTTTTTATGATAATGAAGTTATTAAATAGACTTAGGAAATTATATTGTAAAAAACATCACTTAAGGTGAATGGTTAAAGCTACATTTAGTCACTTCACAAAATTTAATAAAAAATACCAATATCACCATTAATATTGGTTTTTCTCATTTAACAAAAAAAAATTCAAAATAGTGAAATCTTATCACTCTTTCCGCATCACCCTCGCAAAAGAGAGATAGTCACTGCCCAAATTTCCCACCATTTTTCAGACGTTCTCAATATGATATCTTCATGAAAAAGTTAAGGTGTTGATGTTGGATTAGTTGTTTGGAAAATATGCTGGTTTGTACAACCTTTCATCTTCTCTGTTATTCTTAGTTTGTCGTAATGATTTGTAGGGGTTGGGCATTTCCCACCATTTTCAAACATTCTCAATATGATATCTTCATGAAAAAGTTAAGGTACTGATGTTGGATTAGTTGTTTGGAAAATATGCTGGTTTGTACAATCTTTCATCTTCTCTGTTATTCTTAGTTTGTTGTAATGATCTATAGGGGTTGGGCCACTGCACGATATTGTCCTAAAAGGCAGAGATTGTGCACCAAAATGGAAATTAATCCACATGTTACAACACTATTAAAAAATGCAAGACGTATGAAGGTAGTGAATTATTCTAATAAGCAATTTAGATTGGGAGAGACGTAATTAAATTTTATTATTTAATTGAAGATTTCCAATTAAAATAAAAATAAATCTAAATTTATATATTTATATATTGATTAGAAGGCTTTTGACAACAATCACTTCTTTCCATTATATCCCCTTCAGACCTTTGGGATACCTACTACTTTCTTATATTATATAGTTGGGGCTTGCTACTTGTTGGTGTGTTGGGGTAAACAAACTTGATGTGTTTTTTTGATCCCGTAGTTGGAGTCTATGGAATAAGAAAGAAATTTGATAGCTTGACAAAAGTGGTAGAGAAAAGATTAATGTGTCCTACCTTGATAGAACTGGTGGTCAAGATCAACACCTACAAGAACTTTGTTGTGGAATATTATCAAAACTAATAGAAGGATATGAAAGAGTGTACAGTAAGAACCTTGACAAACACGACCACTGAAACTTGCAATATTGTTTGTAGGAAGATAAAATTATGTTTCTTTTTTCCAAACATGTATGCTATTATATTATAGTTTAATGAATGTGTTTTCCTATTATCATATATGGTTCCATACTTTAACAAAACATTCACCAAGGCTTCACAATGTTTTATTATTCAGTGAAAGATTTGCTAAGATCTTACAGGATTTTATAATTCAATGAAAGACTCGCCATGACTTTACAAGATAATATAAACTGGTGATAGATTCCCCCAAAAAATTATATATACATATTACATTATTGATAAAATCACCTCCCATTTTTCCTATGTATCATGGGGATTCGCCCATTTATTATACATAAAAATTTAGGGTGGTTCTTAAAATTTTCCCTGTACAAATATCTTTATGCCAATTTTTTGTTGCTTACTCAAAAGATGAGGATATACACTTACCTTGAAGGTTCCTAGAGTTATGCGGGATTTATGACTATGGATAGAAATATCTCCCTAGGTTTGGTGGCTAACCTAGAACAACAAAATGAAAAAGGACCCAATGTTTTCCTTAAAGTAAGTAGATGAGGGGAAGAAACCTACTTGGAATATGTCGTATATTTCACTCCTTCTTTGGCTTGAATGCTCCAATCCTAGCTCTAGCTGCCAAAATTAGAACCTGCACAAACAGACAACACAAGCCAAGAAACTACGAGATCTATGTAGCATTATCTATCTACTTCATTCAACAGATCAACATGGTACTGAAATATATGAAATAATGACATCACATATAGGAAAACAAAAAAACTCTTTGTATTGATATAAATGGAGTGAGTTACAACCATAAATAGGTGTTGATCTTGTAGAAGAGCTCCTCCAAGTTGTTGAATTTTCCTTCCTTTGTCACAAAGTGTACCTCCAATCACCCTAAATGCATGAAAGGATAACTCCCACAACAGCAAAAGGGTAGAATCACTCTCCAAAATCCAACCCCTTGCATATGGAAGGCTTTAAGTATATAGAGTGAGGTAAGTAGGGAGTTCTTATCCTTCTACCAATCTTGGTATTGAGACCCACTCTTGATGGGAGGATGAGATCTATGGATAAGGGATGGAAACTCCAAGGTAGGATAAGATAGGATTCAAAAGTTTTATCTGAGGTAAATGGTTACAACAGATCTTGGAAGCTTCTGGAAATGGAGGATTTAGGATTCTCTCTCTTTTTTCCGAATTTCTAGAACCAAAGCAGGTGAAAGGATATCAAACTGTAGGTGATCAACACAGGCCACAATGGAGCAACTTGTAGGTGAATGTTGTCCAACAAGAGGCCAGGGTGCGTTGGTCCTAAAACTGGCTTAGATGATGTAGTTCAGGTCAGAAACTTTGGGGAATGAGAGAGTCATGCATAGGGCTTTGTTCAATGATGATGTAAAGGGGGAATATGATGTTGATTGATCCCATTAGGAGGTTGATTGATCAGATGAGACAAAATATACTATAACAGAGTGCCCCCCTAAAGCACAAAGTCATAGATGATGACTGATGACTGAAGTGCTTTACCTTGTGACAAGTCGAGATCAAGAACAATCGACGAGATTCATCTTATGTTACAATACATTTACATCATGACATCATTTTTCTATGGGAGGCATACTCATAGTCAACATATAAGCTAAAATTACATGTATAATGGTCAAAAGACATGTCCACTGATGTTTGATGGTGGACCCATGACTGGATGATTGTCATTATGATCATAACCATCATACATAGTGATCTTATATAATCCTAAAATCGCAGCCCGGATGGTGGAAACTAGATTCGGGGTCTTCTACTTCTTTCACACGACCAACCAATGTATGAGTCTAACCATGTGAATCAATGAGATGAATTCTAACATGGTATACACCATTTGATTACTGGCCGATGATGTAAGTCGTTAACATACACGAGAGAAACCACTGATGATGTTAAGCTCTTAAAGTACTCAAGCACAATTCGTACGGTGTGAATAAACGAGTTGATGTCGAACACCACATAGAATCTTTCGGTCGAAGGCCATTGATGTAAACCTGTCACCGATAGTGAGGAAACTTGCCATTGATGTATTCAAGCACCAAGGTACCGATGGGTGTTTCTAAGTCAACTTCCTGGATAATCATAATGAATTGGATCAAGAAAGGAAAACATGGAATGAAGGCTTAAGAGTATTGTAATGGATATAAGTTGAATGACTTCTCTTGAACACATCGGTGACACTGAAATGGAGTTTCCAACATTGACCCAAAACCGAAATTAAGTTTCTGTGAAGGTATGATGAACCGAAAGACAAGAAGATTGCCCAACTGTTACCGGGAAAAGTGTCTATTTAGAACTGCTCTATCCCACTAAGGTGTCACAGCTACCTTAGAAACAAACAGAGAAAACTACTTTTGTATCTTCTTTATGAACTATAAACAAAGAGGAATAGGAAGAACCAACCTGTGTCTTGCGCTAGTCCTTTGATCCAATCTCTCTCCTCTTTGACAGCTTCCAGCTACCTGCTCCCTTACTTGCCCAGCTTCACCAAGTACACGTAAGATCGCAGAAGAAGGAAACTATACAAAGACATGGATTTATATTCATAAATAACTTAGGATCAGATTTAAGTTAGCCATACAAATGTAACAAGCATCAATGATACAAAAGCATGGAGAAGAAACTCAAATAGTTTTTATTGATATACAAGAAGATCCAGGAGGAGTTACAACCGATAATTCCTAACCCAGCATCAACCTCCCAGCAAAGAAGTCCCTTCTTCAACCCCAACAAAGCATAGATCACCCAATTCTCTGATATGTATCTCAAAACCAACAACAATTCCTTACAATGTGCAAAATTCCAGCCTCTGGATCTGTTGGACACCTAATCCTAAAGGGTTAGTGTGGAAACCGAAAAGACTAAGCAGTCCAAGAGACCTTGGGATCTGAAACCCAAGAGTCACATATTTGTACTATAAATGTATATCTATTGTTAATAAAAAATGCATCACATGATTTATCTTTCATATCTTTCTTTGCTGTCCATGTGTGTTTAACATGGTATCAGAGCAGGCGAATTCTGGCCCTGCTCATATTTGAGCCACTTGTTTTGTGGTCTCTACCTACATGTCAGACATGTCAGTTCTGTCTTTCTACTAATCAGAGTTGATCAGAATTGCCAATTTATTGAGCTTTGTATTCCTCATTCTGCACCATATTCTTTCCTACGCTCTGTGCACTCTCTATAACCGTTTTCTGCCATATTCTATTTATATTCCCTGCGCTATGCTCCATACAAACCTGACATTTGAACGCTGGTCCGACATTATTCTCCTGCTCTTCTGTTGCGCTGTCTAACCACCTGTTTGAATGCGTTGAGTTCCTGCCATTACCTGTGGTCTGCTACAATTCCATGTGGAGTATGAGGATTGTCCTGAGAATTATGAGGTTGCACGTTACCTTTTAGAAATAAATCGCTGGAACGTTCTGTTACTCACAGTCAGAAATTTTAATGGTATTCATTTTAATTAAGCGTCACAGTTTTCTCTTTATCTCCGTGTCAATTTTTTTTTGATTGGTGTTACTCACCGTTTGTGCTCTATACAAAGCATGTACACACATCAAAAGAGGACCTTGATATTTTGCAGCAGGCAGTATATGTAACACATGTAAGAAGGATCATCCAACAGTCACTCGAAACATAAAAGAATTTTCCATGTTGAAACCAGAAAAGAAGTGCCACGGTTCCTATCTATAGGTAGTCGTAAAGGCAGTATGAGTGGTTGATGGTCTAAACATTCTCGTAAAGAAAAAAAAATATAGTTATGTTTATTTCCATTTCTGATTGAACCGAGCAGGTGAATCAGCAAGGTAATTGGTTGGTTATATGACTCGTTGGCAATGCATTGGCTATGATTCTCGGTTGACCCGTTAACCCCACTTTGCATGCATCACTGGATCAGATGACAAGCCAGGCTATCCTTTCTCTCTTGTTAGTAGCAAAATGAACTGGGGTTAGATATTCTGATCGATATTGAGTAGTTCTACGAGTTGTATGGGCTAGAAAGGGCATAGAGGCTATACTACTAAGTGAGATAGTGCTCTCTGAATAATCGACAACTTGGGGGGAGAACCAACCCTTGTTGGCGCCTAGTTTGAGTGATGCGAAATCACCGAGAGAGCATTTCTTTATTGATTGACGGTTATTTCAGGAGGGGTGGTCCAACGGGTGAATGACAACCAATTGCGGGTTTTGATAGGTGCACATCGACTATTGTTCTTCTATCGCATATTCTCTTTCGCTGTTCTCGTGATTTCGATTAGTCTTCTTGGTGGAACTCAGGTACACAACGAGGCACGCTGGTTCCAGCACTAATGGTCGTGGAAACTATGTACACAACAGGACTTGCTGCTCTGTTGTAAGTTGTGTTTCAACGGGGGTCAAAGTATTCATATATTCAAGTCTTGTCTCGTGGAATAAAAATAGCAGAAAGTTGGAAGCGTGAAAGCATGTTTAATGAGTTCTCCAAAGCGATAAATTCATGGAGCGTGGAGGTTGGATTATCATAGGTATCTCAGATTTCTTCAAAGAGGCTTAGTGCAGTGAAACATGAGCGGTGTAGCTGCCGAAAATTTGTAAGTTGAAATGAAACTGTAGGAGTTCAAACTCAGCGGAGGACCAGGTATTTTAAATTCGCTCAGGGAATAATTTCATTATCTTCCAAAACTGCTTTGGGAAGCCGACCGATATATATATATATATATATATATATAACATGTGCATTGAGCTTGGATTCATATTATTGTGTTGGCGTTGTAAGTGTGTTTAGTAAAACAGAAATCCTGTAATACCTCCTGGCATTTGATATGGGTTTTCTCCTATCCCATGATGAACAGCTCTAATTAACAGCAGACTTTGGAGTAGAGAAGTCATCACTTTATTCTTGGTGTTGTACACATTTATGTCACTGTTTCTATACACATTTAACCTCACTGTTTCTATACTATATACATGCAGAAGAGGGTGTTTATTATAAGGTAATATTCACAAAATGCAAAATACAGATAGAAGGTTACAGTTTTGAGCATTCAACAAACAAAAAGAGGTTATAGTTATCACAGTTATAGTCCATTTGGTGTGCAAACTTGCAAATTCTCATTTAATCAACCAGTTTTGTGTAAATTATAGCGCAAGGTATTACAGTTGGAGAAAATGGCTAGATTTGATGATGTATTAGAGTTACTGAATACACTAATACACTCCACTATTGGCGGGAAAGTAAATGTTAGCAAAGACACTCTTTGTGACATTCAGACCTGCCTGCATGATGCACAGGAAAAGATCAAATTTTTGCAGCTTGAATCACAGCTACAGCAAGAAGAACTACATCAAAATAGACACCATTCTGAACCTGTTTTTGTTCAAAACATTGAGACAACCACCCATCAGCAGCATGTTAATAATGTTACAGTTCATTCAAATAAAGCAGCAGTTGTATATGCAGATGCAGAAACCCAGTCTGCACTTCCCAAGCCCATCATCAGACCTTGGGAACAGCTTGTCCACAACAAGCACAGAACTGGTCTTGGATATGACAAGGACTTGTCCTTTCATATTCCAGACTACTCAAAGCCCATTCAGTTTCAGAGTGCTGGATTCATTGATGACAGTTCACCTGCTTCTCATGACAGTTCAGCTTCAGCTGTTCCAGAATCTGCCCCTCTTCCAACAACAACAACAACAAATTGTGAAATGCCAACACTGTGACCGAGTTGGCCATCTGAAAGATCACTGTTTTGATCTTCATCCATGTGAGCACTGTCATAAAACCAGCCATTCTTCACACAGATGCTTCAAAAACAAACATCCTGCAAGAACAAAGATTCATCTTGGATGGATCGCTTCTTGGCAATGGGCATCAACAGCCAAGAAGATATTTCAAACACATGTCAGAACTTGTTCCAGAATATTGAACAGTCTTGCAGTTGAGTTTTCTCCATCTTCTCACCTTGTATCTGACAGGGGGGGAAATGATGGTCATCTACAAGCTTCAAAGTCACATCAAGCGAGCCTGAGCCACAACCTGCCACACCAGTTTCAGAGTTGTAGCCAGAGACAAAGATGCCCGTAAACAGATTAAGAACACTTCCTCTAGCAGAAGACTTCAGTTTCTTGCCAGTTTTGGAAGAGTTCCAGGAATTGCATTAAGCATTCCAGAGTTGTTGGTCATCCTTAAACCATCACATATTGAGAACACTTCCTCTAGTAGAAAACTACAGTTTCTTGCCAGTTTTGGAAGAGTTCCGGGAACTGCACTAAGCGTTCCAGTGTTGGTGGTCATCCTTAAACCACCGCCCTTTATACCAACATTTCATAGAGCACATTCAACCTAGTGCTGCCATGCATTTTTGCACATTTTGTATTACAGCTCTCTTCTTGGACTCATACATAACCCTTCGGATTAAGGGGGGGAATGTTGGACACCTAATCCTAAAGGGTTAGTGTGGAAACCGAAAAGACTAAGCAGTCCAAGAGACCTTGGGATCTGAAACCCAAGAGTCACATATTTGTACTATAAATGTATATCTATTGTTAATAAAAAATGCATCACATGATTTATCTTTCATATCTTTCTTTTCTGTCCATGTGTGTTTAACATGGTATCAGAGCAGGCGAATTCTGGCCCTGCTCATATTTGAGCCACTTGTTTTGTGGTCTCTACCTACATGTCAGACATGTCAGTTCTGTCTTTCTACTAATCAGAGTTGATCAGAATTGCCACTTTATTGAGCTTTGTATTCCTCATTCTGCACCATATTCTTTCCTACGCTCTGTGCACTCTCTATAACCGTTTTCTGCCATATTCTATTTATATTCCCTGCGCTATGCTCCATACAAACCTGACATTTGAACGCTGGTCCGACATTATTCTCCTGCTCTTCTGTTGCGCTGTCTAACCACCTGTTTGAATGCGTTGAGTGCCTGCCATTACCTGTGGTCTGCTACAATTCCATGTGGAGTATGAGGATTGTCCTGAGAATTATGAGGTTGCCCGTTACCTTTTAGAAATGAATCGCTGGAACGTTCTGTTACTCACAGTCAGAAATTTTAATGGCATTCATTTTAATTAAGCGTCACAGTTTTCTCTTTATCTCCCTGTAAATTTTTTTTGATTGGTGTTACTCACCGTTTGTGCTCTATACAAAGCATGTACACACATCAAAAGAGGACCTTGATATTTTGCAGCAGGCAGTAATCGTTTGTTATATATGTAACACATGTAAGAAGGATCATCCAACAGTCACTCGAAACATAAAAGAATTTTCCATGTTGAAACCAGAAAAGAAGTGCCACTGTTCCTATCTATAGGTAGTCGTAAAGGCAGTATGAGTGGTTGATGGTCTAAACATTCTCGTAAAAATATATATATATATAGTTATGTTTATTTCCATTTCTGATTGAACCGAGCAGGTGAATCAGCAAGGTGATTGGTTGGTTATATGACTCGTTGGCAATGCATTGGCTATGATTCTCGGTTGACCCGTTAACCCCACTTTGCATGCATCACTGGATCAGATGACAAGCCAGGCTATCCTTTCTCTCTTGTTAGTAGCAAAATGAACTGGGGTTAGATATTCTGATCGATATTGAGTAGTTCTACGAGTTGTATGGGCTAGAAAGGGCATAGAGGCTATACTACTAAGTGAGATAGTGCTCTCTGAATAATCGACAACTTGGGGGCAGAACCAACCCTTGTTGGCGCCTAGTTTGAGTGATGCGAAATCACCGAGAGAGCATTTCTTTATTGATTGACGGTTATTTCAGGAGGGGTGGTCCAACGGGTGAATGACAACCAATTGCGGGTTTTGATAGGTGCACATCGACTATTGTTCTTCTATCGCATATTCTCTTTCGCTGTTCTCGTGATTTCGATTAGTCTTCTTGGTGGAACTCAGGTACACAACGAGGCACACTAGTTCCAGCACTAATGGTCGTGGCAACTATGTACACAACAGGACTTGCTGCTCTGTTGTAAGCTGTGTTTCAACGGGGGTCAAAGTATTCATATATTCAAGTCTTGTCTCGTGGAATAAAAATAGCAGAAAGTTGGAAGCGTGAAAGCATGTTTAATGAGTTCTCCAAAGCGATAAATTCATGGAGCGTGGAGGTTGGATTATCATAGGTATCTCAGATTTCTTCAAAGAGGCTTAGTGCAGTGAAACGTGAGCGGTGTAGCTGTCGAAAATTTGTAAGTTGAAATGAAACTGTAGGAGTTCAAACTCAGCGGAGGACCAGGTATTTTAAATTCGCTCAGGGAATAATTTCATTATCTTCCAAAACTGCTTTGGGAAGCCGACCGATATATATATATATATATATATATATATATATATATATATATATATATATATATATATATATATATATATATATATATAACATGTGCATTGAGCTTGGATTCATATTATTGTGTTGGCGTTGTAAGTGTGTTTAGTAAAACAGAAATCCTGTAATACCTCCTGGCATTTGATATGGGTTTTCTCCTATCCCATGATGAACAACTCTAATTAACAGCAGACTTTGGAGTAGAGAAGTCATCACTTTATTCTTGGTGTTGTATACATTTATGTCACTGTTTCTATACACATTTAACCTCACTGTTTCTATACTATATATCATGCAAATCTGGTATCTCAAATATTGAAGTGGACTATTGTTTTCTTTGAAGAAAGTGGCAAGATCAGAGGATACTGATTCGTACCCCAGTCAAGGCATATGAACATTCAAGTCCTGTCCATGACAGTGTTATAATTGTTGAAGTTTTGTTAGCCATCATTTCTGATTCAAAAGGGAAGGAGTATTTGAAGGATCCAAGCAAGTTTGCAGTTGTTGCTGCCCTAATTGTGGCATTGTACTTAAAACTCATTATAGTGCATTGTTTCCTTGATTCAACTGCTTCATAAAGATTTTGGTGAGCTGATTGTAATCTTTTATGCTGCACACTGATCATTTGCTGACATTTATAAAGGATATTGCTGTGTATTGTGAGTAGATATTATTTTTCTACATTAAGACACATGGCCAGAATCAGTGAAGTATTAGAGTTCATGAAAACTCTTATACAATCTACTGTTGATGACACATTAAAAATCAGCAAAGGATCTCTCTCAGAAATTCAGACATGCTTATATAATGCCCAGGAAAAGATTGATTTTTTGCAGCTTGAATCACATCTACAGCAAGAAGAGCTACATAGACATCATTCTGAACCTGTTTTTGTTCAGAACGTTGAGACAACCACCCATCAACAGCATGTTAATAATGTTACAGTTCATTCAAATAAAGTAGCAGTTGTATATGCAGATGCAGAAACTCAGTCTGCACTTCCCAAGCCCATCATCAGACCTTGGGAACAGCTTGTCCACAATAAGCACAGAATTGGTCTTGGATATGACAAGGACTTGTCCTTTCATATTCCAGACTACTCAAAGCCCATTCAGTTTCAGAGTGCTGGATTCATTGATGACAGTTCACCTGCTTCTCATGACAGTTCAGCTTCAGCTGTTCCAGAATCTGCCCCTCTTCCATGGCGCAGATTCATAAATTATACAAAGACATGGATTTATATTCATAAATAACTTAGGATCAGATTTAAGTTAGCCATACAAATGTAACAAGCATCAATGATACAAAAGCATGGAGAAGAAACTCAGATAGTTTTTATTGATATACAAGAAGATCCAGGAGGAGTTACAACCGATGATTCCTAACCCAGCATCAACCTCCCGGCAAAGAAGTCCCTTCTTCAACCCCAACAAAGCATAGATCACCCAATTCTCTGATATGTATCTCAAAACCAACAACAATTCCTTACAATGTGCAAAATTCCAGCCTCTGGATCTTTGGGATGAGGGATCCATATATAGATGTATGCAAGGAGGATGAGTCAGCTCATGATTTGATTAGTGGCTTCTCTTTGTCAGTTCTTGCTTCCACTTGGAGACTGAAGGCCTCTTACTCATCCTTGGTCGAATTCAGTGAGGCAAGTGTCATAGGAGAAGATTCTGGAAGCTTCCATTGTCTCTCCACCTCGCGGAATGACACTACCATTTGTAATTTCCCACTCAACGCACCCTGGTAGTGCATTTAGGTGCGTTGCAACGCACCTAGCTAGTGGATTTAGGTGCTATGCAATGCACTTGGCTAGTGGAGCAGCTGAAATGATCCTGATTTGACTTATTCTGAGCAGTTTCTAGTGGAGAACTTCTAGGAGAAGCTGTAATTTGTTGACCTTGTTCCTTTAGGAGTTAGAACAACACTTTTAGGGACTTAGGAGCCCTTGGTTTATGGACATTTCATGCTTAGAGCTGTAAGGCACAAAAATGTCTATAACAGTTGCCCCCTAAAGTATGAGGCCGTTTATCGGGTGAAATTCTTTATTAGGAGGATCCGAAGTTCTTTCAATGCTGGGAGGAGACCTGTAATAAGATACAATACAATACATTATCTTCATACTGTTTTCATGATCTAGCTGAGGCGGGCATTTCCATGCTCAGCTTTATAAATTCATTTTCATGTACATAGGATAGACAATCGTCTGATGGTAGACTGATGATTCTGATAGAGCCATCATCCTTTTGGTAAGATGATTATCTGTGCTGCAATGTTGTACATTTCAATGTCTTTATTTTCCTGAATATATATCGCAGCCCGGATGGATGAAACTAGATCCGGGGTCTTCAATCTCATCGGATCTTCACTCGAACTACAAGTTGATCCATGTGAGAAATGTTTTGAAGTCGAACATGGAAAGACATCGCTTGATTACCAGTCAATGATGTAAACCGTTAACAAGTGCGAGAGGAATCACCGATAATGATAATGATCCTCAAGGTACTGTAGTACAATTCACGTGGTGTGAATAAAGGACTTGGCGTCGAACACCACGCAAAATATTTCGGTCGAAGGTCATTGATGTAAACCTGTCGCCGGAAGTGAGAAACTTGCCATTGAGGCATGCAAGCTTCAAAGTACTGAATGGGGTGTTCCTAGACCAACTTCTTGGATAATGAGCTGATGTCGACAAGAAGTGATCCGTCATAGGAGGGCCTTAATGAATCCCACATCAATGACACGGAATGGAGCAAATGATTTTGATGGAGGTGAAAACGATCTGATGATATATGGTTCAGGGTGGCGGTCATGAAAGAATGGAGTATAATGTATGGTAGTGGGCAGGACACAGGTGGCCTTTCTGGATGACTTCTCTTGAACATGTCGGCGAAACTTATGTGATGGATTGGTAGCATTAACCCCAAATGTGGATGGTATGGTGAAACCATGGCGATGTGGCCGGTGAATGAAACAACCCAACCCGACTCGGGCACGAAGTGGAAGTGTCATATTCAAGAGCGACTTGCTACCAATAAAGATTCTTTGAGTTTTCTTCCCAATTTTTCCCCAGTCATTGCTTACCAGTACCTCTTTATTTTTGTCAAGCTTGAGGAGGATAACATATGCTTGTTCTATAATTTGCCCTTCGGGCAAACCCATCGCTATGTTTTAACGAGCCTAGCGATAGTGAAACTCGTTCTCGTCTAAAGACAAGTTTGTCGCTATTAATCTTTTTAACGAGTTTAACGACAAAGATAACTCGGTCCTTTTCATTTTTAGAGAGTCTGAAAATGTACGTAAAGGTAACTCCAAAATTCCTTTTTCGTCATCTAATCCCTTAAGTCCGAAAAAGTATAAAACAATACAGAAGGGATGAATTTTCGATCGCTTTAACGAGCCGAACAAAACAAGCGCTCGATCTTTTTGTGCAATAATCCCTCAGGTCCAAAAAGATTAAAATATAGAGGAGGGATAGCACTTCTCGTCGCTTTAACGAGCTGGAAGGCCAGAACTCGGCAATCTTTTCATATTTTACGAGTCAGAAAAGAGCTTAAAGAAGACTCGTCTTTTGAGGAACGAGTGATAAAATGGGTAGCAGCTGATTCCAGGTAAGGTTTGGAATTTTCCAATCACGACAGTGTCACAAGGATGGCTAGTGAAATCACTCTTCGCAGCTGTTCCTCAAAATGGGTAAACAATCAAATGGAGGTGAATGATCGGCCAATGAAAAAGTGGAGGTGACGGTGCAAACACGACCAAGGCTTTAATGGCTGAAGTGCTACATTCACGGTGGTTATTTACCAGGGGATAGTTCATTTTTTAACGAGCTTAAACGCAGGTGGAAACATTTGCTTGATCCGGGTTTATTTTTTAACGAGCTTGAACCTCGCGGTAAACACTGCTCGATTAATCCAGTCATATGATAAGAATGTCTCATATAAAAACGGCAACTTTTCGAGTGTTGCCCCATATCCTTTCTTTATGCAAGTTAGGAAACGACTAATCCAAAAAACGGATAAATAATCGCTCTTTGCTTGCACTCCAAAAGGTTTGCATGCCCCCAGGTATAAAACAGAGTTTCAAGGTTACCTCTACTTCTTTCCGCCAAAACATTTGTTTTACCGAGAGAGGCCTACCTCTTACAGGTTACCCAAAGATTGTTCTATTTACGGCGTAAACAAAACACTTCTTCGGCGATGTTTCTCGAAATAAAAAAAGGTGAGTGACGATGCCCGCCAACTCACATAACTTTGACAAGAGAATCTTATTCTAGAATAACCCCTCTTCCAATCACGGACGGGGTACAGACTAGTCATATTCTCCCGCGGAAACCTACCCTATACCCGAAGTTTTCCTGCCGAAGCAGACCAGGACGCATGCCCCCTGGGTTTCAGTCATATCCCTCCGAATTACTCGCGCTCATCGGGAGGACGGACTGGAAATTGAGACATTTCTTGTGTGAAAAGACCATTTAGGGACGGTATATGACTATTTTCTATGCGTGATCCGGGAAATGAAAGCTGGTCCACGAGCTTGACCACTCTTCCTTCGTGCGGAAAACACATCACTCTAAAGAGTGAGGAGACAATTGATTCCATGCAATAAATATAGTCTCGTCCAAGGAGTAGGTTATAATCCAAGGGTCCTTGAACTACCATTACGTTCATGCGAACTGTTTTCCTTCTCAATGTTATGGGCACATCGGGAAGGATCCCTAAAGGTCGACTAGTTCCTTTATCAAAGCCTGTCAGATTTCTCATCTCAGGCAAAAGCGATGGTGAACAAGCGCTTTCCAAGCAGTAGAGGAAAGGATACTCACAGAAGCCCCCTCATCTATGATGGTACCAACCATGACCATTCTATATATTTGAACGATAATTCGGAATGGTACACTTGTTGGTAAACGGGGTATGCCTAGTTGATTCCAGTCGAAGGATACAACTAGGTTGCTTGGAGGTGGGACCGAATAGACGGCCGGGTACGGCTCTGACGAACTTCCTTCCTGCGGTAAAGGAACGGGTAGATTGCCCCCATGTTCGTCGGAGTCTGTGTTTATGAAGAGAATTTGGACGGTGTCATCCTTGTTCTCTTCAGTGACTGTATCATCTGAAGATGAAACCTCTGAAGGCAAGACCGGGTCAACTGCCGCTTCGGCCTTTTGACTTTCGTCTGGTATGGATTCAGTTGGTTTATCTTCAATGATAGGTGCTTCAGCCGACCACCTGGGTGGGCCAGCCGGATTCTCAACTAGTGACGGACTCGGCAAGAGTTTTTTATATCCAGGAGGAAGTCGTAACGGTGAAATCGGACGATCATCCAAAACTCTTTTAGCTTCGTCTAAGAAGGGACAACGGTGGATGGCATGATTGCCTTCGCACAGTTTACAAGGAAATCTAGCTTTCCCTTTTTGTCCTGGGGCTTCACTTTCACTAGTTGACGGTGTGCTTTCAACATGATCATCAGAGGTTGACGACACCGGGTTGTGCAAACGAGGAGACCAGTCCCTTAGTATCCGGGGGATGCAAGGACAATCTCTGTGAAAGTGGTCTCCTTTGCAAATGACACATGGCGATTTAGGCCTAGTCGGTGCAGTGTGTGGATTTTCGTTAGACGACACTCGTTTTCCCCCATTCGGCTTTGGCTCCTTCTTCTTCTTCTCTTTCTTCTTCTTTTCCTTCTTCTCCTTAGGAACTTGGCTTTTAGCTTTACCAGCTCCATCAAGCAAAGAGGAAGGAGGAGAGGAAGAATTAGAGGAAGTAGAAGGCAGGTGGGCAACTCTGGACTCGTCTAATTGCTGATTCGATTGTTCAGGAATAGTGGTGTTCTGAACGACAGAGGTTGAGAAGAGCCATATGGGCAAACCAATTGTCAGTCCTGGAAGCAACAATGTGGCCATATGGGGCGCACCAATATCTCCCCAAGAGGAGAAGGGACTAGGATTTCCACCAAGGGGAATTCCTTGGTTGGTAGGCTCCATTTTCTCAACCCAAGATCAACGTAGGAAAGGGGTATGAATATTCCGTTTAAAATAAATTTTAACACGCTTTGACACAACTTGTTTTTTCAGTTTTTAAGAGTCGAGAAAAAACAAAAGATGACTCTAGTCTCCTTCGATTTTTAATGAGCCTGAAGTGACAAGTGCTCAGATGGACCTTTTCCGTTAAGGAGTCTGAAAAGGAACGAAAGGGACTGCTCTGGAGGTCTAGGTAGAGGGAGTACCAAACCAATCACAAAACTGCAGAATACTTTTTACGGTACGGCAGTCAATCTTCCCGAATGCTGTGTTCGGTGCATTGCGATCAGTAGGGCGGCCGACACGGCTTCCTATGGATAATGGATTTAAGCCTATAGGGGTCTCCCAATATATACTCGACGGTACGTGGGAGCACAAGTCCGTACTGGCACTCATCGTCTCAAAGTGGAGGAATCACCCAACCATCAATGAGGACAACAGTTACCAGGCTTTACGATGCCGGAATACGTCTCTAGCCTAGACCTCTAAATGTTGTGCGTTAAGTTCCAAAGCGTTGTTAGGTTCATTGAATTTATTTTAAGTTGATATTTCTTATGAAGTTTGCCTTTTGGGTTCACCACGAGATGTAGATGTAATTCCTAAAATGCAATCTAAAGATGATAAACAAACTTTTATCTCTTTTCAGCAATGAAAATCCTAGCTACTAGGGCAAAAGAAAGACAATCTTTTCACAAAGAGCTAAGAGCACACTGTAAATGCACTTTCCTAAATCAAGCCAAACAGACTGTCAATATGCAAATTCACATGCATGTATTTGTTTTTCACTTTCTTAATATTGATGCTAAAAAGAAAGTTGATGTACAAATCTGAATTTGCTTTCAAGCGACAAACACAAACAAGCTTCTTTTCGAAATATAAAGGTAGAGATGATTACGACACTTTATGATTTTGAAATAAATACTCGTTTCGACACTAGAAAGTCACAAATTCAAACCAAAGGCAAAAGTAAAAGCATAATCAACCATCAACAGCAAATAAACTTTATCCTATGATCAAGATCGACACTTGCGACAGATCAAAATCAAAGTACGACAGTACGACTATTATACTTTTGCAATGGAAAACTGTAAACGACTCAACAAACACATAAAAACATCTACATTTCTTTTGTACAAATGAGGCGGAATATCAGTAAGGAAAAGGGGTCTGAAACAGTCATATACTGATCACAGGCTGCAAAAATCAGAGACAAAACTGGAAGAATGAAGCAAAGAACCTCAGCTGCACAGGGCTAGGCTGATCAGCGCACCTGTTACACAGAGAAACTGCATTGCAGCGCAGGTAGCCCTCTTGGGAAGTGCGTTGAAATGCATAACCTCTTCACAGTGCCTGCGCTGGGGCAGAAACTAGAATTCTATCCGGGTTCTGGGTCACAGTTTTCAGTTTAATCTTTGGTTTTTGGCCGAGTAAAAGAAATCAGTAATGCACAATCAGGGGTAGATCTAAGGAGGGTCTAAGAGCTATCACAGGGGCAATCAGTTAGTTTATGAATCAGCTGTTCAAATCATAAACAAATCCAGTGAATGGATTGAAGCAGCAGATGTATACTTTGCATTTGTGATGGCAAATGCAGTTCGATCGCTACTTATAAGTTTATGAAATAAACAACAAGAGACACACAAACAAACTAATTAGACATGATCCCCAGCGGAGTCGCCATTTTGTTACCGGGAAAAGTGTCTATTTAGAACTGCTCTATCCCACTAAGGTGTGACAACTACCTTAGAAACAAACAGAGAAAACTACTTTTGTATCTTCTTTATGAACTATAAACAAAGAGGAATAGGAAGAACCAACCTGTGTCTTGCGCTAGTCCTTTGATCCAATCTCTCTCCTCTTTGACAGCTTCCAGCTACCTGCTCCCTTACTTGCCCAGCTTCACCAAGTACCTGTAAGATCACAGAAGAAGGAAACTATACAAAGACATGGATTTATATTCATAAATAACTTAGGATCAGATTTAAGTTAACCATACAAATGTAACAAGCATCAATGATACAAAAGCATGGAGAAGAAACTCAGATAGTTTTTATTGATATACAAGAAGATCCAGGAGGAGTTACAACCGATGATTCCTGACCCAGCATCAACCTCCCAGCAAAGAAGTCCCTTCTTCAACCCCAACAAAGCATAGATCACCCAATTCTCTGATATGTATCTCAAAACCAACAACAATTCCTTACAATGTGCAAAATTCCAGCCTCTGGATCTTTGGGATGAGGGATCCATATATAGATGTATGCAAGGAGGATGAGTCAGCTCATGATTTGATTAGTGGCTTCTCTTTGTCAGTTCTTTCTTCCACTTGGAGACTGAAGGCCTCTTACTCATCCTTGGTTGAATTCAGTGAGGCAAGTGTCATAGGAGAAGATTTTGGAAGCTTCCATTGTCTCTCCACCTCGCGGAATGACACTGCCATTTGTCATTTCCCGCTCAACGCACCCTGGTAGTGCATTTAGGTGCGTTGAAACGCACCTAGCTAGTGGATTTAGGTGCTATGCAACGCACTTGGCTAGTGGAGCAGCTGAAATGATCCTGATTTGACTTATTCTGAGCAGTTTCTGGTGGAGAACTTCTGGGAGAAGCTGTAATTTGTTGACCTTGTTCCTTTAGGAGTTAGAACAACACTTTTAGGGACTTAGGAGCCCTTGGTTTATGGAAATTTCATGCTTAGAGCTGTAAGGCACAAAAATGTCTATAACACCAACCCAACAACCATGAAGATGAAGTGGAAGAGTGTCGTGATCAAGATTGACTCACTGGCATTAGCAAATGGAGTACCCTGTTTTCCCAATTTCCCAACCATACTATTCAGTACCTCTTTATTTTTTAACAAGCTTGAGGAGGATAACATATGCTTTATCTGTAAGTCTATCCCTCAGATGAATCCCTCTGAGAACATTTAATGAACCCTCAAAAGGGTGGTTTTGCCTTGTCATGTTCGACAAGTCCATCATTGTTTGATATTTTAATGAATCCAGCGAGGTAAAACTCGACTTATTTTTCATGTTTAGAGAATTTGAAAAAAGAGGTGAAAAAGAAAACTCCAGATGTCCCTTTTCGTAGGTAGTTCCTTAGGTCCGGAAAGGTAGAAAACAATACCCAAGAGAACTTCTTAGCCATGTTCGACTAAGGTATTCCTTTTTCGTAAATAGTCTATCTCAATCCCGAAAAGGGTTAAACTTATACTGAGTAGATGTATTTTCATTTACTTTTACGACTTCGAAAAGATAATTGCTCGACAATATTTCCATGTTTTGGGAGTCTGAAAAGAGCCGAAAGAGGGATCCAAGGGGTTCCTTTTTTGTAGGTTTAAAGAGCCTAAGAAAGAGATAAAAGTGTACTCTTCGGTCAAAATAACCTGTTTAAAGCACAACAAAATCCCTTAAAAACTGTCGACCTACTCAAAACAACACAGAAAGGATTAAACATACATGTTTCATAGTAAAAATGAATCATCACTAGGTCAAAACATTAAATATGAATAAAATAATGAAAAATATGACCATATATACTAAAAAATGACTGTTCATTTTTATGAGAGTTATGAGTGCTTTTTCCCTCGATCTTCTACAATTGATTGTGACCAATCCAGTGGATGATTCTAAGTATCGTCGCTTCCATGTAGGAGCTAAAACCTTTCTCTTTCTTTCAGTGGTTCCATTTTGTGATTTCTAGCAAAATATATGAGTTTTTAAGGGCCTTGGGGTTCCAAATTCCATCCTAGGACCAACGCAGGCCCAAAAGGTTGAAAAGTGTGTTGCACCTAGGCAGTCATGTACTGCAGACAGAGGTGAAACACTCTGGTTTGCTCTTTTGGGGTGTGTTGGGCGCAAATGTAAAGTTGGTTTATTATTTTCCCCTCAAAATTTGACAAGTTTTTTGCCTGAAAATAATCCTAATGAATCTCTTGTTGATGTTTCAGAGGTTCATCAGCACAAAATGGCTTTCATATGGAGAGAAAGAGAACATGAGGAACAAGATTTAAATGCAAAAAATGATCCTGCTAACATCCAGGCATTAAAGAACTGTGAATTGTTAAAATTATTTTCACTTCCTAGTATGAGTCAACAGATGGAGTTGTTGAAATACCTTGTTCGTTCATGGGATGTTCAGGCACAAGCGTTCAGGTTTGGGGAACATATACTCGAGATAAAGGTAAAGGATATCTACTTTCTGATAGGATTGTCCATGAGGGTTGCCCCCATATATCTCCTAGGTGGCAGAAGTGGTAGGGAGATAGTGAAAGATTATATCACCACCTATTGTAGACCTCAAGCCCAACCAACAAAGGATGGAAAGATCAATATAAACGATGTGACCCAGTTACCTTTGAGAAAATCTTATTCATTATCGCAAGATTGGAAGGTATCTCTACATTACATACTGCAAGTAGATCATATATGCAAGATGGATTGGAGTGTTTAGAGCCAACACTCTTTAATTGGAGCGAGGGAGTTCTGGTCAATATGAAAGAAAAACTAACTAAGGCATTAGAAGGAAAACTAAAGATCTTTGGATACGGTGTGATCTTAGTTTCCTTCACATTAGAGCAGGTTCTATTACTTCAGCCTCAGTATATCATACTTGAGACTATCGATCTGAGGGTGCCACAGATGAGGAGGTGGATAGATCACATGTCCTGACATGCAAGGCCGTCGACGATCATCTTCTCACTAGCCTTCTTCGGATGGTTGTGTAGACAGTTTATCATGAGCTACAAATATTATTACACAAGCATAGATTTTCGTGATGACCCTGAACTCGTGCTTCCTGAGGGTGAGGAATGGGGTGCTGCAGGTAAGAAATTTCATCCTTGAAAGTTTTATAAAAAAGAAAATTGTGTTTTTTTATGTTTCCGAGACTAAACTATTTATGTTTCATGCAGATGTGGGACTAGTTTGACTTGTTGGTGCTTTAAATTTCCATCATGCATAGGAATGACAGTAGGAGGAGGTATTATAACGAACATGGTTCATTGCAGTAGGACGAGATATGCTACGAGATCCAAATATAACAAAGGTCCTGTCAGAGGTGGAGTGCCACATGGAAGAGTTGACACCTGGAATTGATGATACATGGTCGAACAACTTCCACTGCGACTTCAACGATACACCATAAGAGTGCCTAGTCATATTGGTTGACTACTACACAAGATGGCTCGTGTAGTGTCATTCTATTATGAGCAACTTTGATTTGTCTACTTAGATTGTTGCATGTAGTTTTTTATATGGGCGATGTATGCCATATGTGTCTCAGGCACAAATTTTTGTAAAACCAACATATATATATATATATATTATATATATATATATATATATATATATATCTATATATATATATATATATATATATATATATATATATATATATATAATATTTATATATATATATATATATATTATCTATATATATATCAATTATTTGGGATTTCTATTGTATTTTCAATATGATGTGATGTGAATTGAAAATTAATTTCTAGAAGGTGTACTCTTAAAATCATGCGTAAGATGGTGGGCCTTATAACTGAATAGATACCAGCAAGTTGTAGTACTACGAGTTGTGAGTAAGTCTGAGAACTAAATGACAGATACCATGTGCAATAGCATCAGAAAATAGCTCGACCACTGTGGTATACTCATTGATGTTGTTGGTGGATCGACCAATACAAATCCCTTGTAGAATCGTCATTTGAAGAAAAAATAGCCCATGTTGCGGAAGATAGGTTCTGAGTACTACTGGAATCTACAAACCAAACGTAAAAGGGAATAAACAAAAATAATTTAAAACTCTAAAAATACACGCTGCAAACACACTCAACACACCTATAGACAATATGTACATAATGAAAACTACACTTGAGATCAAGCACAGTATTTTTTGAGGTACAACCCATTTCTAGGTTGCGCCAAGGGAACTCCATCAAAATCTACTAACTCATAGGCCCCTTTTGCAAGGACTCGCTTGAAAATGTATGGACCTAACCACATGGGTTGAAACTTCCATAAAACTAACTTATCATACTCTTTGTCATATAATAGGACAAGGTCTCCTTCCGAGAAGACACGAGGCTTGACATTCTTGTCATACTGTACCTTGATGTGTCTTTTATGAGCTTCGTTAGCTATAATATCATCATGTCGGGTTTCATCTAAATGAGTCAGATGCTCCTCTTCTACGGAAGTGGCAGAAGAAGTTCGATAGCTAGTTTCAATGATGGAATTTTGCGTTCAATTGGGAGGATAGCTTCCAAGCCATATACCAACTGAAAGGGTGTGAATCAGGTAGCCATCCTGACTAAGGTTCAGTATGACCACAAAGAAGCATAAATGAGAAAATTCCAGTCCGATTTGTGGATCCCTACCATGCATGAAGCATCATCTTAAGAATTTTATTGATGACATCAACCTGTCCATTCGCCTAAGGATAGTAGAGAGTTGAACTTTCATGGGAAAGTACTAGGTTAGCAGTTATTTCGGTCATCATATGATTACGTAATTTTTTTCCGTGATCTGTAACTATTGCTTGTGGAACACCAAACCATGAGATGATGTGGTCGAGTTAGGGTTACATGTCCTGAAGCTAATGCCCCATTTCGCAAAAAGGACCAATAACGATAACGGGATGCATATAAGGCTTGATAAAATTAGGTAAATATACATCACTGAGATAATCCTCAATGGACTCAAGTAAGGAGGAACGATGGTGATTTTCGTCCCCCGATGCGTCATCCGACATCATGATTTCCATGATGCTTTCATCAGTAGGGAATACATGTGAGAAAGGATTGGAATATATACCATAGTCCAACGATATGTCTACCCAATTAAGTGAATCAAAAGAAGAAACCACACAAGTCGAATAAATGGCTTTGTAATCTAACTTAATGGGGCTTAGCGACATTCGGTTGCCAAAACTTTGGATGTCAGTTTCATCTGGTACAATCCATGGATTATCCAGGATAGTATAAGATGATATTATGTTTATATAGGCTACCGAAGATGAGTTGTTGGGAAGGAGAAGAGGAGGGAGTGAAAAAGTCACCATAAGTCAAGAATCCTTCAACAATCCAAGTCTGACATGCTGATATGACTATAGGGTTTCCCCCACAAGAGAAACACTTCCAATAACATGTGAATCAGAGGTGAAAAAGGTAAGTTGGTGTAAGGCTACAATCCTACCTTTATGAGGAAAAGTGATCATACGGAAGTAAGTCGAGATGACAAAAGCCATGGTATAAACCCATGTAAGTCCTAATAGAATATTTTAATTGAGAGGTTTGTTAATAACTTCGACTAATATGGACACGATTTTTCCCCCAAATTCAACTTGCAGGGAGTTTGAAATCCCACAAGGTTTGTATGTTCTCTCGTCGAAGGCTTTCAATGTAGCATGTGGTTGACTCAATTGAGGAGAACCAATCTCCTTCCAGTAAGATATGGACATAATGAAAGTCAAGGCTCCCTCATCCATGATAGAACGATGAATATTATTACCACAGACAATGACTTGGATTATAAAAGATAACTAAGCTGGAAGCCGAGGGGTATAGTTTTCATGAGAGAAAACAACAAGGTTGGAATCCGATGGATCCACACATTTGATAGCTAAAATTAAAGCCCTCTTTGGGAAGGGAATTTTTGCAACACCTCAAGAGTCGACATAGCCGATGGAGATTGAACCAAGTCTTCAACTATGTTATAATTCTGAGCGGCTCTCGCACGAGGGTTGAAAGTTGACTTATGAATAATGCCCTTTAGAGGTTTAATAGTCAATTCGGTAGGAATCGACAGTGGAGTGGGATCTAATGAGGATGTTACTAAACTGGTAGTTTGATTAGTAACTTGACCATTCGGTAGATTCACATTACCATAATTCTTGTTGCGAGTAGCTACCAAAACACCAGATCTTGACTTTGAAGAGCAAAGCATCAAAATTGTGTTAGAGAAAGATGGGTCCCGAGAAACCATATGAGTCTCTTGATTAGGAAATGGGTCGGTCAACACTTCAAGAGAGGTAGAGGACTTAAGAAAAATATTCACTTCAACATGGTGAGGACAATCACGTGTAAATTGATCCTCGTTGCAAATCAAACAACGTTATCGAGGCTTCCATTTATCATCAGAAGACTAATTTGTTTGTTTATCCTGTGGGGAGGGATTTTTCTTTTTCTTACCGTTTCCTTTCTTCTTTCTTCCAGGTTGCTGTTGAGACTTGCCTTTATCAGATGAAATGACATTTATCTTTGAAGCAGAAGTCGCAGGAGGGTGGGATTGAGGGTTTTGAGAAGATGCAGGTGGAGAAATACCAGGTGGTTTACTCATCGTCTGCATGCTGGTAGAACCAATAATGCAATCAAAAACATGAGATTCTTTACCAGGCATAAGAGGCGGAACAATATCCAAAGGTCTCAGAGTGTTTAGTATCTTATCGTAGAGCATGCCAAATTAGGTATAAACCAAATTCAAATATTGCGCATGAGCAATTACTTGCTCTTCAACCATGACTCCACCTTTGGCCACATATTTTGTTATGGGTGCCAACAGAGATTTGGTAAACCATTGCACGAGCAATTGACCGGGAACATAAGTTTTGACCAACCGGTGAAGACACCACCACTCATGAATGTGATCCGAAATGTGAGTGGAATCAGATTATTTGAAGTTGGTTAACAGTTCTATTCTAGTTACGTATATGATGGGCAACTGGAAATTTGTGTGGAAGGTCGTGTCTAAGGTAATGAAATCATGAAATGAAGATCTAGGTAACTCAATATACCATTTAGCAGTGGTACCCATACGCGTTCTTTAGAAAAGGCGAAGTCAAATAGAATCATCATTAAGGGAGTTTGATCAACACCATAGGTGATACATCATGACATGTGTCGACGGATCTTCTCTTGGATTCCCATTGCATTTAGGGATATCGGAAGGCAATTTAGTAGTAATAATCAGCCACGAAGGCGAGTGAGCGATGGGGTCATTGGTGAGCCGAATCAAATATGGAAACTCGAGAGTGGCAACAAAAGGAAAATGTCGATTAAACTCCGACAGAGGATGACCTGGATATGAAAGAATAGCCTGGGAAACAGACACTTA
This sequence comes from Pinus tabuliformis, assembly GCA_031772625.1. Taxonomy (NCBI): domain Eukaryota; kingdom Viridiplantae; phylum Streptophyta; class Pinopsida; order Pinales; family Pinaceae; genus Pinus; species Pinus tabuliformis. The sequence goes on along the minus strand of CM062818.1, from coordinate 205,289,675 downwards.
CATTCAAAATTTGGCTTGAGGAATGCTAATGATGTGTGTCAAGCCATGAGCGATGCCTCAACAAGGATGTCAATTTTATCTTCCTCCCTTTGCTTGGTTATGGGTTCAATTTTCTCATTTGCAGCTTTGAGTTTTTCCCTGGAAATCCTTTCTCTGTAGGCATAGTGTTTTTCCATCTTCTTCTGAATTTCATTATCCCTTTTGGCCTTGTCTAGGAGATTTTCAAGATGGTTGTTTACCCTATTGAGCCAATGCTCCTGGTTCTCATTGATCATTTTGGCAAATTGTTCATTTAGGGTGAGATGATTAGCTAGTTCAACCTCTTTCTGTTTTTCTAGCTCCAATGCTCTTTTTAGGCCTCTAGTCCTTGGCCTTATTCTTAACACTTGTTCCTCTAGTTGTTCACCATATTCTCCATATGATTCATCAAGCAAAGCCTTAGCCTTTTCAGCCTCCCTCTTTGCCTTGATGAGATGAATCTCCATGAGCTCTTGTTTGGTCTCAAACTGCTTGTTTTCCTACTCATAGTATGAAATGATGTATTTTTCCCTCTGCAAGTTGACCTGGAGCTCCCCTATGAGTGCATCCTTTTCTTTGATGACAATGCTTGTGCTTTCACTATCATCCTGCTCACTTAGGTCAACTAAGTCAAAATCCCGCTCTGTATCATGAAGGTCCTCCTCCTGCTGCTAGATCTCTGCCTCTGTCATCTTATCCTTGCCCTTCTGTACCTTCTTTGCTGATGAAGAAGGCAAGGCCCCTCCCACAATATGTGGGGAAAACACCTGCCTGTGGCCTCTCTGATAAGTATGTGCCAATGTGCCCACATCTGTCCTCTTAGGCCTGATGACCTCAACTCTGCTAGGTGACCCTACATGATCATGAAATGGTGATGATGGCAGTGATAATGAGGGTGGCTGATCAGATGGAGGAATAGAAGTAGTGGGCTGAGATGAAAGGGGTATGGCTTCAACATGATGACTAGTGGGATGAGATGAAGAAGGCATACTTTCAACACGTGGAGCTCAGGGTAAATTTTAAGAACCACCCTAAATTTATATGTATAATAAATGGGTGAATCCCCATGATACATAGGAAAAATGAGAGGCGATTTTATCAATAATGTAATATGTATATATAATTTTTTTGGCAAATCTCTCACCAGATTATATTATCTTGTAAAGTCATGGCGAATATTTCACTGAAATATAAAATCTTGTAAGATCTTGGCAAATCTTTCACTGAATAATAAAGCATTGTGAAGTCTTGGCGAATGTTTTGTTAAAGTATGAAACCATATATGATAATAGGAAAACATATCCATTAAACTGTAATATACTAACATACATGTTTGGCAAAAAGAAACATAATTTTCTCTTCCTACAAACAATGTTGCACGTTTCAGTGGTCGTGTTTGTCAAGGGTCTTACTGTACACCCTTTCATATCCTTCTACTAGTTTTGATAATATTCCACAACAAAGTTCTTGTAGGTGTTGATCTTGACCACCAGTTCTGTCAAGGTAGGAGAGATTAATATTTTATCTACCACTTTTGTCAAGTTATCAAATTTATTTCTTATTCCATAGACTCCAACTATGAGATCAAAAAAACACATCAAGTTTGTTTACCCCAACACGCCAACAAGTAGCAAGCCCTAACTATATAATATAAGAAAGTAGTAGGTATCCCAAAGGTCTGAAGGGGATCTCATGGAAAGAAGTGACCGTTGTCAGAAGCCTTCCAATCAATATATAAATATATAAATGTAGATTTATTATTATTTTAATTGGAAAACTTCAATTAAATAATAAAATTTAATTATATCTTGCATTTTTTAACAGCGTTGTAACATGTCGATTAATTTCCATTTTGGTGCACAATCTCTGCCTTTTAGGAAAATATGTTGCAGTGGCCCAACCCCTACAGATCATTACGAAAAACTAAGAATAACAGAGAAGATGAAATGTTGTACAAACCAACATATTTTCCAAACAACTAATCCAACATCAGTACCTTAACTTTTTCATGAAGATACCATATTGAGAACGTTTGAAAAATGGTGGGAAATCTGGGCAGCAACTATCTCTCTTCTACGAGGGTGATGCGGAAAGAGTGAGAAGATTTCACTATTTTGATTTTTTTTTTGTTAAATCAGAAAAACCAATATTAATGGAGATATTGGTATTTTTTACTAAATTTTGTGAAGTGACTAAATATAGCTTTAACCATTCACATTTTTTACAACATAATTTCCTAAGTCTATTTAATATCTTCATTATCATAAAAACCAACCTATATCCATCTTAACTCCACTTCTACCACTCTTAGAGGGATGAAATATATTTATCCCTCTGAGCACTTGGTAGACCCAGAATTAAGATGGATCTAAGCTGATAGAATTTCCCCTTTAAATAGTCTATTCTCACATGAATACCATGGTATTACCATGGGTCAATACCATGGGTTATCAAAAACCTGGAGCTTAAAAACTACTATTAGTAATTTATAAAATTAATAAAATTAATAATTGATTTTGATTTTATTTTTTTATTTTAACTAAGTTAAAATGTTTAAGTGACTGTTAGGTCCCTATAATACTAGTGATTACCCAATTACTATTGTAGTCTATCCCTTATTAATATTGTTGAGCCCCTATTGTCCCTATATTTTTATTACTGTGCCCCATAAAATCCCTCTATTGTTATTTTTGTGGCTTTATTTTGTTATTGTTAGGTCGGTTGGGTTATATTGTGACTCCATAGACTCCTATATATAGAAAGGAGGTTTTGTTATTTGAATCATCCAAGAATTGTTCATTTGTGTAATGTAAAGGAGGTTGCCCCCTCGAAGAGGCTGAATTCTAAGGCGTTGATCTCTCTTTTCCATCTTTTTGTGAGCTGGTTTCATAACATTTGGTATCAGAGCTTTGGATTCTAGGGTTTTGTTGTTCCAAATAGGTCATCGTGGCATTTTCGCTATAAATTTTTTACTGCGACGTTTCAGAAGCGAAAAAAAAACCCATTTCAGACAAAGTCACATTGAACCTCGGGTCCAAATTTTAGAGCTTTTCGCGCTACGTTTGCGGAGATATGATCTGAGGAAGTTAGTCTTTTTGCAGACTCCTGAATTACATTTCAAACAGGTGACATGGGGAAAATCGTCATAACTTTCTCTCTGAGCATCGGATTGAAATTTTGTAAGAAGGTACAAAAAGAGGATGGACTATAGTTTCTTGTATATATCTCTCAAAGCCATAGGTTGAAACAGTGACACGTGGCACTTCATACAAGTTCGCTCTTCTGGAAAGGTCTATAATCAAGTCATCTTGGGAGATTGTCCATAACTCTTTCTTGGAGAATCCAATTTGGATCAGACTGGTGGCATTGGAAAGAGGACGCAGAGGGATACTATAGATCACAATTTCAGAATTGGATGATCTGAAATTACAGAGATACATCAGATTCAATATCAAGCTCCTACAAAGTGAAAAAAGGTGTGTAGTTTTTTTTTAAATTTTTGCTTAAGCTTGGTTTAAAAAATTAGTTTGAAGGAATTCAAAGGGCATTGTAAAGAATTATTATCGGTAATTGATGCCCTGAGGAAAGAAAATGCAAACACCTAGTAAGAAACCTGAAAGCTCTAGCATGACTCATGAATAAGAGGAAGAAATGCAACATGATATATCAAAATTACGAGACCAAGTGCAACAAGTCTCACTTGCACAAAACGTAACAGAATCGAAGATGAAAGATGTAGAAGCTAAGATGGATGGTTTAAAGAAATGTGTAGAAGCTAAGATGGATTGTTTAAAGAAAGGTGTAGAAGCTAAGATGGATGGCATGGAAGCTAAGATGAATGGCATGGACGCTAAAATGGATGGCATGGATGATAAGATGGAAGAATTGAAGATAAATATGAATAAGTTGCTACAAGAAATGGTCACTAAAGGTGAAAGGGTAGTAAAGGAAACTCATGATGAGAACAAAAAAAATGTTAATCATGATTCCATATACTTTAATGTTGGATTGAAGACCCACCATATTCCAAAAATCGATATGAGGAAGTTTGATGGCAAGGATCCCGCAACATGGATAGTACAAATGGAGAAATTTTTCGATCTCAATAATGTGAAAAAAACACAAAAGGTACGTCTTGCAACTTTATATTTGGAACCAAATCAGTTTGTATGGTATCAATGGCTTTGCTCTCGTAAAAAAATTATCACTTGGGCAATTTTTACGGAAGAATTGACAGCACATTATGAGGATACAAAAAGCAACACCTTTTTTTAGCCAATTGATAAGTCTCAAACAAAAGGGTTCAATAATGGAGCATATTTAGGAGTTCCAAAAATTGAACATAAGAGTAAAAAATATTCTATAGGAGCATAGGATTGATGTGTTCATAGGGACTTTAAAGGATAATATCCAACATGATGTTCGCCTTTGGGAACCTGATTCATTAGAGAAGGCATTTAGGTTAGCAAGAAAAATAGAAAGCAAAATTATGGCAACCAGGAAGCATACCAATCACAACTATAAAGATGGAAGTGTTGTTACCCCTAGCCTTGCACAACCTATAAGGTTGACACCACAAAAATTGGAAGAAAAAAGAGCAAAAGGGCTTTGTTACAGTTGTGATAGCAAATACACTAAAGGTCATAAGTGTGCTGAGAAGAAATTATTCTACATAGATTGTGAAGAGGAAGAAGAAAAGGAGCAAGAAAGGTCAAAGGAAGAGGATATACTCCAGGAAAAAAGCCTAGATAAAGAAGAAATGAATCTGACCATATCTTGTAATACATTGGCTGGAATTACCACTCCTCAAACCATCAAGATAGAAGGACAAATCAAGAAGAAAAAGGTAATAGTGTTGATTGATTTAGGAAGTACCCACAATTTTATTCATTGTAAGGTAGCAAAAGAATTGAATTGCTTCCTATATCCAACACCAGAGTGTCAAGTGATGATTGCAAATGGAAGAACGATAAATTTCTATGGAAAGTGCCATAATATCAAGCTATCCATGGGAGAATATGTATTGACTAGCCCAATGCTTTCCATTCCAATGGGAGGTGCTGATGTTGTACTAGGAGTCCAATGGCTACAATCCTTGGGTACAATAGCTTTTAATTTTCAAGAACTTTTCATGAAATTTTCTGCCGAAGGAAAGGAAGTTGAATTAAGGGGTATTGCAGGGAAACCGAGAAAGATAATCAACTCTAACGATATGACAAAGCTTCTAAAAAAGGAACAAAGAGGTGTAATTTCTCAATTATGTTTGCTAGATATTTCCACATCGGAATCATCTATTTCTCCAGATCTCCAAAAAGTGTTTTACAATCATTCCAAGATATTTGAGACTCCCAAAGGTCTCCCACCTATTCGTGATTATGGTCATGCTATTCATTTGATTTCAGGAAGTGTTCCTCCAAACATCAGGCCGTACAGATATCCCTATACCCAAAAGAGTGAAATTGAACGTATGGTTGCATAAATGCTAGAGGCTGGTATAATTCAACCTAGTCAAAGTTCTTTCTCTGCTCTAGTAGTATTGGTGCACAAGAAGGATGGATCATGGCGCATGTGTCCGGATTATAGGGAGCTCAACAAGCTCACTATTAAAGATAAGTTTCCCATTCCTATTATTGATGAATTACTAGATGAATTTCATGGATCAATTTACTTCACCAAGTTGGATCTTCGTTCAGGATATCATCAAATCAGAATGAATACTGAAGAAATTCCGAAAACAACATTTAGAACTCATGAGGGTCATTATGAATTTTCGGTCATGCCTTTTGGCCTTACCAATGCACTTTCTACATCTCAAGGTTTGATGAATTCCATTTTCAAACCCTTCCTTAGAAAATTTGTGTTAGTATTTTTTGATGATATATTAATCTACAGCAAGTCTTGGAAGGATCATGTTGAACATGTTGACAGGGTGCTACAACTATTGGAGGAGAAACAATTATATGCAAAAAGATCTGAATGTTTCTTTGGAGTACAAGAGGTGGAAAAGTTGGGTCATATTGTATCTCATGAAGGAGTTAAGGTAGACCCTAGCAAAATTAAAGCCATTAAGGAATGGAAAATCCCCACATCCATAAAGCATCTGCGAGGATTTCTCGGGTTGACAGGGTATTATCGCAAGTTTGTTAAGAATTATGGGAAAATAGCAGCACCTCTAACAACATCATTGAAGAAAGATCCATTTTCATGGACTCCAGAAGCAACAAAGGCCTTCGAACATCTTAAAGAGGCAATGTGCCAAGCACCGGTCTTAGCTACACCAGACTTCACAAAAACCTTTATTGTGGAATGTGATGCTTTGGGAAATGGAATTGGTGCTGTTTTAATGCAAGATGAAAGACCCATTGCTTTTGAAAGTCGTCCAATCAAGGGAAAGTTTTTACACAAAGCTATTTATGAGAAGGAAATGTTGGCAATACTACATGCACTTAAGAAATGGCGACCTCACCTAATGGGAAGACACTTCAAGGTAAAAACGGATCATGATAGCCTTAAAAAAATTTTAGAACAAAGATTATCCTTTGAAGAGCAACAAAAGTGGGTCACAAAGATGTTGGGTTATGACTTTGAAATCATCTACAAAAAAGGGAAGCAAAATGTGGTGGCAGATGCACTCTCAAGAAAGGATGAGGATGTGGAAGAATTGTTGTGCGCCATTTCTATTATCCAACCAGATTGGATAAACGAAGCAAGGGAGGAATGGAAGAATGATGAAGAAGTATGGGCACTTATTCCAAAGTTACAACAAGATTCCAGTACATCAGATACATTTAGCTGGCAAAATGATTCGTTATGGTACAAAGATCGCTTATACCTCTGTACGAATTCGCAACTCAAACGAAAAATTCTTATGGAATTGCACACTTCTCCCTTAGGAGGGTACTCAGGATTTTTAAAAACTTACCACAGGGTTAAGAAAGAATTTTTTGGGATGGCCTTAGATCGGATATTCAAATGTTTGTGGCGGAATGTTTGGTTTGCCAAAAAAATAAAGTTGAAACAATTAAGACCCCGGTCTATTACAAGCTTTATCCATTCCAAGCAAACGTTGGGAGGAGGTTTCAATGGATTTTATCACAGGTTTACCCAAGTCTGAGGGAAAGAGTGTCATCATGGTGGTAGTTGACAGAATTACCAAGTATGCACGCTTTTTTGCATTATCACATCCATTTAAAGCCAATACAATTTCCACTGCATGTATGGAAACAATTCAAATGCTACATGGAAACCCAAAGATTATTTTAAGTGACAAAGATCCCATTTTCACTGGAAATTTTTGGATAGAATTATTTTCTTGTCTTGGTACTCAGTTAGCTCATAGCTCATCTTATCATCCTCAATATGATGGGCAAACTGAGATAGTAAACAAATGTTTGGAAGGATATCTTCGTTGCTTTGTATCTGATAAATAGACACAATGGGTCAAATGGTTGCCTCTGGCTGAATGGTGGTATAACACTTCCTTCCATACAACAACAAAAATGACCCCATTTATGGCACTTTATGGATATCAGCCACCATCCATCACATCATATTTAAGAGAAAATTCTAAGGTTCAAGCAGTGGAACATCACATCGAACTTCAACAACAAGTCCTCCAACTCTTAAAGGATAACCTCGTGTTGGCACATAATAGAATGAAACAACAGGTAGATCAACATCGCAGTGAAAGAAGTTTTGATGTAGGTGACTGGGTATTCCTAAGGCTGCAACCATATAAACAAATGTCCCTCAAGCAAGCTAAGAAGGATAATAAATTATCACCAAAGTATTATGGTCCGTATAAGGTGTTGCAAAAGATTGGTAACATGGCACACAAATTGGAGCTTCCTGCAGCGTCTCGAGTGCACCCAGTTTTCCATGTTTCATGTTTAAAGAAGGTTATAGGCGACAAGCTCCCAGTTCAAACAATATTGCCAGAACTTGACAAGGAAGGCAAAATTATATTGGAACCGGAAGCAGTCACAGAAACAAGAACTCGACAGCTACGAAATCGATCAATTTCAGAGTATCTCATCAAGTGGAAGAACTTATCCACTGAAGATTCAACATGGGAAGATGAGAATTTTATACAGAAGCATCCAGAACTACTCAAGCGTTGAGGACAACACTTTTTTGAAGGAGAGGGGCATGTTAGGTCCCTATAATGCTAGTGATTACCCCATTACTATAGTAGTGTATCCCTTATTAATATCGTTGAGCCCCTATTGTCCCCATATTTTTATTACTGTGCCCCATAGAATCCCTCTATTGTTATTTTTGTGGCTTTATATTATTATTGTTAGGTCGACTGAGTTATATTGTGACTCCATAGACTCCTATATAGAAAGGAGGTTTTGTCATTTGAATCATCCAAGAATTGTTCATTTGTGTAATGTAAAGGAGGTTTCCCCCTCGAAGAGGCTGAATTCTAAGGCGTTGATCTCTCTCTTCTATCTTTTTGTGAGCTAGTTTCATAACATTTGGTATCAAAGCTTTGGATTCTAGGGTTTCGCTGTTCCAAATAGGTCATCATGGCATTTTCGCTATAACTTTTTTTCTGCGACGTTTCAGAAGAAAACAAAAACCCATTTGAGACGAAGTTGCATTGAACCTCGAGTCCAAATTTCAGAGCTTTTCGCGCTATGTTTGCGGAGATATGATCTGAGGAAGTTGGTCTTTTTGCAGACTCTTGAATTACATTCCAAACAAGTGACATGGGGAAAATTGTCATAACTTTCTCTCTGAGCATCGGATTGAAATTTTGTAAGAAGCTATAGAAAGAGGACAGACTATAGTTTCTTGTATATATTTTTCAGTGCCATAGGTTGAAACAGTGACACGTGGCACTTCATACAAGTTCGCTCTTCTGGAAAGGTCTATAATCAGGTCATCTTGGGAGATTGTATATAACTCTTTCTTGGAGAATCCAATTTGGATCAGACTGGTGGCATTGGAAAGATGACGCAGAGGGCTACTACAGATCACAATTTTAGAATTGGATGATCCGAAATTACAGAGATACATCAGATTCAATATCAAGCTCCTACAAAGTTAAAAAAGGTGTGTTGTTTTTTTTTAAATTTTTGCTTAAGCTTGGTTTAAAAAAATAGTTTGAAGGAATTCAAAGGGCATTGTAAAGCATTATTATCGGTAATTGATGCCCCGAGGAAAGAAAATGCAAACACCTAGTAAGCAACCTGAAAGCTCTAGCATGACTCATGAATAAGAGGAAGAAATGCAACATGATATATCAAAATTACGAGACCAAGTGCAAAAAGTGTCACTTGCACAAAAAGTAATAGAATCTAAGATGAAAGATGTAGAAGCCAAGATGGATGGTTTAAAGAAAGGTGTAGAAGCTAAGATGGATTGTTTAAAGAAAGGTTTAGAAGCTAAGATGGATGGCATGGAAGCTAAGATGAATGGCATGGACGCTAAAATGGATGGCATGGATGATAAGATGGAAGAATTGAAGATAAATATGAATAAGTTGCTACAAGAAATGGTCACTAATGGTGAAAGGGTAGTAAAGGAAACTCATGATGACAACAAAAAAATGGTTAATCATGATTCCATAGACTCTAATGTTGGATTGAAGGCCCACCATATTCCAAAAATCGATATGAGGAATTTTGATGGCAAGGATCCCGCAACATGGATAGTACAGCTGGAGAAATTTTTCGATCTCAATAATGTGCAAAAAAGACAAAAGGTACGTATTGAAACTTTATATTTGGAATCAAATCAGTTTGTATGGTATCAATGGCTTTGCTCTCGTAAAAAAATTATCACTTGGGCAATTTTTACGGAAGAATTGATAGCACATTATGAGGATACAAAAAGCAACAATTTTTTTAGCCAATTGATAAGTCTCAAACAAAAGGGTTCAATAATGGAGCATATTTAGGAGTTCCAAAAATTGAACATAAGGGTAAAAAATATTCTAGAGTAGCATAGGATTGATGTGTTCATAGGGACTTTAAAGGATAATATCCAACATGATGTTCAGCTTTGGGAACCTGATTCATTAGAGAAGTCATTCACGTTAGCAAGAAAAATAGAAAGCAAAATTATGGCAACTAAGAAGCATACTAGTCACAACTATAAAGATGGAAGTGTTGTTACCCCTAGCCTTCCACATCCTATAAGGTTGACACCACAACAATTGGAAGAAAAAAGAGCAAAAGGGCTTTGTTACAGTTGTGATAGAAAATACAATAAAGGTCATAAGTGTGCTGAGAAGAAATTATTCTACATAGATTGTGAAGAGGAAGAAGAAAAGGAGCAAGAAAGGTCAAAGGAAGAGGATATACTCCAGGAACAAAGCCTAGATAAAGAAGAAGTGAATCTGACCATATCTTGTAATGCATTGGCTAGAATTACCACTCCTCAAACCATCAATATAGAAGGACAAATCAAGAAGAAAAAGGTAATAGTGTTGATTGATTTAGGAAGTACCCACAATTTTATTCATTGTAAGGTAGCAAAAGAATTGAATTGCTTCCTATATCTAGCACCAGAGTGTCAAGTGATGATTGCAAATGGAAGAACGATAAATTGCTCTGGAAAGTGCCATAATATCAAGCTATCCATGGGAGAATATGTATTGACTAGCCTAATGCTTTCCATTCCAATGGGAGGTGCTGATGTTGTACTAGGAGTCCAATGGCTACAATCCTTGGGTACAATAGCTTTTAATTTTCAAGAACTTTTCATGAAATTTTCTGCCGAAGGAAAGGAAGTTGAATTAAGGGGTATTACAGGGAAACCGGGAAAGATAATCAACTCTATCGATATGACAAATCTTCTAAAAAAGGAACAAAGAGGTGTAATTGCTCAATTATGTTCGCTAGATGTTTCCATATCGGAATCATCTATTTCCCCAGATCTCCAAAAAGTCTTGGACAATCATTCCAAGGTATTTGAGACTCCCAAAGGTCTCCCACCTATTCGTGATCATGATCATGGTATTGATTTGATTCCAGGAAGTGTTCCTCCAAACATCAGGCCGTACAGATATCCCTATGCCCAAAAGAGTGAAATTGAACGTATGGTTGCAGAAATGCTAGAGGCTGGTATAATTCAACCTAGTCAAAGTTCTTTCTCTGCTCTAGTAGTATTGGTGCACAAGAAGGATGGATCATGGCGCATGTGTCCGGATTATAGGGAGCTCAACAAGCTCACCATTAAAGATAAGTTTCCCATTCCTGCCATTGATGAATTACTGGATGAATTGCATGGATCAATTTACTTCACCAAGTTGGATCTTCGTTCAGGATATCATCAAATACGAATGAATACTGAAGACATTCCGAAAACAACATTTAGAACTCATGAGGTTCATTATGAATTTTTGGTCATGCATTTTGGCCTTACCAATGCACCTTCTACATTTCAAGGTTTGATGAATTCCATTTTCAAACCCTTCCTTAGAAAATTTGTGTTAGTATTTTTTGATGATATACTAATCTACAACAAGTCTTGGAAGGATCATGTTGAACATGTTGACAGGGTGCTACAACTATTGGAGGAGAAACAAATATATGCAAAAAGATCCAAATGTTTCTTTGGAGTACAAGAGGTGGAAAAGCTGGGTCATATTGTATCTCATGAAGGAGTTAAGGTAAAGACCCTATCAAAATTAAAGCCTTCAAGGAATGGAAAATCCTCACATCCATAAAGCATCTGCGAGGATTTCTCGGGTTGACAGGGTATTATCGCAAGTTTGTTAAGAATTATGGGAAAATAGCAGCACCTCTAACAACATCATTGAAGAAAGATCCATTTTCATGGACTCCAGAAGCAACAAAGGCCTTCGAACATCTTAAAGAGGCAATGTGCCAAGCACCGGTCTTAGCTACATCGAACTTCACAAAAACCTTTATTGTGGAATGTAATGCTTCAAGAAATCGAATTGGTTCTGTTTTAATGCAAGATGAAAGACCCATTGCTTTTGAAAGTCGTCCAATCAAGGGAAAGTTTTTACACAAAGCTATTTATGAGAAGGAAATGTTGGCAATACTACATGCACTTAAGAAATGATGACCCTACCTAATGGGAAGACACTTCAAGGTAAAAACGGATCATGATAGCCTTAAATACTTTTTAGAACAAAGATTATCCTCTGAAGAGAAACAAAAGTGGGTCACAAAGATGTTGGGTTATGACTTTGAAATCATCTACAAAAAAGGGAAGCAAAATGTGGTGGTAGATGCACTCTCAAGAAAGGATGAGGATGTGGAAGCATTGTTGTGCGCCATTTCTATTATCCAACCAGATTGGATAAACGAAGCAAGGGAGGAATGGAAGAATGATGAAGAAGTATGGGCACTTATTCCAAAGTTACAACAAGATTCCAGTACATCTGATACATTTAGCTGGCAAAATGATTCGTTATGGTAAAAATATCACTTATACCTCTGTACGAATTCGCAACTCAAACGAAAAATTCTTATGGAATTGCACACTTCTCCCTTAGGAGGGTACTTAGGATTTTTAAAAACTACCACAGGGTTAAGAAGGAATTTTTTTGGGATGGCCTTAGATCGGATATTCAAAATTTTGTGGCGGAATGTTTGGTTTGCCAACAAAATAAAGTTGAAACAATTAAGACCCCGGGTCTATTACAACCTTTATCCATTCCAAGTCAACGTTGGGAGGATGTTTCAATGGATTTTATCACAGGTTTACCCAAGTCTGAGGGAAAGAGTGTCATCATGGTGGTATATGACAGAATTACCAAGTATGCACACTTTTGTGCATTATCACATCCATTTAAAGCCAGTACAATTTCTACCGCATTTAAGGAAACAATTCACATGCTACATGGAAACCCAAAGATTATTGTAAGTGACAGAGATCCCATTTTCACTGGAAATTTTTGGATAGAATTATTTTCTTGCCTTGGTACTCAGTTAGCTCATAGCTCATCTTATCATCCTCAATCTGATGGGCAAACTGAGATAGTAAACAAATGTTTGGAAGGATATCTTTGTTGCTTTGTATCTGATAAACAGACACAATGGGTCAAATGGTTGCCTTTGGCTGAATGGTGGTATAACACTTCCTTCCATACAACAACAAAAATGATCCCATTTATGGCACTTTATGGATATCAACCACCATCCATCACATCATATTTAAGAGAAAATTCTAAGGTTCAAGCAATGGAACATCACATCGAACATCAACAACAAGTCCTCCAACTCTTAAAGGATAGCCTCGTGTTGGCACAGAATAGAATGAAACAACAGGCAGATCAACATCGCAGCGAAAGAAGTTTTGATGTAGGTGATTGGGTATTCCTAAGGCTACAACCATATAAACAAATGTCCCTCAAGCAAGCTAAGAAGGATAATAAATTATCACCAAAGTATTATGGTCCGTACAAGGTGTTGCAAAAGATTGGTACTATGGAATACAAATTGGAGCTTCCTGCAGCGTCTCGAGTGCACCTAGTTTTCCATGTTTCATGTTTAAAGAAGGTTATATGCGACAAGCTCCCAGTTCAAACAATATTGCCAAAACTTGACGAGGAAGGAAAAATTATATTGGAACCAGAAGCAGTCACAGAAACAAGAACTCGACAGCTACGAAATCGATCAATTTCGGAGTATCTCATCAAGTGGAAGAACTTATCCGCTGAAGATTCAACATGGGAAGATGAGAATTTTATACAGAAGCATCCAAAATTACTCAAGCGTTGAGGACAACACTATTTTGAAGGAGAGGGGCATGTTAGGTCCCTATAATACTAGTGATTACCCCATTACTATTGTAGTGTATTCCTTATTAATATTGTTGAGCCGCTATTGTCCCCATATTTTTATTACTGTGCCCCATAGAATCCCTCTAATGTTATTTTTGTGGCTTTATATTATTATTGTTAGGTCGGCTGGGTTAAATTGTGACTCCATAGACTCCTATTTATAGAAAGGAGGTTTTGTTATTTGAATCATCCAAGAATTGTTCATTTGTGTAATGTAAAGGAGGATGCCGCCTCGAAGAGGCTGAATTCTAAGGCGCTGATCTTTCTCTTCTATATTTTTGTGAGCTGGTTTCAAAACATTTGGTATCAGAGCTTTGGATTCTATGGTTTCGCTGTTCCAAATAAGTCATCGTGGCATTTTCGCTATAACTTTTTTTCTGCGACGTTTCAGAAGTGAAAAAAACCCATTTGAGACGAAGTCGCATTGAACCTCGAGTCCAAATTCCAGAGCTTTTCGCGCTATGTTTGCGCAGATATGATCTGAGGAAGTTGGTCTTTTTGTAGACTCCTGAATTACATTCCAAACAGGTGACATGGGGAAATCCTCATAACTTTCTCTCTGAGCATCGGATTGAAATTTTGTAAGAAGGTACAGAAAGAGGACGGACTGTAGTTTCTTGTATATATTTTTCAGTGCCATAGGTCGAAACAGTGACATGTGGCACTTCATACAAGTTCGCTCTTCTGGAAAGGTCTATAATCAGGTCATCTTGGGAGATTGTGCATAACTCTTTCTTGGAGAATCCAATTTGGATCATACTGGTGGCATTGGAAAGAGGACGCAGAGGGCTACTACAGATCACAATTTTAGAATTGGATGATCCGAAATTACAGAGATACATCAGATTCAATATCAAGCTCCTACAAAGTGAAAAAAGGTGTGTAGTATTTTTTAAATTTTTGCTTAAGCTTGGTTTAAAAAAATAGTTTGAAGGAATTCAAAGGGCATTGTAAAGCGTTATTATCGGTAATTGATGCCTCGAGGAAAGAAAATGCAAACACCTAGTAAGCAACCTAAAAGCTCTAGCATGACTCATGAATAAGAGGAAGAAATGCAACATGATATATCAAAATTACGAGACCAAGTGCAACAAGTCTCACTTGCACAAAAAGTAACAGAATCTAAGATGAAAATGTAGAAGCCAAGATGGATGGTTTAAAAAAAGGTGTAGAAGCTAAGATGGATTGTTTAAAGAAAGGTGTAGAAGCTAAGATGGATGGCATGGAAGCTAAGATGAATGGCATGGACGCTAAAATGGATGGCATGGATGATAAGATGGAAGAATTGAAGATAAATATGAATAAGTTGCTACAAGAAATGGTCACTAATGGAGAAAGGGTAGTAAAGGAAACTCATGATGAAAACAAAAAAATGGTTAATCATGATTCCATAGACTCTAATTTTGGATTTAAGACCCACCATTTTCCAGAAATCGATATGAGGAAGTTTGATGGCAAGGATCCCGCACCATGGATAGTACAGATGGAGCAATTTTTCGATCTCAATATTGTGCAAAAAACACAAAAGGTACATATTGCAACTTTATATTTGGAACCAAATCAGTTTGTATGGTATCAATGGCTTTGCTCTCGTAAATAAATTATCACTTGGGCAATTTTTACGGAAGAATTGACAACACATTATGAGGATACAAAAAGAAACACTTTTTTTAGCCAATTGATAAGTCTCAAACAAAAGGGTTCAATAATGGAGCATATTTAGGAGTTCCAAAAATTGAACATAAGGGTAAAAAATATTCTAGAGGAGCATAGGATTGATGTGTTCAGAGGGACTTTAAAGGATAATATCCAACATGATGTTCGCCTTTGGGAACTTGATTCATTAGAGAAGGCATTCAGGTTAGCAAGAAAAATAGAAAGCAAAATTATGGCAACCAGGAAGCATACTAGTCACAATTGTAAAGATGGAAGTGTTGTTACCCCTAGCCTTCCACAACCTATAAGGTTGAAACCACAAAAATTGGAAGAAAAAAGAGCAAAAGGGCTTTGTTACAGTTGTGATAGCAAATACACTAAAGGTCATAAGTGTTCTGAGAAGAAATTATTCTACATAGATTGTGAAGAGGAAGAAGAAAAGGAGCAAGAAAGGTCAAAGGAAGAGGATATACTCCATGAACAAAGCCTAGATAAAGAAGAAATGAATCTGACCATATCTTGTAATGCATTGGCTGGAATTACCACTCCTCAAACATCAAGATAGAAGGACAAATCAAGAAGAAAAAGGTAATAGTGTTGATTGATTTAGGAAGTACCCACAATTTTATTCATTGTAAGGTAGCAAAAGAATTGAATTGCTTCCTATATCCATCACCAGATTTTCAAGTGATGATTGCAAATGGAAGAATGATAAATTGCTCTGGAAAGTGCCATAATATCAAGCTATCCATGGGAGAATATGTATTGACTAGCCCAATGCTTTCCATTCCAATGGGAGGTGCTGATGTTGTACTAGGAGCCCAATGGCTACAATCCTTGGGTACAATAGCTTTTAATGTTCAAGAACTTTTCATGAAATTTTCTGCTGAAGGAAAAGAAGTTGAATTAAGGGGTATTGCAGGGAAACCAGGAAAGATAATCAGCTCTAACGATATGACAAAGCTTCTAAAAAAGGAACAAAGAGGTGTAATTGCTCAATTATGTTCGCTAGATGTTTCCACATTGGAATCATCTATTTCTCCAGATCTCCAAAAATTCTTTGACAATCATTCCAAGGTATTTGAGACTCGCAAAGGTCTCCCACCTATTCGTGATCATGATCATACTATTCATTTGATTCCAGGAAGTGTTCCTCCAAACATCAGGCCGTACAGATATCCCTATGCCCAAAAGAGTGAAATTGAACGTATGGTTGCAGAAATGCTAGAGGCTGGTATAATTCAACCTAGTCAAAGTTCTTTCTCTGCTCTAGTAATATTGGTGCACAAGAAGGATGGATCATGGCGCATGTGTCTGGATTATAGGGAGCTCAACAAGCTCACTATTAAAGATAAGTTTCCCATTCCTGTCATTGATGAATTACTGGATGAATTGCATGGATCAATTTACTTCACCAAGTTGGATCTTCATTCAGGATATCATCAAATCAGAATGAATACTGAAGACATTCCGAAAACAACATTTAGAACTCATGAGGGTCATTATGAATTTTTGGTCATGCCTTTTGGCCTTACCAATGCACCTTCTACATTTCAAGGTTTGATGAATTCCATTTTCAAACCCTTCCTTAGAAAATTTGTGTGAGTATTTTTTGGTGATATACTAATCTACAACAAGTCTTGGAAGGATCATGCTGAACATGTTGATAGGGCACTACAACTATTGGAGGAGAAACAATTATATGCAAAAAGATCCAAATGTTTCTTTTGAGTACAAGAGGTGGAATATCTGGGTCTCATTGTATCTCATGAAGGAGTTAAGGTAGACCTTAGCAAAATTAAAGCCATTAAGGAATGGAAAATCCCCACATCCATAAAGCATCTGCGAGGATTTCTCAGGTTGACAAGGTATTATCGCAAATTTGTTAAGAAATATGGGAGAATATCAGCACCTCTAACAACATCATTGAAGAAAGATGCATTTTCATGGACTCGAGAAGCAACAAAGGCCTTCGAACATCTTAAAGAGGCAATGTGCCAAGTAACGGTCTTAGCTACATCAGACTTCACAAAAACCTTTATTGTGGAATGTGATGCTTCAGGAAATGGAATTGGTGTTGTTTTAATGCAAGATGAAAGACCCATTTCTTTTGAAATTCATCCAATCAAGGGAAAGTTTTTACACAAAGCTATTTATGAGAAGGAAATATTGGCAATACTACATGCACTTAAGAAATGGCGACCCTACCTAATGGGAAGACACTTCAAGGTAAAATCGGATCATGATAGCCTTAAATACTTTTTAGAACAAAGATTATCCTTTGAAGAGCAACAAAAGTGGGTCACAAAGATGTTGGGTTATGACTTTGAAATCATCTACAAAAAAGGGAAGCAAAATGTGGTGGCAGATGCACTCTCAAGAAAGGATGAGGATGTGGAAGCATTGTTGTGCTCCATTTCTATTATCCAACCAGATTGGATAAATGAAGCAAGGGAGGAATGGAAGAATGATGAAGAAGTGTGGGCACTTATTCCAAAGCTACAACAAGATTCCAGTACATCTGATACATTTAGCTGGAAAAATGATTCGTTATGGTACAAAGATCGCTTATACCACTGTAAGAATTCACAACTCAAACAAAAAATTCTTATGGAATTGCACACTTCTCCCTTAGGAGGGTACTCAGGATTTTTAAAAACTTACCATAGAGTTAAGAAGGAATTTTTTTGGGATGGCCTTAAATCGGATATTCAAAAGTTTGTGGCAGAATGTTTGGTTTGCCAACAAAATAAAGTTGAAACAATTGAGACCCCGGGTCTATTACAACCTTTATCAATTCCAAGCCAACGTTGGGAGGAGGTTTCAATGGATTTTATCA
Organism: Pinus tabuliformis; assembly: GCA_031772625.1. Taxonomy (NCBI): domain Eukaryota; kingdom Viridiplantae; phylum Streptophyta; class Pinopsida; order Pinales; family Pinaceae; genus Pinus; species Pinus tabuliformis. The sequence goes on along the minus strand of CM062818.1, from coordinate 205,271,394 downwards.
CAGGTTTACCCAAGTCTGAGGGAAAGAGTGTCATCATGTTGGTAGTTGACAGACTTACCAAGTATGCACACTTTTGTGCATTATCACATCCATTTAAATCCAGTACAATTTCTACTGCATTTATGGAAACAATTCACATGCTACATGGAAACCCAAAGATTATTGTAAGTGACAGAGATCCCATTTTCATTGGAAATTTTTGGATAGAATTGTTTTCTTGTCTTGGTACTCAGTTAGCTCATAGCTCATCTTATCATCCTCAATCTGATGGGCAAACTGAGATAGTAAACAAATGTTTGGAAGGATATCTTCGTTGCTTTGTATATGATAAACAGACACAATGGGTCAAATGGTTGCCTCTGGTTGAATGGTGGTATAACACTTCCTTCCATACAACAACAAAAATGACCCCATTTATGGCACTTTATGGATATCAGCCACCATCCATCACATCATATTTAAGATAAAATTCTAAGGTTCAAGCAGTGGAACATCACATCGAACATCAACAACAAGTCCTCCAACTCTTAAAGGATAGCCTCGTGTTGGCACAGAATAGAATGAAACAACATGCAAATCAACATCGCAGCAAAAGAAGTTTTGATGTAGGTGATTGGGTATTCCTAAAGCTACAAGCATATAAACAAATGTCCCTCAAGCAATCTAAGAAGGATAATAAATTATCACCAAAGTATTATGGTCCGTACAAGGTGTTGCAAAAGATTGGTACTATGGCATACAAATTGGAGCTTCCTGCAGCGTCTTGAGTGCACCCAGTTTTCCATGTTTCATGTTTAAAGAAGGTTATAGGTGACAAGCTCCCAGTTCAACAATATTGCCAGAACTTGACGAGGAAGGAAAAATTATATTGGAACTGGAAGCAGTCACAGAAACAAGAACTTGACATCTACGAAATCGATCAATTTCGGAGTATCTCATCAAGTGGAAGAACTTATCTGCTGAAGATTCAACATGGGAAGATGAGAATTTTATACAGAAGCATCCAGAACTACTCAAGTGTTGAGGACAACAATTTTTTGAAGGAGAGGGGCATGTTAGGTCCCTATAATACTAGTGATTACCCCATTGCTATTGTAGTGTATCCCTTATTAATATTGTTGAGCCCCTATTGTCCCCATATTTTTATTACTTGCCCCATAGAATCCCTCTATTGTTATTTTTGTGGCTTTATATTATTATTGTTAGTTCAGCTGGGTTATATTGTGACGCCATAGACTCCTATATATAGAAAGGAGGTTTTTTCATTTGAATCATCCAAGAATTGTTCATTTGTGTAATGTAAAGGAGGTTGCCCCCTCAAAGAGGCTCAATTCTAAGGCGTTGACCTCTCTTTTCTATCTTTTTGTGAGCTGGTTTCTTAACAGTGACATTAAATTACAAGATCCAATTTTACTCTTGATCTACCAAGCCCCGAGAGGGATCAAATATTTTTTCACTCTATACTAGTTTGCATATCACGAAATTTGATCCCTCTCGACGCTTAGTAGATCCAGAGTAAAGATGGATCTATGCTGGTTTAATTTCCCCCCTTTAAATAAGCTACATTCCACGTGAATACCATGGGTCAATACCATGTGCCATATTTATTTTTATTAATACTAATATTAGGGTTACTAATGTTTTTTTGCAAGGTATTAATAATAATTTGGCCCATAGGCTTCACCTAAACATAACACATTTTTTGAGTGTCCTTAAATATAAGGTGACTTATGGAGTAAATATAAAAAAATGTTTTATTTATTTACCATACCTCTTGTTTACTTATATTTTTATTAATTTACCATACCTCTTTTATAAATATGGTATTTGGCCCATAGGATTCACCTAAATAAAGCCTTTTTTTTAGCCTTCTTAAATAGAAAGAGGGTTATGGACTAAATATAAAAAGAGGTTTTATTTATTTACCATACCTCTACTTTATTTATATTTTTATTTATTAGGACCAAATACAACCTTCCAAACCACCTCCTAAACCAGAAAATGGGCGATTACAAACCAATTTAACATTGCAAAGCAGAAAATCACAAAGCAAAAAATCCAACGATTTTGATGGAATATAACCTCCCAAACCAAGAGAATCGGGTCAAATGAATCTTTTCATAGTTTATTTGCCCTTTTTTTGGCTAAAATGAAAAAAAAAAAAAAAAAACTATTTTTTTAAATAAAAGTTGGGCTAAATTTATGAAATGGGTGTTTTATAAAAATTTCGCCCCTCTAAAATGAAAACCCCCTTAAATTTTTCCCTTGGGCTAAAATTCACCCCTAAAATTTACCATGGTGGAACTGGTGGAGCAGTGAAAATGTCATTGGCAATGAAATTGTCCCATGAAATATGCAATTGACCCACTTTCTTCCTTTTGTCATTCAATTTACTCTTGGAAAATATATCTTTACATTTGACCTTTTCTTGTAGAAATTGATCACTTGATATACATTGGCATACTTTGACCTTTGAATTTTGGTCCTTTGGCATTTTGGAACTGATTTGACACCTTGAGAAAAGTCACTTACTACATATAATGACATAAAATTACATAAAAAAAAAAAAAAAATAGAAATACATCTTTGTTTTTTGGAATAAAATTACAAACTAGAATGAACTTCTTACTTAAAATCAAAATTAGAACTTTAGCAACCATGCTTACATGCTTGTAAATCCTTATTTAACTGAAAAAGGGATACTATTTTGTTCACTCTCATACATTGTTGGCCTTATGCAATGGAATGGTGTTTTATTGGACCTTGGAAAATGAAACACAGTGACCTAATGGGACCTTGAATGACCAGACTCCAGGTGGACTTTATTGACACAAAACATGATGAAATTTCCCTTTATAGTCAAATGTATGCTCAACAAGACACATGAAGGTGGGCCACCAAATATTGATTTTTGAGAGGGAATGGGATTATAACTTGGGCCACCATCAGTGAGTAAATTTTTTCATTAGGACCTAGGTGGAATGATAAAAATTTCAACATGGGACACTAATATGATATAAAAGAGGAGTTTTGATCACTAATGGCAGTATGCAAATACTGACTCTGACATCGACCTTATTTGGGGTGTTGGGTTGTGTTATATTCTTTCCACGACTAGCCCACGTAGTTAACCAGGGGTTAGAGGGGGGGAAAAGCCCCCCCTTCGTTGCACTGCTTGCGTAGCATGGGGGTCATAGGGGGTTTAAGGGGTGCAGGTAACCCCCCTCTATGCCTCTGGATTTTTTTTTTTTGGACCCTATGTTAGGTTGGGCGGACCTACCTATGGTTTTGTGCATGATTTTCGCACATTGTTTTGGATGCGATGGTTTTGGGTTCATGGTTTTGGTCGCGATGGTTTTTGGTCCGTGGTATTGGATGCTTCGACATGTATAAATATGTATTGTAACATTGAAAGGAACATAATGAAAAATCAAGCTGGTAGTCCCGGTTTTGGGATCCAGGGGAAATCTCTGTGTATATATGTGTTATACTCTCGCACTGTTTATTTTCTATGTTTTAGAATTCGTATGCAGGTAATTTCTATACAAGGTTAAAACCTACATTTGGTATCAGAGTTGTTTTGGCTTCAAGGGGACGCCTTTGTTGCTGAGGGGTTTCGCTTGGACCTGTGGTAGACCCTATATAGTGGGAGATATGCGAGATTGATTCTAGTGGTGAAAGAAGATGGCGAGCAGTGGAAAGATAGAGATCGAGAAATTTAATGGTCAGAGTTTTAAGTTGTGGAAACTCAAGATGGAGGATCTGTTGGTGGATAAAGATTAGTGGATCACAGTAGATCTGGGTACTAAACCAACGGGAGTGTCTGATGAAGAATGGAAGAAGTTGGATCGGAAGGCAAAGAGCACAATACGATTGTGTGTCTCAGATTTAGTATTGCTGAATGTATCAAAGGAAGCTACGACGAAGTCTTTGTGGGACAAGTTAGGGACTTTCTACCAATCTAAGTCTCTGGTGAATAAAATGTTCCTGCAGAAAAAGTTGTGTAACCTAAGGATGAAAGATGGAGACTCAGTTACAGAGCATCTGAACGCATTTAATACTGTGGTAAGTCAGTTATTATCTGTTGATATTAAAATTTCATGTGAAGACAAGTGCATCAATTTGTTGTGTTCTCTACCAGATTTGTGGGATAGTCTGGTTATTGCAATAGGTAGCAATGCAACTGCCTTGCAGTTTGATGAAATAGTCTCATCCTTGCTGACGGAGGAAATGAGACGGAAAAATATGGAGAGCCAGAATGGTGATGCCTTGTCTGTATGCGGACGGTCCCAGAACAAAAAAAAAAAAAAATTCATCGAGTGGGAGATATAAATCTAGAGGGAGATCTAATATCTAGGAAAACCTGTAAAGGTGGTGTGCTAGAAATGCGGAAAGGAAGGACACTACAAAAGGGACTGTAAATCTAAATCTCCTGATAAAGGAAAGGGATATGATGATGCTCCTTCTACAGAGGCGAAAACCACCTCAGATGAAGGTGGGGATGTATACTCGGCTTCTTCAAGTACACATGTAGATCATGAGGCATGGTTGATTGACTCAGGTGCATCCTTTCACATCACTCCCCATAGAGAGTGGTTCTGTGAGTATGTGAAATATGATGGTGGTGATGTCTTCTTAGGGGATGATAGAAAGGCTAGAATTGTTGGTTGCGGAAAAGTAAAGTTGAAGTTGCAAGGTGGAAGGGTTAGAACACTTCTGAGTGTTCTGCATATTTCTGCATTAGCCAAAAATCTTATTTCTATAAGCAAGCTGGATGATGCAGGTGTAAAAACAGTGTTCAATAAGGATACCTGCAAGATGGTTCGGGGAGCATTGGTATTGATGCAGGGAGTTCGGATTGGAACTTTGTACAAGCTGCAAGGTAGTATTGTTGTTGATGGGTGCAACAACTCTGTGGTTCCTGAATGTGGAGCTGAAAATCTAGTGGTCTTTGGAGAGAAGACCATGTTGTGGCATCAAAGACTTGGACATATTGGAGAGAATGACCTTTGAATACTTCATGGTAAAGGTATGGTAGAAGGTATGAGTAATAGCTCTCTGGATTTTGATTTCTGTAAAAATTGTGTATATGGGAAGAAGAATCAGTTGAGTTTCCCCTCTGGTGGTAAGAGGGCGAAACAGATATTAGAGCTTGTGCACAGTGATGTGTTTGGACCTTTGAAGGTTCCATCACTGGGTAAGTCTGTGTACTATGTATCATTTATAGATGACTTCTCAAGGAATACATGGATATATTTCCTTAAGAAAAAATCTAAAAGTCTTTGATAGGTTTAAAGAATTTAAGGCTCTGGTGGAAAACCAGATAGAGAAGAAGATAAAGGTGCTGAGGATAGATAACGGTGGAGAGTTTTGCAGTAAGGAATTTGAAGAATTCTGTAAGAAGTGTGGTCTAACACGATAGAAGACTACTCCATATACACCTCAACAAAATGGAGTTGTAGCAAGAATGAACAAGACGTTGATGGAAAGGGCAAGAAGCATGCTCAGTGGTGCCGAACAGAAGGATAAGACTCCACAAGAGGTAAGGTAAGCTGGATGTGATGCATATGTACATGTTAACGGTTGGATAGTAAATCTAAAAAGTGTTTTGCGTTTAAAGAGAGATTTGTAACAAGGAAGATTCTGTACAAGAGATGTGGTGTTCCTTAACGGATGGAAGGAAACCCATTGGAAGCAAATCAAGAAGAAGACAAATGCTACAAAGCTCCGTTATTACACCTATTGCCAACAAAATGTAGAGATTGTAGCAAGAGATGAAATCTACATGAAGACCGTTGATGGAGAAGGTATGCAAGAATATTAATCACCCAGGATTTGATCCTTAAATTCAAAGAAATGACAAAGAAATTATCCAGGATTTGAAGACCCAATTTTCCTCCAAATTCGACATGAAAGATTTTAGTGCTACAAACTATATTCTGGGCATGGAAATTAAAAGAGACCGAGAAAAGAGGATGTTGGGTCCCTATAATACTAGTGATTACCCTATTACTATTGTAGTTATACCCCTTATTTATATTGTTGTGCCCCTATTACCCCCATGTTGTTATTTCTGTGCCCCATAGAATCCCTCTATTGTTATTTTTGTGGCTTTATATTATTATTGTTAGGTCGGCTGGATTATATTGTGACTCCTTAGACTCCTATATATAGAAAGGAGGTTTTGTCATTTGTATCATCCAAGAATTGTTCATTTATGTAATGTAAAGGAGGTTTCCCCCTCGAAGAGGCTGAATTATAAGGCATTGATCTATCTTTTCTATCTTTTCTTGAGCTGGTTTCATAACATTTGGTATCAGAGCTTTGGATTCTAGGGTTTCGCTGCTCCAAACAGGTCATCGTGGCATTTTTGGTATAACTTTTTTTTTTGTGACGTTTCAGAAGTTGCAAAAAAAAACTGTTTGAGAATAAATCCTGCTCAACCTTGGGTCCGAATTTCAGAGCTTTTCGCGCAATATTTGCGGAGATATGATCTGAGGAAGTTGGGCTTTTTGCAGACTCCTGAATTACATTCAAAACAGGTGACCTGGGGAAAATCGTCATAACTTTCTCTCTGGGGATCGGATTGAAATTTCGTAAGAAGGTACAGAAAGAGTACGGACTGTAGTTTCTTGTATGCAGTTTTCAGATCCATAGGTCGAAACAGTGACTCGTGGCACGTTGTACAAGTTTGCACTACTGAACTAGTCTATAATCAAGTCACTGTGGGAGATTTCGCATAACTCTTCCGTGGAGAATCCAAATTGGGTCATACTTGTGGCATAGGAAAGAGGACACAGAAGGCTACTACATGTTGCAATTTCAGAATTGGAGGATCTGGAATTACAGAGATACATCAGATTCAATATCAGGCTTCTACAAAGTGAAAAAAGGTGTGTAGTTTTTATTTTTTATTTTTGTGTAAGCTAGGTTTGAAGGAATTCAAAGGGCATAGTAAAGAATTAGTATTGGTAACTGATGCCCCGAGGAAAGAAAATGCAAACACCTAGTAAGGAACCTGAAAGCTCTAGCATGACTCATGAAGAAGAGGAAGAAATGCTACATGATATATCAAAATTACAAGAACAAGTGCAACAAATGTCACGCTCACAAAAGCTAACAGAAGCTAAGATAAATGGCGTGGAATCTAAGATAAATGGCGTTGAATCTAAGATAAAGGGCATGGAAGCTAAGATGGATGATTCGAAGACAGATATGAAGAGAGACATGGCAGATTTGAAGACAGATTTGAAGACAGACATGGCAGATTTGAAGACAGATTTGACAAATTTTCTACAAGAAATACTTACTAATGGTGAAAAGGTTGTAAAGGAAACTCATGATGTGAACAAAAGTAATGTTAATCATGATTCCATAGACTCTAATGTTGGATCGAAGACCCACCATATTCCAAAAATCGATATGAGGAAGTTTGATGGCAAGGATCCCGCCACATGGATATTACAGATGGAGCAGTTCTTTGATCTCAATAATGTGCAAAACACACAAAAGGTACGTATGGCAACTGTATATTTGGAACCAAATCAGTTTGTATGGTATCAATGGCTTTTCTCTCGTAAAAAATTTATCACTTGGGCAATTTTTACGGAAGAAATGATAGCACATTATGAAGATACAAAAAGCAACACTTTTTTTAGCCAATTGATAAGTCTCAAACAAAAGGGTTCAGTAATGGAGCACATTGAGGAGTTCCAAAAATTGAACATAAGGGTAAAAGATATTCCAGAGGAGCATAGGATTGATGTGTTCATAGGGTCTTTAAAGGATAATATCCAACATGATGTTCGCCTTTGGCAAAATTATGGCAACCAGGAAGCATACCACTCACAAATATAAAGATGGAAGTGTTGTTGCCCCTAGTTTTCCACAAAATATAAGTTTGACACCACAACAATTGGAAGAAAAAAGAGAAAAAGGGCTTTGTTACAGTTGTGATAGCAAATACACTAAAGGTCATAAGTGTGCTGAGAAGAAATTATTCTACATAGATTATGAAGAGGAAGAAGAAAAGGAGCAAGAAAGGTCAAAAGAAGAAGATATACTCCAGGAACAAAGCCTAGATGAAGAACAAATAAATCCGACCATATCTTGTAATGCATTGGAGGGAATTACCACTCCTCAAACCATCAAGATAGAAGGACAAATCAAGAAGAAAAAGGTAATAGTGTTGATTGGCACCCACAATTTTATTCATTTTAGGGTAGCAAAAGAATTGAATTGCTTTCTATATCCAGCACCAGAGTGTCAAGTGATGATTGCAAATGGAGGAACAATAAATTGCTCTGGAAGGTGCCATAATATCAAACTATCCATGGGAGAATATGTATTGACTAGCCCAATGCTTTCCATTCCAATGGGAGGTGCTGATGTTGTACTAGGAGTCCAATGGCTACAATCCTTGGGTACAATAGCTTTTAATTTTCAAGAACTTTTTATCAAATTTTCTACGGAAGGAAAGGAAGTTGAATTAAGGGGTATTGCAGGGAAACCAGGAAAGATAATCAACTCTCATGGTATGACAAAGCTTCTAAAAAAGGAGCAAAGAGGTGTAATTGCACAATTATGCTCGCTAGATGTTTCCACATTGGAATCATCTATTTCTCCAGATCTCCAAAAAGTCCTAGACAATCATTCCAAGGTATTTGAGACTCCCAAGGGTCTCCCACCTATGAGTGATCATGATCATGCTATTCATCTAATTCCAGGAAGTGTTCCTCCAAACATCAGGCCGTATAGATATCCCTATGTCCAAAAAAGTGAAATTGAACGTATGGTTGCAGAAATGTTAGAGGCTGGTATAATTCAACCAAGTCAAAGTTCTTTCTCTACTCCAGTAGTATTGGTGCACAAGAAGGATGGATCATGACGCATGTGTCCAGATTATAGGGAGCTCAACAAGCTCACTATTAAAGATAAGTTCCCCATTCCTGTCATTGATGAATTACTGGATGAATTGCATGGATCAATTTACTTCACCAAGTTGGATCTTCGTTCAGGATATCATCAAATCAGAATGAAGATTGAAGACATTCCGAAAATGGCATTTAGAAATTATGAGGGTCATTATGAATTTTTGGTCATGCCTTTTGGCCTTACCAATGCACCTTCAACATTTCAAGGTTTGATGAATTCAATTTTCAAACCATTCCTTAGAAAATTTGTGTTAGTATTTTTTGATGTTATACTAATCTACAACAAGTCTTGGAAGGATCATGTTGAACATGTTGACAAGGTGCTACAACTATTGGACGAGAAACAATTATATGCAAAAAGATCCAAATGTTCCTTTGGAGTCCAGGAGGTGGAATATTTGGGTCATATTGTATCTCATGAAGGAGTTAAGGTAGACCCTAGAAAAATTAAAGCCATTAAGGAATGGAAAATCCCCACATCCATAAAGCATCTGCGAGGATTTCTTGGGTTGATAGGGTATTATCGCAAATTTGTTAAGAATTATGTGAGAAAAGCAGCACCTCTAACAACATTATTGAAGAAAGATGCATTTTCATTGACTCCGGAAGCAACAAAGGCCTTTGAACATCTTAAAGAGGCAATGTGCCAAGCACCGGTCTTAGCTACACCAGACTTCACAAAAACCTTTATTATGGAATGTGATGCTTCAGGAAATGGAATTGGTTTTGTTCTAATGCAAGATGAAATACCCATTGCTTTTGAAAGTCGTCCAATCAAGGGAAAGTTTTTAAGCAAAGCTATTTATGAGAAGGAAATGTTGGCAATACTCCATGCACTTAATAAATGGCGACCCTACCTAATGGGAAGACACTTCAAGGTAAAAACGGATCATGATAGCCTTAAATACTTTTTAGAACAAAGATTATCCTCTGAAGAGCAACAAAAGTGGGTCACAAAGATGTTGGGTTATGAATTTGAAATCATCTACAAAAAAGGGAAGCAAAATGTGGTGGCAGATGCACTCTCAAGAAAGGATGAGGATGTGGAAGCATTGTTGTGCACCATTTCTATTATCCAACTAGATTGGATAAACGAAGCAAGGGAGGAATGGAAGAATGATGAAGAAGTGTGGGCACTTATTCGAAAGCTACAACAAGATTCCAGTACGTCTGATACATTTAGCTGGAAAAATGATTTGTTATGGTACAAAGATCGTTTATACCTCTTTAAGAATTCCCAGCTAAAACAAAATATTCTTATGGAATTGCACACTTCTCCCTTAGGAGGGCACTCAGGATTTTTAAAAGCTTACCATAGGGTTAAAAAGGAATTTTTTTGGGATGGCCTTAAATCAGATATTCAAAAGTTTGTGGCAGAATGTTTGGTTTTCCAACAAAATAAAGTTGAAACAATTAAGACACTGGGTCTATTACAACCTTTATCCATTCCAAGCCAACGTTGGGAGGAGGTTTCAATGGATTTTATCACAGGTTTGCCCAAGTCTGAGGGAAAGAGTGTAATCATGGTGGTAGTTGACAGACTTACCAAGTATGCACACTTTTGTGCATTATCACATCCATTTAAAGCCAGTACAGTTTCTACTGCATTTATGGAAACAATTCAAAAGCTACATGGAAACCCAAAGATTATTGTAAGTGACAGAGATCCCATTTTCACTGGAAATTTTTGGACAAAACTATTTTCTTGTCTTGGTACTCAGTTAGCTCATAGCTCATCTTATCATCCTCAATCTGATGGGCAAACTGAGATAGTAAACAAATGTTTGGAAGGATATCTTCGTTGCTTTGTTTCTAATAAACAGACACAATGGGTCAAATGGTTGCCTCTGGCTGAATGGTGGTATAACACTTCCTTCCATACAGCAACAAAAATGACCCCATTTATGGCACTTTATGGGTATCAACCACCATCCATCACATCATATTTAAGAGAAAATTCTAAGGTTCAGGTAGTGGAACATCACATCGAACATCAACAACAAGTCCTCCAACTCTTAAAGGATAACCTCGTGTTGGCACAAAATAGAATGAAACAACAGGCAGATCAACATCGCAGTGAAAGAAGTTTTAATGTAGGTGATTGGGTATTCCTAGGGCTACAACCATATAAGAAAATGTCCCTAAAGCAAGCTAAGAAGGATAATAAATTATCACCAAAGTATTATGGTCCGTACAAGGTGTTGCAAAAGATTGGTAATATGGCATACAAATTGGAGCTTCCTGCAGCTTCTCGATTGCACCCAGTTTTCCATGTTTCATGTTTAAAGAAGGTTATAGGTGACAAGCTCCCAATTCAAACAATATTGCCAGAACTTGACGAGGAAGGAAAAATTATATTGGAACTTGAAGCAGTCACAGAAACAAGAACTCGACAACTACGAAATCGATCAATTTTAGAGTATCTTATCAAGTGGAAGAACTTATCCGCTGAAGATTCCACATGGGAGGATGATAATTTTAAGCAGAAGTATCCAGAACTACTCAAGCGTTGAGGACAACACTTTTTTGAAGGAGAGGGGCATGTTGGGTCCCTATAATACTGGTGATTACCCCATTACTATTGTAGTTATACCCCTTATTTATATTGTTGTGCCCCTATTACCCCCATGTTGTTATTTCTGTGCCCCATAGAATCCCTCTATTGTTATTTTTGTGGCTTTATATTATTATTGTTAGGTTGGCTGGATTATATTGTGACTCCTTAGACTCCTATATATAGAAAGGAGGTTTTGTCATTTGTATCATCCAAGAATTGTTCATTTATGTAATGTAAAGGAGGTTTCCCCCTCGAAGAGGCTAAATTGTAAGGCATTGATCTATCTTTTCTATCTTTTCTTGAGCTGGTTTCATAACAGAGGAAGATCTAGTTAAACCAGAGGAAGTATGTTGAAACAATACTGCAGAGGTTTAATATGTAGGATAGTAAACCGGTTAAGGTTCCTATTCCCGTAGGTGTGAGATTATCTGTTTAATAGTGTCCCAAGACACAAGAAGAGGAAGAGGACATGTCCCGTGTTCCATATGAAAGTGCAGTCGATAGCCTGATGTATGCAATGGTCTGTATCAGACCAGACATTACACATGCAGTGGGAGTACTGAGCAGGTTTATGTCAAAACCAGGGAAGGAGCACTAGACAACAGTGAAGCGGGTTTTCAGGTATTTTTGTGGCACTAGTGATTATGGTTTGTGCTACCAAGGAAGACCAGGATTGGATAGAGTGTTGGATATTCGTGGCTTTGTTGATGCAGATTGGGATGGAGATCTGGATCAGATAAGATCTACAAGTGGGTATGTGTTTAACCTATTTGGAGGTGCATTCAGTTGGATGAGTAAGAAACAATCTATAGTGGCACTATCAACTACAAAGGAAAAATACATGGTAGCCACTCATGCAAGCAAGGAAGCAGTTTGGTTGTAGAGATTGTGTTCAAGTATGGGGTTAGTATAGGGAGCTATAAGGATAGACTGTGACAACCAAAGTGAAATTTTCTTGGCAAAGAACCCTGCATATCATTCAAAGACAAAGCACATTGATGTTCAGTATCACTTTATGAGGGATATGATAGAAGACAAAACGATGTAGTTGGTAAAGGTGGACACTTTGAAGAATACTGCAGATGCATTGACAAAATATGTGAGCTCTGAGAAGTTCTCTTGGTGTAGAGAAACAATGGGCATTGCAGGGTTGGATAAATGACTAAGCTCTCCTGTGGCCCATAGTGGAAAGAAAACAACAAGTGGGAGAATGTTGGGTTGTGTTATATTCTTTCCATGACTAGCCCATGTAGTTAAATGGGGATTAGAGGAGGGGCGGAGCCCCCCTTTGTTGCGTTGATTGCATAACGAGGGGGTCACAGGGGTTTTGAGGGGTGCAAGTAACCCCCCTCTATGGGGTCCGGGGCAACGCCCCAGAAATTTTTGTTTTCTGGACCCTATGTTAGGTTGGGCGGACCTACCTATGGTTTTGTGCATGATTTTCGCACATGGTTTTGGACGCGATAGTTTTGGGTCCGTGGTTTTGGATGCGATGGTTTTTGGTCCATGGTATTGGATGCTTCAGCATGTATAAATATGTATTATAACATTGAAAGGAACATAATGAAAAATCAAGTTGGTAGTCCTGGTTTTGGGATCCAAGGGAAAATATCTGTGTATATGTGTTTTATGTGTTATGCTCTCGCATTGTTTATTTTCTATGTAGGTAATTTCTGTACAGGGTAAAATCTACATGGGGATGGCAACTCCTTGGAGGTGTCAAGAACACCGTAGACCAAGTGCCTAATCATATGGGCCAATATGGTCAAAAACTTGAACTGAAATGCATGAGTAAATGCTGACAACTAAAAAAACTCAAACTTACTCAAAACTGACTTTTTTAATTGACGACTGAATACTGAAAATGGTAGAAAATCAGTGAAACTCCATGGCATTCACTTTGCGCTTCGAACTCCAGTGATTCTCTACTTCACACTTGCAAAAAATTAAACTGTATGTACAATGAAACCAGTACTATTCAGAAACGATGGTGCTTAAGGAGCCTACCATTGATTGGTACTCCTAAGCATGGTTCTCCATTCATCTCATCCAACAAGAAAGCATTTTGTCCTCGGAAAGCTGAAATCTGATAAGGGCCTTTCCATAGGTTTTCAAATTTACCATGCTTACCCTTATCTTCGTTTCTGTTATTCCAACGAAGCACCACATCTCCAATTTTGAAGTCATATTCCTTTGTTTTCTGATCATATATTCTCTTTATCCTCTCATGAAGCTTAGAGGTGTTCTGAAATACCTCATCCCGTGTCTTCTCTAAGTGAATCATTTGATTGATCCAACATTGAATATCATTCTCTTCACTTCCTTCTTCTTGTAACAATTTCATGACTGGTACTTCTAAAGATGAAGGAAAAACAATATCTACTCCATAAACAATCTGAAAAGGAGAAAGCCCAAGAGATTTCTTACTACTCACCGATCCACCCACAATGCATTGATAAGATTTTTGTGCCAATTCTTTTTGTTGGCCCCCAACAGTTTCTTGAGGATGTTGATTAAGGATTTATTAGAGGACTCTGCCAGACCATTTCCTTGCGGATAGTATGTTGTATAATATCCCAAATTAATGTTGTATTTGTCACAAAATGCAATTATCTTTTTGGACTTGAATGATGCCGCATTGTCTATGATAATCTTATCTAAAAACTGAATGATTACTGAATTTGTCGCTTGCATGGTTGGGATTGCTTCGATCCACTTAGTAAAGTAGTCTGTAGCTGTCAATATCCACTTGTGTTTTGTGAAGGATGATGGATTGATCTCACCTATGAAATCTAGTCCCCACTGCTGAAAGGGTGCATTAACTGATATAGGTTGTAGAGTCAAAGGAAGAATCTTTCTTTTACCTTGGAAAACTTGACACTCGTGACAACTCATCACTGCCTTATAGATATCTGCAAAAAGTGTAGGCCAATAGTAACCCGCTCTCAGTACTTTGTTGGCCGTGGTTTTCCAGTACAAGTGGCCCCCACAATCTCCTTTGTGGAAGTCATTTATTACCTCTTTAGACTCATCTTCAGTCAAACAGTTCAGCAACACACCTCCAGGATCTTTCCAATAAAGTGCGTTGTCCATGATACAATATTTGGAAGCCTTCAACTTCAATGACCTGCTCTTAGCCTTAGACATGCCTGGAGGGGGATTTAGATGTTGAAGCACATAAATAATATCAGAATATATAGGGGGTGATAGAAAGATTTCATATACCTAAATGAGATCCACTTCTTCTTGATTATCGAACAATGCTGCTACAAGATTGATGTCTAGAGTGCGAAGGTTTGATTCAGCCATGAGTTTGGCTAAGCCTTGACCCTTGATCTGCTTGGTAGGATTGATCTCAAGATTATATTCTAATAATGCTGCTATCCATCTACCTCTTCTACCTTCTGGGTCATTCTGCACAAGAACTTCTTTTACCACTGCATTAGGCACATAAGCAAGAGTATGTGAATGTAAAATGTAAACTCTGAAATCTTTGATCGCCTTTACCAAAGCTAAGGCATGTTTCTCAATGATGTTGTACTTAAGGGCTGCATCCCTAATGTTGTGATTGAAAAATGGTATTGGTAGCTCGGTTTTATCACTTTTTTGCATTAGTATTGTTGCCATGGTATGCTCAGAAGCAAATGAAAATATAATAAAATCATCGGTGTAATCAAGACTGATTAAAACAGGGGCAGTGGTTAAGGCAAGCTTTACTGCATGAAAGGACTTGCGAGCTTCTTCGGACCACTTCACCTCATTATCCTTTTTCAACATATTGGTCATTTCTCTAAGATGTTAAGCCAAATTAGGAATAAATCTGCATAAGAAATTCATCTTACCATTGAATGCTTGGATTTATTTCTTGCTATGAGGGAAGTCAACTTGCTAAATGGATTCTACTCGTGAAGGTTCAATCCAGATGCCGTCCTTCGAAATGATGTGGCTGAGAAGTTTTCCTTCCTCCATAGCAAACAAAATTTTCTTCGGATTGAGAGAGATCCCGAACTTTCTACACTTTTTGAAAAATGACTCTTAAATGATGCAAATGTTCATCATCTGAATGTGAAGAAATGGTTACATCTAGGTATACAACCAAGAAAACACATTTTTCATCTGAAAAGGCTATGTCCATGGAAAGCTGAAAAGTGGCCCCTGCATTTTTGAGACCAAATGGAATTTTTTCATATTTGAATGCGCCCTAAGGTGTGGTGAATGTTGTCTTGTCCTGATCATCTTCAGGCACTAAAACTTGATTGTAACTGGAGTAGCCATCCAAGAGTGACAACCGAGAAGCACCAACAACTCTCTGAAGGATATGGTCCATTTTTGGAAGCAGATAATTATCTTTTAGAGATACTTGGTTTAAATTTATGAAGTCTACGCAGAGCCTAATCTCTCCGGTCTTCTTTCTTGTAGGGACTAGATTTGATATCCAATTGGAAAATATGATAGGAACAATGATGCATGCCTTGTAAAGTCTATTAACTTCTTTCTCTATGGATCGCAGCAGCCTTGGGTTGATCCTTCTTAGCTTTCGATCAGGCTTGATTGGGATGGTGTGCTGAATTATTTTCTTGTCGTACTCCTTTAAGTTTGCATAATCCCAAGCGAAAACATCAGAAAATTCAGACAATAAATGAATGTATTTCTCTTTTACCTCGAGCGACAATGTTTTGGACAACTTGATCATTTTTGGTTTGTCTGTTGTTTCGATGTTCACGTCTTCAACACCTTTCTATGTAGGAATCAATGTAGGCTTCCTTGCTACATCATCCTAATAAAAAAATTCATCCATGGAACAATGTTCAAACTCTCCTTCACTTTGAAGAAAGTTATTCACATGTTTGTCATCCCATAATACTTTTCAATATCGCAAGTTATCAGGAACAGAGGACTGATGCTTCACATGAATCTCAAACTTCTTGTTTGAATAAATGGGGATTTTGAAATTGCTTGCAGTTGTAGCTAATGAATCTGCCATAAGATTCTGACTCCTTGGTACAACTAAAACTGTATATTCAGGAAACATCCTAAGAATATCTAAAACCGTGTTTCTATATTGTTTCATTTGCAGATGGTGAGCTTGATATTCACTTTTAACTTGCTTGATCACAAGTTCTGAATCACCATACACCGAAATTTTTCGTGCACCTAACCTTTTCAAGATCTTTAAACCTGTGATCAACACTTCATACTCTGCCTCATTGTTAGTGCAATCAAAAGCTACCTTGTATGAGCATATCTAATATTCTAAGGGAGCTCATCTTGCTGATGATGTGGAATTCGAATCCAAATGCCAATACCTACTCCATCTTTCCCAAGAGCACCAACCAAGTCCATGGTCCAAAGGCCATGTTCCTCTTTTAAGGGTTGTACATCTTGTTTCTGTTTTTGGTCAATTTTCTAAACTTTCTCTTCAGAATGTTTTGAATTTTCTATTACCTTCTCTAATGGTTGATCTGAGCCTTTTTCTACCTTGTCCGATGGTTGTTCTGATGAAATTGTCAGCCTTTCTTTCTCATGATCTGAAACTGTCCTTATACAATTGAAAACCTCTGGTACATCTTTAATTTCCACACGCTGAATATCTACATCGTTCAGTCCACTATCATTATATAAAATAAATGACTCTAAATCTGTATGTACAACATTTATAGGATGATTATTGGGCTTCTCCTTGCTAGTTATCATGAATTTCATTTTGGTTTTTCGGTACAACTTCCTCAATTTCCCGAAAACTAGGATGGTGGCATAGGAGAAGTCTAATTGAAATGTGCCTCTTATTTTCACTCCACAGGATCTTGACAATAACATACCAAACTGTGGTGGTATATTAGCTACCACCACATCCATTAAAACATTCTTTACTGGGATTTGGTCTAGGGATACTACCAAATATTTTATTAGACCAAGACAATGGACCTTACCAGAATCAAAAGAGTACAAGTCATGGTATTCTTGAGTTATATCTAGACCCAGCCTTTCCATGATGGCCTTGGGCATTAGATTATGGGAGGCTCCAAAGTCAAGCATGGAGTTATGAAGAGTAAACTGATGGATTCTTAAACTCAGGTAAAATGGAGGAACATCACTATCTCCTGACTGACCATCTATGCTTGGACCAAAAATTAATTCAGGTTGGTCATCTTCAATATTAACCATATCAGACATAGGATCAACTTTTAACATTTTAACTATATCAGACTTGTAATGGCCATTATTGACAAGTTTAATAAGAGGGATTGACACTTTCAACTTTGAAATTTCATTTTCTAAATTGAATGAGCTAGATTTGTCTACCTGTTTTTGGATGGTATCTCTTTTCTCAAGCAGATCTCTTGGTGTCTGATCCTTTTTCTGAGTGTCATGGTCTTTGCTTGGATTGCTTGTAGATGCTTTGTTTACTTTTCTTTGGTTTGCTGCTGCCAACTCTTTACCTTTGCTTTGATTTCCTTGAGAATTTATTTCTGGTTGAGTATCCTTCTGCTGTGATGTTCTTTTCTGAATTGGAGTGATTGGGACATCTCTATTTCTCAAGGAATATTGCTTCTACTGAGAGCTAAGTGCATTCAAGTATTCTCTTTGATAATCATCAGATTGAGTTTCCAATGCATTATCATTTGCCAGTATGTAGTCTTCAACCTTAGGATCCTCCATCTCCTCAACATAATTCTCATTTTCAGTCAAGAAAATGGGATGGTAATATTCCCTAAAGAAGTGATTTTCCTCGAAAATCGGGTTTGTTCCATCATCAAATTCTCCTTGAACATAATTATGCTACAAGGGTGTCCGAATTGGCTGCTGAGATGTCGAAGCTTCATAAGCTTTCTGCTCTCTTTGTTTTGTCCTGTACTGAGGTTGTTGTTGGTTTTTGAAGTTAGGATTTCTAACTTGTGGCTCCTGAGGTCTATCTAAATTTATCATCCAGTTAGCCATTCTCTCCATGGTTCTTATCAGTGCATCTAGTTTAAGATTGGTGGAAGAAGAAGGTTCTTCTTTGATGGTTACTCTTTTTTCCGGTTTCTCATGTTTTAACTAAGACTTTTTAATCATCAAGTTCGCTTCCACACTTACTGCATTATTCTGCATTTATTCTGGAGTTGGTGGATCTCTTTCCCTTAGTTGATAAGCCATCTCCGGATCAAAATCATCTGGGTAATGTTGAAGTGCAAAATCAGGTGGAGGTTTCATGTCATCCAGAATAGAATTGTAGATTTGATTAAACCTTATAGTGAACTCCTGAATTGTCTCGTTAAGATTCCTTTTCAATGTATTGTATTCTGCCAAGATCTGCAATGGATTCTTCTTTTCCTGCCACCTGGCTACGAACAACTCATTTAACCTTTGAGGAGTATCAATAAAGTGTGCTGCTAAACCACGAAACCATATTTTCACATCTCCAGAAAAACTTTGAGCCATTAGTCTCATTTTAGCATCATCTTCATCAACCTCCTCTAGGTCAATGAAATTAGCCATCTTATCAATATGTTGTTGTGCAGTGACTCCCACGCTTCCATCAAAAAGAGAAAGTCTCTGGCCATAGGTCTAAGGTAAAGTTGCCAACTGACCAGGTAACACTAAGGGTGCAAACCTCGCCATAACTCCTGGGGAATGGTGAATGGGAACTGCAATGGGCTGTGTTGGTTGAGATGAATATGGAGGAGGCGATATGGATGTTTTCAAAGGTGTTGTAGAGGGTATGGAAAAAGATAAGCTTTCAAGTTGATACTAGATATAGGCCTTTTCAGCATTGATTTGTAATTGATCAACTAGGCTTTGAAGTTTCTCAAAATTAGACCAACCTCGTGTTCAAGTTTTAAAGACTGAGAAGTAGCAGAAGGTTGGTTAAACAAAGACTTTGAGGAGGAAAGGTATGAATCGAACTTTATGGGATCAAAAAATTATTCTATAAGACAAGACTCTGATTTTGAACAAAATAGGGATAGCTCAAATTTAATGTCAAAAGGAATATCCTCAATAATAAGTATTTGATCTGGCAAGGAAGTGGTCCTTTCCAATTTTTTTCTTTTAGCCTCGGGGAAAGGGACTTTAGATTTTCTTAACAATATTTCAGGATACTTTAAATTGGCAATGATTGAGAGCTTACCAATGGAACGAAGTCTGATTGAAATTGTGATTTGTAACCTACTTTGCTTTTTGAACAAGCTCTGATTGTCTTTGACTGAATCGGCTGGATCAGGATGCAGAATTTTGTCTTGTTTGTCTCCTCGAGGCCAGCTCTACAATCTCGACACTGCAGTTACGAAATCAACCTTTATGAAGCTTAGTCCCATCATCCAAAGGACCAAACTACAATTAGAACTAGTCGTACTCCCAAGGAAGATAAACCTTTCGTTCCCCGGCAACAGTGCCAGTGTGTTATCACTCCTCCGGATCTCCAAGGTTGAGAAGGAGTCTAGCTGAGGTAACCACAAACCAACCTTTTGACTTGGTAGCTAGCCCTACCAAGCCGGAGAGAGCTCTCTCCAAAGGATCAAAACCAAGAGGGCTAGATGGATTAGGGTTTTAGGCTATATATAGTGGTTAGAGTTTTGATTTGATTTTGATTGGTGTAGTCACTTGATGAGTGAATTAGGGCAGAGAATGAACTAGGTGAGGCCAAAAGAGAATTAGAATTGCAGATATCTCATGGGGCAAGGTAGGCAAGTTAATCTAACACTTGGTAGTATAGTGATGAGATGGTTTATACTAGTGAGGTGCTAAAAAGAGCATGAAGATCATGAATTCTTTTTAAACTGAAGAAATTAAACAAATTATGATGATTTTCCCAAAACAGAGCATAGGAGATGTATTCTGCTTATCACACCTTGAAAATCAAACATATTTAGAAGTGAAATGTATCATGGAAGATACAAAAAATTCATACACATGTAATTGAAGAAGAAACAATATCAAAATACCATGCCACATGAATCCCACCAAAATAGCTGCAACTCATCCAATATATTCCATGCCAAAGTCTGAAACACTAATACAACATCCAATGGAGTCCAACCCCTGAAAAGAGTGAAGAAAGGGAAGATATAGACTTCAAAATAAACTCCTCCCAACCTCAGGGGTCGAATCCATGAGAGGAGGAGTAGTTCCACCAAAAACTAAACTGATAGCTAGAGTGTAGGTTGGTCAAAGTGACTCATCCCTCACTTTAGGAAACTGATTCATTACATCATAAAAGGAGTTTTCACCTAATGTATTTACCCTAGGTAACAATAAAAACATCATTATTACATTTACATCCATCAATTACATTGGTAAAACATGATTTTTCAAGGTGAAATTGTCAAAATTGAGAAAATTTACAAAACTGAGAAACTCAGAAAATTTGTGTCAAAAGCGCAATTCCACTGTCCTAAGCGTAGTGCTAACTACAACTCCACTTTTGAGGGGGTTCCCGGTGTCAAAATTGAGTGCAAGATAGCTCATTGGAAAACCTTCCCTATCTAGTTTCCAGATCTACCCTTAGTTTAAAAAATGGTCAAGTTTTGACCCTCCAAAAGTTGATTCTCCCAAGAATGGTCAAAAGTGCAGTGCCAACCTCCAAAACAGGGTAGAAACATGATTGTTTAGGTGTTTTTTGACCTTTTGACTACACAGTTGACCCATAAAAACTTAGCAAAGTGGTTTTCCTGACTGCATTTGGCCTTCTGAATAAAATTGTGGTGGCCATTTTCCATTTGGAGGTCCATAGGAAAAGCGCACCGCCCTTTTGGCAGTGTGACTGGTGCACAAATTGCCAAAAATACACAAAACTTCAAAATTTCCCAAGATTGCTCAAAATTTTCCAAAATATGGCCTGAGGAATGTTGATGATGTGTGTCAAGTCATGAGTGAAGCCTCAAAAAGGATTTCAAGTTTATCTTCCTCCCTTTTCTTGGTTAGGGTTTCAATTTTCTGCTGGTCATAATCTCTTTTTTGCACAATGGAGGCCATTTTATCTATGCTTCGGAACATATAGTATGGGATATTGAGGAATTTGACCCTTGTGAAGTGCATAAGCAATCTGATATGGTAGGTATAGAGCCTAGAGAACCTACCTTCACAGGAGAATTACCTATTAAGAATGTAGGTGAAAGGGAACACCCTCCTCCTTTCATTCATGTATAGTGGTTTGATAAATGGTTCATAATACTGATCCTTCAAATCCTCTGATTTAAACCACCTCTCACCCATGTTTGGAATCCCTGTGGAATCATGGGGGCATACCTATTTAGAATGTAGGTGAAAGTGAACACCCTCCTCCTTTCATTCATGTATAGTGGTTTGATAAATGGTTCATAATACTGATCCTTCAAATCCTTTGATTTAAACCACCTCTCACCCATGTTTGGAATCCCTGTGGCAACAACAATGATAGAAGTAGACAAAGTGAAGGTCACTCCTGATAGGGTTACTTGATTGTCTTTAAGGTGTGATCCAAAGAGTCTGGTCAAAACTGGGTGATGTTGAACTCTTTCAATCATTTGTAAAAGTCAAGGCAACCCACATACTGGAAACATGAGGCTGCCATTGGTGAAGCCATAAGTTCATTTATGCTAGTGGACTCCAGCTTTAGGATTCTGCCTCCTTTATGTGACCTCCTCTATTCTTTGTCTTCTTCTTATTGTGTGTCCTCTTCTTTCGTATAATATTTGTCTTCCTCCATAGTGTTTGTTCAAGAGACCCTAGTGATAAGGTAGGTGAGAATGGTAACTGGGAATAGGTCTAGGGAATGGGGATAGGACTACAAAAATTTGGGGAGATGAGGTGGAGGGCTATGGAACTGTGGGAGGTGGTGGGGGGCAAAAATGTGAAGGGAGTTAGAAATGAAAATTAATTTACAGGTTTATGGTAGATGCTGCCTAGGGATTTTTAGAAACCTAGGTCTTAGGGTTTTGTAGGAAAAGAGTTTAGGGACTATGGAAAGATAGTGTAATGGAAGGGATGGTTTCAAAATTGATGTAGGAAGGTGTTGTAGGGTTCATGGGAAGAAAATTTTAAGATAGGAATGAATTTAGGGTTTTATCCCTTGCCTAGGACTAATTTTGCTTAGAAATCAAACACTAATAAGAAGTGTTGTTTGGAAGAGAAAATGAGTGGAAAATAGGGTTACTTACTTGGTAGAGGAGGAAAATCTAGTCTTGTTGAGCTTTGAGAGGATTTGGAGGTGTTTTTGGTGCTTTGGAGGCTTACTGGGCAAAAGCGCAGTGCCAGTGTTAAAAAATGCAATTCCCAAATCTCTAAGCGCAATGTCTGGCTTCTAAGTGCAACGCCTTCTTCCTAAGTGCAGTGCCAAGAAATTTTTCTCCTTTGAACTTTCAAAACCAACTTTTTGAGCCAAGGGAGTGTGAGCTCAACCTTTGAGAATGCAAATGGATTTTCTTTTGATGTCTTGGTGTCTTTTATACTTCATGAAATTGATGTTTTGGGCCTTGGGACCCACTTTCTTCCTTTTGTCATTCAATTTACTCTTGGAAACTATATCTTTACATTTGACCTTTTCTTGTACAAATTGATCACTTGATATACATTGGCATACTTTGACCTTTGAATTTTGGTCCTTGGGCATTTTGGAACTGAGTTGGCACCTTGAGAAAAGTCACTTACTACATATAATGACATAAAATTACATAAATATATATAAAAAAATAGGATTACATCTCTGTTTTTGGGAATAAAATTACAAACTGGAATGAAATTCTTACTTAAAATCAAAATTAGAACTTTAGCAACCTAAATCCTTATTTAACTGAAAAAGGGATACTATTTTGTTCACTCTCATACCTTGCTGGCCTTATGCAGTGAAATGGTGTTTTATTGGACCTTGAAAAATGAAACCTAGTGACCTAATGGGACCTTGAATGACCAGACTCCAGGTGGACTTGACTGACACAAAACATGATGAAATGAGCCTTTATAGTCAAATGCATGCTCAACAAGACACATGAAGGTGGGCCAACAAATATTGAGAGGGAATAGGGTTTTAACTTGGGCTACCATCAGTGAGTAAATTTTTGCATGAGGACCTAGGTGGAATGATAAAAATTTCAACATGGGACACTAATATGATATAAAAGAGGAGTTTTGATCACTAATGGTAGTATGAAAATATTGACTCTAATAGGGTGCAACATAGGCACAAAGAGGGCCTAGGTGGGGTGCAACGCTCTGTGAGTAGACCAGAGGGTGTGTTGGTCCTGGGAAAGAGGATTCCGACACAAAAATTGCAAACAAGAATCAATGCAATCACTTCCTAGGTCCGTTCATGGCTAGTTAAAGCAGCAAAGGTCTATGATAGAGGTAAATCAAACACAATGGACAAAGAAACCACTAAGGGAATACATTGTTCCTCAGTATGGTCGCCAATTTGTTATGTGAGATTTATGGCTGCAGAAAGAAATATCTCCCCTAGGTTTGGTGGTTAACCTAGAACAAAATAATGACAAAGGACCCATGGTTTTCCTTAAAGTAAGTAGATGGGGGGGAAGAAACCTACTTGGAATCTGTTGTATGTTTCGCTCCTTCTTTGGATTGAATGCTTCAATCCTAGCTCCATCTGCCAAAATTAGAACCTACACAAAAAAACAACATAAGCCAAGAAACTACAAGATCTATGTAACATCATCTATCTAATTCATTAAACAGATCAACATGGTATTGAAATATATGAAATAACGACATCACATATAGGAAAACAAAAGAAATCTTTGTATTGATATAAATGGTGTAAGTTACAACCTTAAATAGATGTTGATCTTGTAGAAGGGCTCCTCCAAGTTTTTGAGTTTTCCTTCCTTTGTCACAAAGTATACCTCCAATCATCCAAACTGCATGAAAGCATAACTCTCACAATAGCATAAGGGTAGAATGACACTCCAAAAGCCAATCCCTTACATATGGAAGGATGTAAATATATAAAGGAGTGAGGTGTGTTGGGAGTTCTTATCCTTTTACCAATATTGGGATTGAGATCCACTCTTGATGGGAGGATGAGATCTAAGGATAAGGGATGGAAACTCCAAGGTAGGATAAGATAGAATTCAAAAATTTTATCTGAGGTAAATGGTTACAACAGATCCTGGAAGCTTATGGAAATGGAGGCTTCAGGATTCTCTCACTTTTTCCCGAATTTCTAAAACTAACACAGGTGCAAGGAGAGAAACCTGTAGGTGATCAACGCATGCCACAGTGGAGCAACATGTAGGTGAACGTTGTCCAGCAAGAGGCCAGGGTGAGTTGGTCCTAAAAATGGCTCAGATGATGCATTTCAGGGCAGAAACTCCGGGGAATGAGAGATTCATGCATAACACTTTGTGCAATGATGATGCAAAGGGGGAATAGGATGTTGATTGATCCCATTAGGAGGTTGATTGATCATATGAGAAGAAAAAGCCCATAACACCTAGAATCATGCTTATATTGTCATTGAATTTCTATGGTTTTTACTATGCAAAAAGTTTTCAACCTTATTTCATTCAAGTGTCAAAAGGCTTTAATATGTTATATGCAGTAAAAACCAGAAATCAATGATGGGATGCTTCTCTTCTCATTTATATCTTGTGACTATGGTTAATGCATGTTCCTACTATTTACAGTAGGGTTGGGTGTTTATGAATAGTCTGTTAAGCACAACTCCTTTGGCTGAACGACTTGGTTTTTTGACAGAGTAAGAGTTGGTGACCATATCCTTATAGTATAAGCATTAGAATATGTTAACTAAGGTTTTGAATTCTTTATGATTTTTACAACATACCAAGATTGATGATGGCACCGCCTTATATGCTTTCTAATGTTTGTGTCATATACACAGCTAGCATTTTATATTGTTCCTATAGGTGTGTTCCTCTTTGGGTTTCTTTTTGTTGTTGTTTGATATATGGAAAAGAAAGTATGTGTGGTTTGAAGTTTATGTTTGATGTTATAGATGGATGAATTGATTGAAATTAATATTAGTTCCTATTTCACATCCACTGTAACTGACCTAACACACTGACACAACATATGTTTCAAATCCTTCAACAATTTTGTGTATAGGCCTTTGTGTAAATGTAGTACCTATTTCCTTGTAGAATGTCTAGCACATTACCATGTATCATGATTCTCCATATCTTCTTTAAATATTGTTATTCACCCTCATTTGATCCACATTGTTCTTCGATAACTCTATTTTGATGGGCTTTTTTCCATCATGTTTGCTAAAGATATTTTATAATTTTAATCTTTGCAGTTGGAGGTATTTTAAATGCTACTTTTGGTAATGCCACTGATATTATCATTTCAATTTATGCCCTAAGGAATGGGATGATTCGTGTTGTGCAACAATCATTACTGGGTTCCATACTATCAAATATGTTGCTTGTGCTCGTAACAACCTTTTTAACTGGTGGTATCATACACAATAAGAAAGATCAAACTTTTAACAAGGTACACCAAAGTATTGGGTGTTCATCATTGCTAGACTTACATGAATGTTGGATTTCTAAATATTTTGCAATCCATATGACATGCACTTAAATAACACTAGAATGGTTGATATGTTTTCTACAGGTAATTATTTTTGTTAATTTGGGATTATTACTGATGGTTTTTATGGGCCTGCTTTTCCCAACTGTGTTTCATTTTACTCATACAGAACTCCATACTAGTCAATTAGAGTTAGCTCTTTCAAGGTTTACAAGATATGTCATGCTTGTAGCATATGCATCTTACTTTGTCTTCCAATTAAAGAGTCATCCAAATCTAAAGTCTTGGGTGTTCATCGTTGCTAGACTTACATGAATGTTGGTTTTCTAAATATTTTGCAATCCATATGACATGCACTTAAATAACACTAGAATGTTTGATATGTTTTCTACAGGAAATTGTTGTTGCTAATTTGGGATTATTACTGATGCTTGTTATGGGCCTTCTTTTCCTAGCCATGTTGCACTTTACTCATACAAAACTCCATAATGGAAAATCAAAGTTAGCTCTTTCAAGGTTTACAAGCTATTGCATGCTTGTAGCATATGCATCTTACCTTGTCTTCCAATTGAAGAGTCATCCAGATTTTTATGGTTGTGGTACTGAGGTTTGTGATTTTCCTTTATTCTTGTTTAGTTAGCCGCATTGGTTTTGTCATTGTTTCACAACATGCATGTATCTAGAAATGCATAGTCTGATATGGCCTTTTAGATCTTTCCATTTCAATCAGTTGGATATAATTAAGTCAAGTAATTTAGTATATCATGGATTCAAAGTACAATCTCTTATAAGTTTTCTTTCTATATGCAAGGAAAGCTAGCATCTTCACTTTGGTTCCAATCTTAATAGAATCAACATCTCATGTAGAGGTGTTGATCCAAGTAGAAATCTATGCAGCCAACTATAATTAAACATTCTAAGTTCACCCAAATGAAACAAGGTAGCTAGTGAATGAAAGGTTGCAGAACACCGTTGTTCTATGAAAACAAAAAACAATGCAAATTCTTATGCTCACTTGTCTAACAATCCATTTGTCTCAAAAAAGGATAAGGGATGAAACAACCCATGCCCAAAGGCTTTAACAACTTTGCAAGTCCACATTTACATGTTTAACATTTCATATTTGTGACAAACCAACTAGAAACTATCTAAAAGACTAAAGCAATGCAGTCGACCATTAACTACCAAATTCCCATGGAGGACTAAACCCACAAGCACTCTAGTTGTACCGATAGGCATATTTTTCTCTACGACTTGGCATGGAATAATCACATGTTTAATGAAATATCATACACCACTAGATCTAATTGCTTCAATTGTTTTCCAAAGCGATGAAATGGTTGTATATAAGTTGTTTCTCTTAGTTTGCTTAAGAAATTGACAGTTATGATTTTACACCATTGATTACATGTTAATGGTATAAGTGATTTTCTACATGTTAATTTTTTAGCCCAACATGTTCTCCTCAATTTCTTGAGAAATCTTCCTAGTTGTTTTCTCTTTGATTTATGTGGAAATCTTCCTTTATGTTTCCTCTTCCAGAGATTAGATTGGAATTCTTTAAGGATTTGAGCACATATATTCTTTAGAAGCCTCTCTGACTGGGGAAGCTCTTATTGCACTTTTATTAGCAAAAAATTACATATCGAATTATCAAATACATTTGTTGTTTTGCTGGTCTTAAAAGTGGAGTGGGACTTTTAGATACCTTAATACTATCACCTTTGTAGCCATCTTGATTCCTTTTCTTGAATGGTCTGCTTCCTGTTAAGACAATGGCTGAGGGAATAACTTGGGCATAGTTTTCAATATATATCCTTGATCTGAAAATAAGATCTTAAATCAATATTAAGGTATTACAGACTCATGTGCAGGAATGCCTATATTATTTAGTGCAATGGATCGAAAAGATTGCGAATAATATAGACAATGAACAATTACAAAACATAATAAACACACACATCAACACAACAAAATAATCACGGATTTCACCAAACTTCTTGGCTATGTCTCCTGGTCCAACTTTCAATGTCGACCTCTATATTATGTCTTTAAGAGCAGAATATTACAAGTGTGAGCTCGAATAGACTCTCAACACAACAATGACAAAACAACAGGGATTTACTTGAAATCCTCGAGTCTAAAAGAGTGCACAAACTCTCCCTCTTGCTCTCTGTCTTCTACTTTCTCTTGTTATCTTCTCTGTCCTCCCATTGAATGGATTTTAAGCCTAACAATGCTGTCTGTTCACCTCCCTTTTCGGTGTGGACACGTTTTGTTAAAAATGCTCAAGGCACAAGAACAATTTCTTTTAGAGATGGAAGAATCAGCGGGCGTAGTGAAACCGACCGTTCGGTCTTCCTCTGCACAAATCCCCCGATATAATACATATTTGGGCCTTATTTCATTTTATCAGAAATACAAAGAAATACATAGAATCCATTGAAAAACCTGACAAAAACATTTTATCAGAACTCAAATATCCTATGAAATGATGTTTATAATCCTTTTGGGTTCGGGCTTATCGATATCGCACGTCGCATGTTGCATAGGTCCCGGTCCTTTGTATTGCTGTGATGCGATATTGTAATGTGATATCGCGATCGACGATCGCATATCGCAATGTATCGAGCCCCTGGTAAGTCCTTCCTTTGGCAAAGTTGCGATGCAATATCACAGTTAATCTGGACCGTTATTATATGATCGTTAAACCGACGTCGGACTGTTATTTCGGGTGGCCCATTTGCACGAATATTACCCACCCGAAAAGGTGGTTTTCTCTCTCCTGTGCCATGCCACGTGTCGGCCAATGTATGGGATCGGGTGAAGCCCTTCCAATACCACTTACCGCCTGAAGCATGCTCGAAATACCTTTTATCGTGGAACTCAGATATTCTGTTGTTTTATTCATAAATCCTTCGAGTCTGCTGAAAGCCTTTGTGCCTACTTTAAGTCCTCTCCCTTAGTTTCCATGTGATGCGATATTGTAGTTAATCTGGACCATTGATCTGTGCGCTCGATCAACTGTTCATGTTGTTTCGCTTGTATCGCTATCACATTTATCTTAAGGCTAAGGCCCGCTAACACTGCTTGCTTTCTCCTGATGCGATATCAATCTTGTCCGTTGATCTCGTAGATCCAACGACTTTGGGGCATTAAGGCTGCGCTTCTCCGCTTTCACTTTAACTTGGGTTTTCCGCCATTCTTTCACTATTTCTCCGCCATACTCTGTTTTATAACTCCGTCGGGTCTTTTCTTTGTTAACATATTTGAAGACTTAGACTTAGAGGTTTTATTCAAGATCCATTTTGGATCAATCCTTATTTGTTAACTCATGAAGGACTTTCCATAGGGCCATTTCCATTGCTTCCAAATGAGGTTGCGATCATCCAAATTTAACATAAACAAATTGTCAGTCGTAATTATAATGGAAAGTGTATAGGATTGTGTAGAGCCCAAAGCTTTTGATACGATTGAGAGTTTTCCAAGACAACCATGTACCCAATGCTTTGTAACACATATCTTCTCCTGTGTAAAAGCCTTTATTCTTCATCCTTTTTCTTGCAAGAGTTGTCAAACTTTAGTAATCTACTAGAAAATTCCAATCCAATAATTGTTTGAAAATTAACTACCATATTTGCCAAATTCTCTTAAGAACACCCGAGTCCGTGATTTTGGAAGTGTTGGTTGCACCAACTATGCCACATATGATGTAATGGTTTGCTATGTGATTTACATTAACATGCGTAGCACTTTGCAGAAGATGGTGGGCTAGGATTTGCCAAGGTGTGTTCTTGCCCACGACCCATACAACCCATTTAACTGCTAACACTATGCCTTGAGTGTAAATATTAGTCAAACCAAGGTGTCCAATGCCTCAATACCAATAATAAAATAACATCAATGGTAATATAAAATATAGTTAAATACTTGCAAATAAAATAATTTTAAGATATGAATGACGTTTTAAAGAGAGTGCTTATCTGTATAACTAATAATTTTTTGTTTTTTTTTGTTTTGTTTTTTAAGTTATACTTGTGCTTGTCCAGGCAAAGTAAAGTTACAATTTCAACTATCATATGATCATCTATTGTGATTAGATGGCTTCTTTTTCTCCTTTATATGTGTCTGTAATCTTAGTTACCTCTATTGTTTAAGTTACTTTTAATTGAAGATAAAAGTTACTTATGTGAAAAATAAATTATTTTAAAATTTATTTCCAATATATTTATATTTAAAATATAAGAATACATTTTTTTTCATTTTTTTATTAAATTATATTTTAAATAAATAACGTTGAGAACAAATAAAAAACATATATACTTATATATTATTTATAATATATTAAATCAATAAATAAATTCAAAATAAATAGATAAAAAACATTGAGAAGAATAAATATTTTATTTTATTTTATTTTTATAAAATTATATATATATATATATATATCTATATATATATATATATATATATATATATATTGTCAAGTTGTCAGTGATCTTTCAGGCTTGATCCATGGCTTGAGAAACTGTGACCCAGGGGCAACTAATTTGTCAAAGTCACCAAGGGATTGCACTCGGCCTGGGCGACACCAACCCTAAGCTGAATGAATTTTTTAGCATGTTTCCTTCTCCTAGCATGAGTGCTTCTAGGCTTGATCCGTGGCTTAAGAAACTACGACCCACGGGAATCTAATCCTTCAAAGTCACCTAGGGATCGAACTCGGCCTAGGCCACACCAGCCCTGAGCTAAATGGATATTTTATCATGTTTCCTCCCCCTAGCACGAGTGCAACAACCTCTGTGAGGTTTGATCCTAGATTGCCTTGCTAAGGAGGCCCATCCTCAACCAGTTGTGCTAGTGGGACTTACATTTATAAAATTATATTTTAAAATAATTAATTAATTAAAAAAATAGATAAAAAACATTCATAACAAATAAAAACATATACTTATATAGTTTTGTGTTAACTTTATTTTTAGAAAATAATAATATTGATTGTTAAAGTTGAGATTTTGTTTTAACTTCATTTTTAGAGAATCATATTATCCATTGTTAAACATCAGATTTTGATTATGGAATCAGAGAACGAATATAATAGCAAAGTCAAAATCAAGATTTAACTCAAATGGATGCATTGCCACTTCGTTTGTATTCTATGCATGTAGCTTACATGCAAAAAATACATGTATACAAAAAAAGCAAAAGCAGTGACATTGCCACCACCTGGCTCTTGTTATGGAATATTCAAAATCTCCTTATAAACTTGGATTAATGTGGTTGCCTACTCAAAGTTTGATTTTATGAAGTGTTTTGATATTTTGCATAATATTTTTATTAGGTGTGGTATAAAGAGATATAGATTTTAAAAAGAGATTTTATTTTTTTAGGAGACAAAACCAATTATTTTTTATTAATAGAAAAAGGTTCACATATAAACTAACATATTGTTAATCATTTTTTCATCTATATAACCCCATTGCCCACATACCAAACCAAACATATCCCATATTTTAATTGTTGTTATAGTAATTGACTTTATTTCTACCTCGCGAGATTTTATTTATGGTTTTGAGTATATGGTGATTTGTATTAATGAAAAAATGTTAGAGTGGTTTCGGGAAATTTGACTCGGTTAAGTTATTAACGATTTTATAGCTCTAGGTTTTATAATAACCCATGGTATTCATGTGGAATATGGCTTATTTAAAGGAAAAAGCTTTAGGTTTATAAGAACCCATGGTATTCATGTGGAATATAGTTTATTTAAAGGCAAAAGACTTAGGTAAATTTATCATAGTGACCAGTGGGATCCTAGTAGCAATCTCTTTATACACCACCACTTCTCTTAGTGTTTCGGAATTATAATAGTTGGTATTAGAGCATGGTGTTAAAAGAGTGCAAGTTGTGCTAATTAGAGAATGTGTGGATCTACTGAGTGAAAATATTGTTGGAAGGTCAAGTCAAGGTATGTATCAATAAAGTTAGAAATGTAGCGAGAGTGGTTGTATGGACGAGAAAATGGAGATGGAGTCAATGGTTTGAGGATAATGAAGGAGCCAACGAGTGATGAGAGCCATGGTGGTGTGATAACAACTATGGTGTGTAAACACCCTAAGGGTTTTGGTCCAAGGAAAATGTATTTCCCTATGAAGTTGTAAGACCTATTGTTATAGACATTTTTGGGCACTGCAACCCCAAGCATAAAATGTCCATAAACCAAGGGCTCCTAAGTCCCTAAAAGTGTTGTTCCAACCCCTAAAAGAACAAGGTCAACTGATTACAGCTCCTCCCAGAAGTTCTCCATGAAAAAATACTCAGAACTGGTCAAAACTGGACCATTTCACCTGCTCCATAGGCAAAGTGCGTTGCATCTCACCTAAATACACACAGTGGGTGCGTTGCATTTCAAAAATCCCTTCTATGGGGTGCGATGGGCGAGAAGGGACAAATGGCAGTGTCAATTCGCGAGGTGGAGAAGCATGGAATCTTCCAGAAACTTCTCCTGTGACACTTGCCTCTCTAAATTCGACCAGGGATGAGTAAGAGATCATCAATCTTCAAGTGGAAGCAAGAACTATCAGAGGGAAGACACTAATCAAATCACAAGCTGACTCATCTCCCTTACAGACATCTGTATATGGATCCCTCATCCCAAAGATTCAGAGGCTGGAATTTTGCATCTTGTAAGGAATTGCTGTTAGTTTCTTGAGGCAACATCATAGTGTTGGGTGATCTAAGCTTTTCATGAGGTGAAGAAGGTCTTACTTGCTGAGAGGATGATGCTGAGCCAGAACAACTGGTTGTAACTCTCTTGGCTCTTTCTTGATTATCAATAAAGCTATTCAAGTTTTCCTCCATACTCTTGTGTGATTTATGTTTTATGCATTTGTATGGTCAATTTATATCTGATCCTAGATTGTTTATGATAACAGATCCATGTTCTCGTATAGTGTTATGCTGCTTTGATTCTGCAGGTACTCTATGAAGCTGAGTATACAAGAAAGCAAGTAGCAAAGGACTATCAGAAGAGAGAGGAATCGGGCTAGGAACCAAGCGCAAGACAGAGGTTGGTCTCCTTTATTCTTCTCTCATCTATCTTTCATAAAGGAAAACGAAAGTAGTTTTACTTTGTTTGTTTCTAAGGTAGCTACCAGCCTTAGTGGGATTAGCAGTTCTGCATAAACACTTTTCCCTGTAAAAAAATGGCGACTCCGTTGGGGAACGAATAGATTGATTGTTTATCTACATTTGTTTACTTTATAAACTTATAGACGGAGCCTGAAGTCAATCCAGCTAGCCTTTGAACTGCATTTGCTATGCAAATGCAAAGTAGATCAACGCTACTTCAGTCAATCTCCGGGTTTTGTTTATGAATTAAACAACTGATTTACAAGCTTTCTAATTGCCCTCGTGGTGGCTCTAGTAACCTCCTTAGATCTACCCCTGTGATTGATTTACTGATTACCACTTGCTCGGCCAAAATCCCTGAACCGAACTACAAACTGTGACCCGGAACCCAATCAAAGTCTCGTCCCTGGTCCAGCGCACTGTCTGTTCTGTGAATCTCAAATTCAACACACTTCTTGAGTGTAGTAGGTGCGCTGCATTTCAAATTCACTATGTTACAGGTGCGCTGATCAGACTAGGCATTGTTCCTAAATTTTGGTTTCTGTGTTCACTCTTTTTAGATCTATTCAAGAGTTTTGCTGCCTGTAGTCAGTATACCTCTGTTTGAAACCCCTTTCCTTGCTGTTATTCCGCCTCCATTGTGCAAAGAACTGTAAATGTTTTTATCTATTTGTTGAGTCATTTTCAGTTCTCCTTTACAAAGAAGTAACGTAATTGTACTGTCGTTTATTGATTTGAAAGTTTCGCAAGTGTCGTTTTCAGTCATAGAAGAGAACCTGATTGTTCTTGATAGTCGATTACCCTGTTACTATTGTATTTGATCTAAATTAGTAGTTTTTCTAGTGTCGAAAGCAAGTTTTCATTTCCAAATCGCAAATTGTTGTCATTGTCTTCATTTTGATTTTGAAAAGAAAATTGTTAGTAATTGTCGCTTTGAAAAATAATTCAGATTTGCGCATTAGCTTTCTTTTATCCTTCACATATTAAGAAGGCTGAAAACGAATACATGCATGTGCATTTGCATTTAGACTGTTTGATTGGTTTGATTTAGGACGGTGCATATAGTGTGTGCTCTTTGCTCTTTGTTGAAAGAATATTGTCTCTCTTTCCTTAGTAGCTAGGATTTTCATTGCACAAAGAAGATAAAACGACTGTTTATCATCTTAGATTGCATTTTAGGAATTGTACATCTACATCACGCGGTGAACCTGAAAGGCAAATTTCTTAATCAAGATCAACTATAAAATAAATTTAATGAATCTAACAACGCTTTGGAGCCTAACACACAACATCTAGAAGTCTAGGCTAGAGACATATTCCGGCGTCGTAAAGCCTGGTAACTGTTGTTCTCACTGTTGGTTGGGTGATTCCTCCACTTTGAGACGATAAGTACTAGTACGGACTTGTGCTCCCACGTACCGTCGAGTATATTTTGGGAGACCACAATAGGCTTAATCCTTTATCCATAGGAAGCCGTGTCTGCTGCCCTATCGATCGCAATGCACTGAACACAACATTCGGGAAGATTGACTGTCATACCGTAAAAAGTATTCTGCAGTTTTGTGATTGGTTTGGTAATCCCTCTGTCTAGATTTCCAGAGCAGTCCCTTTCGTTCCTTTTCAGACTCCTTAACGAAAAGGGTCCATCTGAGCACTTTTCACTTCAGGCTCATTAAAAATCGAAGGCGACTAGAGTCATCTTTTGTTTTTTCTCGACTCTTAAAAATTGAAAAAACAAGTTGTGTCAAAGTGTCTAAAATTCATCTAATTCGGAAACATACTTCCCCTTTATTTTTGGTTGATCAAGTAATCCGCAATCGTGGAAGAAAGTCAATTGAAACCCCGTCGTTCACGGAGGCTTACGAGTCAACCGTCTTTGTCTCCAGAATCGAAACTATTACGGACAAAGCGAACTCGTTTAACCGGTTCCAAATCTCCTGGTAAAGTTAGAACAAGTGTTCCAACAACATCAGAGACTCTGGTTACTCCAAACATTTCTGGTATCGCTGCCTTTACAAAAGAAGTTCAGCAGCCACCGAGGGACAGTAGCTCTGTTCCTAGTTTGAAGGTAAACACTTGTGTTACTGAACCAGTTTCATCTACAACCGGTTCAGAGAGTGTTATTCCCCAAACATCTGTCGCTGCGGATTCCATACCTTCTTCGGCACCAGAAATATTTTACGGACCTGATGGTCTACCTCTTCCACCTGGTCTGATTGCTATAGAAGAGATTGTGGAGGATCCTCCATCTAGTACTCCATCGCAATTTGGAGTCGGGATCACTCTGTATCCTTCTTCATCAGAAATTTGTCTACCGCCAGCGGAAGCTCTTGTAGAATCGCTAGGTAATCTTTTGGACAGACTAGAAATATCTGAACAACCGTCAACATTTAGGACTGTGTCGTCCGACACAGCGACAACAAAACTTCCTGCTATCACTCCAACAATGTTCGCCGATATACCATCTGTCCCAACTAGCTCTCAATCGCTAGAAGGGGGCCACTCAGGGGCTATTTCGACAGTATGGTCCGTTCCTTTTTGTTCATCCCGAATAGTATCCGGAAACTCTTATGTTGAGTCTCGACAAATTGATCCTTCAGGATGTCAATTTGGTCAGTCTAGTCCTCAAGGGCAAACCATTCCTTTAAGTACCGGATTACCGCCGTATGGGGGGCGGTATACCCTTTCATTGTCTCCTCCAGGAGGACAGCCATATGGGAGTTCACAACAAAATTCAGGTTATGCTGGAATTACATCTAGCGGTTGGGTACTGATACTACCTCAACAACCAACAATGTAAACTTTGAAACGGGAACTGATACTGTTACTCGTTTCGTAGAGATAGCAAAAAAATGACCCGATTTTCAAAAGTGGTGATGCAGAATACACATGTTTTTTTTAGAACATGGTTTTTGGAACTTTAATTTTTTTTCATGTTCAAGGATGAAATCAAGTTTTAGAATCGTAGTGATTTTCATGCTGATTTTAAAAAGTAAGTATTCTGCATCACACCCTTTTTTTAAAAGACCTGTTTTTTGACTTTTAATTTTCTAGTGTGTGAAATGTAAAAAATTATTTTCTAAATTTGATAGTTTTTGAAGTCGTCATTTTATTCATATTTTCTTGTTCTCTATCTTAATTTTTTTTTTTTTAGGGGGGTTTTTATTGTTTTGCGTTTTTAAATTAGAAAGTCGGTCGTTTGAATTTTAGATAATCTACATATTTATACATCCTTAATTAATTTTTCAATCTACATGAAATAATTGTTTCTAAAAAACAACAATTTTTAACAATGGACATAAAAATAACCATTTTTAACATAAATATAACAAAAAAACTAAACGTTTTGATAATTTTTTGCTAGAATTAACATGTCAAAATCAAAATTTTTATACAAAAATATTAACTAAAAATGGTCAAATAATAGTTTTTTTTATGAATTCCATGTCAAAAAAATAATAATAACAACTTTTTTTTCAAAAAATAATAATTAACTTAAAAATCAATGCGAAAATCACAAATTACAAATATTGAACACATAACAACTTTAATTCATTGATTATTCTTTTCATGAAATGTCAGAGTCAAAACATTGCAAAGCTTGATTTCCAGGTATAACTTAAATTTAATCAACAATGTCACGTAATCTAAACTCTTCGTCCTCTAGAGTTTCATCATTGTCATCTTCCACAATATTTTCTGCTTCCTTTTGCGCAATTTCCTCTTCTAATGGGTCTTTGCCACCTCTAACGGGCAGGCAGGTCGATGGGCGAGCGGGAGGTTAGGTGAGGGATAATGAGGCTAAGTGGACATTTAGGCAAGTATGGGCGAGCCCCTACCCACGCGCCCCCCACAACCCCCTCCCCGGCCCCCCCTCCCCTTCCCTCACCCTACCCCCTACCGTCCCCCCACACTCCCGCGCCCCATCCCCCCTCGCCCCCCGCCCCCAAAACCCCCTCCCCCCCTAACCCCCGCCCCCCCATCCCCCCAAACCCCCTACCCCCCCAACCCCTCCCCGCGGCCGCCCCTCCCCACTGCGCCCACCGCTCCCCACACTGCGCGCCCCCCCTACCCTTCCCCACCCCTACTCCCATGGCCTACCCCATCCTCGCGCCCTACCCCAACCCCCCCACCTTCTGCCCTTACCCGTACCCCCACCCCACCCAATCCCCCTACCCACCCCCTTCTGCCCCTACCCCCCCCTACACCCTACCCGCGCCCTACCCCCTTACCCTTACCCCCCCCCTCCCCCTCCCCTCCCACCACCCCCTACACCCTACTCATTGAAAGTGAAGAGTTCAATGAGTCAGACTCAACCAATAGTAGGCTATCAAGATGTGTTATAACTAAATCACAAGGAGGAAAAGACGTTTGATTCTATTCAAGTGCATTTTGTGCCATATATGAGTAGAGTAGTTGAGAGTGGATAAAAAGGAAGGAAACATAGAGGACTTGTGCACTATAGTAGCCCACAAGCCACATGCCTCACTTTTTCATACTTTCATCCTTTTCCCATTCAAAGAACGAGTGTATGGTGGTCTCGCCTTCCAGTTGGGTTCTCTCTCGAAAATGCTTCCCAAGGTATATATTTTGTTAATTTTTTTGATATACAAGTTTAATTTTACTATTATTTGCTTTCCACATAATTATAATTTCCATGCATATGCAATCAATAATAATTAACATATTCCTAAATCTAAAGAGAAACAAACCATCATGGCGTAGATTTCAGATTTTCTAATATATTTTAGTAGATTTATTGTGACAAATTGTCTAATAAAATATTAATAATAATATACAAATCATCACAAAAATTCTTATTATTACAATAACAAAAAAATCTCTTATTATTACAATAACAAAAAAAATCTCAAACTATTTGATAAATATATTAATTATTTTATACATTAACCTATTTCCTAGACAAATTCATAACTAATTAAAAACATTTTTAAATATTATTTCACAACCAAAAAACTGTAGTTAATTTTACAAAACCTACTATTTCTATTATGACATATTGTTAATTAAATTGACCCCCATATATATAACCAAAAACAATTATCATGTGAATACATTCTATTCAATTCATCATTATAAATTGACGTAACAAACAACTATATTCAAGTCATTTCATCGTTTTAGGTGGACCAAATGGGCAAAGTATTTTGCTTTTATCACGTTATACCATGCTCACAGCCATATGCGAGGACTCTCACTCTAACCAAAACAACCATAATTGGTAAACGACCATTAATGAAATGCTATAGGTTTAGTTCCATAATTCATTAATGAACGAGTACATTAATACTTACCATAACATAACACAAAGATGAATTTGATATATAGTTTACTTTTCATGAATTCTAGAGCAGGTCGATTCCCGGAATCGACCTGCTCTGGAATCCCATTCATAACACAAAGATGAATTTGATATATAGTTTACTATTAATAATCCCACGTTGTGGACATGCTCTGGAATTGGAGTAACATCAACTTTCAGTTTGTTCTCGGTTTTGAGTGTCCACATTCTTGTTTTTCTTTTCAAAGGATGGGGAGGTTTTAGTATATGTTAGCGCTTGGAATTCACCTAGGCTGAGATAGACAAACTCTCAAGGCTACATCAAACCATTTCACCTCGTAGCTAGCCCTACGAGGTATGAGAAGGCTCTCTCGGGTCAGATTCGATAGATCTTTCAATATGATTAGGCTGACCAATTAATAATAAAGATTTTAGGCTAGTAAATTGATAAGGGGGTTGATTTAATGATTTTTGGGGTTTTTGGTGGCAATTGATGGAAGTGCAATTCAAGGTGCGGGGATTGAGCACAGTTTTCACAGGGGGATCTAAGGGGCAAGGTAGGAATGAGTGCTGATGCCTTAATCTGAGATGGATGATCAGAGATGATAGAGGAGAAGCTAAAGAGGGAAAACACACAATTCGAATCCTCTCTAGATAGTAGAAAACATTAAAATTGAACAAACTAAAAAGCTGAGCATGTCAAAACATGAGTTCAAACTTTACCACTTCATCTGTCCAATTTAGAAGCATAAGAGAGATGTGAAACACATAAACAAACTTACAAGAACATGTAGAGAACACACCATCAACAATCAGATCCACAAGAATCCTCAAAGATGTCTGTAAAACCCTGGCTTTCCTTGCCTTCAATTGCAGAAATAGATGCACAATATACAATAAAGCTTCTTTACACAAGAGTCCAACCATGAAAATGAGAAGGAGAGAGCATAATATAGACCATCTAGACCATCTAACTCCTTTCCCCACCTCTAGGGGTCGAGCTCAGCTTCCTAGGAGCAGTTTGAATTAATTCTAAACTAAGAACTAGAAAATAGGCAGCCCAACAACTTGCCTCTATTACTTAGCTAACTCATCCATGCATTAATTTTTCACTTTTTACATCATGGAAGCTTCTAGAAGGGTAAAGAAAGATAAAAACTACCAAAGTGCCATGAAAATATTACATTTATCCATCATCTACAAGTAAAAATAGTCAACCATAGTCAAAACAGTGTTTTATGACCAAAAATGTGAATTCTGACAAATCTGGAAGTTCTGGTCGCGCCCCTGGAAGTTCTGGTCCCGCCCCTTCACAGCTGTTTTTGAGTGGGTTCCACTGGTCCAAATCAGGTGCAAGATGGCTCATTGGAAATCTTGGCCTGTCTACTTTCCAGACCAAGTGGAATTTCTGAATTTGGTGTTGATTTGACCCCTCAAAAACCATTTCTCCCAAGGTCACTTTCTGCAACTCAAAAAGTGGGCAGAAAGTCATTTTTTAGGTGTATTTTGAGCTTTTGGAGGCTCAAAACTCAAAATCAGGCTTTTCCCAAGTATCGGTAATTTTTCTTTTTGAATTCCCTTTCCAAAAATGCCAAGTTTTCAAAATTCCGAGCAGCCCTTCAAACTGGTCTCACCCGGGGTGAGACCAGTTCTTGGGAAAAACCTGTAAATTGCACAAAAAATTCACAAATGACAAAATTTTCTCCAAATTTCTTGAAATTTGGGCTGGGAGTCCCCAATCAAGTACCATGCTGAGTCAAAGAGGCTTTGGCCAAAGTTTGGAGTGGATCGGGCGTTTTCCTTCGTTTTTGTGCTTTGGCCAACCGTCCTTGGAGCACCTTTGTTCTCGCCGGTATTTTTGACATTTCTCTAAAACCATGACACCTGTGTAAAAAGTGAAAGAGGCTTTTCTTCCTTGGCATGTTGTGGACAAAAACCTCTCTCAGTTTTGCAAAATTCATCTTTGATTTCTCTGGAACATCATTTGAGTGCGACTTGTCCCGATGTGTGAAGCAAGGAATTTTGTCAAAATGGAGCGAGATGAAGGGGATAGGGGGCTTCTAAATTCTTGGGGAAATTTTTGGGAGTGGGGAAGGATGTTAGGAAACAGGGGAAAGTGGAATCTCAGTGATTGAGTGAGGGGAAGGGGTCGAAAAAGGCAAAACACAGGCCAAACCTAGAAAATTGCCAGATTGTAGCTAGAAACTAGGGTTTGTGCAAAAATGAGGAATTTGGCGGATCTAAGGGATGGGAAGTTTTTGATAAGGTACTTTAAGGATAGGGGAAGGTGTATGAACATCAGGAAACAAGTTTTGCCGGTGATTTGACCATCCAAGAGAAATTGGCTTCAAAACCCTAGGAGAGGGAAATGACCTTGCCTGGGTGGCAACTGAAGCATGGACCAGGTGTAAAATGACTCATTAGACACTGATATGATAATGAAAACCATATGAATGATGATAGACTCAACTGAATAGTGACATGGACTGACATTTAGGCAAACCCTAGACCTAATGCCTAGTGACCAAATTTTGCTTGAAGACTCACTGAAATGACAAAATTTGACCTTGACACTTCAAAATCACTATGTAAGAGCACATTTGATCACTGTAGGAAGGCTGGAAAGACTGACACTAACATTGGCTCCAATGGGGATGGTAGCTCCTTGGAGGTGCCAAGAACCTTAGACCTCTGGGAGAGCAGACCAGTGCCTTACAATTATTGGGCAATGGAGTCAAAAACTCAAGCTGAAATGCATGACTGAAAACTGACACAAACTAACTTAACAACAAGATTAAAAATTGACTCATAAAGGACTCATGACTCAACTAAAAACTGACTCGATACTTGAACACAACCGACAAACTGAAAATGATGCTCAAAGTGGAGCTTATTCATCACAACCTACTCTAACAGTTTCATTCATCACCTGATCAAGTGAAATGAAACAACCAATGCAACCAAGTAAGTATCTCATCTGCTGTTCGAATTCTCCACAAGTCCTCGCTTATGACCAACAAGAGAGAACTAATAAAATGCAATTCCCATGACGACTTAGAAACAGATCCGTTGAATGATATGAACTCTCTATCCGCCTCCAAAAACACTGCATAAGGATCTTGAAATTCAAGCACATTGGAACTTAGCTCATACAATGGAGTACTTCTCTTTTCCTCATACCATGCATGCAAACTTTGATCTGAGCCTCGTGATGAGACCCCTGCTGAAAATGACGAAGAAACTGGCTACCGGATCAAATTCATATCAGCACATTTTTCAAGCTCACACATAGTAAATGGAGAAAGACTTTGACTGCAAAACTCATCCAAAACATCAGCTATTGGATCATGAAAAACTTGAAAAGACTGCTGCAACCCACTTTCTATTGGTTCCAATGTGACTACCTGATTTCCTACATGCTGCTCATCTTGTTCTTTAGAGATAATATGAAAATTCTGCCTTATAAACTGAAATGCTTCAAAACAAAAGGGTATAGAATCTTCCTGTATCATCAAATCATCTATTTCGGCTGCCATACCTTCATCTGTAATCTGCCCTTCAAGTTCATTTGATGGCTGCAAATCTGATGTTACAGGCTGCTCAAGAATTTTGTCATCTGTCTCATCCTCAACATTAAATGATTTACTATGCAATCTACCCTTCAAAAACTGAATTGATTCAAAACAAAAAGGTAGGGAACCTTCTTGTATCATTTGATCAAATATGTCAACTTCCATGCCTTCATCTGCAACTTGACAACCAATGGCATTTGGGGGCTGCAAATCTGAATATGAGAAGTCTTGAACAAGGTTTTTATTGCCTTCAAGATGATCTAGATCAAGACTTGTTGACAGCTGATTTCTAATTTCATGGAAGTTGTCTCTAATGAACTGACATGAATCAAAACAAAAAGGCAAAGATCCGCCACTTACTTCAAACTGTGCTGCACTTTCCTCGTCAATGTCATAGCTGATATGTGATGGCTGAACATTGTATTCAAGCTGCTGAAAATGAACTTTTTCCTTCCACAAACTAGCTGCTTGTTTGATTGCAAAATTAGCCTCTGTTTGGAGAACATAATCATCATCATACTGATCAAAACGAGGCAAATCATCACTATAAAACACATCATCAAGCATGCATGTCATATCAATAGATCTCTCTTCTCCAAGGTGATCTACAAAACAATCATTATCAGATCTATGACAACTAGGGTAAGAAACAAAATGTTTTGGATCAGCAACTTGTTCTTCTTCAATCAGCGCGCCATGAACATCATAAGCATTCCTTGAGTCGATCTTGTCCATCATCTTTTCCACTGCACTTACCAAAATGTCAAGCTTTACCTCTAGAGATGTTGATTTTTCCGGATCTATGCTTTTCATCTCTTCTTCCTTCAACCTTGCCCTTCGGATCAGCAGATGAGCCTCTACACTTACTGCACTGTTTTGCATCTCGTGAAGTGTTGCAATATTCTTTTCTCTCAGCTGAAACTCCATCTCCGGATCAAAGGCGCCCGGATAGTGCAAGAGAGCAGATCTAGGAGTAGGCCTTATCTCAACTGGCATTGAATAGTAAACTTGGTTAAATCTGGCCGAAAACTGTTGTACTGTTTCACCTGGCAATCTTTTCAGCTGGTTATACTCTTCTACAATCAAGAAAAGGTTTTGCCCGATCATCCACCTATCGAGAAAAACTTTGACGAACTGCTGGAAATCTGAGATGCTCGCATCAGGCAGGGCTTTGAACCAACTCTTCACTTTGGCTTGCAAAGAAAGAGCAAAAAGCCTTATACTAACATCTTCATCATCAACTTCAAAAAGATCTAGAAAATTCTCAAAATTCTGGACATGTTGCTCAGCGTTGACATTCTTACATTCACCATCAAACATCGGCAAGTATAGATCATAGTTTTTGGGGAAAGAATGAAGAACAGAAGGTAAAACAAGAGGTTTATACCGATCTGGAATTTTACAAGGTATAGGGGTATGTACAGCAGGTATAGAATCAGACTTGGTCTTTTGAGATTCATCAATTTGAATATGATCATCACAAAATTCGGAAAAAGGATCTTGATCGAGCTCAAAGGCATGCAAATCATTGGTATTCACGATCTTCAAAGGGAAAGAATCAACTGCAGGCCGAGGATCTTTTCTCAAGCATAATATACTTTGCAAAGCCTTCTTGACATTCTTGGGAAAAGAGAAGAAATAATTTAGAACAAAGAACAAAATATCTTGGATGAAATTCCAACTTGAATACCTGCTCTTGCCATATTCTCCTTTCATGTTTTTGCTAGTCGGGATCATCCTCCAGTGGAGTCTTTGGATCTGATCTTGAAACTGATTTAGAGTCGCCAAGTGAATGATTTCAGCCTGTCAAGTGTCTGATCGTTGTTCACCATCAACAATCAGATCTGAACTTGATATATGTACTGGGGTAAAATGCGAATGAAGTGTTGTATTCACAAGCTCACGGAGATTGACTGAAGCAGCGTTTATCTACTAACGCTGATGTAAAACAAGAGCGTTTTCGAAGGCTTCTGGCGTAACTTCAGGCTCCGTCTAAGACTTACGAAACAAACACATCAACACACAAACAATTTTGTTCTCCCCAGTATGGTCGCCAATATGTTAGTGCTTGGAATTCACCTAGGCTGAGATAGACAAACTCTCAAGGCTACATCAAACCATTTCACCTCGTAGCTAGCCCTACGAGGTATGAGAAGGCTCTCTTGGGTCAGATTCGATAGATCTTTCAATATGATTAGGCTGACCAATTAATAATAAAGATTTTAGGCTAGTAAATTGATAAGGGGGTTGATTTAATGATTTTTGGGGTTTTTGGTGGCAATTGGTGGAAGTGCAATTCAAGGTGCGGGGATTGAGCACAGTTTTCACAGGGGGATCTAAGGGGCAAGGTAGGAATGAGTGCTGATGCCTTAATCTGAGATGGATGATCAGAGATGATAGAGGAGAAGCTAAAGAGGGCAAACACACAATTCGAATCCTCTCTAGACAGTAGAAAACATTAAAATTGAACAAACTAAAAAGCTGAGCATGTCAAAACATGAGTTCAAACTTTACCACTTCATCTGTCCAATTTAGAAGCATAAGAGAGATGTGAAACACA
Organism: Pinus tabuliformis; assembly: GCA_031772625.1. Lineage (NCBI taxonomy): Eukaryota > Viridiplantae > Streptophyta > Pinopsida > Pinales > Pinaceae > Pinus > Pinus tabuliformis. The sequence goes on along the minus strand of CM062818.1, from coordinate 205,226,876 downwards.
TAAAAAAACTTACAAGAACATGTAGAGAACACACCATCAACAATCAGATCCACAAGAATCCTCAAAGATGTCTGTAAAACCCTGGCTTTCCTTGCCTTCAATTGCAGAAATAGATGCACAATATACAATAAAGCTTCCTTACACAAGAGTCCAACCATGAAAATGAGAAGGAGAGAGCATAATATAGACCATCTAGACCATCTAACTCCTTTCCCCACCTCTAGGGGTCGAGCTCAGCTTCCTAGGAGCAGTTTGAACTAATTCTAAACTAAGAACTAGAAAATAGGCAGCCCAACAACTTGCCTCTATTACTTAGCTAACTCATCCATGCATTAATTTTTCACTTTTTACATCATGGAAGCTTCTAGAAGGGTAAAGAAAGATAAAAACTACCAAAGTGCCATGAAAATATTACATTTATCCTTCATCTACAAGTAAAAATAGTCAACCATAGTCAAAATAGTGTTTTTTGACCAAAAATGTGAATTCTGGCAAATCTGGAAGTTCTGGTCGCGCCCCTGGAAGTTCTGGTCGCGCCCCTTCACAGCTGTTTTTGAGTGGGTTCCACTGGTCCAAATCAGGTGCACGATGGCTCATTGGAAAGCTTGGACTGTCTACTTTCCAGCCCAAGTGGAATTTCTGAATTTGGTGTTGATTTGACCCCTCAAAAACCATTTCTCCCAAGGTCACTTTCTGCAACTCAAAAAGTGGGCAGAAAGTCATTTTTTAGGTGTATTTTGAGCTTTTGGAGGCTCAAAACTCAAAATCAGGCTTTTCCCAAGTATTGGTAATTTTTATTTTTGAATTCCCTCTCCAAAAATGCCAAGTTTTCAAAATTCCGAGCAGCCCTTCAAACTGGTCTCACCCGGGGTGAGACAAGTTCTTGGGAAAAACCTGTAAATTGCACAAAAAATTCACAAATGACAAAATTTTCTCCAAATTTCTTGAAATTTGGGCTGGGAGTCCCCAATCAAGTACCATGCTGAGTCAAAGAGGCTTTGGCCAAAGTTTGGAGTGGATCGGGCGTTTTCCTTCGTTTTTGTGCTTTGGCCAACCGTCCTTGGAGCACCTTTGTTCTCGCCGGTATTTTTGACATTTCTCTAAAACCATGACACCTGTGTAAAAAGTGAAAGAGGCTTTTCTTCCTTGGCATGTTGTGGACAAAAACCTCTCTCAGTTTTGCAAAATTCATCTTTGATTGCTCTGGAACATCATTTGAGTGCGACTTGTCCCGATGTGTGAAGCAAGGAATTTTGTCGAAATGGAGCGAGATGAAGGGGATAGGGGGCTTCTAAATTCTTGGGGAAATTTTTGGGAGTGGGGAAGGATGTTAGGAAACAGGGGAAAGTGGAATCTCAGTGATTGAGTGAGGGGAAGGGGTCGAAAAAGGCAAAACACAGGCCAAACCTAGAAAATTGCCAAATTGTAGCTAGAAACTAGGGTTTGTGCAAAAATGAGGAATTTGGCGGATCTAAGGGATGGGAAGTGTTTGATAAGGTACTTTAAGGATAGGGGAAGGTGTATGAACATCAGGAAACAAGTTTTGTCGGTGATTTGACCATCCAAGAGAAATTGGCTTCAAAACCCTAGGAGAGGGAAATGACCTTGCCTGGGTGGCAACTGAAGCATGGACTAGGTGTAAAATGACTCATTAGACACTGATATGATAATGACAACCATATTAATGATGATAGACTCAGCTGAATAGTGACATGGACTGACATTTAGGCAAACCCTAGACCTAATGCCTAGTGACCAAATTTTGCTTGAAGACTCACTGAAATGACAAAATTTGACCTTGACACTTCAAAATCACTATGTAAGAGCACATTTGATCACTGTAGGAAGGCTGGAAAGACTGACACTAACAGTATATATATAGATATATTCAAAAAATATGATGGAAAGATTAACTACGTAGACCATGAAACAATAATTCGGTCACATTTTCATAAAAAAAAAATAAGTCACTATACAGTTTTGAAGTACCCAAATTGCAAAGTTGAGAATATTGCAATCTCCATGTCACAATTTGAGTTGAATCCTCCATAAAAAAAAATATGGGAAATTAGGACTCACAGTTTCACCATGTGCAAATTTTATTTCTTTTCCCATGTAAATGTAAATGAAGATTATAAGACTCTTTTCCGGTTCCAATTATTAGTCTTTTGGTAAATTTTTATATAAGGTTAATTAATGTTATTAATAATGTATATGTAAATGCCTTATATATAAACCTTTTAAATTATAATTTTTTTATTGATTGATATATAGTTTACTTTTCATGAATTCCAGAGCAGGTCGATTCCCGGAATCGACCTGCTCTGGAATCCCATTCATAACACAAAGATGAATTTGATATATAGTTTACTATTAATAATCCCACGTTGTGGACATGCTCTGGAATTGTAGTAACATCAACTTTCAGTTTGTTCTCGGTTTTGAGTGTCCACATTCTTGTTTTTCTTTTCAAAGGATAGGGAGGTTTTAGTATATATATAGATATATTCAAAAAATATGATGGAAAGATTAACTACGTAGACCATGAAACAATAATTTGGTCACATTTTCGTAAAAAAAAAAGTTACTATACAGTTTTGAAATACCCAAATTGCAAAGTTGAGAATATTGCAATCTCCATGTCACAATTTGAGTTGAATCCTCCATAAAAAAAAAGTATACCCAAATTGCAAAGTTGAGAATATTGCAATCTCCATGTCACAATTTGAGTTGAATCCTCCATAAAAAAAATATGGGAAATTAGGACTGACAGTTTCACCATGTGCAAATTTTATTTCTTTTCCCATGTAAATGTAAATGAAGATTATAAGACTCTTTTCCGGTTCCAATTATTAGTCTTTTGGTAAATTTTTATATAAGGTTAATTAACGTTATTAATAATGTATATGTAAATGCCTTATATATAAACCTTTTAAATTATAAATTTTTTATTGATTGATATATAGTTTACTTTTCATGAATTCCAGAGCAGGTCGATTCCCAGAATCGACCTGCTCTCGAATCCCATTCATAACACAAAGATGAATTTGATATATAGTTTACTATTAATAATCCCACGTTGTGGACATGCTCTGGAATTGCAGTAACATCAACTTTCAGTTTGTTCTCGGTTTTGAGTGTCCACATTCTTGTTTTTCTTTTCAAATGATGGGGAGGTTTTAGTATGTATATATAGATATATTCAAAAAATATGATGGAAATATTAACTACGTAGACCATGAAACAATAATTCGGTCATATTTTCGTAAAAAAAAAATAAGTCACTATACAGTTTTGAAATACCCAAATTGCAAAGTTGAGAATATTGCAATCTCCATGTCACAATTTGAGTTGAATCCTCCATAAAAAAATATGAGAAATTAGGACTGACAGTTTCACCATGTGCAAATTTTATTTCTTTTCCCATCTAAATGTAAATGAAGATTATAAGACTCTTTTCCGGTTCCAATTATTAGTCTTTTGGTAAATTTTTATATAAGGTTAATTAATGTTATTAATAATGTATATGTAAATGCCTTATATATAAACCTTTTAAATTATAATTTTTTTATTGATTAATATATAGTTTACTTTTCATGAATTCCAGAGCACGTCGATTCCCAGAATTGACCTGCTCTGGAATCCCATTCATAACACAAAGATGAATTTGATATATAGTTTACTATTAGTAATCCCACATTGTGGACATGCTATGGAATTGCAGTAACATCAACTTTCAGTTTGTTCTCGGTTTTGAGTGTCCACATTCTTGTTTTTCTTTTCAAAGGATGGGGAGGTTTTAGTATATATATAGATATATTCAAAAAATATGATGGAAAGATTAACTACGTAGACCATGAAACAATAATTCGGTCACATTTTCGTAAAAAAAAATAAGTCACTATACAGTTTTGAAATACCCAAATTGCAAAGTTGAGAATATTGCAATCTCCATGTCACAATTTGAGTTGAATCCTCCATAAAAAAAAATATGGGAAATTAGGACTGACAGTTTCACCATGTGCAAATTTTATTTCTTTTCCCATGTAAATGTAAATGAAGATTATAAGACTCTTTTCCGGTTCCAATTATTAGTCTTTTGGTAAATTTTTATATAAGGTTAATTAACGTTATTAATAATGTATATGTAAATGCCTTATATATAAACCTTTTAAATTATAAATTTTTTATTGATTGATATATAGTTTACTTTTCATGAATTCCAGAGCACGTCGATTCCTGGAATCGACCTGCTCTGGAATCCCATTCATAACACAAAGATGAATTTGATATATAGTTTACTATTAATAATCCCACGTTGTGGACATGCTCTGGAATTGCAGTAACATCAACTTTCAGTTTGTTCTCGGTTTTGAGTGTCCACATTCTTGTTTTTCTTTTCAAAGGATGGGGAGGTTTTAGTATATATATAGATATATTCAAAAAATATGATGGAAAGATTAACTACGTAGACCATGAAACAATAATTCGGTCACATTTTCGTAAAAAAAAAATAAGTCACTATACAGTTTTGAAATACCCAAATTGCAAAGTTGAGAATATTGCAATCTCCATGTCACAATTTGAGTTGAATCCTCCATAAAAAAAAAATATGGGAAATTAGGACTGACAGTTTCACCATGTGCAAATTTTATTTCTTTTCCCATGTAAATGTAAATGAAGATTATAAGACTCTTTTCCGGTTCCAATTATTAGTCTTTTGGTAAATTTTTATATAAGGTTAATTAACGTTATTAATAATGTATATGTAAATTCCTTATATATAAACCTTTTAAATTATAAATTTTTTATTGATTGATATATAGTTTACTTTTCATGAATTCCAGAGCAAGTCGATTCCCGGAATCGACCTGCTCTGGAATCCCATTCATAACACAAAGATGAATTTGATATATAGTTTACTATTAATAATCCCACGTTGTGGACATGCTCTGGAATTGCAGTAACATTAACTTTCAGTTTGTTCTCGGTTTTGAGTGTCCACATTCTTGTTTTTCTTTTCAAAGGATGGGGAGGTTTTAGAATATATATAGATATATTCAAAAAATATGATGGAAAGATTAACTACGTAGACCATGAAACAATAATTCTGTCACATTTTCGTAAAAAAAAAAGTCACTATACAGTTTTGAAATACCCAAATTGCAAAGTTGAGAATATTGCAATCTCCATGTCACAATTTGAGTTGAATCCTCCATAAAAAAAAAAATTCCCGGAATCGACCTGCTCTGGAATCCCATTCATAACACAAAGATGAATTTGATATATAGTTTACTATTAATAATCCCACGTTGTGGACATGCTCTGGAATTGCAGTAACATCAACTTTCAGTTTGTTCTCGGTTTTGAGTGTCCACATTCTTGTTTTTATTTTCAAAGGATGGGGAGGTTTTAGTATATATATAGATATATTCAAAAAATATGATGGAAAGATTAACTACGTAGACCATGAAACAATAATTCGGTCACATTTTCGTAAAAAAAAAAAGTCACTATACAGTTTTGAAATACCCAAATTGCAAAGTTGAGAATATTGCAATCTCCATGTCACAATTTGAGTTGAATCCTCCATAAAAAAAATATGGGAAATTAGGACTTACAGTTTCACCATGTGCAAATTTTATTTCTTTTCCCATGTAAATGTAAATGAAGATTATAAGACTCTTTTCAGGTTCCAATTATTAGTCTTTTGGTAAATTTTTATATAAGGTTAATTAACGTTATTAATAATGATATGTAAATGCTTTATATATAAACCTTTTAAATTATAATTTTTTTATTGATTGATATATAGTTTACTTTTCATGAATTCCAGAGCAGGTCGATTCCCGGAATCGACCTGCTCTGGAATCCCATTCATAACACAAAGATGAATTTGATATATAGTTTACTATTAATAATCCCTCGTTGTGGACTTGCTCTGGAATTGCAGTAACATCAACTTTAAGTTTGTTCTCGGTTTTGAGTGTCCACATTCTTGTTTTTCTTTTCAAAGGATGGGGAGGTTTTAGTATATGTATAGATACATTCAAAAAATATGATGGAAAGATTAACTACGTAGACCATTAAACAATAATTCGGTCACATTTTCGTAAAAAAAAAATAAGTCACTATACAAAATACCCAAATTGCAAAGTTGAGAATATTGCAATCTCCATGTCACAATTTGAGTTGAATCCTCCATAAAAAAAATATGGGAAATTAGGACTGACAGTTTCACCATGTGCAAATTTTATTTCTTTTCCCATGTAAATGTAAATGAAGATTATAAGACTCTTTTCCGGTTCCAATTATTAGTCTTTTGGTAAATTTTTATATAAGGTTAATTAACGTTATTAATAATGTATATGTAAATGCCTTATATATAAACCTTTTAAATTATAAATTTTTTATTGATTAAGAAGCTTGTTGAGACTGATTAATCTAAGCTTCAGGCCACTGTTAAAAAAATATTTAAAACTTTAAAAAACTATATAAAATTGGCATTGATACATATCTTCCACGTCACGAGCGTGTCGTTGGCTTGGATTAATTGATGCTCTAGGTACGCACATTATCGTTGGTTGGAATTAAAGCGCCATCGACCACATTCCCGATGTGTCTTTGTGCTAGCTCGTTGGATATCGAAAGATAGAATAGCTGCGTCACACTTGCAAGTTGTAAATAAGACCCAAACTAAATGACTGAGACTTGCTAGCACCCGCATTTCCTTCTTGTTAGCATAAGGTCTACGAAAATGAATATTTTTTGAAATCCAAGTCTTAACCATGAATAAAGCAACTTAGGTCATTTTATTTGGGTCAATCTAACTGTAAGTCAACCTCTTTGGACTCTGATAAAAACCGTCGGATGTTCTTCTTCCCATTGGATAGACAGTTAAAAGCCTGACCATAATATTTCAAAAAAATACAATTATTAAAAACTAACGTGGTTGACTTTACCAATCTCGTTGCCAACTCGCTCTTGTAAATCGGCTGGACTGTATCCTTATGAATCTGCTGGTCAATCGATCTTTGGAAATCTAGCGGAGCGAAATCTCCTTTGTTACTTCCTACTGATCAGCACCGTCTTATTAACAAAAATGTCTCAGCAACATGAGGTAGTGAATCTGCAGGTGGATGCTAAATGCTGCGGCACCGTAACTACTCTATCCTTACGCGGTCAAGCTTCTCTTTCTCTTTTTTGGCCCTCAAACGTATGATTCATAACAACCCACGGATCGCTGAATCATATCACAGAAATGCCGAAATCGATCGAGCAAAACTGACAGAAAGGCGTTCTAGAACATCCCACAGTAAAAACAACGTAAACGAAGCTGAAGAAGCTCACGAAAATGGCGCCCTTCAATTTATAAAGTCTGAATGTAACCACTGGCGCTTGTAAAACCGTCCGGGAAAGGATGAAAAATTACCGTACTCATAAATATATATGTAGCACGTCTATTTATAAATTATAATAATTTAATAGGTGCAAAAGGGTGGAACTTCTAATAATTCAAAGAAATGGAAAAGATTAAATACATTTACTTAAAAATATCACAATATAATGCAATTTAAAAAGATTTATGACCCACAAAATTTGCAGCTGAGGAATGCCGAGAGGCCTTTCAGCAATGGGATTTGGGTGAAGAGGGCCATACGTTTGGACATTCCGGTAGTCCCAGACGAGGTAACCTACAGAAATGGTGATTAACGTTGACTGCACTCGTATGGATAATGGGGAGTAGGTTGGAAACATCCCTCATTCATATTTAAATTATAAAACCCGTCTAAATATAATAATTTTCAAATTATTAAACAAAATATTACTAAAAAAATATTACTAACTATAATAATAATAATAAATAAGCGGACTGCCTGTTCCATCACACCAAAATAGTTCGACAATGCCTTTATGAAGTTCCATCAGACCAGAAAATCGGACATGCCTTTTGTGGAGTCACTTGTGATTTATATGGCAATGCTTGTTTTGAATTTTGACATAAAATCAGGAATCTTACATGACCATAAGAAATCCAAGTAGTCAACATCACCCACTCGTGGGGTTTGAACCCATGACTACGGTGTTTGGATTTTACCCAAAAAATACAGAGAGCTTGAGATGAAGAAATCCCGACTTGTGATTCATTGTGCCAAAAATAAGAATTCCAGACGACTTGTGATAAGTTGTGCCAAAAATTATAGCGATTTTGAGATTAAGAAATCCGAACGGGCCGAACTCACGATCTGTTCCCTTCTATCGAACCTGCCAAAAAATTAAAAAGATTAAAAAACCCAGACGGCTTGAACCTAAGACCTGTCCCTTTCTTATTGTGAAAACAAGGGATTTTATATCTCCATATATAAACGCCCACCATTCGATATATGAATGGGATTCCAGAGTAGGTCGATTCCCGAAATTGACCCGCCACCGGTCGGGCGGGGCGGGGCGGCCCGGGGTGGCGCTGCCACGCAGTAATTATCCTTAATTTAATATAATATAAAACAGTATTCTTTCATGTCAACTGATTAGAATTTTTAACATCCTTGCTCTCAAAAGAACTGTGCATTGCTGATTTGGTTTCTAAATATACCTTCATAACAATCGGGCTCATCGTTATGTTTCGAGGGTGGTGCTCGGACAAACCCTCGGCGGTGAAGGTCTCCTTAGGAGGTTGACAGAACTCGTTCTTAGAGTCCAGAATGGGGGGGCTCGAGGGAATGCCGAGCTCGTCGTCTGAAGCCTCTAGGAGGTAACACAGATCAATATGTGAGTCCGAAAGTAGAGTTTGTCCCTCATGGGCACTACAAATATCCCCCGAGATGGGACCATAAAAAGTCGAGCATGTGGTGCTGATCTCTTCCTCCAGGCTTCTCATCACACCACTTACGAAATCCTCACTGGAAGCGCATTCTTCATTTTCGTTGGGGGTTTTGTCCAACTGTGGCAAATGACAAAACAGATCCGTTTCTTCGCCAATGCCATTGAAAGAGCGTTTGGACTCCCGGATGTCAGTGGAGTCCGGCAGAGCCTCCGGCTCTAGGCACCGCTTTCTGAGCGTGGCAGACATGGTTGAAAGACGGGCCGGAGATTCGAACACGGAACACAACGGTGATGATAGTTCGGCTGCAGCGAAGAGCTGCTGTAACTGACAATATGTATAACAGAGCAGCTATGCTATATCAGGATTTGCTGTATGCAACTCAGGGGAAGCTATATATTTATATAGCTTTGTGATCTGGCTTTAGTCGGAAGAGTCTGGCAAACGGCAAGGGAGGTTAAAGAATAAAATGGCAGGACTCGTGTCTGCTATTTCTCCCACTTAAATATTGGAATAAAGCTTTGCTTCATTAGTGGATGTCAATCGTTCAATCACTAGAGGATATCGCAGAACGATTTCCACCGCGTGGACCTGTAATGTGACCTGCCAGTAGAAAATAATTTTAGGTTTAGGATTCGCGTCAATTTTTGGGTAAAGAGTATTATCATGCTGAATGTGCCTATCCATTATAATATCTTTTGACTATTGTGGGTGCATTACTAGTGCACCCTTATCGAAAAGCATATACCATTTCCCTGCAATCATAAATCATAAAGCCAGTCATAAAACGCAAGAAATTTTCATGGAATAATTTTGTATTTCTTACCAATCTTTCATAATGCGCAAGGATTTAGAACTAGTGATAGATATTAATCTTGGAAAGTTTATCTTATAAAAGAAATCAGCATATTATGAGGCATAGCTTAAAATTGTTGATAAGCTTCCTCACAACTATGACTAACGTGGGCCCAATGTGATGATGGATGTGATGTTAAACTTATATATAAATAAATAATGTATAGCCAGACACGAATTAAATATGTACCCTCTTTTATAAATTTCGGAACCGACTTTGCCAAAGAAACAACCTCCTACCTGGTTGGACCTTAAAGTCTTCGTGGACCCTTTGTACGATACATGGATGTTGCCGTCCGAAACCCTAGGCACTTCACGATAACTACAACACCCAACGGGTTCAGAAATGATTGACTAAAGCACCGGCACCACCCTCGAAACATAACGATGAGCCCGATTGTCAACTCGGTGAACCCTGTCAACTCGGTGAGCAAAGTAGGTCGATTCCCGGAATCGACCCGCCGCCGGTCGGGCGGGGCGGGGCGGCCCGGGGGTGGCGCTGCCACGCAGTAATTATCCTTAATTTAATATAATATAAAACAGTATTCTTACATGTCAACTGATTAGAATTTTTAACATCCTTGCTCTCAAAAGAACTGTGCATTGCTGATTTGGTTTCTAAATATACACACCGTGATTCAAGCTCTCAATGAGGCACCCAAATCCTTCATAGCAAACTATCAAAACTCGAAGGACTAACTGTGAAATCTGACAACTTCTCAGCCTGTCTATTCGATCATATCTTGATCATGATATGAGCTTCGACGAGGCCTTGATACTTAGTCATAAACCTAGATATATAACTGCACAATCTTGATCTACTACTTCTAGATATTCAGGTTATGCTTGATTGCGAAATTTCTGTTTTTAAATTTTTTAAAAAGCAGTAGCACGCACCACAGATTGTTCTGCTACTATGATATAAGATTGGAAATGCACCAATAAGGTCAAAAGCAAACACGATATTGACAAAGGAGAACACCTGGTTGGAAATAAAGTAAGTTTATGCAGTGTCATGCCCTTTTTCTTGATAAAATAATGGTGGATTGTTAAAATCTAAATCCATAAAACTTATTGCAAAACTATGATATTATGGTGCTTTTCTCCTATGCTCTATTATATGCTTCCTCTCATTGGATGCTTTATTACATAATATATAATCTAAAAAATATCCGGTAAAGTGTTTCTCCTCCTTTAAAGGCCTTAATCATTAAAGTTATTGAAGATAAATAAATAATAATAAATGTCACTGGTGTATGTGAGAAAACTAATATTAATTATCTGTCCAATTAGAGTATATACAAAAATCGAAGCAGAATAGGGAGCCAAACCATGAGGTAAGTTTATAAATGAGTTGTATTGGATGTCCAGCCATGAAAAAGATTCCTTCAATGAAATTAACTATTTTGTATATGTATATGGTATGGTTTGGAATGGAGTAATTATTATATATTTTTTTATTTATATTTATAAATTTTGAGTGAGATTTGGGGTTTAGAACTTTATAGAGTTATTTAGAAATTTCAATCAACCAACACTTTTTTGGGTTAATATTTTTTTATTATAGCTCACAACTCCTAAACATTATTATGAAAATAAAGACATTTCTAACCATGTAAAAAGCACCAGCATTTTGACAACCATGACGTAACTAGATGGTGTGTTATGCCTCATTAGCCACACATTTATGGCTAGCCATGTGTGGACTTCAAAGTTGAGGGTGAAGCATGCAAAAAACCTAATTTTAATATATTATTAAGCTATGTTAAATATAGGGCCAATAGGAAGAAAGGGATTCCATTTTTTAGCATTTTAAGCCTTCCATAGTTGACTAGAACATCTAGAAATGGTATTTGAGAGCATAAAAAAGGAGGAAAATAATCTTTAGTTGTTATTCACACCATGGTGCCAAAGAAAACTCCATGGTGCGCGTCTCTTTCTTTGTATTTACATTCACATAACTAAAGGAAAAGTGGCAAAGCATAGGCCTCACATTCTAGATAGGTTTTCTCCCACATCCATTTATTTGGCCACAAAATGTGTCGAATGAACAAGAGGAAGTAAACATTGTTGAACAACAACAAACTCAAGGTATTATTAATTCTTCACAGGCAATGGAAAGAGAGATGTATATTGGTTCCAGAAGATCTCGTGCACAACGTGAAGCCATGGAAGACCTTTATAGGGGTTCAGTACATGATATTAAGGAGGGTTGCATGATTGCAGTGCTAGCAGATGGAGATCCCAAAGGCTATCCATTTTGGGTTGCTAAAGTTATAAAGGTCTTTACAGAAAATGAGGATGTTACAAGTGTTGAATTACATTGGTATACCACAAATACACACCCATTCAATGGTGTGTATAAGCCAGAGATGGTAGTTGACAAAAAAAATGGTGGAAAAAGAAAAAGAAAGGGTACAAATATAAATCGCCGCCGCACAGACATATTACAATTGGAGGATGTTGACATACTTGTTTATGACTTCAATTTAACAAAGAGAGGAACTCTTCGCTTCAAGACGACAGAGATTCTGAAAAGGTTGTTACCAGAAGGAATAATGTTGACATGGGAGTCTGCTGAAACCAGTCGTAGATCTAGAAGACTTTTGAAACCTGGAATGTTGGGCATGCATGTGGACTCAGATGGGGCACTAGTTGATGAAAGAGAAGAATAAGGAACATCTTTGTCAGCATCGAGTCACTCATCTGAAGATGCGAATTGTGATGGTGTGCAAGAAAATATGAGTGATTTTGAATAATTGTTTAAGACAGATTATATAACTCATGTATGCATCATATCTTCAAATAAAATTAATGTTTTCCATATGTTGTTAAATGAGAAATTATGAAGAATTTTTATGTTGTTGGATTATGTCTTAAGTATGATAAATTTTATTGTTTAAATATCTACAATGCAATATCAAATTAGAGATATAATGTCTGTTTTATTCAGTATACAAATAAAGACTTTTGATTTCATTCAGTGATATAATTTGTTCATAATGTCATGGTTTTTTAATTTTAGTGTTGAAAAAATTTCAATTTCTTTTGTATTTAGCATGGTGTGGTTGAAAACATGTTAAATTTACACTTAGGAAAGAAAAATGATATTCTACCAGAAACATTAATGTGTTTTTTCCTTAAAAATTAACTTTGTTTGAGACATAAAAAATTGGTTTTATTAGCATTTTTTAAAAAGTTTGAAAATTGACCCTAAAAAAAAAATCATTATTCCAGTATCATCACTTTCGTTTTGAAGCTATATTTTGCACGAAAATTTCGTAGTAAATTTCGTAGTCACTGCCATTTTTAAAACACGTTCAAAATTGACACCTAAAAAAAAAACATCGTTCCAGTATACACACTTTTCGTTTTTAGCAGTGTTTTTGATGTTTTTTTGGGGTTTTTTGGCCAGAGTTCCCGTTTTGAGTTTATAGTTCCCGTTTCAAAGTTTACATTGTTAACCAAGAGTTGTATATTCAATGCAACAATGTTTACCTATATCAATAGACCAACTACGCCAGCTATTGTGACGGTGTCGCAAGTACAAGCGCTGCCTGTTGTATTCCAACCTTAGGTTTCTCAGGTTGTAATGCAATAGCCTCTTGACCCTGCGACTCAACCACAATCGCTGACTGGTGGAATGACACAGGCCCAAATGGGTACAATTACCCCTCATCTTGGTCAAACAGTTAGTATCGGGCAACAACACATGGCTTCACAACCCTGGCTGGTGCAATACCAACAACCGCAATTCCAACAAGTATACCAAGGATCTGAGCAACAAACCTTTGCAAATAGTGGGCAACCGTATATTCAAAACGATCAAAATCAACCATTCTACAATGGTTATGCCCACCAACCTTACCAAAGTTACCAACATCAAATGCATTATGTTGGTATGCAAAGACCCACTGCTCAGGCGATTCCATCTTATCCTGGGTATGCTTCGCCTAACCTGAATCAACAATTACCCTTCGTGGCAACTTTAGAGTTACCAAATTTAAATCGGTTAACAAACGATCCAATCACTTACGCCCCTTGGTGGCCAGCGATTCCACATAAACTTCCATCAGATATTCCTAAATTTAATGGAACTCCGGGTGAAGACCCGTTGAATCATGTGATGACCTTTCATCTGTGGTGTTCATCAAACACCCTAAAAGATGATTCGATTAGGCTTTGCCTTTTTTCGAGGACGTTAACTGGTATGGCAGCAAAATGGTATATCGAATTGCCCAGAGCTTCGTTTGACAACTTCAGTACCCTAGCCACAACCTTTTTAACCCATTTTCAGTTACCGATAAGGTACGAAACGAGAACAAAACTTCTTACCAATTTCAAACAAACAATGGCCACTCACATATCTGATCATATTCATAAGTGGCGACGTCGTCGTAGAATGGTAAAAACATATGTTCATGATCAGATTTTAGCTGAATGGTTTATTAAGTCCTTGTTACCTTCCATTATAGAAGATGTGGCAAAAGGGGGAGTCATCACCGAAGAGCAAGTTATTGCTCGTGCGCAATATTTAGACTTGATTTACTGTTATGTACCTAGGGGGGATAATATGGGGTACCAAGGGAGGTACCCAAGGTAATAATGTAATAATGGGATGGGCCATAGTAATAAATAAGGTGGTTAACACATGTCATGTAAGGGACCACAAGTAGTTAATAATAATGTAATGGGCCCATAGTATTAGTTGATGGTATGAGGAAACCATGGTAATGATGCATGGTATGGTATGTATGAGGCCTATATAAAGGCTAGAGACTCCACATATGAAGATGAAGAGAAGTATTCTTGTATGAACAGGCATATGGCTTGTGGAGTGTTCTCCTTCCTTAAGGAGTGAATGTATGGTGTTGCCCTACCTTAAGGGTTTGATCAATAAAGAATCATTTCATATCATTTCTGGGTTCATTTGTATTCTCTTATATCTCATATCAGATCTATAATATTTCCGGGTTAGATCTACAACAATTGGTATCAGAGCTACAACAATTGGTATCAGAGCTACAATTTATATCTATTTTGATCTTGTTATTATTGGGTATATTTGTTATTTCTCTTATATTCTAGGTCAGATTTACAACAAGTGGTATCAGAGCTACAATAATTGGTATAATAGCTATAACAAGTGGTATCAGAGCACTTTCTTGGGCACAAAAGTGGAGATTTTTTTTTTTTTTGCAGGGTTTCAGGGGCAGCGACTTTGCAGGTCAGATCTGTACGTTTTGGTGCAATATCTGCAGAAACTAATTGTAGATCTGTATTCCTTGTGCAAAAATAGCCGATTTAAAAAAAAAAAATCGGTTGAATCGGATTCCGGATGAAGGAGATATCACTGATCTAAAAATCAGTGGGGTTGTAGACAATTTTCAGGGCAGCGACATTGCGGCGCAGATCTAGACGTCCTGGTACAAGATCTGCAAAATCTAATTGCAGATCTGGATTCTTTGGGAAAAAATACTCAATTTCAAAAAAAAAATCAGTCGAATCGGAGTCCGGATGAGGGAGATATCGCTGATTTAAAATCAGCGCTTTTTGCAGAAAATTTGGGTGACGTCGGGAGAGTAGCAGCGCAGATATGAAATTCCAGTGTCTGAATCAGGATTTCTATCACATGGGCAGATGCAGAATGGTTGTTCCATTTCTAAAAACAGGTATAATAGGGATTCTGAGCAATATTGACGAAACTGTGACAATTTCAAATTTTCGCCAAAGTCAGTGAATTTTTTTTTTCAAACCCTCTTCATGGAGTATTTTATAGGAAAAGATGATGGTCCTACTATTGAAGAATACATAAAAAAACAGAAGTGGTTATCGACCAACAGTTGGAAATGGTGGGTAGTGCAGCAATTTAGAGATGAGGCGGCCACATGGTGGGAATTGCTTAACCAAAAGAAGTGTTCCAACCTGCCCGATGAAGAATTTGAAAAATTACTTTTAGACAGATGGTCTCATGCCAGAAAACAAGATAAGGAGAAACAAGTGGGGCTATTTCCTACTGGTATATCCTTATTACAGGTTCATGGATTGATTCAAAAGGAAAAGATCAAGGTTTCTATAAATCCTAGTTGCAAACATAATTTTATCAATGTTAATTTGGCAAAAAGATTGCAAGTTCCAGCAAAACACATTGAAACTGCACAGATTGATAATGAGGCTGTTCAAGTGTACAAGGATTTGAAGATTTCTATGGATAAATATGTGTTGCATGGTGATTTTTATGCTTCAGAAATGGATAATATGGATGTTGTTTTGGGATATCCTTGGATGGAATCCATGGGTACTATCAATATTAATGTGCAGAAGAAATTCCTCAAGCTATGGTATAAAAAGAAGAAAATTACATTACAGGATATTTCCATCCATAAACAGGTAGAGCACATGGAGGCTGAAGCAGAAGATGTTCAAGGGACTGACATATCAGATGATGAGCCTTTGATGACCGACAATCAAACACAAACAGAGGCTGCAGAAGAAAAGGTTACAGGTGATGATACATCAGAGGAGGGCTCAGTGGTTGAAGTCATATTGACAAAGAAGACACCACAACAGGCACCACAGCAGGGTGAAGTCACGCAAAAGCCATCGTGGGTTAAAACTTCAACATATCATCACCCACATCACCCAGCGAGACAACCATCAAGATGGAAACCAAGTCGTCACATGACGGATCGCGAGGAGAGAAGATCCACCCACTGCACATCAACACAGAAGAGCTGCCACGGTCAACTTCCATCTCAAGCGAGCGAGGCACCAGCGAGATCGAGGGTTCACCTTTCTCTTGGATGGCTAGATGCACGTGCATGGTATCAGTGGACTACTATTTTGAGTAGATCTTATTATTTATGTTCTTCCCATGTTTCGGGGACGAAACATGTTTAGGGGGGTGGAATGTTATGTACCTAGGGGGGATAATATGGGGTACCAAGGGAGGTACCCAAGGTAATAATGTAATAATGGGATGGGCCATAGTAATAAATAAGGTGGTTAACACATGTCATGTAAGGGACCACAAGTAGTTAATAATAATGTAATGGGCCCATAGTATTAGTTGATGGTATGAGGAAACCATGGTAATGATGCATGGTATGGTGTGTATGAGGCCTATATAAAGGCTAGAGACTCCACATATGAAGATGAAGAGAAGTATTATTGTATGAACAGGCATATGGCTTGTGGAGTGTTCTCCTTCCTTAAGGAGTGAATGTATGGTGTTGCCCTACCATAAGGGTGTTGATAATAAAGAAGCATTTTATCTATATTTGATCTTGTGATTCTTGGGTTTATTTCTATTCTCTTATATTTCTGGGTTAGATCTACAACAATTGGTACAACAACAAAAAAAATCTCCACTTTTGTGCCCAAGAAAGTGCTCTGATACCACTTGTTATAGCTCCGATACCACTTGTTGTAGCTCTGATACCAATTGTTGTAGATCTAACCCAGAAATATAAGAGAATAGAAATAAACCCAAGAATCACAAGATCAAATATAGATAAAATGCTTCTTTATTATCAACACCCTTATGGTAGGGCAACACCATACATTCACTCCTTAAGGAAGGAGAACACTCCACAAGCCATATGCCTGTTCATACAATAATACTTCTCTTCATTTTCATATGTGGAGTCTCTAGCCTTTATATAGGCCTCATACATACCATACCATGCATCATTACCATGGTTTCCTCATACCATCAACTAATACTATGGGCCCATTACATTATTATTAACTACTTGTGGTCCCTTACATGACATGTGTTAACCACCTTATTTATTACTATGGCCCATCCCATTATTACATTATTACCTTGGGTACCTCCCTTGGTACCCCATATTATCCCCCCTAGGTACATAACATTTACACTCAGTCGGGCACGCTCTACGATAAAATACCTGACGCTCGCAGACCGGAATTCTCGGTCCCTCCTCCTCCTAATCAAACAAAGACTCTCATGCCGGTGATGGCGTGATTGGCGCGACAGACATGAAATCGACAAAGGCTACATCTAAAAAGGCCCATAAGATTTCCAGTCAAAATGCAAAAGAAGAACTTCTGGCCTTGGAGGTAAATGTCGTGTCGAACGACAAGGGCAAACAACTGAAGCAACTAGGGGGCAAGAAGAAAAAGAAAGGGAGAAAAAAGAAGAAGGATGAGTAATCTCCTGAAAAACCTCCTGCAAACCCTTCTGGGGAAAGGAAACCCCCTGCGAGGTGTCAGATATGCGATGAGGATCAGTGGACGAGAGATTGTCCACATAAAGTTGAAGTTAAGAAACTCTTTAAGAGTTCAAAAACCTCAGCAGTATTGACTGATCCGTTTCCAAACCCGGGAACCAAACTGGTTGCTAATCAAAATTCTTCCTGATCCCAAGTGCTTATGTTGTCTATCTCAAAGCAGCAAAATGATGCTTTGACAAGGAATAAAGATTACGGGAATCCACAGCTGTCGAATAACAAGGCTAATGAACAACCTAGTAGTTCGACAACAACTTTGACCGAAGTTGTGCCACCCATCATTCCTGAACCGATGATAAAGCCGCCAGAGGGAGTAGTACACAAATTGACATTTAATCCTTGTGCTAAAGTAGCACAGAATTATAATATAGTAGAGGACCTGGTCCAATCGCCGTCCGCTATGTTGACACTTGAGGTACCACAAAATTGTTTCCCAAAAGCAGGAACTATTATCAGTAATAGGTGGGATTGACCCAACAGATTCCAATCTTGTATCCTTTAATCACAAAGGATATGACCCTCAGTTACCAGCTCAACTAGCTTTCCTTATTCAAGTGAAAGCCCTCAACAAAACTGTTCATCGAACAATTCTTGATGAGGGGGCATCTACATGTATTATGTCGATGAGTTGCTGGAAAAATTTAGGCTCACCACCCTTGTCGCAATCGTCAACAATGTTAAAAGCATTTGATGGACGATCATACACTCCATACGGGATTTTGAGTAACTTTCAAGTTGAACTAGGGGGCAAAACAATAGAAATTGATGTTGAAGTAATTGACGGAAACCTCGATTACAACATCCTACTGGGAAGGCCCTGGGCCCTGGATATATGCCATGGCCGCAGTTGTGTCGACCTACTTCAGGAAGATTCCATTTCCCTTTCAAGGAGGAATTATAATCATCGACCAACAAACATTTCTCCCCAACAGTTCACAAGTTACGGGAAGCATTCCAATGATCCATGGAAGCAATCATTCGCTTCAAAATATCGGAGTAGGTCTCCTAAAAGACCCTACCTTAATGGGTACTTTTGCCCTACCGCCTCCGAGTAATCTGGCGGAAGTGGCCATAGTGGAAACCTGCAATATGAAATCTTCTATATCTAATGGATTCGGAAGATTCCTAAACATTTTGTCAGCATGGATCATCGCCATTTTAGAAATATTGTAGCAATCAATTTTCTTGGCCTGGTGGCAAACCCAAATGAATGCTCATCGAGTGTTTGGATAGATAGGTCTAAGGAATATGGTACCTCTTCAGATCCTTGGTCGCATGTACATTCTACACACAAAGGAATCATTCAGTCAATGATGTTAGGAGAGGCACCATGGGAAGATTACCACAGTCACTCCTATCTCCCGGATTACAACGAAGATTATTCCAATGACCTTAATCATCCTTCAGTTTTTTATTTTCTATCAGATACTGTAAATACGGTGGATTCCGAGGACGGTTCTTATCTCGTGTCAACCTCATTAAAAAATGAAACAAATCCCTTTCCAAATCTCAAAGGTAAACCTTCATTCCAACCACCGAGTTGAATGCAATGAAGCTTGGGGGCATGCACCTCGATTTGCGTTATTATACTGGGGGCATGCAAACTTATCACGAGCAGTGTTACTGCAGGGTTCAAGCTCGTTAAAAAATAAACCCGCCTCGAGCAGTTTTAACGTGGACTTCATGCTCGTTAAAAAATAAACATAAGCAATGAGCAAATGTTCCCCGCAACGTTTAAGCTCATTAAAAAATGAACCAATTTCCAGTAAATAACCATCGTGAATGTAGTACTTCAGCCTTTGAAGACTTGGTCGTGTTCTCATCATCACCTCCACTCTGTATTGGTCGATCATTCACCTCCACTTGATTGTTTACCCCTTTTGAGGAACAGCTGCAAAGAGTGATCCTGTTAGCCATCCTTGTGACACTGCCGTGATTGGAAATTCCAAACCTTACCTGGAATCAGCTGCTACCCGAATTTATCACTCGTTCCTAAAAAACGAGTCTCCTTTAAGCTCTTTTCAACTGACTCATAAAATATGAAAATATTGCCGAGCCATTGGCCTCTCCATCTCGTTAAAGGGACTGGAAGTGCTATCCCTCCTTCAGATTTTAATCTTTTTGGACCTAAGGGATTATTACACAAAAAGATTGAGCGCTTGTTTTGTTCGGCTCGTTAAAAGTACCGAAAATTCATCCCTTCTGTATTGTTTTATACTTTTTCGGACCTAAGGGATTAGATGACGAAAAAGGATTTTTGGAGTTTCCTTTACGTCCATTTTCAGACTCTCTAAAATTGAAAAGGACCGAGTTATCTTTGTCGTTAAACTCGTTAAAACCTAATAGCGACAAACTTGTCCATAACAGACAAGAACGAGTTTCACTATCACTAGGCTCGTTAAAACATAGCGATGGGTTTGCCCGAAGGGAAAATTATAGAACAAGCATATGTTATCCTCCTCAAGCTTAACAAAAATAAAGAGGTACTGGTCAGCAATGACTGGGGAAAAATTGGGAAGAAAACTTGAAGAAACTTTGTTGGTAGCAAGTCGCTCTTGAACATGACACTTTCACTCCGCATCCAAGTCGGGTTAGGTTGTTTCATTCACCGGTCACATCACCATGGTCACATCACACCATCCACATTTGGGGTTAATGCTACCAATCCATCATGTCAGTGTCGCCGATATGTTCAAGAGAAGTCACTCAGAGAATTCACCTGTGTCTCACCCGCTGCAATACATTTACGCTCCATTCTTTGATGACCGCCACCCTGAACCTTATATCGCCAGACCGTTTTCACCTCCATTAAAATCATTTGCTCCGTTCCGTGTCATTGATCTGGGATTCATTAAGGCCCTCCTATGACGGATCACTTCTTGTCGACATCAGCTCATTATCCAAGAAGTCAATCTAGGAACACCCCTTTTAGTACTTTTAAGCTTTCATGCCTCAATGGCAAGTTTCTCACTTCCGGCGACAGGTTTATATCAATGACCTTCGACCGAAAGATTTTGCATGGTGTTTGACACCAAGTCCTTTATTCACACCACGTGAATTGTACTGCAGTACCTTGAGGATAATTATCATTATCGGTGATTCCTCTCGCACCTGTTAACAACTTACATCATTGGCTGGTAATCAAGCGATGTCTTTCCATGTTCGACTCCAGAACATCTCTCACATGGATCGACTTGTACTTTGAGTGAAGATCGAACGAGATTAAAGACCCAGGATATAGTTTCATCCATCCGGGTTGCGATATATATTCAGAAATAAAGACATCAAATGTACATCATTGCTACACAGATAATCATCCAATCTAAGGGATGATGGCTCTACTAGAATCATCAGTCTACACTCAGACGATTGCCTGTCTCATGTACATGAAAGTGAATTTATAAAGCTGAGCATGGGAATGCCCGACTCAGCTAGATCATGAAAATATTATGAAGATAATGTATTGTATTGTATCTTATTACAGGTCTCCTTCCAGCTTGAAAGAATTTCAGATCCTCATGATAAAGCATTTCACCCGACATCAAAAAAGATTAACGGCCTCATGGTTTAGGGGCAACTGTTATAGACATTTTTGGGCACTGCAACCCCAAGCATAAAATGTCCATAAACCAAGGGCTCCTAAGTCCCTAAAAGTGTTGTTCCAACCCCTAAAAGAACAAGGTCAACTGATTACAGCTCCTCCCAGAAGTTCTCCATGAAAAACTACTCAGAACTGGTCAAATTGGACCATTTCACCTGCTCCATAGGCAAAGTGCATTGCATCTCACCTAAATACACACAGTGGGTGCATTGTATTCAAAAAGCCCTTATATGGGGTGCGATGGGCGAGAAGGGACAAATGGCAATGTCAATTCGCGAGGTGGAGAAGCATGGAATCTTCCAGAAACTTCTCCTGTGACACTTGCCTCTCTAAATTGGACCAGGGATGAGCAAGAGATCATCAATCTCCAAGTGGAAGCAAGAACTATCAGAGGGAAGACACTAATCAAATCACAAGCTGACTCATCTCCCTTACAGACATCTATATATGGATCCCTCATCCCAAAGATCCGGAGGCTGGAATTTTGCATCTTGTAAGGAATTGTTGTTAGTTTCTTGAGGCAACATCATAGTGTTGGGTGATCTAAGCTTTTCATGAGGTGAAGAAGGGCTTACTTGCTGAGAGGATGATGCTGGGTCAGAACAACTGGTTGTAACTCTCTTGGCTCTTTCTTGATTATCAATAAAGCTATTCAAGTTTTCCTCCATACTCTTGTGCGATTTATGTTTTATGCATTTGTATGGTCAATTTATATCTAATCCTAGATTGTTTATGATAATAGATCCATGTTCTCGTATAATGTTATGCTGCTTTGATTCTGCAGGTACTCTGTGAAGCTGAGTACACAAGAAAGCAAGTAGCAAAGGACTATCAGAAGAGAGAGGAATCGGGCTAGGAACCAAGTGCAAGACAGAGGTTGGTCTCCTTTATTCTTCTCTCATCTATCTTTCATAAACGAAAATGAAAGTAGTTTTACTTTGTTTGTTTCTAAGGTAGCTACCAGCCTTAGTGGGATTAGTAGTTATGCGTAGACACTTTTCCTTGTAACACCTATTGTTCAAGCATATATGTGTAGGACTAGTATCTTGGCTTGAGGGGTGAATGTGAGATCTCAGGTGAGATGGTTGTTGAATGATTGAGACCAAGTTAATCTCCCTGAGTCATGTTTACGGGGAGTATTATTAGGGTGGTTCAAGTAAACTTGAATCAGTCAAGTTACTAATGTTTTTTGAGTTCCATGTTTATGAGAACCCATGGTTTTTCCCATGGTATTCATGTGGAATATAGCCTATTTATAGGCGGAAAGAATCCAAGTAAATTTGTTTTGGTGAGGAGTGGAATCCCAACAACGGTGTCTTTAAACACCACCACTTCTTTCGATGTTTCATGATCCTAACAAAACAAAAATTATATTTATTGGTAAAAGGGTTTTTTTTTTGTTTAAGGAAAGTTTAAAAAAAAGAGGGGTTTATAAAGAAAATGTTTTTCTTTTTTAAAGTTGATTTTGGAAGGTAGTTGAGTTCCCTGAGAAATATCAGAATGGATTTCTTTAGTGGTTCCTATCTTCCACACTTATTTAGTATGGATTTTCTTAGTGGTTCTTATTTGCTATTACCTAATTTTGTTGGTAAGAATTATGAATTTTGTGCCATTAAATTGAGAACCATATTACAAATAGATGATTTATGGAACATTGTTTTGAATGGGTTTGAAGAACCCTCAACTTAGGTAGCCTATGAGGCTATGACACAAGATCAAAAGGACCAACTCTTTGTGAACATGAAGGATGACACAAAAACATTGTTTCTTTTTCAACAAGGTAGATGCAGGAGCATCAACTCCTAGGTAATCCATTTTGTTTAGACCCCAAAGGGGTCACAAAAAATCTCCAAGGGGAAAGACATTTCATTTTACAACCCTTATAGAAGAAATTGTAATGTCTATCTCTTATTTAATGTTCATTTGCATCAATAAAAATAAAAATATCTCTACTTGTTATTGAAACGTTAAAAAGTTACAATATAAATGTACGAAGAAGAGTTTGTAACATCTATCTCCTATGTAATGTTCAATGACACAAGAAGATAAAAATAAAAATATTTCTTCTTCTCCATTGATAAATTAAAAAGTTATATATATATATATATATATATATATATATATATATATATATAATATTTATCAATGCAGAAGAAGAAATATATATATATATATATATATATATATATATATATATATATATATTCTTCTGCATTGATAAATTTTATATATATATATATAAAAGATTGATGAAATATTAGTTTTAGAACTTTCCTCCAAAGAGTTTTGGTCCATTTTAAGATAATTCAAATTCTTATTCATAGTTTTGAAAAATTGAATACATCAAGGGAGAACATTGCCTCCATTACAAAGAGACCTACCTAAAACGTTGAATTCATTCACTTATTAACTTAGTCCATGAAGTAAGTTAACCTTTGAGAAAATTCAACCTACCTTAAATAGAAATTATTTTCCAAATCTAATTGTGTTTTTTTTTCCTTCTAAATAATGAAAACTTTTTTATTCAAAGTTTTGAACCAATCACTAATAAATAAAAACTTTCCTATTAAACATTTAAACCCATTATCCCATTAATGATTCACTAATAAATAAAAATTTTAACCTATAAACCAAAAATTGAAAACCATTCACTTCAATCCCTCCTAGTGCAATCATTTCCTTCAATATTTACGATGTTAAAATGTGATTGTCAATATAGATTTGGCCATGTGTTATAAATATTGTTCCTCTTCTACGGTATGTGCATAGGCTATGCGTTTGATGGCACCGTCCTTTCTTCAAGTATGCAACCTATGACTTTAATATAACATAAATAATTTTTCATAAAGAATTAGAAAAAGGATTTGGCCCTAGGTTTGAGCACCTCAAATACATTTATATGCTATAGGTGAGCTTATCTTTTAATGAGAACATTATGAAGATTGAATTCTAACCAAATTCTGCCCTTTAGAGATTCACATCGGGCTATGTAAATTAATAAAGGAACCAGCAATTTTGAGTACTTCAAATACATTTCTATGTGGTGAGCTTATATTTTAATGAGAACATTATGAAGCTTGAATTATAACCAAATTACGCCCTTTAGAGATTGACATTGGGATATGTAAATTATTAAACGAATAAGTTGGCTACTTGTTTTTTTCTTTCAAATTTATGGTATTTATTTTGAATTTATGGCTTGATAAAGGAGAAAATAAGCTTCTTGTTTGTTTTTTTATTTCTAATTTAGGGTATTTCTTTTCCTATTGGTGGATTTTTCCTCTCGAATTTATGATATTAAACGTTCTTCCTTCCTAAAAGTTGTGTGTTTTGATTTATGTGTTCTTTTCACAATTTCAGTTTATGTGCAGTTTGGTCATCATAGCTTATAACTGCATTAAGCATAGTTTGGTGGGTGCTTCATTGTTTGGCTGGCTGGAGAACATCTTCTTTCAGAAGTAGCTGTAGCATAAAAAAATTTAACCTTGAATCCAATACATCTGAAGTCGCGCAACAAAATGTACCCCTCAATGCTCACAACTTCACTCACACCTTTGCCTTCTTAACAATAACTTTGGCATTGGCATGGCGTTTATCAACCATAAGGTCCCATTGCATGCGAACTATTATCTTCATCAAATTTAAATTTCTTCAACTTTATTTTCACTGAACATTTGCCTTCAAATTCAGGGGAATGTTGACCTGATTTTTCTGCATGTTGAGTGTAGAGACCATATCACTGGTGAGCTAAGCACTAGTCCCAGTGAGTTCCATGTCCAAGAAAGTGGTGTTCTTGCCTTGGTAGAACATCAAAAAAGAGCCCATGTAGAGCTCGACCCCTGAGCACAAAATGATGAGATGACTGTCACCACTGATGGTGAAATTAGTAGTCTAGATGCTCTTGATAGAGGTTTTGGGTCATCCAGGTGGATATTGGTGGCCACCCACCTATAACACCTAGACCTCCAGTTGGTTTCATCAGTTTCCTTTTTTATAGCAGCATTTACTATTTTTAGTAGTTTTTCAGGTCCTGAACATCCGGAGTAGTTATGACCCCCTAAACGACATTTTTTTGAGGTCCGAAATAGGCTCATCACCGTGGGTAGGGACTTGTGGTAAATCCTATAGTAATCGGAGATATATTTCCAACGAGGTATCATACACACCAAACAGAGATAATATGACCAAGTTACAACCTGAGAAAGTTGGTTGCCCAACTAACCCCAACGAGGCCCACAAACTCTTGGTGTTCCATCTCCGGGGGTTAGGGTTTTGGCTGTTTAGGGTTTTCCCTTCTAAGAGATAAGCTACCATTGCCTGAGCTAGTTTATTTCCATTTTTGTTTGTAAGCATATTTTAGTTCTTTGATATTAATGAAATGAAGTTATATTTCTACTGCATCTCTGTGTATATGTGTATTTCTGTATTTTTGCATTCTTGCACTAGTCCAGATTAGTGGTATCAGAGTGATATGCTATTTATCTATTTTTCTTTGCATGTCCCCAATGAAGTCGGGGTATAAGGAGTTAGGGCTCGAACTAGTTGAACCTTTGCAAGACCAGCCTCACAAACCCTGATGACCTCCCATGGTGGAAGAAAATAAATACGAGGGGGCAGGAGATCCTTTCAAAATATTGCTTCAGGAAGCCCCCAAGTGATAGAGGAACGCGATGATGGATAATTTTTCCCAGATCCTTCAACGACTACCCACAGGTGACACATATTCATCCAACATCCACTTTGGAGGTGCCACTCCTTTTAAGGTACAAGTTAACTTTGATATTCCCATATTTGAAGGCCAGATAGATGCAGACACTGTATATCGATAGTTAAATATGTTGGAAGGATATTTTTCAGTTCATGATTTTTCCAATCAGGAAAATATTACTTTTTCACTTCTTAAAGCCACCCCATGTGTCAAGGATTGGTGGGAAAGCTACTATGAACAAAAGGATGAGAGGGAATCCTCACTATTTTCAATGCACCCACTTGATATTCTTTCCTAGACGTCATCAAGGAACAATATTACCCTTTCGGGAGATATGAAGATAAATACATAAAGTGGACCACGCTACAGCAAGGAAGGGATGTAGATGTGCCAGAGTTCACAAATGTTTTCCATACCCTTCGCACAAAGATGGGTATCAAGGATTCTGTGCATCATTTGGTACTCAAGTACCATGATTGTCTACACAAGTACATCTAGGATGAGATGGAGTTCCTGGACATCTCCTTACTTGGCGCCGACTATTGATACGCTACCAAGATTGAGCAAAATTTTAAACAGAAGAAGCGAGACTTTGGATCTGTGAATCCAAAGCAAGGGAAAGGTGTCCCCAAACCACAGAACAAAGGACAAAGGCAAGGCAGGGCGACCCAGGACAATCCGCAGAAGCCTTAAGCAAAGAACAACACCACGAAGACAAAGAAGGACACAGGGAAATGGTGTGAGTTCTATAAGAGTCCCACTCACAACACAAGTGAGTGTCGAGCCAAGAAGTCATTGGTGGTCAAGCTAAAGGCTTATGAATCATATGCATGTTCTGATTCTGAGTCAAAAACTGACAAGGGGAATGAAAAAGGGAAGCAGATTATTGACGCAGAGCTTAGTGCCACCATTGCCACCACCAAGATCTAGAAGGATAAGCCCAAAGAGCCAAAGGAGGGGGAGTGAATCTTTTACTCATAGATGTGGGTGAAGGGTTCTCCGTTTTAGTTCATTATCGATAGTGGGGGCCAAAATAACCTCATTTCAACAGAGGTAGTGAAGCAGTTGGGCCTACCGACCACACCACACTTGCAATCGTACACCATCAGGTGGCTTCACCAAGGATGAGATCTCCACATCAGCCAACAGTGTCGCCTTCCTTATAGCATGTTGGGCGCGGGATCCTCCAAGGGAAGTTTTGGGGCTAAAAACCCATATTTTGGTCATAATTTTGCAATCCAAGTGTAAAGACTCTGCATTTTGTGATCATGGAGCACGTAGATGTTAAAGAGTCATAGGGTTGTCCACCCTTATTTTGGAAATGTAATGTCAGTTGTAAAAGATCTACCCATGGTCCGCGAACCATGGGATTATATAAATAGAGCTAAGCTCTAAGTAGTTAGTGAAATCAATAAATGAATCAATCAAGAAAGATCGAACATGTATGAGAGATAGCTCTGAAGTAGAAGTCTAAGTCTTGGGTCATAGCGTAGGTAGAGGCTCTACAGCTGAGTGCACAGAGGCCTAGAAGTACGTAGCTGAGTGCGCGGACTCCTGCAGCTGAGTGCGCAGGGCGGGTTGAGTCTGTAATAGTTGGGAATTATCAATAAAGAGAAGTATTTTACAATTTCTGTGTCTTTATTTCCTTTTTATGCATCTGGTTATATTGGGTATGAATTTCACTTATAATTCTTATATGATGTGCGAATATATGTAATTGTGTTGGTTAAGTGAACACAAGTAAGAAAATATGTTTACGCGAAGCTAACTAAGATCTTTTAATAAGACAAGTAAGATACTTAGCGTAGTTTGGGAAATATTGCAACTCGCTGCCCTAGTGGCGTGAAAGTATATCAGCCCAGGTTAGGGCTGTGCAGAGGCCAATTGTACCCTTTCGCGAAGGAACTTAAGGGTGGAACAGAGGGTTAAGCAAATTGCGTGAAGGTAGGTATAGCTGGAATAAACCGACATCACATCCATCTTAAGGGTGCGGAAACTTGGTTCCAGCATCCCCCCATATTGCTTCGGGTGAGACTTCAATCCGCGCTTCGCAGGCTGATGCCGAAAGGGCCAATAGTGTAGGGATTTGTTTGGCTAACTAATGTTGAACCTGGGTTAGGCCCCCACAAGCCAACAAATGGTTCTATTGGCGGGACCAGAATCTGCATAAGAGATGTGTGATGTCGTATCACTGGAATCCAACTAAGAAAGAAATCGAAGGCTGGTTGGACATAAGGATTCACGAGTTCGCAGCACAAGAAAACAAAAACCTATGACTGTCAAAGGAATAGTGGTTGGACCGATACCTATATACGGAGATCCACGAAATATTTTTCACCTCCTTTCCTACTAAGCTATACAAGTGGATCGCAAAGCTAGTAGATAGCCAAGGAAGGTGGAAACTTGACGGTCCTATTGTGTGGAACCCGAAGCTAGTGCGAAGGTTGGAAGCATCGGAGGATAAGATCGCATGCACTGTCGACCATTGGCTCGATCACATCATAGGAGGGTTTGTTACTGAATTCTCAGTCGACACCTCAGTCAGCTATAGCAAGGCAGAGCGACGCTTTTTCAAAGGACCACGAGGTAAGTATGTTAAATATTTGAATACTTGGATTAAAATGTTGTTGTGCGAAAAATGGGTTATGCAGCTACCTTGATGTTTGGGACTACACGAAGTGGAAAAAGTTACAGAAATGAAGGAAATAAGGGTCCCTTGATTTCACCTCCGCGAGGGGACGAAGATCTTGCCGTGAAGTGCTATTTAGTTGATAAGACAAGGATTCCCACGAATACCATCTCTGCCCACACCACCTCCATCTTCACTGCCATCACCTCCAACTTCACCCATACCACCTTCACCTCCACCGCAATTCAGTATGACGAATACAGTGAAGTTTCCTTTGTTCAAAGGCTTGGGAAATGAGGACCTGGACCAATTCTAGTTCATGGTGAGGTTTGTGTGGGAAGCTCAAGGTGTTATAGATGATCATATAAAGAAGGCGACACTGGTTAGTTCTCTGCAAGATCTCGCACTAACCTGGTACATTAAGTACTCCAACGATAACCTGAATGCTAGAGTAGCGGACATCCAAGCAGCACTAAATAGGGAATTTAGTAGGCCTAAGTTTGAGTCGCAATCGATTGTGGGATTCAAAGAAATCGCGATGCGACCAGGTGATACGCTTTGGGAATTGGATCAAAGATTGAAGTGTCAAATCTGCGAAGCCAATATGAATTTGACAGATGGACAACATCGTGAGTGGTTTGTGGCTTCGCTACTACCCCACTTAAGGAGCACGTTGTCGCAGAAGAAGATAAAAACTTAGGCAAAGGCCTTGGAGATTGCCATGAGACTACATGAGACTCTTATGCAAGATCCTAATCTAGGAGTTTAGAAGATCCACGTGCAGCTGCAGAATCTGTGCCTTGAGATGTAAATTTTGAAGCAGGACAAGACAGTTCGACCAGAGGTACGCGAGGAGACATGGTGCTTGAAATGCAAGAGTCAGGGTCATGACAAAGACCACTTCTCGGTCTTTACAAATTACCTTGTAGGAGGAAGATCGATGCCTTTAAGGCCAGAAGCTTAAGCAGGACCTAGCGCGACGCCTACTTTATGGTGTGATATCTGTCAAGTAGCCGGAAAACATGTCACGGATAACCGCTACTTGTTACAGAAGTATGTGCAAACACTGCAATAGTTGTTCTGCAACTTTTGCAGATCAGTAGGACATGATGAGTGTACTTGCAGGAGCTATGAATTGATGATGGATAGAACTCCCACCTATAGGGTTCAAGTTGAAACACGGCCCCTTGACCAGAATGCAGGGATGGCGCGGATAGGATTTCAAGGGCGCGGACGAGGTCGAGGTAGAGGAGGACCTGGTAGAGGTCGTAGATAGTTGATTTGCTACAATTATGGAGGACCAGGACATTATGCCCGCGATTGCACTAATCCAACGCGCCCGTCGTGCAAGTATTGCTCGTTGTTTGATCATGAAACAAAAGATTGTCCTATGCTGATAGCTAGGATACGTGACAAAGGGGCGCTACCGCCTCCCCTGACTCAAAACTTGCAGATGATGAGGTATGAGTTATGCGAGGAAGATTTGCATGTAAATATAGTGCTTTGTAGTGGAATCGAAATAGGAGATGACAAGGGGAAACAACCAGAAGACAATACATGGGTTCGCAAAGACCCAATGAAAGAGGCTGAGTTCAATTTGGAGCACGCTCAAGGCCTCCACTTCAGGAAGAAAGGATAAATTGGAGCTGGAGATGGACCCCTCTATGCTCACAACTTTCCTGGAAACCTGCATGAAGTTACTGTGCGACAGTAAGGCTGTGAAAGGGTTACAAGAACTCATCAAAAAATGTGCTGGGACCGCGCCAGGTGAACCGTGCATAGTCCGAAAGATTGGTAAGCATAAGATAAGGATGGGGCGTGAAATGAGACTCATCGTGCAGATTGAAGAATACGAAATGGATCAAGTCATTATGGATTTGGGATCAAATGCGAATGTTCTACCGAAACAAACATGGGAACGATTGGGGAGACCTGCACTACAATGGTCCCCAATTCAGCTAAGGATGATGAATCAACAGAAAATCATACCCATGGGGTGGCTACAGGGAGTGACAGTGGATATTGAGGGAGTGAGCACGCTGGCAGACTTTGAAGTAATAGAGATTGTGGATGACAACAATCCCTATCTTGAACTCCTGGGAATTGACTGGGCTACTGATATGAACGGGGTAATCAATCTGAAGAAGCAAAAGATGATCTTTGAGAAGAAATCATTACGCATAATAATACCCCTAGGTCCTGTTGAAGGATCACACTATACGGAACCAGTCCGTGATTATGAGAGTGATGATGATATGGACTGGATCTATAAGATAACAACGCGAGACCAAGACTGGGTGAATCCCACCGCGCATGGACAAATTACATGGGATCATGAGAGTTCCTGCACTTCAGACTCCGACAAAGAAATAGAACGCTGGCAGAATAGGTTACATAAAGTAACTACGCTGAATTGCAACATGATGAGCAGATCGTTGCGCTGTGTGTCATCAGAGGTAAGAACTTTGTCTACTTATGATGGTCTAAATGAGGTAGATACCTTCTTGGATGGATTTGAAAGGGAGGTTCTAGAAAAGCAATGCTTCCAGGCCTTGGACTGGGCATTGCGCACTATGACCGCAAGATGGTGGGGAACGCACAAGGGAAGTTTTGATGATTGGCGCGAATGTAGGATGGTGATGCGAGCGCGATATGGGAAGCCTATGATGCGACTGACAGACAAGTACGATGGGAACATTAATCCATATGCGCATCTGGCCAAATGGATGTAGGCCTATGGAGAAAAGCCAAAACCTGAATGGGTGCACCTATTCTATCATACCCTGGACATTATCCCAATGAATTGGTATATAGAAACAGAACTCCACCATGGGACAGGCGAATGGGATATCCTGTGCGAAGGGTTCATGATGACATTTAGTTTTGAGGACGGTTTTGACGGTATTGATGAAGCGCTAGAAGAGGTGAAAGTAGCCATATTTAGGATACCGCAGGATCCTTTATACCCGACACAGCCTGAATGGGCTACTTAGCTGAGTCATGCACTGGAATGTTATAATGTAAATACTAAAGAGGAGGACGAGGATCCGCAGAAGATTAACATTCCAAAAACAGAGGGCCACCATGAGGTCCAAGGACCGCAGATTGAGAACCCTGATATAACCGCACCAGTGAGAACTAAACAGAGGAACATTGGTACAGAGGCAGAACCCAAATTTGCGAAGATTGGAGACTAATGGGATGACGCGACGGTGGATAAGGTAGCTGAATTTCTCCGCAAATATCAGGACTTATTCCCTACCAAGTTTACGGATTTGAAAGGAATAATCAGAGATCTAGGAGTGATGAAGATCACATTAAAACCCGAGGTGAAGCCAGTTAAGCAGAGGCCTTACCGCCTGAATCCAAAATACAAGGAAAAGGTTCTATTAGAGCTAGACAAAATGTTAGAAGTAGGCATCATTGAAACTGTGGAGGAATCTAATTGGGTAAGCCCAATGGTGGTGCAAGAGAAGAAGTAGAAGGATGAGATATGCGTGGATCTCAAAAAACTGAATAACGCTTGTGTGCATGATCCTTTCCCAACTCTGTTCATGGATGAAGTGTTAGACAATGTAGGTGGCCAAGAAGCATACTCCTTCACTGATGGGTTCTCTGGGCACCACCAAATCAAAATCACGCTGGAGGATAGGAGCAAGACAACCTTCATGACTGAGTGGGGTTGTTTTCAATACACTGTAATGTCGTTTGGATTGAAGAATGCGCCTGCTATATTTTTGTGCGTGGTTGTTGCGGCATTCAAGGAATTTGTTCATAAGTTCCTAGATGTATATTTTGATGACTAGACTATATTTTGGTTGGTTAAGCGCCATGTAGCGAGCTTGTGCTTGATGCTGGATACTTGTCGAAGATACCAGATCGCGCTCAACCTCAAGAAGTGTCTATTTTGCGTTCCTTTTGGGAACCTATTGGGGCATGTGGTTTGCAGACGAGGGCTGATGGTAGACCCCGTGAAGATCCTGGTGATTCTAAACTTGGAAGTGCGAGGAGTGTGAAACAACTTCAGGCTACTCTGGGACATACGGGATATTACAGGAATTTTATCAAAGGCTATGCCCAGATCACTGTGCCGATGGAAAAATTGTTGAAGAAGGATGTCTCATTATGCTAGAACGATGACTGTAAGAAAAACTTGGATATATTGAAAGAAAAGATGGTTACAGTGTCGATTCTAGTCTTTCCGAACTGGAAGAAAGATTTTCATGTACATGTTCATCATGTATAGTGCTGGGGGCAGTACTAATACAGGATGGTGGAGAAGGATTGGACCACCCTATCACGTTCCAAGTCGCAGATTATCCAAAGTAGAGAAGAACTATTCCATAATTAAGCGTGAGGGGCTAGCTATGGTGTATGCACTCCAGAAGTATCGACATTGCTTGCTAGGAGGTCACTTTAAGATGTATACGGATCACTCCGCGCTAAAGTACCTGGTCAATAAGCCTGTGTTGGGGGGGGAATTTGCAGATGGC
This sequence comes from Pinus tabuliformis, assembly GCA_031772625.1. NCBI lineage: Eukaryota > Viridiplantae > Streptophyta > Pinopsida > Pinales > Pinaceae > Pinus > Pinus tabuliformis. Next base: position 205,193,514 of record CM062818.1, on the reverse strand, counting down.
TCTTGATGTTCCAAGAATACAATTTTGAAGTTGTTGTGAAGCCTGGACGATTGAACATGGGACTAGATCACCTACTGTGCATCGAGATAGGGGAGGAACCCACTAATTTGGAGGAAGGATTACCTGATACGTAGTTCTTTGCTGTGCGTGTCATGGATGGAAATTTTGAGGATATAATACACTTCCTAACAACAGGAACTGCGCTGGAAGGATACTCTATCCAACAAAATAAGGAATTAGTGGTGCACGCAGTAGATTTCTCTGTCATTGCTGGGCATCTATACAAGATGGGGACTGATGAGATATTGCGAAGGTATGTACCTGAGTTTGAACGAAGCAGCATCCTCGCAGACACTCATGGGAGTGTTGTGAGAGGACATTATGCAGGGAGAGCAACCACGCAGAAGATTCTATGTGCAGTGTTGTGGTGGCCAACCCTTCATCAAGATTCAAAAGCATATTGCAAGGCGTGTGATGTATGTCAGTGAACAGGTAGGCCATCGCAGAGGGATGAAATGCCTTTGAATCCACAAATAACGTTACAACCCTTCGAAAAGTGGGCAATAGATTTTGTAGGACCTATTCAGCCCCAAGGGAAGACAAGCGCAAGGTACATTATCACTGCGACAAAGTACTTGACTCGTTGGGCAGAAGTGTAGCTGATGAAGAATTGCATGGGCGTGACTGCCGCAAAGTTCCTATTTGAGCATGTAATGATGCGATTTGGATGTCCAAATATTTTGATGAGTGATCGGGTACGCACTTTCTGAACGAAACGATTAGCGCGTTGACGGAATAATTTCAGGTGTATCACCAAAAGAGCACACCTTATCACCCACAGGTTAACGAGACAATGGAGGCATTCAACAAAGTGCTCGAAGTGATTGGGACCTATGCATACCTGTAGTATTATGGGCTTATCGAATGACATGCAAAAATCTAACAGGATAGACACCCTTTAGGTTGGTATACGGGGTTGAAGCGGTAATGCCTATGGAATACATCGTGCCTAGTCTGTGGATAACAGTGCTCACAGATATGACAGATTGCAGAGCCCTGGAAGAGAGGCTCATGTAGTTGGATGAGCTTGAAGAAGAGATATTTTTGGCTGGATTTCACCAGCAGGTCCAAAAGCAGCGCAAAAATGTGTGGCATGACCGACATATTAAGTTGTGCACTTTTAAGGTGAATGACTTGGTGCTGTTGTATAACAGTAAGTTTGATAAATTTCCAAGGAAATTCAAAATGCATTGGCTGGGGCCCTATGTTATTAAGGAGATTACCGACGGTGGCACGGTCCAGTTGGTTAAGTTGAATGGCGATCCCTTCCTAGAAAGGTGAATGGCAGTGGATTGAAGCCATACACAGGTGGCCCAACCATCTAACTAGGCAAAAGAAGCACAGTCTTAGCACTATAGGAAGCTGGAAGGAGGCATGAGACTATAAACTACATTTCCGGGGTTGGGGAGCTGCGCGATTTCAGAACTGCGTGAAGCAATGAAGTGTCACAGGGTCTGCGACAACGCAAAGACAGCTACGGTAGTGCGTAGTTCTGTCGGAAAGTGACCGTTAAAGTCACTATTCACGATTTGATGGTCAGTTTGAGGCCAATTGGAGCGAGCGACAGGAATTTAAGGCAAACTTTATGGCTTAGATTCTTGAAAATCTGCCGCCAATCTAGCATTAATGGGCCGAATGTGGGGGGAATGGTCGAATTTGAATTCAAAAGGCCCTATAAATTACAAGTGGTTGTCCAGTGAAAAACACTTGGCATTTTGAAAATCCAGTTGTTGCACTATCAAGTGTGTATGGACCTTATGAATTTTGAGGCTTTGAGAGCAAGTTCAACGTTTGCGACATTTCCGACAGAGACACAGGACCTCCTGACTAGAATGATGTTGACACCCAAGGAAGCCGCGTAGGAAATTACGGTAGTAGAAGCCCCAGAGAGCATTAGAGCAATAGTTGAGGTCCCTAAATCACCCAGAACAACGAGACCTAAGAAGGATAAGCAGGCTATGATCCTGGTGCGCATCTCACCACGAAACCCATAGAGGACCAAGCTCAACTTGCAGGAAAAGGGGAAGGCCATTAATCTGGACGCTGACGAGGAGGAATCTAAAGAAATCCTCATGGATGAGGAGGATGTGGAAATGGAAGTTGAAACCTAGGGTGCATACCCTATTACTCGGTTACTCGAATATGTTCCTCCAGATCGCAGAATTGCAGTTGTGGGCTCAACCCTCAACTCCACTGGAAATCAGGGAACAACGTACCACCACTGTTACAACAACAATAACGGCGGTCAAAAGTGCAGTAGCAGACTACATGCATCTTTTTGAACAGTCATTTGAGGTCCTCACCACCCTGTAGGAGGACCCGAATGTAGAGTGCCTGGAGACAGAGGCGTGTGAGATACAACAAAAATATGACAATTTCAAAGGGACTGCGCAGACGATTGCCCTTACACAGAGGCTCTCACGAATGCAGGAGGCAAAGGAACTCAAGGAACAAGTGGATGCCACTCAGCATAAAAAGGTTGTCTTAAAAGCGTACCTAAAGCCATGGATAGATGAGGCTTATGCGATCACAGCCTCCATTGAAGGAAAGCTCGCGTAACTGCAGGCAGATCAATAGAAGATTCAGGGCAACAGTTCAACAACAGTCACCGAGCAGCGCATGGAAGAAGTCCAGCAGGCGGCAGCTCAGTGCGCTACCGAAGTTGCAGTGATCCAAATGGAGCTGGGATGTCTTCACGCTAAGCTCTACGCACCTACAGAGTGACTCGAGGGTGAGTCATGATGTTTGTGTTGGGGGCCTGTTGGGCGCGGGATCCCCCAAGGGTAGCTTTGGGGCTAAAAGCCATATTTTGGTCATAATTTTGTACTCCAAGTGTAAAGACTCCGCATTTTGTGGTCGTGGAGCACGTAGATGTTAAAGAGTCATAGGGTTGTCTACCCTTATTTTGGAAATGTAATGTCAATTGTAAAAGATCTAAAATAGAGTTAAGCTCTAAGTAGTTAGTGAAATCACTAAATGAATCAATAAAGAAAGATTGAACATGTATGAGAGATAGCTCTGAAGTAGAAGTCTAAGTCTTGGGTCGTAGCATAGGTAGAGGCTCTGCAGCTGAGTGCGCAAAGGCCTAGAAGTCCACAGCTGAGCGAACGGACCCTTGTAATTGAGTGCACAAGGCGAGTCAAGTCTGTAATAGTTGGGAATTATCAATAAAGAGAAGTATTCAACAATTTCTGCGTCATTATTTCCTGTTTATGCATCTGGTTATATTGGGTATGAATTTCACTTATAATGCTTATATGATGCGCGAATATATGTAATTGTGTTGGTTAAGTGAACTCAAGTAAGAACATCTGTTTACACGAAGCTAACTAAGATTTGTTAATAAGACAAGTAAGATACTTAGCGTAGTTTGGGAAATATCGCAGCTCGCTTCCCTAGCGGCACGAAAGTATATCAGCCCCAGGTTAGGGATGCCCGGAAGCCAATTGTACCCTTTCGCGAAGGTAGTGAAGGGTGGAATAGAGGGCTAAGAAAACTGCACAAAGGCAAGTATCATTGGAATAAAATGACATCACATCCATCTCAAGGGTGCGGAAACTTGGTTCCAGCATCCCCCGATATTGCTTCGGGTGAGACTTCAGTCCACGCTCCATGGGCTGATGCCGAAAGGGACAGTAGTGTAAGGATTTGTTTGGATAACTAACGTTGAACCTAGGTCAGGCCCCCACAAGCCAACATAGCATCAAGCCCTTCATAGGTGAGGTACTGTGTGATGTTGCTCCTCTTGAAGTTTTTGATGTATTATTAGGCCAACCATACTTGTCGAAGAAACATGTTGTGCATGAGTCTAGGCCTCACACTGTTATTATTGCTTTGAGAAATAAGTTGTACAAGATACCATAGGTAACACCGCCTACTGGAATTTCTTTGATCACTACGAAACAATGTAGTAAGATCATTTCCTGGACTGGGAAATTTGTTTTCCTTGTGATTTTCCCTCAGTGCAAGAAGAAGATTGTGGCCATGACCTCCAGACAGGGCTCCTCTGCACGACAACAACAAATGGAAAAGGTTGTGGAGGAGTACAGGGACATCTTCACCTCACCCACATGGGTACCTCTACACTGTCAGGTCAAGAACTCCATCGATCTGGCCCCGGGCATGCCGCTACCCAATGGATTGATCTATCGATGCTCTATTCTGAAGAACAATGAAATCAAGAGGCAGATTCAAGAGCTGCGACAGAAAGGGCACATCAGGAAAAGTTCATCACCTTGTCGGAGCTCGATCATGTTGGTATAGAAGAAGGACAAGACCTAGAGACTCTATATTAACTATCGGATGTTGAACAAGATCACTATTCGGAACCGTATCTACTCCCACTGATTGATGACCTTCTGGATCAGCTTAAGGGAGCCAAAATATTTCAACAAGATTGACTTGAAGTTTGGTTATCACCAGTCACAGATCGAACCCTCCAATGTGTGGAAGATTACCTTCAAATCCAAGGAGGGCCTTTTCGAATGGCTAGTCATGCCTTTCAGGTTGATGAATCCCCTCGTTACCTTCATAAGGTTGATGGACAACATCTTGCGACCCTTCACCAAATCATTTATGGTGGTGTATTTGGATGAAATTCTAATATTCATCCAGAGTTGGGAAGAGAACCTCCACCATATTCGATAGGTCCTCCAAACCCAGTGACAACACAAGTTGTGCTAATTTGGAGAAATGCACTTTTGGTATGACTCCTTCACCAGGGACCAGGTTCAATAGAAATTTCCTCACCTCATGGAGGTTCTCGACACAATGGGGACCATTGCTTCATAATAAAAGAGGACTTATTGAGGTGGATATTGGCAGCCACCCACCTATTCAACCTAGACCTCCAGTTGGTTTCATCAATTTCCTTGTTTATAGAAACATTTACTATTTTTAGCAGTTTTTCAGGTCCTAAACTTCCGGAGCAGTTTTGACCCCTTAAATGACATTTGTTTTAGGTCCGCCATAGGCACATACTCACAAAACTATTAAAAATCATGTAGTACTCAAATATATCTTTCCAATGAGGTATTGTACATGCCAAACATAGATAATATGACCAAGTTACGACCCTGAGAAGTTGGTTTCCCAACTAACCCCAACGGGCCCCACAAACTCATGGCGTTCCATCTCTTGGGGTTAGGGTTTTGGTTGTTTAGGGTTTTCCCTGGTTGTTAAATAATAAAAATACCCTTGAGCCTCATTGTAACAAAGTTCAGAGGCATGTAGCCTCCACATATCTTCTCAGAGATAAGCTACCATCGCTCGAGCTAGTTTATTTCCATTTCTGTATGTAAGCATATTTGAGTTCTTTGATATTAATGAAATGGAATTTTATTTCCGCTGCATCTCTGTGTATATGTTTATTTCCATATTTTGTTGTGTTCTTGCATAAGTCTGTATTATTGGGGATCTTTAGCCAAAAGACCAAGTATAGAACGCCACAAGCGATGGCACGATCAAAATTCAAATCTTGTTGCACAAGCAGTGGCAACAGGAGCACCAGTGCTTGGGAGGAATTAAAAGTATCTAGGATGCTCTCATCTAGGACTGAGGGTGACTACATTTGATTATGAGGCTTCCTGAAAAATAAAGCCCTCAATGCAATGATGGGAATTAATTTTGCAGGCGTGGAGCATCCACAAAATAAGCATTGATTTTCTGCATAATTTGAAGAGAATCTGGACATAGTCTAAATAAATTTGAATTTCAAGTCAACTTTTGATTTCACCACCCTTTCAACTTTCAAATTAGATAACGACGTTGGAAAACGGTGGATAACGTAGGTTGGCAAACTGTGGGAGACGAGGATGGCCGACGGAGCTCGCAAGAGGAGATGGGATATGTTTGACTGGTCGGAAAAGGGAGATGGTAGATGTCACTAAAAAACTGAACACAAACATCGAGGTGTTGACCGACTACAATTCTCGGGTGAAAAATCCGCCTGGGTAGACTACTAAAAAAAAACCCAACAAATATGCTATGAAAGTATTGCATGCGTCATTGAACAGTGGGACCCTCATCATAGTCTAAAAAATTGACGCTTTTGTGCTTGGTGCTTGGCGTTGTTGTGCTGCAATCACCTTTGTGGATCGACCACTTCATAACAAAAGCAAAGCTCATGTGTTATATATACCTCTTCAAGCTTGTATAAACTCTAATCACGAAAAGGCAAGTGATAAACAAGGTTTGAAATGGTTTTTAGGATCAACGATGGACGAATTTCCATAATTTCTATCAACCAGATGTGTTGATTACCCAAACAATGTTCGATTCAAGGACAATCATGCGATATTTAGCCAACCCACCCTTTTTGAATCTTTTGCTTCACACTCATCTCTTCAGTAATGGGCTTCTTTGTTTCTCTGTCCCATCTCTATTTCAATTTACGAGGTATGCTATAAAAGCACCACTGTGCTAATTGCATAGGAGGACAAGCGACGACAAAGCCTCACACATGTTGAAAACACTCCTGAAAATGTATAATCCAACTACAAAAAGAATGATTGCGAAATAAGAGGCAATTCCTTTGCACCAATTTGAAGACATATATATATATATATATAGTAATGTGGAATTTATATATTGTTTGTTTAATTTTTAGTCAATATTGAATTAATTCGAGGTCAACACATTACTGAATGTGTTATGAGGGATAATAATAATCAAGAGAGTTACACCCTCATAATGATTGCTAAAACTAAAACCAGTAACAAGCACTTAAAGTGTCATGTTTGATATTTAATTCGAGGTCAACACATTACTTAATGTGTTATGAGGGATAATAATAATCAAGAGAGTTACACCCTCATAATGGTTGCTAAAACTAAAACTAGAAACAAGCACTTAAAGTGTCATGTTTGATATTATTTTTGCTTAACGTAAATAGGGGTTTTTTTTTTATGATTTAATTTTTTAAAGGTATTTATTGTTATCATTTTATTTAAATTTTGGTTATAAATTATTAGAATGATAAATTTTAGTGGCTAAAACTATAAAATTTAAATATATACAAATTAGATGGAATAGCTTTTTTGTTAAAATTCAGGCAACATAATTGTGTAGAGAGGCGGCCCGTATAGGGTATATGTGTGAGTGTTAGATGTGAGATGTTAATAGGGTATATGTGTGAGAGTTAGATGTGAGATGTTATATGTTAGACGTGTTAGATATTTTGTAATTTTTATTTATTTATTGTAATTTTGTTTTTTATTAATAAAATTACAAACAATTTTTTAGATAAAAGAAAATATAATATACATATCACATTAAAATATATAACATATAAACAATACTTATAAATTAACATCCATTTTACCATATAAATTAAAATAATGATTCCATAACCATCTACAAATTTAATTAATAAGTAGATAAAAACTTAATATTTACAATATGACAAGATTTTTAATCATGAATATTACCATGAATATTATTAACTTCTAAATAGCATTTTTTACAATACCATGAGCCAATATAGAGAGGGAGGGAGAGGAGGGAAGAAAATCAAAATACCATGGGCTAATACCATGGTTTATCAATACCATAAGCGATCTAGGCTTTTGATTATTATGTCATGGATCTAGGCTTTTAATTATTTTGTTACAATAACATTGACCAATACCATGGCTTATCAATATCACATGCCCAAAAACCATAGCTTATTTCAAAATCAAAATATTTTACAAATACTTAATTTTAATTTAATTTTATAAAAAAATTTAATTAAATCTAAAAGCAAAAAGGTTATAATTACTAAGCTATATCTAAACCCTCCATCCTCACGACTACTAAAAATATTCCCATAGAGATTAAATCGGGGTTTTAATAAATTAAAAACGAGAATGATTTTAAGCCAAGAGAGAAAGTGAAGTGACTAACAATGATAGAGGAAAGATAATGCATGATTCTTTTAAGTTTTTTTATTATTGTACTTTATTTGACATGATTGATCCAAAATATAGATTTAATATTTTACAACCAATTATTATTATTATTATTATTTAAATTTAGATACTTTCTTAAATACAATACACTAGGATCATATTTAAGAGAGAGAGTGAGATGGAGTGGGAATAGAGTGGGGGAGAGAGACATAGAGGTGGGAGAGACAATGAGAGAGAGGAAGGGGGAGTGAGGAGGGAGAGGGAGGGAGAGAGATGGATTTGTAGGGGGAAAGAGAGCGAGGGAAGAACAAAGACATTGAGATATAGAGGTGCGGCGAGAGACAAGGAGTGACAAGGAAGAGATGAAGATGGAGTGAGGGAGAGAGAAGATGAGGGAAGAGAGAGAAAAGGAGAGGATATAGATAGGGAAAGGAGGGGAAGAGAGAGATAGGGAGACATAAATATGGAAGGGGGATAGAGGGCGACAATGAGAAGGAGAGAGGGAGGGAGATAGTGACAGAGTAGGAGGGTGGAGAGACATAGGGAGGTGGGAGAGAAAGGGAGAGAGAAGAAGGTAGAGAGAGAGGATTTGAGAGAGAGGGGAGAGAGAGGATTTGAGAGAGAGGAGAGAGAGGGGGGGAGAAAGAGATGGAGTTGGAAGGGTAAGAAAGAGATAGAGAGAGAAAGGTGGAGAGGGAGAGGGAGTGACAAGGGAGAGATGGAGAGATGGTGAGGGATAGAGGAGAGAAAGAGGGAAGAGAGAGAGAAGGAGAAGGAGAGAGAGAGGGAGACAAGGGGAAGAGAGAGAGAAGGAGAAGGAGAGGGAGAGGGAGACAAGGGGAAGAGAGAGAAGGAGAAGGAGAGAGAGAGGGAGACAAGGGGAAGAGAGAGAGAAGGAGAAGGAGAGAGAGAGAGACAAGGGGAGAAGAGAGCGAGAGAGAAGAGGAAGAGAGAGAAGGAGTGGAAGAGAGAGAGAGAGAGAGAGAGAGAGAGAGAGAGAGAGAGAGAGAGGGAGTGGAAGAGGGAGGGAAGGAGAGAGAGATAGATATGGAGAGAGAGTGCGTATGTTTTGTGGGTGAGAAGGAGAGACAAGGGGAGATAAATATATAGATGGACGAGGGAGAGAGGGAATAAGAGAGAGACAAAGAGAGGGGGGGAGGAAGAGATATTGATACAGAGAGAGAGAGAGAGAGAGAGAGAGAGGGGAAGAGAGGGGGGGAGAGAGAGAGAGGGAAGAGAGAGAGAGGGAGGGAGGGGGAGAGAGAGATAGATATATATATAAATATGGAAAGAGAGTGTGTTTGTTTGGGGGCTAAGATAGAGAGACAATGGAAATAGAGACAAAGGGGATAGAGATATTGATGGATGGGGTAGAGAGAGAGAGAGAGAGAAGGGGAAGAGATAGAGAGGGAGAGGAAGAGGGAGAGATACATAGATAGATAGATATGGATATAGAGAGTGTATGTTTTCGGGTTGACATAGAGAGATAAAGAAGGAGATATATAGGGAGATAGAGATATAGATGGAGGGGGTGAGAGGAAAGAACACACACACACACACAAAGAGAGAGAGATATGTTTAGGGGGCTGAGATAGAGAGACAAATAAGGAGAGATGGAGGGAAGTATAGATATAGATGGTAGGGAGAGAGAGGGAATAAGATATTTTAGTGTAGTTGTTGGTTTTTGATTCTATTTGACCGCTTGCACTAGATGCATTGATTTCAATGTAGATTTCGAATTCTAATCCTATTTAATACCTTACACTAGATGCATTGATTTCAGTGTAGATGTTGATTTCTACTCCTATTTGATTGCTTGCACTGTATGCATTGGTTTTAGTGTAGATATTATTTTCTAATCCTATTTGATCAATTCCACTAGATGCATTTATTTCAGTGTAGATTTTGATTTCTAATCCTCTTTAATACCTTACAGATGCATTGATTTCAGTGTAGATATTGATTTCTAGTCCTATTTGATAGCTTGCACTGAATGCATTGGTTTCAGTGTAGATATTGATTTTTAATCCTATTTAATTGCTTGCAGTAGATACATTGATTTTAGTGTAGATGTTGATTTCTAATCCCATTTGATTGTTTGCACTAGATGCATTGATTTCAGTGTAGATGTTGATTTCTGATTTGATGCAACTAGATGTATGATGTACATTAATTTCAATGTAACTAGATTAATATGGTGCATTGATTTCAATGTAAGCACATCTCTGCCCCCTCCATCTATATCTCTATCTCCCATTATCTCTCCTTCTTTATCTCTCTATCTCACCCCCCAAACATACACATTCTCTCTCCATATCTATATATCTATCTATCTATTGTTACATTATCACTTTGCACTCAACATTTTTATTTCATCATTCAAGTTACTAACAATCTCTCCCAACTCAACAAACTAAGGTAACTAAGAAATTTAAAATTAAATTGATCAAATTAATGTTAGACATATTTAGCATATTTAAAATGATCAAAATAATTAGATGTTCAACAAATTTTGTATGACTGCACATGATTGAAACCAACCTAGATCCATATTAACCCCGGATCTATTAAGCGACAAGAGGGATCAAATCTCTCAAGGTGCAAACCTTTCCTCAAGTTTTGCACTCAAAAAAGAGGTTTTCTCCTCGAGAGATTTGATCCCTCTCGGTGCTTGATAGATCCTAGGTTAAGATGGATCTAGGCTGGTTTTGAATAAAATTGTATTTTCTTTTTTAAAATGCACTTTTGAATGCATAAATAGCTTCAATTCCCTAAAACACTCCTAAAGCTTTCCAGATTAAACAACTTAAAATTTTGATTCTTAAAAATCTCTGTCAGATTTTGGAATAAATTGTAGGTTTTAACCCCGTACAGAAATTACCTGCACACAAATTCTAAAATGCAGAAAATAAACAATGTGATAGCATAACACATAAAACACATATACACAGAGATTTTCCCCTAGATCCCAAAACTGGGACTACCAGATTGATTTTTCATTATATTCCTTTTAATGTTACAATACATATTTATACATGCCAAAGCATTCAATACCATGGACCGAAAACCATTGCGTCCAAAACCATGGATCGAAAACCATTTTGTCCAAAACCATGTGCGAAAATCATGCACACAACCATAGGTAGGTCCACCCAACCTAACATAGGGTCCAAAACCAAAAAATTTCGGGGCGGTGCCTCGGACCCCATAGAGTGGGGTTACTTGCACCCCTCAAACCCCCTGTGACTCCCCTCGCTACGCAATCGACGCAATGAAGGGGGGGCTCTGCTCCCCTTCTAACCCCCGGTTAACTACGTGGGCTAGTTGTGGAAAAAATATAACACAACCCAACATTCTCCCACTTGTTGTTTTCTTTCCACAGGGGGCCACAAGAGAGCTTAGTCATTTATCCATCCCTGCAATGCCCATTGTTTCTCTACACCAAGAGAACTTCTCAGAGCTCACATATTTTGTCAATGCATCTACAGTATTCTTCAAAGTGTCCAACTTTACCAGCAACACCTTTTTGTCTTCTATCATATCCCTCACAAAGTGATACTGAACATCAATGTGCTTTGTATTTAAATGATATGTAGGGTTCTTTACCAAGAAAATTGCACTTTGGCTGTCACAGTCTATCTTTATAGCTCCATGTACTAACCCCATATTTGAACACAATATCTGCAACCAAACTGCTTCCTTGCTTGCATGAGTGGTTGCCATGTATTCTGCCTCTGTAGTTGATAGTGCCACTACATATTGTTTCTTACTCATCTAACTGACTGCACCTCCAAATAGGTTAAACACATACCCACTTGTAGATCTTCTCTAATCCATATTTCCAGCCCAGTCTGCATCAACAAAGCCACAAATATCCAACACTTTGTCCAATCCTGGTCTTTCTTGGTAGCACAAACCATAATCACTAGTGCCACGCAAATACCTGAAAACCCGCTTCACTGCTTTCTAGTGCTCCTTCCTTGGTTTTGACATAAACTTGCTCAATACTCCCACTGCATGTGCAATGTCTGGTCTAGTACAGACCATCATATACATCAAGCTACCGACTGCACTTGCATATGGAACACGGGACATGTCCTCTTCCTCTTCTTGTGTCTTGGGACACTGTTCAGCAGATAACTTTACACCTACAGGAATAGGAACCTTTCACCGGTTTACTATACTTCATATTAAACCTCTGCAATATTGTCTCAACATACTTCCTCTGGTTTAATTAGAGCTTCCTCTTTGTCTGATCTCTTTTAATTTCCATGCCCAAAATATAGTTTGCAGCGCCAAGATATTTCATGTCGAATTTGGAGGACAAATGGGTCTTCAAATCCTGGATAATTTCTTTGTCATTTCCAACCAGCAACATATCATCCACATACAAGACCAGATAAATAGCACGGCCACCAATTAATTTAAAATAAACACAGTGATCTTCTTTGCTTCCAGTGAAGCCAAGTCCCCGTATAAATGTATCAAATTTCTGATACCACATCCTTGGTGACAGTTTTAACCCATACAAAGACTTCTTTAACTTGCATACCAGTTCTTTCTTACCCTTCACCGCAAAGCCTTCAGGTTGCTTCATGTAGATCTCCTCTTCCAGATCCCCGTGAAGAAATGTTGTCTTCACATCCATATGTTCTACCTCAAAATCAAAAGCAACAACAACAGATAAAAGTAATCTAATAGAAGTTACCTTGGCAACAGGAGAAAAGACATCACCAAAATCAATTCTCGACACCTGGGAATAACCTTTTGCTATGAACCGAGCTTTGTATTTCTCCACCTTTCCTTCTACATTTGTCTTCTTCTTGAACACCCATTTGCTGCCAATGGGTTTCTTTCCAGCCGGCAACTCCACCAGATCCCAAGCCTCATTTTTGTGCAAAGATGCCATTTCATCAACCATGGTTTCTTTCCAAAGTTTTCCATCCTCTGAATCTACTGCTTCCTTCACAGTTCTAGGATCATCATCAGTAATAGATAAATCAAAATTTGAACAGAAAGCATATGGACTATACCTTTTTGGCTGCCTTCTTCCTCGAATTGATTTTCTCACCCCCGAAGTTTGTGGCTCTTCATCTTCTAATTCCTCCTCTCTTGTAGAGTCTGATTCTTCCTCCTTTAGCTCAAACCCTATCTTCTCAGGTTCCTTTGGTTGGACTTCATGTTTAATAACATCTTTCACCTCTCTGAACACCACATCTCGGTTGTACACAACCTTCCTTGTTACTAGGTTCCAAAGCTTATAACCATTTAAACCATCCTTATACCTAATAAAGATGCACTTTTCAGAATTATTATCCAACTTGGTCCGTTTCTCCTTTGGAACATGTACATATGCATCACATCCAAATACCCTCAGATGTGAAAGAGAGGGTTTCTTACCAGTCCATACCTCTTGTGGAGTCTTATCCTCCAACGCTGATGAAGGTGATCTGTTGACCAGGTAACATGCTGTCTCCACTGCCTCTGCCCAGAATTCCTGTCCTAACCTGGCACCACTGAGCATGCTTCTTGCCCTTTCCATCAACGTCTTGTTCATTCTTTCTGCAACTCCATTTTTTTGAGGTGTATATGAAGTAGTCTTTTGCCGTGCTATACCACACTTCTTACAGAATTCTTCAAATTCCTTACTGCAAAACTCTCCACCGTTATCTGTCCTCAGCACCTTTATATTCTTCTCTGTCTAGTTTTCCACCAGAGCCTTAAATTCTTTAAACCTGTCAAAGACTTCAGATTTCTTCTTAAGGAAATATATACATGTATTCCTTGAAAAGTCATCTATAAATGATACATAGTACATAGACTTACCTAGTGATGGAACCTTCATAGGTCCAAACACATCACTATGCACAAGCTCTAATATATGTTTTTCCCTCTTACCACCAGAGGGGAAACTCACCTGATTCTGCTTCCCATATACACAATTTTCACAGAAATCAAATTCCAGAGAGCTATTACTCATATCTTCTACCATACCTTTACCATGAAGTATTCGAAGGCCATTCTCTCCAGTATGTCTAAGCCTTTGATGCCACAACATGGTCTTCTCTCTAGAGACCACTAGATTTTCTGCTCTAGTTTCAGGAACCACAGAACTGTTGCACCCATCAGCAACCATGCTACTTTGCAGCTTGTATGGAGTTCCAATCCGAACTCCCCTCATCAATACTAGTGCTCCCCGAACCATCTTGTAGGTATCCTTCTCGAACATTGTTTTTACACCTGCATCATCCAACTTGCTTACCGAAATCAGATTTCTGGCCAATGCAAGAAAATGTAGAACACGCGGAAGTGTTCTAACCCTTCCACCTTGCAACTTCAGCTTTACTTTTCCGCGACCAATGATTCTATTCTTCCTATCATCCCCTAAGAAGACATCACCACCATCGTATTTCTCATACTCGCAGAACCACTCTCTATGGGGAGTGAAGTGAAAGGATGCACCTGAGTCAATCAACCATGTCTCATGATCTACATGTGTACTTGAAGAAGCCAAGTACACATCCCCACCTTCATCTGAGGTGGTTTTCGCCTTTGTAGAAGGAGCATCATCAGATACCTTTCCTTTATCAGGAGCTTTAGATTTACAGTCCCTTTTGTAGTGCCCTTCCTTTCCGCATTTCCAACACACCACCTTTACAGGTTTTCCTGGAGATTTAGATTTCCCTCTAGATTTAGATCTCCCACTCAATGACTTATTTTTTTTATGTTTTGGGATCGTCCTTGTACAAACAAGGTATCACCATTCTAGCTCTCCATATTTTTCCATCTTATCTCCTCCGTCAGCAAGGATGAGACTATTTCATCAAACTGCAAGGTAGTTGCATTGCTACCTACTGCAATAACCAGACTATCCCACAAATCTGGTAGAGAACACAACAAACTAATGCACTTATCTTCATCTGAAATTTTAATATCAACAGATGCTAACTGACTTACCACAGTATTAAATGCGTTCAGATGCTCTGTCACCGAGTCTCCATCTTTCATCCTCAGGTTATACAACTTTTTTCGCAATAACAGTTTATTCACCAGAGACATAGATTGGTACAAAGTCCCTAACTTGTCCCACAAAGCCTTCGCCGTAGCTTCCCTTGATACATTCAGCAATACTAAATCTGAGACACATAATCGTATTGTGCTCTTTGCTTTCTGATCCAACTTCTTCCATTCTTCATGGGACACTCTTGTTGGTTTAGTACCCGGATCTACTGTGATCCACTGATCTTTATCCACCAACAGATCTTCCATCTTGAGTTTCCACAACTCAAAACTCTAACTATTAAATTTCTCGATCTCTATCTTTCCACTACTCGCCATCTTCTTTCACCACTAGAATCGATATCGCAGATCTCCCACTGAACAGGGTCTACCACAGGCTCAATCGAAACCCCTCAGCAACAAAGGTGTCCCCTTGAAGCCAAAACAACTCTGATACCAAATGTAGGTTTTAACCTCGTACAGAAATTACCTGCATACGCATTCTAAAACATAGAAAATAAACAATGTGAGAGCATAACACATAAAAAACATATACACAAAGTTTCTCCCCTGGATCCCAAAACCGGGACTACTAGCTTGATTTTTCATTATATTCCTTTCAATGTTACAATACATAGTTATACATGCTGAAGCATCCAATACCATGGACCGAAAACCATCGCGTCCAAAACCATGTGCGAAAATCATGTACACAACCATAGGTAGGTCCGCCCAACCTAACATAGGATCCAAAACCAAAATTTTCCGGGGCGCTATCCCGGACCCCATAGAGTGGGGTTACCTGCACCCCTCAAACCCCCTGTGACTCCCCCCGCTACGCAATTGAAGCAACGAAGGGGGGGAAGCGAGGGTCAGAAGTGGCTTGTTCAAAAAAAGTGCCTATTCAATCGACTTGATGAACTAACTACCCGGAAAAGAGGAGACCTCATGTTCAGTCCATTTGGCCGATTTAAGGCACATTTGCTATACCGTCAGCGTGCACGTGCAAGCCATCCTATGAAAAGCAACCATTACAGCCAGAAACTCCCCGCAAAGGTTGGGCTGAGCCATATCTCTCTTCTTCCGCTTTCCTGACCTGCGCCTCCGGCCGTGAACTGAACTATTGAAACAAACTTCCATTCCATAGACCGTCACCATCGACCACTCCAGGGGAGAACTGCTACTTTCTTTTTCTCCTGCTCTCTGATCCGCCTCCTTCTGTCGAGCCAACTCGAGCCTATCTTATTGAAAGCGAGGACCTTGCCCGATGCGGACAAGCGACTACGTTCCTTCTTTCGGCTCTGCCCCCCTTCTAACCCCCCGGTTAATTACGTGGGCTAGTCGTGGAAAGAATATAACACAACCCAACATACATTAACTACAAAAAATACCAAAAAAAAACATTTTATTTATTGATTAAACTCTACAGTAAAAAGAATTACAATTTTAATTATTATGATTACTAAAATCTTAAATCATAAAATATTTAATATTACAGTCAAAGGAACTTAGCTCACGTGGTATGATTCACGATTCTGTCCCAAGTTACACTATGCCCAGTGAAATGTAATCATATATATATATATATATATATATATATATATATATGCAACATTGTTGCTTAGTACCTGCTTCTTATGTAAAAAGTAATTGATAACTACTTTAGATTAATTTAAACGTTTAGAGTTAAAAACCTTCAAAAGCATGTAATTGATAGTTACTTTAGATTAATTACATCGTAAGGTGTTTCCATTTGAGAAGAACTCCCCAGTTGCCACTTTGCACTCTTTTGCGGCATCAGATTCATTGTTAGACGATTGAGAGTTCTTCCACCCTTAGATCTCACTTTTTTAACTGTCAACCAAATCTTGATTTGTAAAGCCAAATAATGGAACAATTAGGGGACAATTTAGGTCAAACAATGGGCCCTCGAAGCTCCTTGAAATGTTGTGTTTTCCGCAGTAGTAGGGTGTTGTATGCTATTGGATGTAAAGCCATCACGTCTTCCTCATAATTTTCCTATCTTTTTTAATCCGGAGATCATTGGTGAAAACCCGTGCGCGCAGGATGAAACCTTGAACCCCAAATTTTGTGATCGCCCAATGTTCCGACACCCTTCATTCTCTGTATTTGGCGGCTTTATAATCTCGAACTTCTAGGCAAGTCCTATGCCCTTTGTGCATTTTCAGGCGGTTGGCCTCCCATTGTTTGTTTCGTGTTCAATTCTTGTAACCCTACATTCACCTCTGCGATTTCCTTTCTCACTGAAGAAGAAGAATTATGGGATTGATGGTCTCGTGCGCCCAATGGATGGAGGCGGTGAGTCTGGACGTCATCAGGGTCGTCCACCTTAGTGGCCAAGTGGACGAATTTTCGACGCCATTTATCGCCAAGCGAGTGCTGCAAAACCACCCTTGCCATTTTATCTATAGCTTGCATGATCTGTATGAAGTTAGCTGCCCACCATTGCAACCCATAGGTGAGCTCTACTTTCTCTTGTCGCTCTTGGCCCTCCAGTCGGTCAAGACTTTGGTGGCCTTGGTGGTGAGGTTGTATGTTGCTGCTAGAAAGGAGGCATATGGGGCGGCGCAACGATGGAGGAGCGGGGATTCGACCTCTGGTCTGCTAGCTGAGAGCTTGGTGCCTAGGTGTGATGATTTGGAGGTGAAAACATCTCTTAACGTTTCTACGACTTAAAATTTTCCTTTTCGGTTTTAAGTTCGATTAATGAGAACTGTGATGTATATTCAAATACACATGGGAAAGCTAGCAAACCTAACTCCTATTCTTCTTGGGGCAAGATGAAAGACTTTGTAGGAGATGTGGAAAGGAGAACTTCTTATTGATTCTTGGCTTGCCACAAACTATTTTGGAAATCAACAAGATCTAATACAAATTTCTCGATAGGTTCCTCATTTCAAATTATTTTCTCAACCCTCAAACTATCTCACAACGAATTGTCTAATCATCTCCCAATTTTTCTTAAATCGTCTGTCGATTCAAATAAACATTCACACCCACTTTGTTTCAACCAATATTGGTTTTCTAAAGAGGATTTTAAAAATATGGTCGAAGACACATGGTCACACTTACATCCTACACTTAAGTAATATGATATAGTAATTAACTTATACATGTAATACAAAAATCAGAAACTTGAAAAAAATCAAAGAAATAACTAAGAGTAAAAACAGGAGTGAAGGAAACTGATAAATAAAATGTTTTATTTTAAAATTTAAAATGGGTAACTACATATGTATACATGTGAATGATACATGCTAGCATGAATATTTTAGATAAAAGTAAATTATAATTTTGAATGGGTGAGATGAATGGCATAAGCCACAAAGGCTATAAAAAGAGGGTTTGGGATTAAAAAAAATAAAAATACAAATTTATACATCCTAATGCTACATGGATGTCATAATGACAAATGAATTTTGATTAATATTGTTGAAAGTTAAGTTAATTGAGTATTATAGAGAAATGTGATATTATCAAGTTTAACATCCATAAATCATGGAGAAAAATTAAGAATGTGAATCTTAACTCAATTTCAATTGTGAAATAAAATAGCAGTTGTGGAATGAAAATAACAATATACACCTAGTGAGATATAGTAATTAACTTGTACATGTAACACAAAAACAAGAAACTTTAAGAAAATCTAAGAAATACCTAAAAGTAAAAATAGGAGTTAAGGAAGCACATAATAAAATGGTTTATTGAGCGAGGGCTCATTCTACAACCCAACTGTAGACGCCAAAAAACTAGGTCTAGAAACTCTTTTAATAATGTTTTTTTTGGAAATAGGCATTTAATGTGCATGTAATGAAAAATAGAGCGCCATGTAATATCTTGTTTGCTTTTACATATGTAGCTTCCATTTATTAGCCTGCATTAATCAACTCACCATCCTTAGACCATTCAGTAATATGTTTTCATTTTACACTAATAAATTTACAAAATTCAAATTAAAAAATCTCAACATTCAAAAAGAAAAATTGAGTTATAAATTGTCAGTTTGCACATTTAAAATTATATCATAACTACAATAAGCATAGTATCATCATAGATAATATGATCATATGAGAAATTGTCACATAATGAATTGAAACTTTGAAAATGTCATTACTTAAAAGCTTTCATTCATGCACTATGCATGTATTACTAGAGGAAGAAGACATTGAAACACAAACATCTGAATATAACTCATGATTTCCACAAGATGAAGACAATGGGACACAACAAATAACTGAACTAGAAAATAAAGCTCACTTATTGTCAAGGTGTTTCCTCCATGTTGGCAATCGCTTGGAAGCTTACCTGAACTAGTATGTGTGAAGGACTTTACATTGAGATATCAATATTTGTTAACCAATCATTTGCATCAAATGGTTTTGTATGCAAAGAGTCCTAGATGATGCATTGGACCCATGGTTTTTTAACTGAATTTATTCATTGAGAACTTGTGTTCCCTTTCCTTTTATATACCAAGGAAATTAGTGGGCATAAATGTTCTGATCAGAGAGATATCTTCATTGGCATTATTTGATTTCCAATATTTGTGCTTCAATGTGTTTCTTGGGATCCTAGTGTATAATCTACTTACTTGTATCAATAACTTAATTTAGCTCATGTCTCGAATCATTCTTCAGTTTTATAAAAGTCAACATACCCCCCCTTCTCACAGTTTAATGGCATATCCAAACTATACATTCAAACTATGGAATTTGGATATGTAAAGCATCACATGAAGGTATGAAATATTGAACAAATCAATAACATCATAAATATATGGAAAATTGAAATTGAAATAATGAACATATAAGACTTGAGGTATTTGCAAGGAAATTCTTCTAAAGTGGATTTGGCACAATCTCTCATTATATTAATTTGACTTGCAAAGGAATGAATATAGACTATAACACATTAACATAACACATTTGCAAGGAAATTCTTGTAAGTGGATTTGGTAACAATTTGTCATTATATTTTATTTCACTGGCATAAGAGTCAATATAGACTATACTACATTAACATAATGTGTTACTTCACTAGTATTGGAGTCAAATGTGTCACTTGTTATAGAAGTTAAATACAAAATATAGGGATGCTACATTACAACAAAACATTTTTCCCCAGATTGTCTTTTAGACTACCTACACTTGTCATCTGAACATCACACCTTAGATATTGTAAATCACATTGAAACTAGAATGCTTGTGTGGAATCAAGAACTTCCTTCAAAACACACATGGAAAATATAGCAAACCTAAAAGTCTTCTTGGGGCAAGATGAAAGACTTTGTAGGAGACGCGGAAAGGAGAGAACTTCTTGTTGATTGAGCACAAAGTCTTCTACTAGCCTTGAAGCATAGGTTTCCTAACTTTCCACAAACCACTTTGGACATCAACAAGATCCAATACAAATTCTTCAATAGGATCCTCATTTCAAATGATTTTCTCAACCCTCATACTATCTCACAACAGATTGTCTAATCATCTCCCCATTTTTCTTATATCATCTGTCGATTCAAATAAACATTCAACACCCACTTTGTTTCAACCACTCTTGGTTTTATAAACAAGATGGTCAAGGAAACATGGTCACACTTACATCCCTCATGCTTGAACTCGGATATGGCTCAATTTGCAAAAACCATTTCCAGACTAAAACGGGTCGTGAAAGGATGGTTTCAACATCATAAAGACAATTAATTAGTTTATTTAAATGAAGTGGAACATTACATAAAATCATTATATATTAATTCCAATGGGGTCTTCTCGAAGGATGTACTAACCACTCTTAGAAAACAGGAACAAGAGAGATATGGTCTTCCTAACAAAGAAGATAATGAATGTCACCTTAAAAGTAGATATGTGTCGATTAGTGAGGGTGACAAAAATACTAAGCTTTTCTATTGCATAGAACAAGGTATTCTTTATGAAAAAAATATGACAAAAAGGTAGTTTAAAATCGAAGGGTTGTGAATGTTACAGAGATGATAATACTCCCCACTAGCATAAAATAATTTACAAAATTGTAGGAAAAAGGACCAGTAGCATAAAATAATTTACAAAATTGTGGGAAAAAGGAGAACTATGTGTCAGAAAGAAACAAAATTGTCGTAAAAGTTGTCATAAATTCAAAACCAATGAGAGGTGATCATAAAATGAAATAAATAGTACTAACCCTATTTTAAAATAAAAATTTCATGTTGCTTTTTTAATCAATTTTTGTTCAGTAGTTAAGGTAATTTCGAAAGAAAAATAAAAATAAAAATAATCTTATGTTAAAATAATAATTTTATGTTATTATTATTATTTTTAATTAATTTTTGTTGGGTAGTTTTGAGTTGGCCAAGTTATAGGTGGTTGGTGGTTGATTGGATTTTGTGAATAATTAATGTCTTCAACCATGTAGAGGGTTCTTCACCATGTAAACTATTGCAATGGTTTGTTGCAATTGTCAATATAAATCGATGATATATACAAGAAGTTATAAAACAGATTAGAATTTTGGCCACCAGGAGATGTAAACCTTGTACTGTTGAGAGGGCAATGCTAAAATAGTTTGTTGTTAGTTTCAGTGCAATTCAAAATGTTTCTTTATAATTTTATAAATGAATGTTTCTTTACAATTTTAGAAATGATGTTTTTAGATGAAACATTGGAGATATTGAACATCATCAACTGCACTGCACTAGAGTTTCCCATGAATGTTGCAGATTTTACACCAAAAGTTATGAATAACTGAGAGATGATGTCTGGCTCATTTTCATCTAATACATGGTGATGTGTGAAATTTGTGAGGTAGCGATGAAATTTTAGATTTGGAAAGATAGCCATCATATTGTTCATGAATTAATATTATTTTATTTACTACCTGTATTTTTTCAAAATATATCAAATATTTGCTATTAGAACTTGAAAGACCATCTTTGAAGATTAAGAGGCAATCTATGTTGGAAAGGTTATAGAATCTGTCAATTTGGCATAATGTACATGGTTTCTCTTTATCTTCTAGCTTTGAATGTCATTTTGTTTACTAATTTTTATCTTCAATCATTTTTTATATGGCACCGTTCTTCTGGAATGTATGCCTTACGGCGTTTCATTTGCAACATTTGGTGCAATTACTAGTTTAAATGTTTACAGAATTAAAAACCTCCAAAATCATGTATATATAAAGTATGCTACATAATAATCATAAACCCCAATTTAAAATAGCCTAACATATAATATCATATTTATATCTCTTAAAATTAAATTAATATTATTAATAAATTTATTATAAATAATATTATTAAAAGTAATTAGTAATAAAATTTTTATTATTATAAATAATATTATTAATAAAATTGATTATAATAATAATATTATCAAACAAGACATAGAGTAAGATTATAACGGCTAGTTTGACTCAAGAATAATTATAAATATTAATAAAATAAAAATTATTCTATAACAAGAAATAATTTATAATTATAAATTATTTAAAATAAATTTATTATAAATAATATCTATTATAACATTTATAAGAAGAAATCATTCAAAATAAATTTATTATAAATCATATTATTAAAAATAATTAGTAATAAATATTTTTATTAATATAAATATTATTATTTCAATCAAGGGATAGCACAATATTTGAACCCCAAGACTTTGTTCCGTGAGAATTCATTTCGACAGCGTTGCCATTTAAACTACCCCAAACAAACATACATTTGATAATATTATTATTATAATTTATTTTATTAATAATATTATTTATAATAATAATTTTTTATTAATTATTTTTAATAATATTATTTATAATAAATTTGTTTTGAATAATTTATAGTAATAAATTATTTGTTACTATAAAATAAATTTTATTTTATTAAATTAATCACCGTTCTTGAGTTAAAATAGTCATTATAATCTACTATATGTCTTGTTTGGTAATATTATTATTATAATTAATTTTATTAATAATATTATTTATAATAAATTTATTTTTGAATAATTTAGAGTAGTAAATTATTTCTTAATATAGAATAATTTTTATTTTATTAATATTAATAACGGTTCTTGAGTTAAACTAGCCATTATAATCTAATGGCTAGCTAGCTTTTCTTTACATCTATTTATTTCCATGTCTAGATCGAGTTCCCCATCTTGTGATTTTTACCAAAAAAAAATTTGTCAAAATATTATGCATTAGAGAAACCTGAATTCAAAAAATATATCACTGACCATATTTATTGTCTTGTACAGTTTTATTAGTAAAACAATACATATTAAAAATAAATATTGAAAAATTGAAGTGTAAAAATAAATTACAAAGCATAAATATCTAGATTTGATAGTTGTACTCTTTATTAAATGTTACGACACTTCGTTTAATACTTCATACAATGACAAATTATTTTCATATATATTTAGATTTGATAGGTGTACTGTTTATTAAATGTTATGACACTTAGTTGCATACAAGATTTTTTGAGTTTTTGTTTTTTAAATAATATGTTTTTTTTAACAATTCAATTTGAAATGGAGTCCTCTAACGAAGCAGAGGAATTGCCCAAACAACCAAAAATAGCCAAAATTCATTAGTCATTTGATGTAAATAAATCATGAATTCAAATTTCAAAAATTTCAAAATTCATTTTTAATTTTCAAAATATTTAATTTTTTCAAAACATTAATAAACTTTATAAAATCTATTTAAAAAATTCAAAACTATTTAAATATAAAGAAAAAAAAAAAAAAAAAACAAAAACAATATAACTCGCTTTCCACAAATATAATAATATATATTTAATAACATTTAAATCCCTCCTTATATTTTAAATAGTAATCATAATCGCTGAAGTTGCAACTTCACGCAATGTAAAAAAGCAATATCTTAAACTATGGCATTATATTCACACTTAAAGGACTCTCGCTATCATATTCGACATTAAGTGTTTTATAAAATAATTTTTTTTTAAGTTTCTAATATGTTTATTTTAGTTGTTATTATAATAATTCAATAAATCCTTTTCTTACCTGGGCAATAGTAAGACTCATTCCTATAAAGTCTACTATATATTGATACCCTATTCATATCGTATACTACTTTTAATATAGGTTAAATATTAGTAGAGAATTTCCCCCTTTCATGACTAATTTAAAGAGATCTAGTATACATAATATAACGATAATTAAAATTATTTTAATCCTTTCATTTTATAATATTATCCATAGATCTACTAATTTTACATTAATTTATAAAAATTCCCTTTTTCCATGAATAATATGAAAGGATCAAATAACATTTTCCATGAATAATATGAAAGGATCTAATATATAATATAACGATAAGTATGATCATTTTAATCTTTAATTAAAACTAACACTATAATATTATTATAATAATATTATAATATTAATTATTAGTTATTATTATCCCGCGTGCTGCTCACTCACCTTCCTCCTTGACTCGGCGCCTCCCGCTCTGCAATTCCTAAACTCTGCAGCTCGCCACCCAGGTACAATTCGGACGAACCTCCGACTCTGTTAATTGACATTTGGTGGTCCCAACAAGCATTTCTATTGCGAATTTGGTGGTCCGAAAGTGGTTCTTCAAACATCGAGGGTTATCAAATTGTATCGGTCATTGTAGTTCTGCGACCCGGAATTATGCACTTGCCGGATGCCAAATTGAGGTTTTCTCACGGATATTCTAGCGGGAGTTGAGGCGATCAGCAGAGAATGCCAGAGGTATGTAACGATTCCTAAATTTTGGGGCTCAGGGTTTTCTTTTTCTCGCGTCTCTGTGTGGAAAGGAGGGTTGGGGCATATTTGCGGTAGTAGGATGTATAATGTTGGGGATGGGATTTGAAAAGAGGGCGCTATAATTCTTCTGGATTAATTTCGGTGGAATATTGAGAAGGGTATTTGATGTATTTCGTGAATTAGAAAATAGGGTATTCGTTAGTGTAAAAATGACTACGCATTAGGAAGAAACGGGAGGGTATCATGAGCTTGTCATATATTGACACAGCGTAGGCAATTTTGATTCTTTGTATTCTCGTGCTTTTTGTTTTGAAGAAGCATTTCAAATCGTATGAGTGGTTGTTCTTGTTTTATTTACTGGTTTTTTTTTGTTGTATCCGCAGATTGATTTGTTTTCCCTAGCTCCTATTTGACAAATAGTCATTCTTCGCGTCCTCTGTGGTCGAGAAACCCCAGAGACCTTGGCTCTGGATTCATTAAGAAGGAAGCGAAAAAGATCTTGCCATTTTGGAACAGAGAGCTCGTCTATGTGATGATGGTGCATCTTCCACATCATTGGCCACACACCTTTCTTTCCAACAACAGAGGAAGCGGAGGAAAGAAAAGATGAGGGACGAAGAATTGGGTTCCCGGCATCTGCATCCTACAGCAGCTGCTACTGCTCCTCCAAGGAGTTGTTTACTGCTCCTCCAAGGAGTTGTTTACCAAATTCACCAGGACGAGGGTTAAAGAGAAAGGTTGGATGCATTGATCATGCTACTCGGACTGGCAGGAAGCGGAAGCTTGAAACTGATTATTCTTTAGGCCTAGAATTGGGACGAGGCAAATTTGGTCTGGTAAGAATATGCAAGAGCAAGGCTACTGGAGAAGAGCTGGCCTGCAAGACTCTGCCCAAAAAGACTGAAGAAAACGTGCATAAGGAAGT
The DNA here is from genome assembly GCA_031772625.1 of Pinus tabuliformis. Lineage (NCBI taxonomy): Eukaryota > Viridiplantae > Streptophyta > Pinopsida > Pinales > Pinaceae > Pinus > Pinus tabuliformis. The sequence goes on along the minus strand of CM062818.1, from coordinate 205,167,874 downwards.
TGAGATTATGCAGCATCTTTCAGGCCATCCCAGTGTTGTCACACTCCAAGCCGTGTGTGAAGATGCAGAATCTTTGCATCTTGTGATGGAATTATGCTCTGGTGGACGCCTGATCGATGAGATGTCTAGGAATGGATGCTACTCTGAGCACTAGGCTGCTAAATTGATCAAAGAATTAATAATGGTCATTAAGTACTGCCATGAGATGGGCGTCATCCATCGAGATATAAAGCCTGAGAATATTCTTCGAACTAGTACAGGACAACTGAAGCTAGCTGATTCTGGCTTGTCCATGCGGGTTGCAAAAGGTATTTATTTCTGAGCTTCATTGTAATCAACCCTGTCTCTCATTTTAGTAAACACATAATTTTATGACATCCAGACAAGGGCATTATTATTATTATTATTATTATTATTATTTTTCACTGCTGGTTCACGGATACCATGGTCAGTGGTCCGCTACGTCCAGGATCGGAAGTCTCTAGGGTGGACCCCACCCGAAGGGGGTCACACCCCTCGGCCATCACAGACCTAACCCCAAGAGCTTTCGGGTTTCGATCCTGTGACCTCCCATTGGCAAGGTCCCGGCTTGACCGATTGAGCTAACCCTTGGGGCTATACAACAAGGGCATTATTATCATTATTAAATAACCATGGATTTATGTTGACTTATAGTTCATTAACATCACTTGTATTTATTCTAACAGGACAAAACTTATCAGGTGTTGTGGGAAGCCCTGCGTATGTTGCTCCTGAAGTTTTGGCAGGGACCTATTCAGAAAAGGTTGATGTGTGGGCTGCTGGTGTCCTCCTGCATGCACTGTTGATAGGTGTATTACCATTTCGTGGGGAATCTGTTGAAGCCATATTTGAGGCAATAAAACGAGTCCAATTGGATTTTCATTCTGAAAAATGGCAGTCTATCTCAGGACTAGCAAAGGATTTGTTATCAAGGATGCTTTCCAGGGATGCTGGAAAGAGACTTTCTCCAGAAGAAGTTTTGAGTAAGTAAAACTATTGTACTACCAAGAATTACATATTTTGTATGCGGTGTCTTGTATTTTTTGCTAAGATGCAATTATGCACATATGAATTTTATGATCATATCTTTTGTTGCTGCTGCAGGCCACCCTTGGATCATGTTTTACACAGAATCTAATATAAAGGTGCGATCAAGCAGTTCAAAAAGGAAAAAACATACCTATCCTGTCAAGGATGAATGGTCAGAATCCCTGCCTTCACTATCTCCACGTACAAGGGAGAGGAGAGCACAGTTCATAAATTCAATTCTGACAGAGCATGGAGAAGATGAATCTTTGTCTGGGGATTTGCTCTCACGTCCAAAGCAACCAGAGTATGATATCCAAGCAGCAGGGAAATATGACCTTGTAGATGCTCTTGCATCTGCTATCTCCAGGATAAGATTATCGGAACCCAAAAGGAGCAGATTGTGTACCACTACATATCATGTTCCACAGCAGTGTTCATCTAATCTAAAAAGCAGCTTGTGTACAGCATTTTGAAAAACATGCTGACTGTTACTGACTGGCAGTGCTCATTAATTACTGATTTTACGGCCCAAAATACTTTGACATTTCAAGAGTGACTGATAACATGAGTCATGCCATACACTGACTGAAGTAAGCGTTGCAGCAGCTGCATTTTGAAGATTAAAACTGATCTGAACATGAAATGACTCCATTGTTTGTGCCAGCCTAATTTGCAACTTCCTATGGTGATCAGCAATTCTAATATCTTTTTATGTACAGCTTCTAAAAGATTAGTTTGACTATCTGTATATATTGGGCTTCCCAATGAAGATGGAAAATGCAAGATATTAGAATTGCATTTTCTGTAAAGCATAACAATATCTTCTATAACAATTTTTGGTGAAATACTGTTATTTCAAACTAAATTGCTCTTGTTTGTGTTTTAAGTCCTCATTTGAGGTAAACGATAGTACACTCTATGACGTGCATTGAGCATTTTAGCAAATTTGGAGGAAAAAAGAATTGCTCAGGACCAGATAATTAATAGAATCAAAGTCATTAATGAGACATCTGTCATTTTTCATGATACATCTAAGCTTTTGACATTTCTGTGTTGCCTTGCAATTGGAAATCATTGCAAAGTTCAAACAGTTTAATATCTTATCCCTTGCATCTACAATTACTTGTTTACAATGAACAACCATTCTTTGGATTTAAATCCTTTGAACAAATGTTCCTTTTTTTATAATAACTATAGTTTGCTAGGCCTCGTTGAAAATTTGAACTAGGGGCTCCATTTGTAAATGAGATAGCAACACTCATAATTAACGCTGAGTGAAACACCATCCCTGACAAAATTGTTTCTTTGAGTTCATGTCCAGTGAACAAGTGTTTGTCGCATTTGTTGTCAATTCATTGCTCACTAAGGGAATGTTTTTTTCACATCAAATGCCTACCTATGGAATGAAAATTGCCCATGAGTAGCATTTCGGAATGTTCAACATTCATGCAAAAGATGAGTGTTATCTGGGGATTTGCTCTCACGTGCAAAGCAACCAGAGTATGATATCCAAGCAGCAGGGAAATATGACCTTGTAGATGCTCTTGCATCTGCTATCTCCAAGATAAGATTATCGGAACCCAAAAGGAGCAGATTGTGTACCACTACATATCCTGTTCCACAGCAGTGTTCATCTAATCTAAAAAGCAGCTTGTGTACAGCATTTTGAAAAACATGCTGACTGTTACTGACCGGCAATGCTCATTAATTACTGATTTTACGGCCCAAAATACTTTGACATTTCAAGAGTGACTGATAACATGAGTCATGCCATACACTGACTGAAGTAAGCGTTGCGGCAGCTGCATTTTGAAGATTAAAACTGATCTGAACATGAAATGACTCCATTGTTTGTGCCAGCCTAATTTGCAACTTCCTATGGTGATCAGCAATTCTAATATCATTTTATGTACAGCTTCTAAAAGATTAGTTTGACTATCTGTATATATTGGGCTTCCCAATGAAGATGGAAAATGCAAGATATTAGAATTGCATTTTGTATAAAGCATAACAATATCTTCTATAACAATTTTTGGTGAAATACTGTTATTTCAAATGAAATTGCTCTTGTTTGTGTTTTAAGTCCTCGTTTGAGGTAAACGATAGTACACTCTATGACGTGCATTGAGCATTTTAGCAAATTTGGAGTAAAAAAGAATTGCTCAGGACCAGATAATTAATAGAATCAAAGTCATTAATGAGACATCTGTCAATTTTCATGATACATCTAAGCTTTTGACATTTCTGTGTTGCCTTGCAATTGGAAATCATTGCAAAGTTCAAACAGTTTAATATCTTATCCCTTGCATCTACAATTACTTGTTTACAATGAAGAATCATTCTTTGGATTTAAATCCTTCGAACAAATGTTTTTTTTTTTTTTATAATAGCTATAGTTTGTTAGGCCTCATTGAAAATTTGAACTAGGGGCTCCATTTGTAAATGAGATAGCAACACTCATAATTAACGCTGAGTGAAACACCATCCCTGACAAAATTGTTTCTTTGAGTTCATGTCCAGTGAACAAGTGTTTGTCGCATTTGTTCTCAAATTGTTTTTTGTCATTGGTTTCTAGCATAAGTTAGAAAGCCACTAATGCCCTAAACTCTGCATGTACAGTGCTTGTATCCTGCAAGTCTACACCCCGAAATTGGTAATTAAGTGTGTATGATTTAAACCAATAAATTGACCAACATTTGTGTTCCTTGTTGTTTAACTTGGTTAATTCATGTCTTACATTATTACCAAATTTGTGATATCTCTACAAGAAAGTAAACTAGCGAGTCAATTTAATCAATGTCAATTCATTGCTCACTAAGGGAATGGTTTTTTCACATCAAATGCCTACCTATGGAAAGAAAATTGCTTATGAGTAGCATTTCGGAATGTTCAACATTCATGCAAAAGATGAGTGTTATCTTCCATTTAAGGTCTGGTCTTAATGCAATCCCTAAATAATCATGATTATAAAGTTTTTATGATATAAATCTACATAGATGTGGGTCAAAATATTAGACACATTGGTAATTAATAACATGGAATGCTATCATCAATTTCAATGCTGAACAGGGGTTTGTCAAATCTTATAAATTTTTGCATTAAGATGAATCACATCAGTTCCTCATTTTCCGAAGAAGTTAGATAAAAATGTCATAGTGCACAATGAAGCAGTGTCAAGTTAGTGGTTCAAGTCATTAATTGACAAGAGGATGGATCATCTACAGCACAAATCACAGGAGGAAGGCATCAAAAGCATGGACAGCACCATGATTTCTTATGTAAAGGAGACAGAATATGTTGGTTGGTATGGATATATTTTTTATTTGTGTACTTTATAAAACTACAAACTTGTATTTATGTAAGTATTGAAGGTTATAGAGTATGGACAGGATGCATAATGTATTGGTTGGTATGGATGTAAGGGTTTATTTGTGTACAAGGAGAAAAAAGAAACTATAGCCTCTAGAAGTGATTCATTATGTCCATCTAAACAAAGATATGATATGCAGATCCATGATGGAAAGATAATAAATTCACACAAGCATCCCATGTATCAAACATTGACACTTGAATATGCAATACCAAGCTTTCAAGTGGTATCAGACCTGGGCATGGGAAAAGTTTGTAATCTTCTTCAAAAATACCAAATAAGGGGTTTGATTTGTGTCTTGTTTGCTTCATGTTTTTAGAACTCATGGAAAATTTGGCTGTGCGGTTGGTAACAGAGTTCATAATTAAAGCATTAGAATAACTAAGAATGCATGTTTCAGGTTGACTTGGTCCAAAAGCAACAGATTCAGAAAACTGCACGTCAAGATGCTATGAAACATTTGAGAATATATTTGAAGAACAATTTAGATTGATGTCCAAAACACTAATTCATTCCCAAATTGTGGTGTGTATACAACATTGTTACAACTTAGTCTGCAGTATTAGACCAATTACGTGAGAAAATACAGAAACATTGCAGTAAAAAGAACCAACAATTCAATTTGTTGAACAATTATAGAGCCATGTGAATTAACTCGACATTCCATGTCAAAGTTCAAAATTTCATGAAATTTCAAGAGAGTAGTGGCATATAATTGATCTTTTACTTTTGCATTGATGAGGGCTCAAACATTCCTCGGTGCTCATCAGGCACCCATATTTTTAATATTGCACTGATGAAGGCTCAAACTTTCCTCAAATTTTGCAGGCACCCATGTTCTCAATGTACCTAGAGCCTTCTGAAACAACCCAACATTCCATGTCAAAGCACAAAGTTTCATGAACTTTAAGAGAACAGATTATGTCCATGAACAAATTATGAAAAAGGTATTTTTATAACAACATAACAATGGGAAAACATAAATATACTTATCATATGATAAAGGGCCACCTGACGACGCCATGATAACCTAGCTTATCTATTCTTTGTGCTTATCTATTATACATTGATGTCGTGGTGATCATATATCTCATTGATTTCTTATCCCTTGCATCTACAATTACTTGTTTACAATGAACAACCATTCTTTGGATTTAAATCCTTTGAAAAAATGTTCCTTTTTTTTATAATAACTATAGTTTGCTAGGCCTCGTTGAAAATTTGAACTAGGGGCTCCATTTGTAAATGAGATAGCAACACTCATAGTTAACGCTGAGTGAAACACCATCCCTGCCCTCAACATTTGGACAAAATAACCAAGTGCCTTCTCCCCATACCCAGTGTTTGCATATCCTGCAATGATTGAATTCCAAGAAACCAAGAATTTCTCAGGCAAATTCAAGGGGGGGAAGAAAAGTTACCAACTCCTGGAAGCAAGAAAGCAAATGTGTTCTCCCTCTACATTGGAAAGGTGATGTATTTGGAAACAAATGGATGATTGATCAGGCAAGACAGCCTATCTCGGATTAATCCATCTAACATGCATAAATGACACTGTTAATCAATTTTTCATGAGCTACGCACTTCATTCACTTTCAAATAAGTTGTTCTATTTAGATCAGACTCAGCTATCCAACTTTCCACTGGGATTGCCATGTTTAGAGAAGATGTAAACAATCTTCAAATCATGGACACAGCAAATATGGTAGCACTCTTTGCTTATGTAGGCACAGGGGACTCTTGTCTGGCTGCTCTTTGGCCCTTGGATGTAATGATCTCGATGTAGATGTATCTGACTTTTAGTATACTATATGCAGCATTTTCAAAAAAGGAAAATAGATAAATAGAGAGAAAGCAACAAGTTAGAGTTCAAGTTGAAATTTTTCTCAAGGCGAAGAAGTGGCCCTGTTTATTACAAAACCTTTTTAACTTCTATACTCCATGCAATAAAAGAGAGCATTCGGGGGGATGGCAGGGATCCACAATACGAAATTATGGCTATTAATAATGCTTGATACATATGGAGATGATATCTGTGTCCAATATCTCTTGAAACATTAATATCAGTCCCCTGTACATCAGAAATAGGTCAGACAAGTGCAAGCATATAATAGTTTGAAATTTCCTTCATGGGAAAGCATAGTTTAGTGGTAGACACATCACTAACAAAATTTGAAGTTTCCCAACAATGTGTACAACATGTGCCTACAACAAATGCATGGATTATTGAGCTCATTAATGCAGTTAGCATATCTCATTGGAAAATGATGGAAAATATCATCTATTGGTACCATAGAGTTACAGAGTTGATGAGGTAATAGGATTTGAATTTAAGTTCATAAGTAGCAGATGGACATATGGGTTTGTTCAAAGCTAACCTAACGCTGACTCAATATTTTCATCCTGGAAAAGATTCAGTAAAGATATTAATGGTTTGTTTCACAAAACAATTATTTAAGAAAAAACAAAAAAGAGAGAGACTTGATAACCTCTGGCCTACTGCGTTCCTTACCTATACCAGAGGCAATCATGGGAGGACATATTACTGATATAATAAAAAGGACTCCATTTATGTCACTGTTGATGATAATCAATCACATCCCGTATCATTGTCCTATAGAAAACCTGCATCAGTTGAAGGAAATCATTCCATGGCATGGATACCCCATGAAAACTGTGTGGCGAGAATATGAAATAGCTGAGAGAAATTCAAAACATTACTACCAGATTGAGTATTAGGTATCACCCAAAGTAGATAGCCAAGAACAGGTGCTTGATAACTCTTTAGAAGAGCATTTAAAATTCATAGGCTATAGTGATAAGTTACCTGAAACAGAAAAATGGGTACGGTTTTTGAAAATGTGTATTGGAAATGCCACTTTCAAAGTTTCAGGAAACCAGGAAAGGGTTGTGTATGTGTGTGCATGCATATTGTGTATATACATACACCCAATGCTACAAAAATATGTTGTGTTATATTAAATCAACTGTCCAGTTGCCAAGGAAGCATGAACATCATGGCTTATGCAATTCAATAACCCACCACTTCCTTCCCTGGCAATATCAATAGCAGAAACGAAATGGCCAAAGTCAAAATGGACCTCAAGTATCATTAAGAGAATATGGAATGCAAGTCCAGGATTCATCATTTGGGATCTCTGGAAAGCAAGAAAACATTTTTTTATCAAGAGCTAATCAATGCTGGAAATAATTGGGCAGGGACTTACAGACAATCAAAGAAGATATCAAATCCCAAATAGAAGAGAAGACTAGGGCAGCCAAACATCTCAAGAATTGAGATTTCTGAAGGCTTGGAAGGTCCAACAATCAGGAAATCATACTCCTCTCACTAAAGGATAGACAATAAGGGACCCCTAAATGTTATGTGGATGCCAACCAAGGATGAGTGGTAAAAATTAAATTTTGACACAGCAACCAGTGGAAGCCTTCTATTGGTGGCCGAGTCCTCAGAGAAAGAAGATAAATCTTTTATATGTTTTGCAGATTCATTGGCAGAGCTATGGGCCATAAGGCTGAAAATGAAGCTCTTACATAATGAATAAACTTTAAAGTTGTGTCAGATATGGAATCCAATCTATTGAAGTAAATGGGACTCAAAACTACTAATTGACATCCTTAAGGGTGATGCTTTGAGTAGTTAATGGTTATTAGGAGCAAGAAGGACTGGATTAAACCACCCAGAATTTGAGTGAATATAATCTTCAACCACACCAGGAGAAGAACCAACAAAATAGCTAACCCAACAGCCAGGATGGGTGGTGCCTTACCTGTCCCAATCCTTCTTACCTTTGAAGAGGTATGATCACCTGAAAAACAATAGATCTTACTTCTTGGCACCAAAACAGGTCCGACACAGAAGCCAACTTATACATCTCCTTAGAACAACTTCAAGAATAGAATTGTATAATGTGGGGAGACGCAGGGACAAGATTAGTGGAGAATGCAAGGATGAAGTTGACAGTGGCCTGGAATTGAACAGAGAGTAACTTCACTGAGTCAATGCTGTCTTTCAAAATATCACACTGAAATTGGCAGTCCTTGGTAAACTGGTTAAGGACTATGCAGAATCAACAAACCAAAATAATGATGAACTGCAGGCAAGCATGAGGAATGATTATTTTAACATCAACAATCAGCTGTAGTGCCTTGTTGTGGACAAAGGAAAAGGAAGTTATAACATACACCAGATACGAGGAGACATAGCCAACATATGAGCAGTTTCGACGCTGAAAATGTTTATAGCTCTCTGTGAACTCACGTGGAAGGGTTTGCAAAAGTTGTTCACCCACTCACTTGTCAAAGAGAAAGTTCCTTCAAGAGAGTATTGCTTAGGAGCAAAAGTTTCTGTTACTTTTGCTTCAATAACTGGAAATACTAGTTAATTTTTGGAAGCTTTTATGAAGAAGTATAAATGCTTGTGACCCAGAAGTCATACCAGGAACAATATAGCTTAAATTGTAGAGATAATCCAGGAATAAATTGTGTTATGAAAAAGCAATTGGACCTAATGGGACAGAAGTAAATCTACAATTTTGATGTATGCAACTGCAGACACCATACTGGTGGCCTTATCTAAAAGAGAACTTTTACTCCACAAATAAAAATAATATTGCTTAGTCATAAATCTTCGTTGCTCAAAAACCTGATGAAAATAAACAAAAGAAAAAAGAAGAAAACATGGAGATCTGGTTTGTTGCTTAGATTAAAATTTGTGTTTGATTTAATTTTTAAAACCAAAAAAATTAAAATTGGAGTACGTATTTACTATTAAGGTTTGGGAGGTGTTACCTACAAATGATGCACTTCAAAGATGTTCAAAGTCCAATCATCAAGTACAAACTCAAGGAGAGTTTGAGAACATCACCCACTGTCACTTCAATAGTCATCCTCCTCACTTTAGGCTGGTTCTTTTCCAACACAAGGGGGGAATCCCTTAAGATAAAATCACTAATCTGTCCTTGAATGTGGATCCAAAAATCATATTAGTGAAGTGGATTAAATCATATTAGTGAAGTGGATTGTTTTAGGATTTTAGAATGTGAAAATGGTGGAACTGAGAGGACAAGTGCCTTATCCTTTGGGTTATGGAGTCAGAGCAGCATGAAGGGAACTAAGTTGAACATTTACCATATGAATGTTCCCTTCACCCTGACTCCATGAAGGTCCCCAAGATGATGATGAGGATCACCAAATCTTCCTTGGATGAAGGGAACTCCTGACTATTTAACCACTCTTGGCTTACGCATGTAACCAAGGTCCACACTGTCCCTCCAAATATGTAGAATATGCCTCAGACAATGTGAGAAGATACCTTGGTGGTGAGAAATACCTCCACATATACCTCCAATAGTGATTTATACACCAAAATATGCAGAATATCCTCCGAACAGGTGATATCAAAAAAATAAACTAGAACTTCCCCAAAGAACCATAGCTCTCATATCCATGATTTGTACCTTCATCTAGTCAAGCTAGATGAACAAGGTAGTCCTCGGGCAAAGAGAGACAAGGTAAATGGCCTTCAAGACAACGCTCATGCCAATGGATTCACATTCTTATAATTGAATTACTGAGAAAAGGATGCCTCTGAAAATGCATAATGAAACATTCATTTTCAGGTGATAACAACTAGGCTTCGTATGGAACACTCTCATAGGGTGCAAGAAAACTCCAGAATCTCTGATGGTTGTTGATATGCATGATGTACCTACAAAGGAAAAAGGCTAGAATAGGTGACATGATGGGTCCAATCATTCACATTTCCTGTCACCCCAAGTACAAAATCCAATTCAAATTTATTACCAAAATACTTAAGAAACCTCATATCTAGCTTCTCATTCTCAAGAGCCTCTGAAGATAAGGCACAAGCCAGGATGCCACAAGGAATGTAGCATAAATGAAACCTAATGCTTGCAAACATCAAGCTTATTCCTAATACCTAATTTAATGGCAGGAAGATATAATGCCAAGTATAAGCAAAGAGCCAATGCGGCTATACAATCAACTCATAAATCATAAGAAATTTCCCCTTGTGTTTGGTAACAAACCAAAATAAGGAAACCTTGAGTTCCCCCAATGTTTACGTTTTAACTTCTGGAAATTTGTTGATGAAGAATAAGGATTGTTGATGAAGAATAAGGATGGGTTGATCATATCCAGATTGATTTATATCTCTGCATGCAAGGTCCATCCTCTACTAGATAGGGTTGATATAAAAGCGATCATTGGGATACAAATAGGACAACCCACTATCAAACAAACAATCATATCTAGAACTTACAAAAAGGTCTCACCAGAGGCTAATTTGAAATGGAAGAATGTAAATGGAAGAAATCTCTGCGGGCTTTGTGACAGAATTGCCCCAGACAATTAGGAAGCATGACTCTCTTATTTTGGTAATAAGTGCACTTACCAAGGTTATCCCTGGTAGTACAAACTTAGAATATCTTAGCCAGATAAACAATAAGCCTCATACACATTATTCAATATTGCTTATAACAACAAATGCTATGGTATAAGCAAAATTAAACAGGGAAAGCTAATGCAATAGTTGAACCTGAATTATAGTCCATCGGGTTGTAGTTTAGTGCTCGAATGGAGCAGTTGTTGTGATGAAGATCCAGGTTCAAATCCCGGTGGGCATGCTCCTCCCTTGCATAGGATTTGCTGGTTGTGGCTATTGTTTAGACTTCAGGCGTTTGGGTTTGGTTCATCTTGTTGAATAATGTTAATTATATTTGTTTGTGTACTGTCCATATCCTTGTGATCATTGTTGGCCAAAATTAAAGTATTTTGAGATGGCTTAGTACCAGCGACCCACCCATAGCCACTACAATTACATGGGATAGGGCAATTTTCTGGGTCCACTGTTTAAAAAAAAGGCATCTTCCAGTCTTACAAAAATAGTTTAATCCGAATCATTTAAAGTTAAACTCATTGCTGTCCTTTTAAAGTTAAAAATAGTTTAACTTTTAGTTTCTGTTAATTTTGTCAGGTCCCGCCATATCTTTAACTCGGCAAAATATGTTGATATTGATTCCTGGTTAAATGCTAATGGTGGAGGCGGATCAAATTTTTTACGTCCGTCAATTCAAATGCATTACTTGTGTTTCTGCTTCTCAACATTTTCACCCCTTCGCATTGATATGCAGCATATACTTATGGTCATGTATGCATAAGTAGTCATAGCGTACGCGTTTTGTTCAGTGAAACGCGGGCTCTTCAAAACAGGGGGTTTATTGTCATGTAAACCATGGTGATTGTTCCAGTGTTAAGTTTACTTGTCTGCACGTCAGCTCCCAAAATTTATCAGTCAATTTAATTGTTGAGGATATTCGGTGTCCTCAAGGGTTTTACAATGAAAATAACAGCAACAAAACGCAGACTCATCAAAACAGGGGGTTTTATTGTCATGTAAACCGTGGCGATTGTTCCAGTGTCAAGTTCACTTGTCTGCACTGTTATAGACATTTTTGTGCCTTACAGCATAGAGCATGAAATGTCGATAATCTAAGGGATCCAAAGTCCCTAAACAAGTTGTTCTTACCCTTAGAGGAACAAGGTCAGCAAACCACAGCACTACAATTCAGTTCTCCACTGAAAAACACTCAAAAATAGGTCAGTTTTGGATCATTGCAGCTGCTCCACTAGGCATCTGCGCTGCATAGCAGGTACAACAAAGGCTACCTGTGTTGCATAGCAGGTAGAACAAAGGCTACCTGCGTTGGGCATACTTGGACATGTGGAGGAATATTTTCCTCAAAGTGCCAGTGTCCAAGAAGCTTCCAAAAAGACACTTGATCATAAGATTCGCCTAATGATGACTTAAGAGCTTCTAAAACTCCAAGTGGAAGGCAGAAACTCTGAGTGAAGGACTGAAGAACAACTGGAGTTGAAGAGGACAACAAGTCACACATCAAGCTGGCTTATCTTCACTCCAAAACTCTATATAAGGATCTCATCCCATGGGATCTAGAAGGGCGGAATTCAGTGCAAATAATCGTTGTTGGTTTGCAGTTGAGAGTATTGGGTGATTGCTTGAGGGAGGTGAAGAAGAGATTTCTCTCCGTCGGGAAGGTGATGCTGGATTGGACCTCGCATGGTTGTATCACCGCCTGAACCTTACTTCCATATATTAATAAAGCATTTGAGGTTCTTCTATTCGCATGTGTTTCAATGATGAATTGTTTTACTTGCGTCTTTGATTTATGCTAATCCTTGAATCATTTATGCATGCATGCCTCTTGTAGTTTCCTTTTCTTGTCTTATTTGTAGGATCTTGTGTAGCTGGGCCCGTGAAAAGACTTGGAGCTGGGAGCAAGCGGCAAACAAAGGAGATAGGATCGACCATTTGCGCAAGACATTGGTAAGTGGATCTATCCTTTTTATCTCTTGCATGTCATAAAGAAGAAACTTTAGATAGCTTTGCTTTCAGCTGTTGCTAAGGAACTGTCACCCTTAGAGTGGGTTAGGGTCATTCCGAGTTGGATACTTTCCCCCGCAACAGACTGGCGACTCCGCTGGGGACTCGTGTCTTGTTGGTAGTTTGTGTTTCTTGCTATTCATTTCTTGAACAAAGAGAGTACCGAATCGAACTGCATTCGAGTCCTTCGAATGCAAAGTAGAGGGCAGCTACTCTAGCCCAGTGCTGGGCATGTTTATGATTTGAAGAGCTGATCCACAAGGAATCTTTTTAGCTCTTTGTGATAGTTTTCATCTTCCTTTAATCATCCTCTAGTGTATACTTGACTGATAGCCTCTGATTTGGCCAAAAACCGTTGATTTTTGAGCAAACTATGACCCGGAATCTGAGAGAGACGATTGTTGTCTCATCAGTGCAGCTGCAACAAAGGCTACCTGCACTGCATCGCAGGTCCCGAAGGGGCTACCTGCGCTGCATCGCAGATTGACAGTGCAGCACCTGCGCTGATCCAGTTTTTCCTTGTGCAACTGGGATTCCCCACTGTCTGTTGCCTAGTTTTCAGTATTGTTTTTTGCAGCCTGTTGTCAACCTGTATACCCAGCTGAAACCACTTCTCTTTGCCTTCATTCCCCCTCAGTTGTATGAAGAAACTGTGATTGTTCTTATTGTATTTCTTGCTGTCATTCACTGTTTCCCATAGCGAAAGCGAACTAGTCTTGCTATGACCTCTTGGATCTAGACCTGTGAGATAGTGTCGTTGTGATTCTAAGAGCTAGTTTATTACTGTTCATAGCTGCTTGAGCATTTGCTTTCGTCATATGGTTCGAATTTCAGTATTTCTTGTGTTGAAACGAGTGAATCTTAAGGTGTTCTTTTGATTATTGGACAAAACTTGTTTGCTTACGCTTGAAATCGAATTCGAAATTATACAACAACTTTCTTTTTGTATACATCAACATTAAGGAAGAAGAAAAGAAATACTTGCATTGTGCATGTGCATTTTGACAGTTTGCATGTCGATTTAGGAAAAGTGCATCAGTGTGTGCTCTATGATCTGTTTGAAAAGATGATGTCTTTCTTTTCCTTCAGTAGTTAAAGTTTTCATAAGTTGAAAGAATTGAAAAGGCTTGCTTATCATTCTTAGACTGCATTTAGGAGTTGTATCATACATCACGTGGTGATCCATAAAGGCAAACTGCTAAGCAAGATCAACCTAAAAAGAACTGAATTTATCTAACAACGCTTTGAAACATAACGAAACACAGTAGAGGTCTAGGTAGAGACGTGAACTGGCGTCGTTAAACATAGTGACTGTCAATCTCTACGAAGGTGGGTGATTCCTCCTGAGGGACGATAGCACTAATACGGACTTGTGCCCCCGCGTACCGTCGCGTATATTGGGGGACCCCTATAGGAACAAAGCCTTTATCCATAGGAAGCCGTGTCGGCCGCCCTACTGATCATGATGCAGTGAACACAGCTTTCACGAAGATCGGCCACTCGTACTGTAAAACGTATTCTGTGGTTTCGCGAAAGGTTTGGCACACCCTTGCCTAGAACTCTAGAGTAGTTTCTTTTGGCCTTTTTCAAACTCTATAACTGAAAAAGTCCATCCGAGCATTTGTCACTTCGGGCTCGTTAATACATCGAAGGAGACTAGAGTCATCTTTAGCTTTTTCTCGACTCTTAAAAAGTGAAAAAGCAAGTTGTGTCTAAAGCGTCGTCATATAAAATTCATTTTAAACGGAACATAATCACCTCCTATTCCTGCGTTGATCTTCGAAGTTAGTCTTTTGGCATCGTAAGTTCTTGTAGAATCGCTAAGAAATCTTTTGGATAGACTAGATATGTCTGAACAACCGTCGACATCTAGGACTGTGTCGTCTGACACAACAGCAGCAGAACCTCCTGCTGCTACTCCAACGATGTTCGCTGGTATACCATCTGTCCCGGCAAATTGTCAACAACAAGCCGGAGTCCCATCAGGGACGACAATATGGTTAGTTCCTATTTCTTCATCCGGATTATCATCTGGTACTTCTTATGTTGAAACTCGACAAATTGATCCAATGTGTCTTGAAAGGCCAATTTACCCTTTAAGTACTGGATTTCCACCATGTGGAGGGCATTATGCTCTTTCATTGTTCCCTCCTAGAGAACAACCATATGAGAGTTTACAACAAGGATCAGGTCAAACTGGAATTACAACCAGCGGTTGGGTACCAATACTGCCCCAACAACCAGGAGTTGTATCTTCAATGCAACCAGTACACCCTGTGTCGAATATTACCACCACACCTGCTATGGCGAATGCGTCACAAGTACAAGCACCACCTGTTGTAATACAACAACCTCTTGGCTCAGCGGCTCAATCACAATCTCAGGGTAGTGCCTCCTTATCTGGAGCGACTCAGGCTCAAACAAGTACTGTGACTCCTCATCTTGGTCAACCATCCAGTATTGGTCGACAGCAAATGGTCCAACAACCACAGCTGGTTCAAGCTCAACAACCGCCATTCCAACAATCATATCAAGGACCTGAGCAACAAGTCTTTGTAAGTAATGGGCAACCATGCTATAATGGTTATACCCATCAACTTTGTCAAAGTTGTCAGCATTATGCTGGTCTGCAAAGACCCATTGCTCAGGCGATACCATCTTATCCTGGATATGCTTCGCCTAACCTGAGCCAACAGTTGCCCTTTGTAGCAACTCTAGAATTGCCAGATCTAAACCAGCTGACGAATGATCCAATTGCTTATGCCCCTTGTTGGCCAGCGATTCCGCATAAACTTCCATCGGACATCCCTAAATTCAATGGAAATCCAGGTGAAGATCCGTCGAATCATGTGATGACATTCCACCTATGGTGTTCATCGAACACCCTGAATGATGATTCGATAAGACTTCGCCTCTTCCAGAGGACATTGACAGGTCCGGCGGCTAAATGGTAAATTGAATTGCCAAGAGCCTCTTTCGACAATTTCAGCTCCTTAGCCACGACTTTCTTAACCCATTTTCAATTACCGATAAGGTATGAAACAGGAACAGAACTCCTTACCAACTTCAAACAGACAACGGCCACTCACATATCTGATCATATACATGAGTGGCGACGTCGTCGTAGGATGGTGAAAACTTACGTTCCCGATTAGCTGTTAGCTGAATGGTTTATAAAGTCGTTACTTCCGGCTATAACAGAAGATGTGGCCAAGGGGGGAGTCGTAACAGAGGAGCAAGTCATTGCTCATGCTCAATACTTAGACTTAGTATATACTCAGTCGGGCATGCTCTACGACAAAATACTTGACGCCCCTAGACCTGAATTTTCAATTCCTCCCCCTCCTAAATCGAATACTAACTCTCACGCCAGTAATG
The DNA here is from genome assembly GCA_031772625.1 of Pinus tabuliformis. NCBI lineage: Eukaryota > Viridiplantae > Streptophyta > Pinopsida > Pinales > Pinaceae > Pinus > Pinus tabuliformis. The sequence goes on along the minus strand of CM062818.1, from coordinate 205,151,633 downwards.
GCGTGACTGGCAAACGCAAAATTTCTAGTCAAAATGCAAATGAGGAACTTCTTGCCTCAGAAGTAAATGCCATGTCGACCGACAAGGGCAAACAACTGAAGCAACCAGGGGGCAAGAAGAAAAAGAAAAGGAAAGGGAGACCCCCGACAGGGTGTCATATATGCGATGAGGATCATTGGACAAACGATTGTCCACATATACCTGAAGTTAAGAAACTCTTCAAGAGTTCAAAAACCCCAGCAGTATTGACTGATCCGTTTCCTAATCCAAGACAAAATCTGGTTGCTAATCAAAATGCTTCCCGATCCCAAGTGCTTATGTTGTCCACCTTAAAGCAGCAGAATAATGCTTTGACAAGGAATAAAGGTTACTGGAATCCACAGCGGTCGAATAACAAGGCTGATAAACAACCTAGTAGTTCGACAACAACTTTGAACGAAGTTGTGCCACCCATGGTTCCTATGCCAATAATAAACTCGCCAAAGGGAGTAGTACACAAATCGACATTTAATCCTCGTGCAAAAGTAGCACAGAATTATAATATAATAGAGGACCTGACCCAATCGTCGTCCGCTATGTCGACACTTGAGGTAGCGCAAAATTGCACCTCCCAAGAGCAAGCTTTATTATCAGCCATAGGTGGGATTGGCCCAATGGATTCCAATCTTGAGGCCTTTGATCATAAAGGATATGACCCTCAGTTACCAGCTCAATAAGCTTTCCTTATTCAAGTGAAAGCCCTCAACAAAACTGTTCATCGAACAATTATTGATGAGGGGGCATCTACATGTCTTATGTCGATGAGTTGCTGGAAAAATTTAGGCTCACCACCCTTGTCGAAATCGTCAACGACATTAAAAGCATTTGATGGACGATCATACACTCCATACGGGATTTTAACTAACTTGCAAGTTGAACTGGGGGGCAAAACAGTAGAAGTTGATGTTGAAGTAATCGACGGAAATCTCGATTACAACATCCTACTGGGAAGGCCTTGGATATATGCCATGGCTGCAGTTGTGTCGACCTACTTTAGGAGGATTGTATTTCCTTTTCAAGGAAAAATTACAATCGTCGACCAACAAACTTTTCTCTCCAACAGTTCTCAAGTTACGGGAAGCAACACAATGATCCATGAAAGTAATCAATCGCTCCAAAATATTGGAGTAGGTCTCCTAAAAGACCCTGCCTTAATGGGTACTTTTGCCCTACCGCCGGCGGGTAATCTGGTGGAAGAAGCCACAGTGGAAACCTACAATATGAAATCTTCTATATCCAACGGATTCGGAAGATTCCTGAATATTTTGTCAGCATGGATCATCGCCCTAATGGAAATACTGTAAATATAGTGGGCCCTGAGGACGGTTCTTATCTCATGTCAACCTCGTTAAAAAATGAAACAAGGAGTCATGAGGATAGTTCTTGTACTATGTCAACCTCATTAAAAAATGAAACAAATCCCCTTTTCAAAATTCAAAGGTAAACCTTCATTCCAACCACCAAGTTGAATGCAATGAAGCTTGGGGGGCACCCTCCTTTGACATGCGTTATTATGATGATGGGGGCATGCAAATAAACGAGCAGTTTTGGCAAAGTTCATGCTCGTTAAAAAATAAACGCAAGATCCGAGCAGTTTTAATGCGGAAATTCATGCTCGTTAAAAAATAAATGTAATCTTGTGAGCATGCTTCCCCCAGTGTTCAAGCTCATTCAGAAAAAATGAACCGGTAAATAACCATTTGAGACCGTAAATTCATCAGCCATAAAAGCCTTGGTCGTGTTTGTGCACCGTCACCTCCACTTGTCATTTGGCCGATCATTCACATCCACTTGATTGTTTACCCATTTTGAGGAATAGCTGCAAAGAGTGATTTCACCTAGCCATCCTTGTAATACTGCCGTGATTGGAAAATTCCAACCTGTACCTGGAATCTGCTGCTATCCCTGTTTATCACTCGTTCCTCAAAAGACGAGTCTTCTTTGAGCTCTTTTCACTGACTCGTAAAATATGAAAAGTTTGCCGAGTTTTGGCCTTCCAGCTTGTTAAAAGGACCGGAAGAGCTATCCCTCCTCTAGATTTTAATCTTTTTGGACTTGAGGGATTATTGCACAAAAAGATCGAGCGCTTGTCTGGTTCGGCTCGATAAAGATATCGAACATTCATCCCTTCTGTATTGTTTTATACTTTTTCGGACTTAAGGGATTAGATGACGAAAAAGGACCCCTGGAGTCTACTTTATGTACACTTTTCAGACTCTCTAAAAATGAAAAGGACCGAGTTTTCTTTGTCGCTGGACTCGTTAAAAATATTAGATAGCGAAAAACTTGTCTTTAGACAAGAACGAGTTTCCCTATCGCTAGGCTCATTAAAAACATAGTGATGGGCTTGCCCAAAGGGCAGGTTATAGATCAAGCATATGTTATCCTCCTCAAGCTTGTCAAAAAATAAAGAGGTACTGGTCAGAAATGACTGGGGAAAAATTGGGAAGAACCTCAAAGCTTAATGGTAGCAAGTCGCTCTTGAACATGACACTTTTGCCTCCGTAAATATCGGGTTGGGTTATTATCATTCACCGGTCCCTTCACCATGGTCTCGCCATACCATCCATACATAGGGTAATGCTACCGATCCATCTCATCAGTGTCGTTATATGTTCAAGAGATGTCATTCAGAAAGTGTCAATCGGGTCCCATCCACTACCGTACATCATCTTTCATCCTTCCATGACCGCCACCCTGAATCATATTTCACAGATCGTTTTCACCAATCATCACTAGCTTCGTTCCGTGTCACTGATGTGGGATTCATTAAGGCCCTCCTTTGACGGATCACTTCTTGTCGACATCAGCTCATTATCCAAGAAGTTGATCTAGGAACACCCCCTCAGTACTTTGAAGCTTGCATGCCTCAATGGCAAGTTTCTCACTCCCGGCGATAGGTATACATTAATGACCTTCGACCAGGAGACTTTGCGTGGTGTTCGACGTCAGATCCTATATTCACACCACGTGAATTGTGCTACAGTACCTTGAGGGTCATCATCATTATCGGTGATTCCTCTCGCGCTTGTTAACAGTTTACATTATTGACTGGTAATCAAGCGATGTCTTTCCATGTTCGACTTCAAGAAATTCTCACATGGATCGACTTGTACTAATGTGAAGATCGGACGAGTTTGAAGACCCCGGATCTAGTTTCATCCATCCGGGCTGCGATATATATTCAGGAGATAAAGACATAGACATGTGCAGCAGATGATTATCCTACTAAAAGGATGATAATTAAAAGCAGAGAATTATTCGTCTCTTATCAGACGATCGTCTGTTTATGTACAGCAAATGTATTTATAAAGCTGAGCATGGGAAATGCCCGCCTCAGCTAGATCATGAAAAGAAAGTATGAAAAGATAATGTATTGTATTGTATTTTGTTACAGGTCACCTCCCGACGATTGAATGAACTTCGGATCCTCCTAATAAAGCATTTCACCCGATAAACGACCTCATACTTTAGGGGGCAACTGTTATAGACATTTTTGTGCCTTACAGCATAGAGCATGAAATGTCGATAATCTAAGGGATCCAAAGTCCCTAAACAAGTTGTTCTTACCCTTAGAGGAACAAGGTCAGCAAACCACAGCACTACAGTTCAGTTCTCCACTGAAAAACACTCAAAAACAGGTCAGTTTTGGATCATTGCAGCTGCTCCACTAGGCATCTGCGCTGCATAGCAGGTACAACAAAGGCTACCTGCGTTGCATAGCAGGTAGAACAAAGGCTACCTGCGTTGGGCATACTTGGACATGTGGAGGAATCTTTTCCTCAAAGTGCCAGTGTCCAAGAAGCTTCCAAAAAGACACTTGATCATAAGATTCGCCTAATGATGAGTTAAGAGCTTCTAAAACTCCAAGTGGAAGGCAGAAACTCTGAGTGAAGGACTGAAGAACAACTGGAGTTGAAGAGGACAACAAGTCACACATCAAGCTGGCTTATCTTCACTCCAAAACTCTATATAAGGATCTCATCCCATGGGATCTAGAAGGAAGGAATTCAGTGCAAAGAATCGCTGTTGGTTTGCAGTTGAGAGTATTGGGTGATTGCTTGAGGGAGGTGAAGAAGAGATTTCTCTCCGTCGGGAAGGTGATGCTGGATTGGACCTCGCATGGTTGTATCACCCCCTGAACCTTACTTCCATATATTAATAAAGCATTTGAGGTTCTTCTATTCGCATGTGTTTCAATGATGAATTGTTTTACTTGCGTCTTTGATTTATGCTAATCCTTGAATCATTTATGCATGCATGCCTCTTGTAGTTTCCTTTTCTTGTCTTATTTGCAGGATCTCGTGTAGCTGGGCCCGTGAAAAGACTTGGAGCTGGGAGCAAGCGGCAAACAAAGGAGATAGGATCGACCATTTGCGCAAGACATCGGTAAGTGGATCTATCCTTTTTATCTCTTGCATGTCATAAAGAAGAAACTTTAGATAGCTTTGCTTTCAGCTGTTGCTAAGGAACTGTCACCCTTAGAGTGGGTTAGTGTAGAAATTTTGAATAATATGACACATATTCAACAGAGATTATCCTGATCATACAATTTAAGCGGAACATGTATAATACATAATCTCCTCTACGTTGATCATCAAATTACAGAAGCAGAAACATCCACAGGCACACATAGAAGCATCAATCAAACTCATAAACACAGTATGTATCCCGGGGAAAGCATCTCGCTAAAAACCCCACACTATCTGTATATTATATTGATTGAATCATGTAACAATACAAAGCATAATACTTCTCACAAGTATCTCCACCTGTTACACACAATACAGCTCAGATTTGATCTCCAAATCTCTCCCGCTGCTTGCCTGCCTCCACTGCTCAAACCTGCTCGAGAACTCATGAGAATTGCTTCCCAAACTCGATTTTATACTGCAAAATAGTCACCCACACTATGTTGGACGTGAGCAACAGCTATAATATCATGAAGATACGTGAGCAAACTCATTGGCATACTCAATCCTTTGATTGTGCAAATCATCATGCACAACTATAGTCACAACTGATAGCAATCTGATCCTCTAACACCTGTCCCTGCTGAACTGAACATGCATTGACATGCAACTGAGTTAACTGATGTATTCTATAGTTGCATTATGAGTTAATAACTTGTGAATTAATTAATAACTAATTCACCCAACTCATCTTTAGTCTATTGATCAGTTAGACTAAATACAACCAGTTTAACAAAGCTAAACTGAACACAACTCCATCAACTGTACCTCCAGTCCACTAAACTCAACTCACTTGAGTTCTAACTAAAGTCATGCATGCAACAACTCAACTGACTCATAAGAAAAACGAATTTCCTTCTGACAGCTGCATGTGCCACTTCCATAGCTCAAACTGAAGTGCTCCAAGAGAATAAGATTAAGTTTATAGTCCAAATATTATTGTGAGATAATAATATTTGACTTTTCTATTTTTGACTTTGATCACTCACACTGTGATCACTCACACTGTAATCACTCACACTGTGATCACTCACACTTTCATCAAAAATAGAAGTCCATCTATTTTTCCCAACTTGATCAATCATCCATAGACATGATCCATATGTCTAAAAATAGACATAGTCTAAAAATAGACTTGCGCCAAAAATAGCCTGCGGGCCCACTTAGTGAAGGCAACTCTTTTCACTAAGCTCCATCATCTTGTTGCACTCTCAACAAGCATTTCTTGTTGCACACTTTTCAACACTCCCTCTCAACAGAAAGGCTTCCTCTCAAACCCGATCCTGTAACTCTGGAATGTTCTCCATGCAACACATTTGGTCGGTCCACTTGCTCTGTCATCAAAGTCTCTGACTGCTATTGCCTCTATCAACTGAAACTCTGCATCTCTGTGCTCTTCAATATCTGACTGCTCTAGCCTCTGTCACTTTGATCTCTGACTGCATCCGTGCTGCTGCTGGTTCTATCTCCCAGCATTGCATCCGCACTGCACCTCCCAACTGACCTCCCTGTTGGGATAGAAACATCCTCTGATGCTGAAGCTCTACCTGCAGCTGACAAGTGCTCCCTCTCTGACATCTGCGCTACTGCAACATCTCCATGCATCTCGCACCATTGCACACCTCTCTGTGCCACCTAGCACTGTGCAAAACAATTGTGCCTCTCGCATTGCTACAGCCTGCTAGCTATGCGCTGTCCTGGGATTCCCTGCACTGTCGCTCTCTCTGCTGCTCCATCCGCATCTGTCTTTACCCAATCAGTCAGTTCCTGCTACTACGCATCGGGGCTCCCGTAGCAAGGTCTCATCCAAGAGGTTGGGTACCTCAAGGATCTTGCCCCTCCTCCTTGGGACAATCAATCCACATCACCCCACCTCCTACCTGGATGTATGGCTGCATGCGATCCCTCAGCCCACCTGGCTTGAAGTTTCCCCCTACTGGAGGTCTCTGGATGAGTAGATGTCTCTACTCGATCTCCTTTCAGCTTCCCCTGTTGTGGCTCCTCCACAATCTCCTGATGTTGCTGCACCAATCGTGGCTCCTCCACAATCGTCTGAGACTTCTTCTGGCTCTGCATGTTGAGAGGTAATATACGCTCCCTCTCAACCACCAAGTCTCCATCAGTTGCCTCGCTGCTCAAGGCTTTGCATGCATCTTGAACCTCAAGAGCATACAGGTTCCTGACCCGTGAACCAATCTCATGACAGCGAAAGCATCTCACCTTCGACTTGTCAACCTTCTTCCCATCACTGGAAGAACAAGATTCGGAAAGAGAAACCTTCTTCTTTCCCTTCTTCGCCTTACTCGCTAAGGCACAGTTCTCCTCATCCTGCATAGATGAAGAACCGTCTTTGGTGCTCCGTCTAATCTCCTCCTGCATCAAATCCGACCATAGTCGTTCCCAATTTGGAAGTTTCTCCCTTCCATTCACCGAGTCCTGGTAGCTATGCCAACTCTTAGGAAGGTCAAGGAGTCCTAGACTCACCATCCTCATCATCAACAATAACCCCCACACTTCCCAGCTCATCTCGACACTGAGTGAACCTCGTGAGATACTGGGGCATACTATCTCCATTCTCGAACTGAATGTTTCTGAGTTTTATCTCTTGCTTTGGAATTAAATTCGAATTCCACCAGCACAAAAACTCAACTGCTTCCGATCTAGAATTCGTGAGAACAAAATATTTCTCGTACAGAGATTGACTGTATGGGCATTCACCGGATATCTCACCTTCCAAAAGAAGGATGAATCCAGAGGCTACCTAGCCCGATTACAGACTCTGCCTAAAGAAATAAAATGTAAACACTTTCTGAATAATAGATCTGATGATCAATCCTCGCTTGATATCCTGTAAAAATATCTTCTACAAATCAAGCTGCTCCGATACCATGTAGAAATTTTTTCTACAAATCATCTAGCTCTGATACCATGTAGAAATTTTGAATAATATGACACATATTCAACAGAGATTATCCTGATCATACAATTTAAGCGGAACATGTATAATACATAATCTCCTCTATGTTGATCATCAAATTACAGAAGCAGAAACATCCACAGGCACACATAGAAGCATCAATCAAACTCATAAACACAGTATGTATCCCGGGGAAAGCATCTCGCTAAAAACCCCACACTATCTGTATATTATATTGATTGAATCATGTAACAATACAAAGCATAATACTTCTCACAAGTATCTCCACCTGTTACACACAATACAGCTCAGATTTGATCTCCAAATCTCTCCCGCTGCTTGCCTGCCTCCACTGCTCAAACCTGCTCGAGAACTCATGAGAATTGCTTCCCAAACTCGATTTTATACTGCAAAATAGTCACCCACACTATGTTGGACGTGAGCAATAGCTATAATATCATGAAGATACGTGAGCAAACTCATTGGCATACTCAATCCTTTGATTGTGCAAATCATCATGCACAGCTATAGTCACAACTGATAGCAATCTGATCCTCTAACACCTGTCCCTGCTGAACTGAACATGCATTGACATGCAACTGAGTTAACTGATGTATTCTATAGTTGCATTATGAGTTAATAACTTGTGAATTAATTAATAACTAATTCACCCAACTCATCTTTAGTCTATTGATCAGTTAGACTAAATACAACCAGTTTAACAAAGCTAAACTGAACACAACTCCATCAACTGTACCTCCAGTCCACTAAACTCAACTCACTTGAGTTCTAACTGAAGTCATGCATGCAACAACTCAACTGACTCATAAGAAAAACGAATTTCCTTCTGACAGCTGCATGTGCCACTTCCATAGCTCAAATTGAAGTGCTCCAAGAGAATAAGATTAAGTTTATAGTCCAAATATTATTGTGAGATAATAATATTTGACTTTTCTATTTTTGACTTTGATCACTCACACTGTGATCACTCACACTGTAATCACTCACACTGTGATCACTCACACTTTCATCAAAAATAGAAGTCCATCTATTTTTCCCAACTTGATCAATCATCCATAGACATGATCCATATGTCTAAAAATAGACATAGTCTAAAAATAGACTTGCGCCAAAAATAGCCTGCGGGCCCACTTAGTGAAGGCGACTCTTTTCACTAAGCTCCATCATCTTGTTGCACTCTCAACAAGCATTTCTTGTTGCACACTTTTCAACAGTTAGGGTCATTCCGAGTTGGATACTTTCCCCCACAACATGCACGTCAGCTCCCTATTGACCACTACTGGTCAACTACCCATGCAGTACACCCCTTTTTCTTGGCAGAAAGGGGTAACACCTGATCAACATGTCCGTGCCATCCCGCAGTCATCAACAGCTTGATCGATTTATGTTGTAAACCCAGTTTGCATATATGAGATGTAAATAATCTTAGCAGATATGAGTCGTGTATGTAGATTGCCTGGGTGGACCTAACTTTCTAATGATAATCTACGTCCCGGAAGGTTTTTCGTCTCACCGATCCATGATCGGCAGAGTTTTCCTTCAGCCTGACCCCAAAGCCGGGATTGATTTTGTCATTCGAATTTTAGGAGAATCCTAGTGTGTTAAACTGCTAGATTATAGTTGTGTCGCAGAACTGGGCGGTTATTGAGGGTCTATGATAAAGGGGTTTTCCCCCTTAAGATGTAAATTGTAAAAGTCATGATGTAAAGTGTCTTGAGGGTTGGAAAATACTGTAAATCCCCTCATGAGTCCTAAGTCCTAGGTCCTAGGGAATTTTTTCCAAAGGCTAAGTTCGAGGATCCATTTAGAAAATGAATTAAAAATTAAAAAATTAAAAAATAAATAACTGAAAGATAAAAAATAAAAAATAATAACAAAATAGAATAAAAATAAAAAATTATAAAATAAAGCAAAAACCCTAAAATAATAAAATAATATTATTTTGAGTGAATGCATGTAAAATATCATTTTTTAATAAATCGACGGATGAGATTAAGAGATGTCTTGATTCTCATCAACGGTCGAGATCATTTCGACATGGATCACTCGAACTAGCAGTTGGGATCATTTCTTTTAAATAGGGTGCTAGGGGTCATATCTGTTTTCTGGTTAATAAAGGAAGACTTTGGGGTTCAAATCTTGCTGGTGTTACTCTCTGGAAGTGCTGTGAGATGTTTAATTTTCTGCATATTCTATTTTTCAGCCATTAATAATAGCTTATTTTTAGAGTATTGTGAGCACAGGTATCTTGTTCACTTGCTAGGGTTTGAGTGGTGTTAGGGTTTCTGAAGTAATGGCAGGTATCTCCATTACTTTTTGAGATCTAGCAGCATTTTTGCCCTCTTTACTGATGGTTGTTTTGAGCTGTGCAGAAAACCTTTACTGAAGAATATTGGTGGGCGTTTGGGGAAGTTCTAGGCTGAACCAGCCGACTCCCACAAGCTTTTCCTTGCAGAGCCCAGCTGATTTTGCCCTGGGTTAATCATTTAGACTTGTTTTTCTGGTTTACATGAGAGATTTTATCGAGCTTGTTCACAGTAAATTTGAAGTTTTCTGATGTTTTGACAGTACTTCTGTTATTATTGTTAAATCTGGCTAAAAAGGGGCCAAAATCTGCAATTTTGTTTAACTGATCTGGGAAGTTTCAAATTTTGGTTCTGTACACATTCTTCTTGTATCGATTTTCTATTTCGATTTGCAGGTTTTCTGAGAAATTTCAAGGATTCATCAAAGTTCTTATTAGGGTTTCAAGTTTTGCCTTATATGCAGTTTTTCATCTGGGTTTTTCTTGCAAATTGCAGGTTACAGTGACCATTATAATTCTTGCATACGGCATTGGGTTTTATCTTTCCGTCAACAGCGGCCGGGAAATACATGAAGGTGTGGGCATCAAAGCGACCCTGGGGGCGTGTGTTCTGCGTCCTTTCCGCCAACAAGCTCCCATCGATTTGCAAAATTCCCCATTACCATTCCAGCCATTTGTAACCTGCACACAAGTGAAATTTGGATTAACAATTTACGGGTTTCATCAAAGCCAATTTCAAATCGATCCGCTTCACCCCCGAGTTCCTCGTGCACTTTCGTTGTTCCCTCCACCGCCGTCCAATTTCTCCGCGCATGTGTAGCCTCTCCTTTGACCCGCACATGAACCTGCAAAACATACATCGATTTCAGACTGCCAACAGCTCCATGTAAAGAAACCCGATCGAAATAGTTTCATCACGTCTGCGTTAAATCTCATTGCCGTCGTCGACTGTGGGAGGTTTCGATTCCTGTTGTTTAAGCGCTGTTGATGACGCATTGAAACAATCCATCGGACCAGGTAACGTATTGCACAGGTAAGCTCTAAAGCGGTTTCAAATTTTCAATCACTGCTGAAAATACGTGTGTCTCTGAGCTCGAAAATTGTCAAGCACGTCTAAAATCAATCTGCAAAACCTGTCAATGCACCACTATTCATCAAGATTTTCTCGGCCCGCATTTTCTTTTTAGAATTTACGCGTAGGTAATGTTTGCTGCGTGGATTGTTCAAACTCTCAGCATATCGTCTTCGACTATTTACGGCTAGGGTTTCTCTGTGATATTAGTTCCCATTTCCGATTTTCATTTTTAGCGTTTCGATTTTTTGTTTATTTATTTCATGTTATAAGGTTTAGAAATAGCATAGCTTAGTTATTTGATTTTGGTTTCATGTATTAAATCTTAGCTTTTATTTTAATTTTTATAATTTAGTTTTTTTTTTAAGATTAGATTTAATTTTTATGTTTTAATTAGATTTTAATGTGTTAGATTTAAGTTTTGATTTAGTGTTTATATTTTAGTTTAGAATTTTCTTAGGTTTTATTTTATTTAGATTTTTATTAAGTTTTAATTTTACTTAAAAAAAAATATTTTAGTTTCATTTTTTTTTAGATTTAAAAAAAAAAAAAAAATTGGGAAAATTTTCTCTTTTGCCAAGATCCAGTTATTTCCAGGAAATTATCATGCTGAGATTCAAATTTATCAATGCGGAATGAATGTTTTATCTGTACATGAATGATTATCTTAATATGGTATTTGATTAACGATTTGTGATTTATAATTGCGTTAGTATTTTCTCAGTTGCTGGATATCGTTATTGAGATTTGGTCATTGCAGGAACTTTGTGGTTTTACTGGATATTTAAGCACTGTTCAAGTCATTTGATGATAAATGATTGATGTTCATGGTTTATATTCTTACATCGTCTCGCAAGTAATCGTTTAAACATCAATCTCATAAGGCACTGGTCCACCAAATTAATAAAATCATTTTAGTGCATCGTGTCTCCCAGCCCAACTGTTTGGCAGTTGGCCTTCATCATTTCATAGGGTCCACCCCCCTTAGCCGTGGGAGACAGGCTTAAACGGAGGGATCGGGGATCAGAGTGACAGCCCCCGATCTGAGCGTTGTCGTGTCAATCTGCGCGACAACACTCCCAAAATCTATATATCAATTTAATTGTTGAGGATAGTCGGTGTCCTCAAGGGTTTTACAATGAAAATAACAGCAACCAACAACCAGAACCTGATGATTTTACATATCAGGGAATTTCGATTTCGCATTGAAGGGAATTTCAATTAACAGAGTCGGAGGTTCGTCCGAATTGTACCTGGGTGGCGAGTTGCAAAGTTTAGGAATTGCAGAGCGGGAGGGGCCAAGTCGAGGAAGAAGGTGAGTGAGTAGCCTGCGGGATCACAATTCCTCATTTCGAATTTCCAATGGCAATAACTCTCCAGCTCGGACCCTATCTGTCAGGGGATGTCAGGATTGCCTGCCCAGATCGGATCTTCTGTCAGGGAACGTCAGGATTGCCAGGGGAAGGTGGCGGAGAAGGAGGGTGGCGGAGGGCGGAGAGATTGCCGCCGGAGCCGGACGACTTTCCGAGCGGTGCCGGAAAACGGGCCATTCTTCCGCCTAGGTAGACTACTCTGTCGACAAATGTTTCATCATGTGATTTCTGCCAAAAAATTTCTCGTAACTTGATATGGATCACAAAAGTCTTAGTTCAACAATTAATTTTTATTTTTTTATTTTTTTTCATTAATAAATAATAATATTTTATTTAATTATTTAAAATAATAATTTATATTTATATTTAATAATTATATAAATTATAATATATAAATTAAATATTAATATATGTAAAATTAAAAATATTACATAATACTAAATTAATAAGATGTGGTCTTAAAAATGTGAGATTCTCTTTTTATATATATATATATATATATTTATTTATTTATTTATGGCAATATATGAAAGAGATTCTCATATATATATATATATGGCAATATATGAAAGAGATTCTTATTTATTTATGGTAATGTGAACTTTAAATTTCTCTAAGTTTTAGATTTAATTCCAATTTTTTTTAGTGGTTATCAATTTTTTAGAAAAAAAAATTATATTTAAATATAAATTATTTTTATTAAAATTTATTTTAATTAAAATAATAGATATTGATGTTTTAATAAAAAATAGTATAGATTAACAAAAACTATGTGGTGGTGTGTCACTGTTTATTTGTATACATGAATTGTGTGTATCTAATTTATTTGGTTGAAATGATATGTATGAATATATTATTATTTGAAATAAAAAAAAAAAAAAAAAAAAAAAAAAAAAAAATAAAAATAAAAAATAAAAAAAAAATAAAAAAAAAAACCTTCATTAAAAATTATATATTTAAAATTTGGATTATATATTTTTTTTCACTTACTGGTTCACGGATACCCGGGTCAGTGGGTAGCCACTACGTCCAGGGTTTTAAACACTGAGTGGACGCCACCCGAAGGGCATCAACACCCCTCGGCCTATTTACTGACCTAACCCCAAGAGCTTTTGGGATTCGACCCTGTGACCTCCCATTGGCGAGGCACTTGATTTGACCAATTGAGCTAACTCTTGGGGCTATATATATATATATATATATATATATATATATATATATATATTGAAAGTGTCCATAGGTTTAAAATAATTGATTTTAGATAACAACAAAAATATATCAAAGCTTATGCAAAAAGTACATTCAAATGTATATAAGGAAAAATACTTCTACAAATATTTATTTTAATATTTATTTGAGTAATATTACAAATAAATTGAGGGTAGACCACCAAATACCAATGCCATAACTCGTGAAATGAAAAATAAAATAAAATAATGGTTCATAAACTTTATAAATTTTATAGAATCTAATATTTTATAACTTTAATATTATTTTTTTCAAAACTTATAAATGTTATAATTTTTTTATAAAATTTATATAAAAATTTCAAAACTAATTAAAGTTGATTTTTTTTTACCTAAAACAATATAACAGGTATAAATATTGACATCATATATTTAAATAAAAGTTGGGGTCTTATTGTGATTAAATTCATTTTGTCAATCCGCATTGCATGCGAAACATACTTTCTCATTTAAAATTGACACCAGAAAATATAAAATATAATTATGGCTTAACAAATATAGTTTTCAATTCATGGACCGTGAACCAAGGACATGGGCCACTAGTCGGTGGTTGGTCCCTCCGAAACCTCTACAAGTGCAAATTTATTTCAATTCCAACTCCGACCTATAGGAGTACCAGTAGTGTAGTCGGACGTGATCAATCCACAAACAATATAAGGTCTCGAAAACCCGACCTACACCAAGGTCTGACCCCGATCTATTGCAATATGGCACCAACTATATGGAGGAGAGGGGATGGATGCTCCCATATTAACTAAATGAGGTCTCGTGTAAGCGGCTTGTGTAAAAATTCTTGTAAATGTTAAGTTTAGAGCTATTTGCAGCCAGTGATATGTGCATGCAAGTTATTGTGTAGACATTGAACCATGACTGTGTGGCTTGGAGCATTGTACCGCTAGGCAGTCTAAGACCAAATGCAACATCACTCCACTTTCTGTTTCGACAACAAACCTCTGTAAATATCTCATAATCCATATCCGATTAACATATATTTCTTTTAATATTGTATATATGTAAAAGCATGTTTGGAGCTCTAACGGGTGCGAGAGGAGACAAAGGAAAGTAACAAATGATTTTATTTTATGCCCTGAGAGCTTTGTTGTGAGTTTCATTACTGTTGAATTTTCATTTAAGTTGTTTGTAGTTCTTATTCTTTTAGTAGAGGAATCCCGTGCAAAGATAATTGTCGTAGGTGAACTTGTAAGGAAGGTCAGAATGAAGGAATGAATTGCTTTCTGTTTGTGCCTTTGGTAATTCTACTGTGGGTCGATTTGCTGTAGGAGATATATTAACTCCATATACTAAAATTTTGTGTAGGGTCCACTGATGGTCGGGATTCGATTTTGTTACCCGCTCCTAATGTTGTCAATGAGCCTAGGGCTCGACCTCTGACTAGTCGGGGTCGACTAGTCTGCTCAACAAATTTTCTTTATTAGGTTGCTGACTATCTCACTTTTCCAAGTCGAGGGTATATGAGGCCGGTCAGACCTCCTATTAGGTTCACGTCCCAATCTTTTACACGCGTCCCAATTTCCTCAGTTATTCAATAAACTGCACATAGATGTAGACTACTCATTAGCATGTGTATTTATAGGATTTTTTTGTTGAACTGGGTGTCCATGTGACTCCCAAGCTCACTGGTAACATTCAAATATTGGAGAAAGTCATTAAACAATAACTAGGTTGCAAAGCTTTAAATCCTCTGCATCATCGAACTATTTATTATAAGCACGAAAGGATTGACAAAAATATACATTTTCAAGTTTCAACTATTTAAATAAATTATGACTAAAATATTTAAATAATATATTATAAAAACATGTATACTTTTTTTTATTTAATATAAAGTAAAAAATATATATAAAAAAAAACTAAATTATTTTTGGAAAATTTGATCTTTATCAAACACATTGTAAATCTGAAATCAAGATGAAAAATTTGATCTAAACATATTATAAATCCAAAATATGATAAATTTGCATTCAATATCTACATATTTTTGGGTCTAAATATAGCCAGATTTGATTCAATTGATGCTCTCTAAAGCTGCGATCGATTATAAGAAAAAACAAGCATGTCACCATCTTGTTCGACCAAGTAATTTAAACATACAGGTGAACTAAATATAAAGCTCTTAATATATTTTAACAACTCCCATGCCCTAAGAGTGTATCTTCGCGATGCGACCAAACACGTTGCGCCATTATTTCGTGCGCCGACCAAACAACCCAGGTTGGGTGTTCAACTAATTGAGCAAACCCTTTGTCTTGATGTATTCCATAGCGTCATCATAAATTTCATCAATGCCAAAATTGAAGGAGAAACCACCATTAGGGGAATTTTGAGGTCTAAAATGGGCCTCCTAAGGAAATAATAAAATAAGATAAGATTACATCATCAAATTTTAGAGGGAAAAAAGAAAAAACTAATTTTTCAACTCGTATTTTCAACTATCTCGCTATGGGTTTACTCTAATTTCGAGTGACAACATTTTTTGGATGTAAAATTTGATTCCTCATCCAAGGAGTACCCATGTTGCATACTTTCGATGGACCCTTCTATAAGAAAAATGAGAAATACATGAAAAACGTGATTGCAATCACATTTTTTCATGTATTTCTCATTTTTCGTGTAGCAGGGTCCATCAAAAGTATGCAACATGGGTACTCTTTGGATGATGAATTAAATTTTGCATCCAACGAGTACTCCCACTTGAAATTTGAGTAAACCATTAGGGAGATAAGTTGAAAATATGAGTTGGAAAAATATGAAGGAAACCAATGTACGAGGAGCTAATGATGAAGTTACAGAAGGCTCCTGTGATGTATCATAATATGCATGTGTTTTAGTGGAGAGGCAATCATCCTTCTCTACTTGATCCCTACTTTATCCATTTATGACGAGACCAGGGATGCTAAGGTACACTTAGCTAAGTCCATAAACATATGTTAGGAGCTTAGTGCTTCCCTTAGTGTGGTGGCCAAGTTGTTCCTCCATTCACTAACTTGTGTCACTTGAAAGTGGCACTAACACTTACTTAAATATAACATAGAGACGTTTGACTAGCTATGAGACTAGTTTATTACCATGTTCCCCCGGCATTATGATTACACCTCTTAAGTTGTATCATTTAAACATATTTTCTAGGGCAAGTATGAAATGGTAAACCATTTGATACAATGATTCTAACTCACTTTGCCTCATTGTGATATAAAGTGATTATATGATGAACTTTGTCGCATTGACCTTGCATAGCAACTTGAAACAATAGTGTGATCATAACTACCCAACATCCCTCAAGGATGTGATATGCAAGGTTCTGGATCTATAGGCTTATTATGTTAGGCACAACCTTTTCAAATATGACCATGAAATTCCTCCTTTCAAATTTAGTGTCGTAGTGGAGCCTCCCAAGCTATGAACAGATCATGACCATGAGCATAACACTATGGGGGATGATGTCATCAATTTATCATATATAGGTGCTACTTCTCCAGCTACACAGTTGCTTACTGCGCTAGTGTAACCACTAGCTTAGCCTCTTGCATAACTACCCATTAGGATTATATAATGTCCTCAAGATTAGTGGCCTCTGACACCTCTCACTCTAGCTACTGCTACTACACCTCTTAATACTTCTTTTTCTCGATAGCAGAACTAATAATGATATCCCTATGCTCATCCTAAACTGAACCCATACAAATTGTATGAGTACCACTAGGTTTGTGGACATAGCCTAGAGTAGTGCATGGCTTTCTATCCTACCCAATGCAAGCAACAAACCCCTAAGCATGAGCGTAAAGATCTTTTACATCCTAAGAACACTCAGCTAGGCATCTACTAGAACCCTTTTGAACAACACAACTAGCCATCATCCTCTAGCCCTCTTACTACACCACCTACTAGTAAGCCACCTATATCTTCATTTTCTCTCACATCCTCTTTTCCTCCCACCATTGTGGTATCCAACAAGAGTGATTCTACACCTAGAGCTCGCTTTATAGTAGGGTATGTGTAGAAGGTTACACTAGTTTACATTTACATTACTACTTACACTAGGGTAAGTTGTCCACCATAGCCTAACCTGCTTGTCCCTCCTACTCTTCTTGCTCTATAGCCCGTGTCACCTATGTAGCTTGGTCCTTCTTAACCAATATGACCCATAGGTAGGCCACCTACACCTCTCACACAGTTCCATTCCATTTTTGTTGACTTAGCTAAGCTCATTCCAAAGATACTGCCTCGTGGAAAGCACTTTGCACATCTCAGGATATTCTTCTTAATAAGTTGCAGAATCTTGGCAACACAATTAATAAAAGAATTGATAATCTCAATAAAACAGAATATATGATTATTCAATTAGTTAAAAATAAACTTAATCGACATCTAAGGGGTTTTGGAAATGATGAAGTAACTGAAAATGAGAAGTCAATGTTGGAAGGATCAATAGATGTGTCAAGCAGTGCCTCAGGGGTAAAGACACCAATTTTCATTATATTGTAAGGTTCCTTTGTGTGTGTATTTTGAAGTATATTTAGGATGGGGGTTTACATTTTACGTGATTAATATATAATATAATCAAAAGTATTTACTTGCACAGTTATGAGCCTGTATCATTATCTACCATTGTTTTTATTCCTCTTGTGCAATTCGTTTGCAGCAAGACAGTGGATCATTTGAGTCCAAAAATGTGCACTGACCAGTGGTATCCAATGTGGAAATGATAGAAGGATTCCAAGCATTGGGGAGCCAACTTACTTCTATTTGGAATGCATTCTTGAGGTTTCACATGTATTGTTGCTTTACCTAGATAATTTAATTTTACTTTCTTCCGAAACAATTTGATGTTATCTTGTCCTTAACTGTTAAAACTCAGTTGGAATTAGAAACTCATTTTCTTTCCATTTAGAAGTCCTTGAATCTTTTCCTCTGTTGTATTCCCAATTGAACCATGGTGCAACTAGACGTGTTGGTATCTAGTGAATTAATCTCTTTGGTATTTTGGGTGTAAGGGTTTCCATGCCCAAACTTTGTTGGGTTGCATCCAAAGCACTAGATTGAAGAATAAGTGGCTTGACTTCATGTAGATATGGTAGCACAACTAATCCAATGACTATTTATTGAGTTCCATCCAGAAATAGCTTGTACTCCTTTGAGAGCACACACGTATGTAGAAGTGTATGATTTTGGAGAAGTCCAACCCAAAATTATTCAAGGAGGGTTGGGTCATTTGAAAAAATGGTACAAATACATGATATTCTATAATGTCAGACCTACTCTTCATGTAACGATATGCATATGCATTGACAACTGCGTGAGCTGCAAGAAGCCTGATTTTCACTTTACATCCAATTTGTTTTACAAATGAAGGGTAATAGAGGCCTCTAGATATTAACAATGGTGATGCAACCAAAGTTTGGGTTTGCCCTATTTAGCACATAGAGGAAACCAACTTCCCATCGACATGATATACCTCTTGACCATTCACTAGGTCTACATAGTTAAAATTGTAAGTGTAATATTCCCAAAAACAAATTTTCCAATATAGCACTGAGTTTTTTTGAGTTTATGGAATTTTTCTGATGAAGCATTTATTCAAAAGGTTTGATGTCAGAGCGTTGTAGGTGTACTTTCATCATTTTGGTTCCAAATGAGATAATATAGGATGGTAACATATATTTTACAAACATTCAACTAGAAAATACCATGGATATATGCCATATGTCTATGGAATGAGAATTTTTCATATATGTTTTAACTCAGAATTATAGCAACAGTCAATAAAATGACACACAGTCTAGTAAACAGTTGTTACAGAGCACTAAAATTCAGATTGGAACCTGATTAATACACCAGCAAGCATATCTCCTTCCAACAACTACAAAGTCTCCCACAAGCTCCACTTTATTGTCAGTCCTGATCCCTCAAGTAGAACTCAAACTCAGCTCCCCAAGTAGACTGTTATACATATATTTTTGGAGGTGTACGTTTAACAAAGAAATAACTTGGCAGTTGGGTCTCTTTCACAAATTTTTTGATTGCCACTCTAGCTTTATGCCCTTAGGGTCATCTGAGGGTTGAGTATAGGAGAAGTTATGTTCCAAGCTAATCCGGAGAAGTTATGGGAATTTTTTTTTGGGTTTTCGGAATATTTTCTTTTGGGACTTGTTGGACTTGGGGTTTCATTGAAGGTGGCTGTTATTTTTTTTTATCTCTTGTACAATGGTTAATACCAATCATCACTCCATAACATTTCCACCTTGTCTGAGCACTACACATTTGAAAGTCTCAAGCTTGATTTCTATATCAATGCTCACCTTGAAGTTTAAAAATTATGAATCCACAATCAAAATTTGACTTGGCCTTTTCACTGACTGTAGAGTAATATCTCTTCACAAATTATATTTGGATGGCAAATGTAATTAAACTAATGGAAATTTCTGTGTTCAACCTTTTGTGATCCATAATGAATTAAACAAAGTCTTTCCGTAGAAATCACATGAGATAATTTTTTGGCCGACATATTTCGAACCAACAAGTGTGGTTCATCATCAAGACCAGATGAAGAGGCAGACCATGGCAAAGGCTTAAATAGAGAGCAATGTAGAGACATAATTTCAAGTAACGGCTATATTTTAACAATAATGTTTAAATTATAATATTAATTTATTAATATATTAAAAACAAATATTATAAAGTAACGGCTATATTACACGGCTAGTTTTTGAAAAATAATATTTAAATTGATTTATTAAAACCAAATATCACTAGTTCTAAACTAGTGATATTTGGTTTTAATAAATCAATTTAAATATTATTTTTCAAAAACTAGCCGTGTAATATAGCCGTTACTTTATAATATTTGTTTTTAATATATTAATAAATTAATATTATAATTTAAACATTATTGTTCAAATATAGCCGTTACTTGAAATTATGTCTCTACATTGCTCTCTATTTAAGCCTTTGCCATGGTCTGCCTCTTCATCTGGTCCTGATGATGAACCACACTTGTTGGTTTGAAACATGTCGGCCAAAAAATTATCTCATGTGATTTCTACGAAAAGACATTGTTTAACTAATGGAAATTCTTTCAAGATGTCAAGATCAAACTTCTCATCCTGTGATGAAAAATTATCCATAGTTGATGATATGTTTATAGGACAATACCAGATCATCCTCATTTGAAGAGTGAATCCTTAGTGGTAGATCTTGTTCAATATTACAAGTATCAAGAATTAATTGTATGCATTAATTGTATGCCTTAATTGTAGGCAATTTTTTTAGGATTGCTTCTGATTTTAAGGCAAACATTCATCCATCCTTAATCTGTAGCAGTGATATGACAATGTGGAAAATATTTGATATTATAAAAATGGAACTATGCGTCTCATTACCCTAAAGCCTGGTTGATCAAGATATGGAGACCTATTGGGAGATCATCACAGTGCAAACAATACCATATGTATCCATGTATATTATCCGAAATGACCATATGAATAGTTTTGTCTCCAATTTAGGTGAGTCAACATGAGTTTTATATTTCATCTTGAAGCCAACTTGAAGAAGGATCACTTATGTTTGTCTTGGAGGGCTACTTGACAATCTTATTGACTTACATACATTTGTAACATGCCTAAGAAGGGTTCTTCATACATGACATTGACTCTCTTTGAATTTTATGACCAGATGACAAATCCTAAAGGCTCACAATGGGAGCCATCTAAAAACTAACTTCCTTGCTCATGAAACCCATGAGGAAAGCATTACAATAATAATTTTATTTTTTCTTCTTTACATCATTTACATAAAATCACAATTACACATGTCATTATGAAGACCAAACCTAGTTACTTTCCAACACCATCCAGGGTCCATGACTGTGTTTTATTGTCTTTGTTGTATCTTTTTATAAGAAGTCGTGCATGTCGTTGTAAGGGCTCTAAAATTTGTGGTATGGGCATGTACTATTTTCTTCAATTAATAATTTAAATAAAGGTTGCATTTCTAGGTCCCGTTGTGTTCAGTGTTTTGATTGCAAGCATTTCTAACTAGAACATTAAAATGTGCTAGATATGTTAAAATTTTTAAGGTTTGGAATTTTACACACGTTGAACCTTTTCTACTTTGCTAGTTTGCATAATAACATAAAATATTCCTTAAATTATTTACCTATAGTTTTCATAACCTTCTACTAAAGACTTATGTTAAGATTAGAATCAAATGTTGCTAACCAATTTCCATTTCACAAATGATGCTTTATTAAAATAAATTTCAAATTAATTTTTCCGGTCAATAGTACTTAGGAGATCCTCATAGTCCTTCAAAGATGTATTTCCAGTCCTCCCTCTTAGCCTTTTCTAGTCTGGAACAATCTATCTTCCCATTTGTGTAATATAGGCAACAACCTCAAGCTTGAGAAGGCATGAGTTTATGGCAGAAGCATTTAGCTCATAATAGATGTGCGAATCAATAACAGAGATAAGATGCATGGCAAATAGACATAAATCATAAACAAGAAACAAGTCAATTGAATTTGAGCTAGTTTAAAAGAAATCAATGCATGATTATGGTACACAATGAAGTATTTTAACATAATTTGTTAATAATGACCTAAATTTTTGTTGTGAAAACTATACTAGTGTATAATTCGAGCATATAAGTCAGTGGGGAATGGCCCTAAAGTTGCAATGTTTGAAGGGATGTTAAAGTATTTCAAAGTACTTTATGAATGTTCTGATTGACACTATTATGTGCTGCAAAAGACATTTTGACTTGAATTATTTTCATGCATTTGGTAATATAAAAATCCCTTGACCCTTAATCTCGATAGAAATGTGCACAAATTCGAAAATGGCTTGCAAAGGAAAACACAAAACAATTTGTCTCTTGATCAACTTTAATCTTAATGGAAAGCTTCAAAAATGTGATAGATAACTTTCAGATGCAAACACAGACGAATTCACGTCAATTAAGCTGTATACCTAGTGGGCCATAATTCTGATTTAGAAAATCAATAATTACATGTTAAAACATTAGATGATGAACCCAAAAAGGATGAATATAGATGGGGTGGCAGCTAGAACCTTAGTTCATATTTGAAATCTAGTAGTGTTAGCCATTACCTTGGTCAAAAATTTTTGAATTACTTTTCCACTCCTTGAATGACCATGTCCAAAATATTCTCATGTAAAGCCTTGAAGTTGAAGGGGATACCAATGAATTTACATCTCTAACCTTGTTGAATTCAGGATCAGAGTTGATCAACTAACAAACCACTGTGGTCTCACATACATTGTATAGAACTTTTGGTTGGGTTTTGACACATAGAATTCATGACCCTGGAGTTGGGTAGGTTTGGAGGTAGTCCATCATATTTTCCACTCATTCATGTTCCTTTAGGATGTGAGGAATCATCTGCAAAATGCCCATTAATTAGTTGCCTGGTTCCTTGTTTAGGGAGGGGAGTTCCTTTGATTAAATCTTGTCCACTCTATGTGATATATATCAGGTAGCCTAAAGATCCAACTACCAATAATTACAGAGTTGGGGTTAATAAGATATCTTGTTAGATAGATGTAACATGCCTTACTTTTATTTTTCTTTTGGTGATACATAGAAAAGGGTAAAATGATTAATAATTTCTTCATTAACTCAGAAAACTCAAGAATTTGTCTTTTAACCCTATTAGCATGCAAGCTTGTGGAAAATCATACCAAGTTTTGAGGTTTATTGTCCACGAAAGGTTTTCCATGTTTGTTATAAAAGCTAGAGCCTGAAACAAGAGAATTCTACAAGACATAAAACAAGATATAACTTATAAGGTGTTGACTTAGATTGAATGAGAAATTTATAAATACCATCCAAATAAGGTGTAGAAGATAGAGAAAAAATGGAGCCATTACTCATAATAACCCATTTTTTTTCTTCATATCAAAACTTGCTTTTGAGGCTAGGCTATTGTTCCATCATGTAATTTTAGTAACTTAGTTGAGTGATGAGACTTAGGCCTAGTTGATTTAGTCCAATATATATGATATATGTAAGTTTATTGCAATGAGATGGTTAAAATATTATCACTCTTCTAACTCATAAAATATTTCTATCCACCAATTTTATACTCTTGTATATACCTAATATAATATAGAGTGTATAGTTTGATTTTCTCTTGCACTTTTCTTCTTGTGTAATTGTTCTCATTTCTCTTTCAATTCATGCACATATCAATACGATACATTTTCTTATTTCTATTGTAGTATGAGTTTTGTTTTGGGTTGAAGTATTATTTTGGTTTTTTCTAATAAAGTGTATTCCTATTTATTCAGTTTAATTGTCTTGCATTCAATTCTTTCAATTAGTGGGTACTAGCTGCAAGATCCGCAGATAGAACATTGAAATGTTTTGATATGTGCAAGATAATCAATGTTTGCATACCATTTCTTGTCACACGTATGTGATTTGTCTTAGTTTAATTCATTTTCTTGTTTATGGAAATATCATCATGAATTTCTATGATGTATGTGGAAACTTGAAATGTTATATCTCTTTATGTGGAGGTGCTTCGAAATTGGAATGCAAATGGATTTCCTAAAATAGAATATAAGGAACTGAATATCCATTTATTCTTCTTAAAATGCATTGTAAAGAAGAGATTTTTTCTCTAGTATTTTTACCATTTTATTTGGTAGAACACATGGTAGAGAATGATGCACTGCTCCTTTTCTCATTATGTTTGGAATTTATACCAATTGATTGAGTGTTTTGTGTAAGCTTCATTGTTGTCTGTTTTATACCAATAACTTCATTTTTATTTTGTGTAGTTACCAATAGAAACTAAGCTTCATTGTATAACCAATAGAAATTAAGCTTCATTGTGTAGCTTCATTGTTTGTTTTATACAAATCGCTTCATTTTTGTTTTATACAAATAGTTAGTTTTGTGTAGCTTCATTGTTGTACAATGTTGATCATAAGAGAGTATTAATTCTTATGTTTTATGACAAATATGGATGAGCATTAGGATCTAGAGATATTGGGGCTAGCTTTGTTTTTGAAACAAATATTTTTTAAGATGTAAATGAATATGAAAGAAGAAAATCAAGTGGGTACATTGGTTAGATACATTGGAAGGGGGTATAAATGACATAGTTTTAGGAACAATTCCAAAATGCCATTTGTTTGACATATATGAAATTTTTGGTAGGTATGTGAAGGTAACATGCGAAAACGATACTACGGAATATAACTAGTTAATGATGGACTTATTTTTATTTTTTTGACTCATGAAGGAGAGGCAAGGTCAAGATGCAACCAATCAATCATTATTTTAGTAGGAGGTTTACTTAGTTTGGACCCTAAGGATCATGGCATATTGGGGCATGTTACCCACCTACATGTATGGGTAACCATAGGGGAATTTTTTCTTCTATGATGCAATTTTCCAACTAGTTGTCATATGTTATTTATTATATGTTTTCTTTTTCTTTCCATTTTTTTCACAAGATATCTACAACTTGATCTTTTTAGAATGTAACTAATTAGATGACATGATTGTTATTAAGTTACCAAGGTGTTTTTTCTATGGTGATGTTTTATTTGTTTTGTTTATACAGGTCATCTTGCCACATAGTGGCCACTATCGCCCAACTAAAGAAAACTTGTTCAAGTTTCTTTCTTTTCTGGGGAAAAATGGCATTGACATAGCTGATGTTGAGGTATATGTCGTATAAATCCTTTATAGTCTACTTTAGTTTATATTCTAGTGTTCATCGTATTTCATGTCTTATACTCTTCATTATATCTTCTTTCATTTCAAAAAAGAACTCAATATTAATGGTCAAAAGAAGGAATTGAAGAAAGAGGAGAACAATAACACTGGAGCGACAAATGCAGAAAGAGAGATAGAGAAGAGAATCGGTCTAGTGATACCCTTAAAGACAATATCTTGCATGAGACACACATATAAATAGTGATGATCAAGTCTTCAAAGTTGGTGAATTCACCTACAATGCCTTGGCAACACAATGATAATGTTTTGAAGTGATGAAACAATATTTCATGTGTAAATTGTAGTCCAACAAATATTAAGTTGGAAATTCGTATGACATTTTATATAATATAATTTATGTGGTTTAAATTATTTATAGTTGCACTTGATATTATTTAGTATTTTAACTAACATATGTAACTTTGTGTTTTCATATTAGATGAACATGCACATTATATGACTTTTTTTTTTAAGTCACAAAATCATACTAATTAATTTATGTTGATTAATGATGAACAAATAAAAGCAATCTAAAACTACTAAATTAGTAGTTTATATTGATTAATGATGAACACAAATAAAATGAATATACAACTAAATTAGTCATTTATAATGATTATTAATGAAAGTAAATGAAATTAATATAAACAACTAAATTAGTCGTTTATATAATGAATATGAAACTACCAAAAAAAGATAAATGACTACTACAAATCACACATTTGTGATTACAAATGACGGCTAAATTTTGCATATATACGACTATTAGTAACTAATTTACAGTATCTTATAACACGACCAAAATTTAGTCATATTTATTTGTTCATTAATTGATTTCAAATGATGACTAAAATTTGCATATATATGACTATTAGTAGATAATTTACAATATCTTATAACACGACCAACGTTTTAGCCATTTTTTTTGGTCATTAATTGATTTTCTCGGGTGACCATATAGTAATATATTTTGTTGTATATTTAGTCATTAATTGTGGTAATTAATGACTAAATCAATAACTAAATCAATGACCAAATTAATGACTAAATATACTACTAGACGATAAAATTGAGACAACTAATTAATGACTAAGCTAAAAACAAGTAAAAGTTGGTCGCGTTATAAGATACTGTAAATTAGCTACTACTGGTCATCGACTAAAAAATAATCATTTATATGCAAAGTTTAGCCATTTTTTTAGTAACTAATTAACCATTTTGTACTAGTGATCCTTGCACAACACCCTAAACCAAGCCATGTACCATCCACCTTCCATGCATGCTTCCGACACTTCTTCTTAGGATGCCCCACAAGATCACTATGTATACAATGTAACACCTCATACTTCATCACATCTTTCACATAAGCACACTAAGTTACTACGAGTAATGCCATTAGGGTGCAAACACTATGCATTTTACACCATATACTTCTCCTAATACTATGAACTATAGGTCATCCATGATTCCATATTGTTTTGAGATTGTACTATGGGCCCATGCTATGTTAAGTAGGTGCTAGTCGATTATGGGTCTAGGGTTCAAGGGTGGAGGAGAGTTGTGGTTCCTTTTGATTCGTAGAGAATGTTCCTTCCCCTCCTTCTTATGTTACTTCTCCGAGCGATTTCTCCTTGATTTTCTTTATCCTCTACTTATTTCAATTTATATCTTATCTCCACGAGCACATATCGATTAGCTCCGACGTGCTAAATAGAGATAAAATATGTCATTTACTTGAGCACTTTCTCTGAATAGAGTTTTTATTCCAATTGATTGACATGATTGTAATAACTCTGATTTATATCCTTCATAGAGCCTCCTGGGCTCGGCTCACTCATTTTCATCCCTCGTCTATCATGTCTAACAGAGTTTCCATTAGAAATAGTTTTGTTTATTACATAAATAGAAGTGAACTATTAGTTGGGTGTTTCCTTTATGTCTATCCTTCGTGGCCCAGGCCTGCTATCATAGAAAGAAGAATTTGGTTTGTTCCGAAAATGAAAGATAGGCCTAAGAATGACTTAAGGCTAATCCTGTTCATCGCATCCTTCCATCCTATTCATTACTCCTACTACACTTACCTTACCAAGGCAGTAGCCAGTATAAATAAGGATAGTAAAGTCCTTCTTCCTACTATGCTTACCTTACCTTACAAGGCAAGTAGCCAGAATCAATAAGGCCAATACAGTACAGTCCTTTCTAGCCAGGCAAGTAATAAAAAGGCCAATAGCCAATAGCCAGAAAAAGGAAGGATTGCTCACCTGAAAAAGGAAGGTGAGGTGCCTACAAGCTGCTTTATTGCTAATTATTTACCCATCCACCCCAATCCCTGAAGGATGAATCACTCACTCATATGGGTGAGGAAGGGAAATAGCAAGTAGCAAGAAGAAAGAAGGAAAGGGAAAGGAAGGAATTGGAATGAATTGCATTTTTGAACCAACTCTTGAACCTAAAACACTCTATTCTCTTTATACTACCATGTCATGGTAGGTATTGAAGGGTCCTAGTAGCCATAGGTCGGATAGATTACCTACTTACACAAGACGAAGATAATCATATTACCAACTAATAATCTCTTGATTAACTTTCCCCTAAAAGAAGACAATAAATAAGTCTAAGAAACTAATCAAGAAATTACTGCTAATAAACTAAGAAACTAATAGGTATGTTTAGTCACTTTCATAGCTATATCCAACAGAACAATGATGTATTTTCTATTCCCTCACCTATTCCCTCATATGGGTGGATTTTCCAGCTATATGAACCAACTCTTTCCTTGTTTGAATGCAACAACTCCACTCTTCATACAACTTGCAGTTAGGCTTTCACTTACCTTCCCATATTTTCTAACGTCTAAACACAATTCTCTTGTTTGATATATATGGAAAAGTGACTAATAAGATTTGCGCTAGGTCAAACGAAAGTTTGAATGTATCTGGTTCATATAGCAACCAAAATGACATATCCATCCCTGTGAGGAGAAAAGTTGCCATTCCTCCTTGAAATTACTACACCCACCTACTTAACGCTTTTAGGGTTCCCTCCTTCATAATGCATGCTAAGGTTAGTGCATTGCAGAAGAAAGAGTCAATGCCGAAGCCCTGAGCGATATATTAGTTTTGATCTAGAAGAGATCAAATGGATTTGAAACTTCTTAAACATGCTTGAACGATTATGAATTGGTAGAAATCCTCTCGTCTTCTAAAGAGATTACTGCACCCCAGATTTCATAAAAGGTGTAGTAAGATGCTATGTTGTAATTATCATCTTCTTCCTGACCAGATAAAAAAGACCTTAAAATACAGGTAGGCATTGTTTAGGTTTCCTCCATTGTTTAGGTTTAGTCGTTTTTGCATATATATGAACTAGAAAGATGTCGTATTTAGCTTGACCTCTCAAAAATATGTTTAGTCGCCTTTGCATATATATCCAACAAAAACTTCATCAAGGGATCTTGAAAGAAGGGAAGGAAGGAGGGAAAACAAAAAAAAGGATGTTAGTCAAAGATTGAAACAAAAAGTTTGAACTTCTACTAATGAACGACTATTTTCTTCTCTTTCTTGCAAGTGCTCTATTCTCTAAAGTAGGTAAAAGAGGGTGTAGTGGGTATAGCCGGAATGGTTGAGTAAGAAAGAGAAGGGATTGATGAGGTAGAAGGAAGAAAGTCATAGGTCTAAGGTCTAATGTATCTATATGAGGCGGGAATGTAAAAGGTAAGAAGGTGGAAGATAGAAGGAAGAAATCAAAAGTGATAAAAGTGTCGAAGCAGATGAGGAAGAAGGTCTAAAGTCCTAGTAAGAAGCCAAAATGGGAGTGTTAATGAGTATGAAGTAAGAATGGAATAGGATGAAGCTTAATCAATAAGTTTTCAATTTCATATAAAATCATTCCTTATTGCCGGTTTGAAACTTCTGAAATCTCATTTTAATTAATTTATGCTTAAAAAATTCAACAGTTATTGTGGGAGGATAAGTGATCCAAATTGGATCAATATATTGTTTTTCATCCATCTCAATGCATTTGGAGTGGAAAAAGTGGAGGAATCAACTCACGAGACCTTTTTTACCGGCGAGACCTAGTTTGGCAAAACATGGTCTGCAACCTTCCGGGAGAGTTTTGAGGCATCAAATGACGTTTTGTAGGGGTAAAAATTTCCCTCTTGATCCCAACACCTTTCATTCCATTCTACACATAGAATGCTTTCCAACGACGCAAGAATCGTGTTAATCAGAGTTCGTATGCAAAAGTTGTGCCACTCAGAAGTTGATCTTCCTGTTTTCACACCTATAGTTCGGGAGGATGCCTCGTCAGCCCCATTATTCATGGAAAAGGGGCTAGTCACATGTTTGTGATGTAAAATACTCTAGAATAGTCTATTTTTTAACTCTAGTTAAGAGTTTATGTAGTCAAAATTAATCAATAGTAGTCTATCGAGATGTGTTATAATCGGGCCACTAGAAGGAAGAGGTATTCCATTCTTTCGAGAACATTTTGTTCCATAGTTGAACAAAGATAGCCAGGAGAGACAAGAGGTAGAGCACACAGAGAGGATATGTGCACTGTAGTAGCCCACGGGCCACAAACATTACTTCTTTGTATCTGTAGCCATATTTCCAGATAGATAACGAGAGCGAAGCAACCTCACCATCCAACTGGGTTTTCTCCTGAAAGGGTTTCCCAGATAGCATATCTCGTGTATTATGTGTGTGTGAGCTTATTTTGTCGTTCTCCACTTTTCTGCTTGATTTAATTTTACATGCATGCACTAATTACAATTATTTTTATAGATCTAGAAATTAAATAAAAATGTAATAGTGTAGAATCTCATATTTTTAATATAATATTATCAGATATGTTGTGACAAACTGTCTAGTGGAATATTCACGTCAGTTTATGGATAAATAAGACTAGAAAAGAGTTTACCTTAAAAGACCAAACCAAATAGTTTCAAAACCATGATATGAGGCCCACTCAAATCGATTCATTACCCGAGTTAGAGACGAGGGAGAATCAATGAATTAATTCGTTACCCGAGAATACGAGATTCTCTGATATATATATATATATATATATATATATATATATATATATATATAGATATAGATATAGATATAGATATATATATATATATGAGATTTCTATTTATTCACGGTAATGTGAATTTTAAATTTCTTTATGTTTTACATTTAATTCGATTTTTTTAAAGTAATTTTTTTTTTAAAGATGATTATCAATTTACTATAAATTTTCTCTTATATTTAAATATAAATTAGTTTTCATTAAAAAATATTTTAATTAAAAGTTGTAATAAAAAAATAGTATAGATAGATTAACAAGAACCACGTGGCATGCTGCTTATTTGCATACATGAATTGTGTGCATCTAGTTTATTTGGTTGAAATGGTATGTGTGAACATATCATTATTTGAAATAAAAAGACTTCATTGAAAATTTATATATTTAAGATTTTGATTATATTTTTTTATTTTGAAAGCATCCATAGCTTTAAAACAATTGATTCTAGATAACGACAAAAGTATATCTAAGCTTATGCAAAAAATACATTGAAATGTGTATCAGGAAAAATACTTCTAGAAAGTTTTTTTAATATTTATTTGAGTAATATTACAAATAGTTTGAGGGTAGACCACCAAATACCAATGCCATTACTCATGAAATGAAAAAAAAATAAAAATAATGGTCATAAATTTTATAAAAATTTTAGAATATAGTATTTTATAACTTAAATATTTTTTTTTTCAAAATTTATAAATTTTATTGAATTTATATAAAAATTTCAAAACTAATTAAAGTTGATTTTTTTTTTACCTAAAACAAAAAAACAATATAACCTGCCTTCCACAGGTATAAATATTGACAACATATATTTAAATAAAAGTTGGGGTTTTATTGTGATTAGATTCATTTTGTCAATCCTCATTGCATGCGAAACGTACTTTCTCATTTAAAATTGACACCAGGAAAAATAAAATATAATTATGGCTTAACAAATATAGTTTCAATTCATGGACCGAGAATCAAGGAGATGGGCCACTAGTCGGTGGTCTATCCCTTCGAAACTTCTACAAGTGCAAATTTATTTCAGTTCTGACCCCGACCTACAGGAATACTAGTAGTGTAGTCGAACTTGACCAGTCCACAAACAGTGTAAGGTCCCAGAACCCCGACCTAGACCCAGGTCTGACCCCGATCTATTGCGATATGCCACCAACTATATGGAGGAGAGGGGATGGATGCTCCCATATTAACTAAATAAGGTCTCGTGTAAGCGACTTGTGTATAAATTCTTATAATTGTTAAGTCTGGAGCTATTTG
Source organism: Pinus tabuliformis (assembly GCA_031772625.1). Classification (NCBI taxonomy): domain Eukaryota; kingdom Viridiplantae; phylum Streptophyta; class Pinopsida; order Pinales; family Pinaceae; genus Pinus; species Pinus tabuliformis. Next base: position 205,120,085 of record CM062818.1, on the reverse strand, counting down.
CAGCATGCGATCTGTGCATGCAAATTATTATGTAGACATTGAAGCACCATTGTGTGGCTTGGAGCCTTGTACCGTCCGGCAGTCTAAGACCAAATGTAACATCACTCCACTTCTTGTTTCGACAAAAAACCTCTGTAAATATCTCGTAGTCCATTTTCAGTTAACATATATTTCTTTTAACATTGTGTGTGTGTATATATATATATATATATATATATATATATATATATATATATATAAACATGTTTGGAGATCTAGCGGGTGTGAGAGGAGACAAAGGAAAGTAATAAATTGTTTCATGTTATGCCCTAAGAGCGTTGTTGCGAGTTTCATTACTGTTGAATTTTCATTTAAGTTGTCTGTAGTTCTTATTCTTTTAGTATAGGGATCCTGTGCAAAGATAATTGTCGTAGGTGAACCTGTAAGACGAAGGTCGAAATGAAGGAATGAATTGCTTTCTATTTGTGCCTTTGGTAATTTTACTTTGGGCCGATTTGCTGTAGGAGCTATATTAAATCCATATACTAAAAGTTCGTGTAGGGTCCACTGGTGGTCAGGAGTTGGTTTTGTTACCCACTCCTAATGTTGTCAATGAGCCCAAGGTCCGACCTCTGACTAGTCGGGGTGAGCCAGTCTGCTCAAATTTTTTTCTTTATTAGGTTGTTGATTGTCTGAGTACTATAGGTCGGGGGTAGATGAGGTCGGTCATACCTCCTATTAGGCTCATGTCCCAATCTTTTACACATGGCCCGATTTCCTCAATTATTCAATAAATTGCACATAGATGTAGACTACTCATTGACATGTGTATTTACAAGATTTTTTTTGTTGAAATGGGTGTCCATGTGACTCACAAGCTCACTCATAATGTTCAAATATTGGAGAAAGTTGTTTAACAATAACCAGTATGCAAAGCTTTAACTCCTTTGCATCATCATAATATTTATTATAAGATTGAAATGATTGACAAAAATATACATTTTCAAGTTTCAACTACTTAAATAAATTATGATTAAATATTTTAATAATATATTATAAAAACATGTATAATTTTTTTATTTAATATAAAGTAAAAAACATAAAAAACTAAATTATTTTTGGAAAATTTGATCTTTACCAAACATAACAAAGCTGAAATCAAAATGAGAAATTTGATCTAAACATATTATAAATCCAAAATACGATAAATTTGCATTCAATTTCTACATATTTTTTGGTCTAAATATAGCCAGATTCGATTGGATTGATGCTCTCTGAAGCTGCGACTGAATATAAGAAAAAAAAGCATGTCACCATTTTGTCCGACAAAGTAATTTAAACATACAAGTGAAGTAAAAATAAAACTCATAATATATTTTAACAACTCCCATGCCCTAAGAGTGTATCTTAGTGATGTGGCCAAATACGCCACGTCATTATTTTGTGCTTCAACCAAACAACCCAGGTTGGGTGTTCAGTTAATTCAGCAAACCCTTTGTCTTGAAGTATTCCACAACATCATCATAAATTTCATCAATGCCAAACTTGAAGGAGAAACCGCTTTCCACCAATTTCTTCGATGAAGTGTTCACTTTTAGGGTTTTTGGCACATCCTCCAACCTAGACGTATATAGAAAAAAATGTTTCATCAATTGATGTATATACATATATACAAGCACAAAAATACATAAGAATATATTAATACTCACTAGGTGGGGACATTGTATTGCAGATATTGTTTGGACAAATTTTGTGCGAGTTGTGGGACGAAGGTGTTGACCGACGAGTAGATGTAACGACCATGTGCAGTGGGGTTCTCCATTAAGAAAACCTGGGCACTACAGACGTCGTCCATGTGTACCAATGATATGGAACCTGATATTAACTACATCCCTTTCAGACCCGACAACATGTGTGGGTTCCCCGTGAGGAGGCAGAGTGCCAACTCTATGCTGGAGGGCACACTTGGGGTAATAGAAGGCCCAACGTTTATCACGGGGATGATGGTAGCCACATCCAATCAATACACTTTAGCGTATTGAATCATTGCTTGCTCCGCTAACATCTTAGAAACCAGGAATGACCGCAGTAAAGAAAATTGAGGATTTCGATTAGAAACAATTACGTTTGTTATTATTCTCTCAAAATTTATGGAAATAGAGTTATATATTAATCCCACTCTAACTAAGAGATGAAATGATTTTTTTGACATTATAATTTGGAGCAAGATTGCAATTTCTTATTATTCAAAATGTATTTGATAGTTTGTTTGTGTTCACCAGGTAAGGGGAGCCAGTTGTATTGCAAATATCGGGCGGACCATCGCATTTCGTCTAAAGGAAATGCCTCCCCGTGAACACCAATTGGACCTCCTGCTGCTAAATAATACATGTTCTCTATGCTTCTTGCAACATATCATAGTTCGTCAGATATGGCCATTTCCTCTGCGAGTGGGGATTCAACTACATGTACAGGCTCCCAGACATGAACACTGAGTTGTAATCTGAAAAGATTTTGTAATCCGAACACCAAGTTGTAATATGAAAAGACTTCCATGGAGCAACTGTTGATATTCGACAACACTATAGAGCTGAGAAACTTTTACTGGGGATCTAAATAGGGAATTGGAAATCATAACCCCATGATTTGGGTTGTAACCAAAATGAAAACACAGTTATTCGATTGACTGTAGAGATGAAATTTCACAGAACAAGAAAAAATTTAAGGAATATATATAATTTGTGTATTGTGTTTCTTTGTATTGTTTGTTTATTATAAAAGAAACACTATCCACTAAGACTATTACGATGAAGAGAACACTCAATCGACTAGTTTCTTCTTGAAGGGGGATAATATGAAGATTGAATGAGAATGTTTCAACGCAAAATCGACTTGTTGAGTTGAACTTTCATTGAAACAAAACAAAGTTGGCTTCGCTTTCAGAAGGAAAAAATCACAAAGAGGGTAGTTGTAACTAAGTAGATCTCCTTTGCATTTTCGTGCATCACCAAGGTGAACAGGGGTCAGAGCCGACTCTCATCTTTCTGCGGGGTCCAGTTCGACAGTAAAATGTTAGACTTACGATGTATAGCTAGTCCGGTATGAGAGGAAGTGATCTGGATTTAAACAGGTACGCAACAAATTACAGAGATAACCATAAACACAGAGATGCAACGGAAATAATACTTCATTTCATGAATGTAAAATACTAAAATATGCCTACAAACAGGAATGGAAATAAACCAGCTAGGACGATGGTAGCTTATCTCTGAGAAGAGATGTGGCGCTACATACCTCTGAATTGCCTTACAATGAGGCTCAAGGACCTTTTTATTATTAAACAATAAGAGAAAACCCTAAACAAACAAAACCCTAACCCGAGGAGATGTAACACCAAGAGTTTATGGGCCTCGTTGGGGTGAGTTGGACTGCCAACTTCCCGGGGTCGCGAGTTAGTCATATTATCTCCGTTTGACGTGCATGATAGCCCATTGGAAAGATCTTGAAAAACTGCTAAAAATAGCAAACTGTGCTACAATTAAGGAAACTGAAAAACTGAAAGAAGCAATGGTGGAGATCCAAGTGGAATTGGTGGGTGGCCACCAATATCCACCTGGATCATTCCTCCCCCCTTAGGAAGCAATGGTCCCTATTGGGTTGAGTTCCTCCATGAGATGAGGGAACTTCTGCCGAACTTGGTCCTTAGTGAGCCACTTGCCCTGGTGAAGGAATTGGCTTGCTTTGATAACTCGATACAGTTGGATATTCTGCTGGCGAGTGTGCTTGATCTATGTGTCCATGATCCGATTAGTTGCAACTTGTTCCATGAAATTTGGATTTAACTCTGTGGGTGTGAACTATTTTGCAATGTCGGATGTGTCTAGTAATGGTGGAAAGTATGGCTGGAGGCGGTCCACATTGAACACTGGGTGCAGGCCAAGGAATGGGGGAATGTTGAGCTCAAATGCATTGTCTCCCACAGCCTTGGTAATGGTGTAAGGACCATATCAGAGTGGTTTGATTTTCCGATAGGCTCTGGTAAGGTGTACCTTTTGCAAATGCAACTAGAATTTGTCAACCACTTGAAACTTGTGTGGCACCCGATGTTGATCATGTCGCTGCTTGTACTTGGCATTTGACTTCTCCAGAATGTCATGGACCTTCTGGCAAATATGTTGGATGTGCTCAATGAATCTGTTTGCCTTATCTATTTCGGATTGGAGATGATCCAAATCTGCGTGATTAGCTACAAATGGCATGGCCACATCAATGGGACATAGTGGATGGAATCCCAAGCCCACTTGAAAAGGGATGTGGCCAGTCGAGCTGTGGAGAGCCCGGTTGTAACTGTGCTAAACATAAAGGAGGCTCTCGTCCCATGTGCGTGGATGTTTTGAGTTGTACATGCGCAAAATGTGTATGATCATCATGTTGACAACCTCTGTCTGGCCATTAGTTTGAGGACGGAAGGTTGTGGACATGGTGAGTTTGTTGTACAGCATCGACCAGAGACTAGACCAAAATGTATTGAGGAACCTGTTGTCCCGATCTGAGATGATAGACTGTGAGATCCCAAAGTGTACCCACACTCGTTCAAAGAAGAGTTTACTAGTGTCTTCTGCTGTGATATTCTTCTTGCAAGCCGCCATAATGGCCATCTTTGAAAACCTGTCGATGACCACAAAAACACAATCATTTCCATTCTTAGTGGAAGGAAGGCTTGACATGTAATCCATGGAGATGGATTCCCAAGGTCGACTAGGGGTAGGCAGCAGGTATAGAGGCCTTGCTTCTTGATGGTTGGTTTGGAAATGGCGCAGGCAGTGCATGATCTGATGTACTTCACGACATCCTGTTGAAGATTCGGCCAATAGAAATACTTCTAGAGTAGTGCCACCATTTTCTTGACCTCGAAATTTCCAGCAGCCTGGCTGTAGTGTACTTACCAAATCATCTTGGCATGCTTGCTTGAAGGAACACAAAGGTGACCTAGGTGACATAACAAGGCATCTTGGAGGTGAAAATCTGGAACATGCTGACCCTCCAAGGGTGTCTGATATGTGTTGCTAAATTCTAGTTCGTTTTTGTAGAGAAGTGGCCAATTAGAAGTATCGTGCCCACAAGAGTTGAGCATGGTGGTTAACGCCATGATTGGTGGTCGACTGAGGCAATCTGCAACATTATTGGTGCTGCCCTTATTATACTTGATATTCAAATGGAACGGTTGCAGGTGTGTGGAACACTTCTAATGGCGATCATTCTGCAATTTCCCTTGGGTTTGTATGAGCTGTAGGGTTCGATGGTCTGTGTGGATGACCATTTCCTTCCCCGAAATGTAATGCTTCCATTGTCAGTAGGCCTGCACAATGGAATACATCTCTTTTTCATAAGTGGGATACTTTCGGACTGTGTCTGAAAGCATCTCACTGTGATATGCCACTAGATGCCTATGTTGTGTAAGGACTGCCCCAATAGCATAGTCAAGAGGCATTTGTCTCGACCTCAAATGGTTGTTGCAAGTCTGGTAATACGAGCATTGGTGCCGGGTAGAGGCGATATTTCAACTCTGCGAATGCCTTCTGTTGAGATTCAGACCAAAAGAATTTTGCTTTCGCTCCTCCCTTGGTGACTTGACTCAAGGGCCAAGTGATATGAGAAAATCCTAACACGAACCTGCAATAGAAGTTGGCAAGACCTAGAAAGTTGTGAAGCTCTATCAAAGTGGTTGGAGATGAACAATCCCGAATGACTTGGATCTTGGCTGGATCCACATGCACACCTTGTTCATCAATAATGTATCCCAGATACTGAACCTGCGTCATGCCAAAAGTGAATTTCTCCAAGTTGGCACATAACTTGTGTTGCCGCAGTGTTTGGAGAACCTGTCGGATGTGCTGGAGGTGCTCTTCCCAACTCTGGTTGAAGATCAGGATGTCATCCAAGTATACCACTACAAATGAGTTGGTGAATGGCCGCAAGATGTCATCCATTAACCTCATGAAGATTGCAGGAACATTCATTAGTCCGAAAGGCATAACCAACCATTCGAAAAGGCCCTCCTTGGCTTTGAAGGTAATCTTCCACATATCGAAGGGTTTGATTGGTACCTGGTGATATCCTGACTTCAAATCGATCTTGGTGAAATATTTTTCCCCCTTCAGTTGGTCCAGGGGGTCATTAATCCATGGGATCAAGTACCTATTATGGACAATAATCTTGTTCAGCGCTCGATAGTTAATACAGAGTCTGCAAGTTCCTTCCTTCTTTTGTACCAACACGATCGAACTCTCACAGGGTGATGAACTCAGACAAATGTGACCTTTTTGTAGCAACTCCTAAATTTGCCTCTTGATTTCATTGTTCTCTAGAACGGAGCGCCGATAGATTGGTCCATTGGGTAGCGACGCACCTGGGGTCAGATTGATGGAGTGCTTAACCTGAAAGTGCAGAGGAACCCCTGCGGTGGAGGTGAAGATGTCCTCGTACTCCTCCACGACCTTGTCCATCTGTAGTTGTCGTGCAGAGGGGCCTTTATGGAGGTCATGACCACCGTCTTCTTCTTTCCTTGAGGGCGTATCATCAGGAAAATAAATTTCCCGGTTTTGGAAATGAGCTTACTGCAATTTTTTACAGTAACCAAAGAGATGACTGTAGGTGGTGCTACCTCTGGTATCATGTACAACTTATTTCCCAAAGTAACAATAACATCATGGGCCTTGATTCATACACAACATGTCGCTTCCACAAGTATGGTTGTCCTAATAATACATCACAAACTTCAAGGGGGGCAATGTCACATAATACCTCATCCGTGAAGGGCTTGATGTTGTATGGAAGGCGACACTACTGGCTCATGCGAAGATCCCGTCCTTGGTGAAGCCACCCAATGGTGTACGGTTGTGGATATGTTGTGGTCGGTAAGCCCAGTCGCTTCATGACCTCTCCCAAAATGAGTTTCTTTTGGCTCCCGCTCTTGACAATGAACTGTAGCAAGGAGCCCTTTACCCACATCTGGGAGTGGAAGAGACGCTCCTCCTCCTCTGGATCTTCAGGTTCCTCCTTTTGGATCTTCGTGGTGGCAACGGTGGCGTTGGCCTCCACATCGATAATATGCTTCACTTTGTCATTCCCCTTGTTGGGTTCTGACTCAGAGTCAGAACATGCATCTGATTTTGAAACCTTTAGCTCGACCACCAGTGACTGCTTGGCCTGACACTCACTTGTGTTGTGAATGGAGCTCTTATGGAACTCACACCACTTTCCCGTGTCCTTTTTCGGCTTCGCGACGCTGTTCTTTGCTTGTAGCTTTGGCGTGTTGTATTGGGCCGCCCCGCTTTGGCTTTGTCCTTTGTTCTGCGTTTTGGGGGCACCTTTCCCTTGCTTCAGATTCATAGATCCAAAGTCTCGCTTCTTCTGTTTAAACTTTTTCTCAACCTTGACAGCATATCGGTATGCCGTGCCAAGCGAGGAGATGTTCAAGAATTCTATTTCTTCTTGAACAGAAAAATAACCCTCTGGCAGATTTAACCATTTATCGAGAACATCTATGTCTATCTGACCCTCGAATATGGGGATTTCAAAATTAACTTATACCTGAAACGATGTGGTGTTTCCAGAGTAGCTATTGGAAGCCGATGCGTCACCTCTGGGTAGCTGCTGAAGGATCTGGGCAAAGTTGTCCATCATCGTGTTCCTTTGTCGCTCGAGGGCTTCTTCGAGAAAGATTTTGATAGGATCTCCTGCACCCTCGTCTTTCTTTTCATCCGCCATGGGAGGCCGTCGGGATTTGCGAGGCTGGTCTTGCAAAGGTTCGACCAGTTTGAGCCCTAACTCCTTATATCTCGACCTCATTGGGGACATGCAAAGAAAAACAAAGAAAAAAAAGCAGACCGCTCTGATACCATTGATCCAGATTTAAACATGAACGCAAAAAATTACAAAGATAACCATAAACACAGAGATGCAGCGGAAATAATACTTCATTTCATTAATGTAAAATATTGAAATATGCTTAGAAACAGGGATGGAAATAAACCAGCTAGGGCGATGATAGCTTATCTTTGAGAAGAGATGTGGTGGCTACATGCCTCTGAACTACCTTACAATGAGGCTCAAGGGCCTTTTTATTATTGAACAATAAGAGAAAACCCTAAACAGCCAAAACCCTAACCCAAGGAGATGTAACACCAAGAGTTTATGGGTCCCGTTGGGATGAGTTGGACAACCAACTTCTCGAGGTCACGATTTGGTCATATTATCTCCGTTTGACGTGCATGATAGCTTGTTGGAAAGATCTCTCCAAGGACTACGACAAAAAAGATGATTTTAAATTCAAAATCGCTGGCAGTAGATTTCCAAAAAAATGTCATTTAAGGCCTCAAAACAACTCCGGAAGTTTAGCACCTGATAAACTTCTAAAAATAGTAAACTATGCTATAATTAAGGAAACTGAAAAATTGAAAGAAGCAATGGTGGGGGTCCAAGTGGAATTGGCGGGTGGCCACCAATATCCACCTGGATCAGGAGGCGACCCGATTTCAAGTCAGGTTCGACTATAGTCGAGAGTGACACTACTTTGGCTGAGTGGAACAAAGGCCACAACCTTCACTTATTTCGGTAAATGTAAATGAGTTTGGAACTGTGTTGTTATTTCCTTTGATTTGTTGCAGGCAATTATTGAACCATCGCCAGAATGGCCAGGAGGAGCCATGACCCTGGTAAATGCTTATTAGCCTCCATTGGTACTCTCATATTCAACTCCACTATTATTATAAATGGATGCTATAGGTAGTTTATAGCCGCTGCGAGAGACGGCTATAAATGTTTTTTTATTATATTATAAAGTGACGAATCCAAAAGTCTCTCAATACTATGAAAGGAAAGAAATGAAAATTGAAGTAGAAAAATAATCTAAAAATTTCATGGTTGTGTTGTTCTAATGATTATGTTGATCTTCTAGATAATTAATCTTATATCTCATCTTAACCAAATATAATGCAATAATGTATTATCTTAATATTTTAATTGTAAATTTTTTTAATATAAAATTATGTGTTTTTATTTTTTTTATTCTAATTTAAATATATTTAAAATAAACTAGAATAGCCACTCTGTAACCTTTATTAAAATGTGACAGCTAACTAATCCATATTTTTTAATATTTAATAATTATAGCCACTCTGTAACGTTTATTCAAATGTGACAGCGAACTAATCCATATTTTCTAATATTTAACCATTATAGCCACTCTGTAACCTTTATTCGACAACTAACTAATCCATATTTTTTAATATTTAATAATTATACTAAATAATAGGGAAACTAAGTATGAGTGTCATTTTTATTACCCTTATTTGTTATTAAAAAATAACTCTTTGAATTATTTTACTTACATGTTTTTTTTAATGCACAAACATCCAACACTTGTGTTACTCTCTATCATTATTGATGCCCAACCGTGCAGGGTATGATAGTGTTGGGATATTTTAATATTGGAATAACTTCAATTTTAATTTTCTGTGAAATAGTGATGTCCCGATATTTTGTTTACTTTGTCATTATTGATGTCCAGTGGTCCAGGGTAGGCTAATGTTGGGATGCTTTAATATTGGAATAACTTTAATTTTTATTTTCTGTGAAATAGTGATGTGCCCGATATTTTATTTTAGTTTACGCGCGTTCCAATTTTTTCACCATTTAAGTATTGTACCACGATGTGATGGTCACGCCAATATAATGACGACAACGATGTGATGGTGATGGAATATATTTTTTAAATTGAGTTTTGTTTTGTTTTCTTTGGAATGGATGCTCTCTGTCCTTCAGAAACAACCAACGCTTCTTCCTATATATCTATTCAATAATTCATGTCATTATGGATGACCAGTGGTGCAGTGCAGGGTATGCTACTGTTGGGATACTTTAATATTGGAATAATTCTAATTTTGTAATAGTGATGTGCTCGATATATTCTTTCACCATTCAATACAAGGTCACGCGAATACAATGACGACAACGATGATGTGATGGTAATGGAATCAACTTTTTACAAGGTGAGTTTTGTACCATAGTTATTATGCCCTCGGGGCCCACGGCGCACTAACTTTCCCTTTTTCTTAAGGAGGGCTGGCCACCCACCATTCTTTTCTTTTGAACCGGTGGTCCGGAGTTGGTTTTGTTACCCATTCCTAACGTTGTCAATGAGCCCAAGGTCCGATCTCCGAGTAGTTGGGGTGAGCCAGTCTGCTCAATTTTTTTGTTTATTAGGTTGTTGAGCATCCCAGTACTATAGGTCAGGGGTAGATGAGGTCGGTCATACCTCCTATTAGGCTCATGTCCCAATCTTTTACACGTGGCCCAATTTCCTCAATTATTTAATAAACTGCACATAGATGGAGACTACTCATTGGCATGTGTATTTACAAGTTTTTTTTTTGAAATGGGTGTCCATGTGACTCACAAGCTCACTCGTAACGTTCAAATATTGGAGAAAGTTGTTTAACAATAACCAGTCTGCAAAGCTTTAAATCCTCTGCATCATCATAATTTTTATTATAAGATTGAAATGATTGACAAAAATATACATTTTCAAGTTTCAACTACTTAAATAAATTATAAATTATGATTAAATATTTTAATAATATATTATAAAAACATGTATAATTTTTTTATTTAATATAAAGTAAAAAACATAAAAACTAAATTATTTTTGGAAATTTGATCTTTACCAAACACAACAAATCTGAAATCAAAATGAGAAATTTGATCTAAACATATTATAAATCCAAAATACGATAAATTTGCATTCAATATCTACATATTTTTTGGTCTAAATATAGGCAGATTCGATTAGATTGATACTCTCTGAAGCTGCGACTGACTATAAGAAAAAAAAGCATGTCACCATCTTGTCCGACAAAGTAATTTAAACATACAGGTGAAGTTAAAACAAAAGTCATAATATATTTTAACAACTCCCATGCCCTAAGAGTGTATCTTAATGATCTGACCAAATACGCCACGTCATTATTTCGTGCGTCAACCAAACAACCCAGGTTGGGTGTTCAGTTAATTCAGCAAACCCTTTGTCTTGAAGTATTCCACAACATCATCATAAATTTCATCAATGCCAAACTTGAAGGAGAAACCGCTTTCCACCAATTTCTTCGATGAAGTGTTCACTTTTAGGGTTTCTGGCACATCCTCCAACCTGGACGTATATAGACAAAAATGTTTCATCAATTGATGTATATACATATATACAAGCACAAAAATACATAAGAATATATTAATACTCACTAGGTGGGGACATTGTATTGCAGATATCGTTTGGACAAATTTTGTGCGAGTTGTGGGACGAAAGTGTTGACTGATGAGTAGATGTAACAACCATGTGTAGCAAGGTTCTCCATTAAGAAAATCTGGGCACTACAGACGTCGTCCATGTGTACCAACGATATGGAGCCTGATATTAACTGCATCCCTTTCAGACCTGACAACATGTGTGGGTTCCCCCTGAGGAGGCAGAGTGCCAACTCTATGCTGGAGGGCACACTTGGGGTAATGGAAGGCCCAACGTTCAGCACGAGGATGATGGTAACCACATCCAGTCTGTACACTTTAGCGTATTGCATCATTGCTTGCTTCGCTAGCGTCTTGGAAACTAGGTATGACAGCAGTAAAGAAAATTGAGGATTTCGATTAGAAACAATTACATTTGTTATTATTCTCTCAAAATTTATGGAAATAGAGTTATATATTAATCCCACTCTGACTAAGAGATGAAATGCTTTTTTTGACATTATAATTTAGAGCAAGATTGCGATTCCTTATTATTCAAAATGTATTTGATAGTTTGTTGTGTTCACCAGGTAAGGGGAGCTAGTTGTATTGCAAATATCGGGCGGACCATAACATTTCGTCTAAAGGAAATGCTTCCCCGTGAACACCAATTGGACCTCCTGCTGCTACATAATACGTGTTCTCTATGCTTCTTGCAGCATATCACAATTCGTCAAATATGGTCATTTCCTATGTGAGTGGGGATTCAACTACATTTACAGTCTCCCAGACATGAACACCGAGTTGTAATCTGAAAAGATTTTGTAATCCAAACACCAAGTTATAATCTGAAAAAACTTCTACGGAGCAACTGTTGATATTCGACAACGTTATAGAGTCGAGAAACTTTTACTGGGATCTAAATAGGGAATTGGAAATAATAACCCCATGATTTGGGTTGTAACCCAAATGAAAACACAGTTATTCAATTGACTGTAGAGATGAAATTTCACAGAACAAGAAAAAATTTAAGGAATATATATAATTTGTGTATTGTGTTTCTTTGTATTGTTTTTTTATTATAAAAGAAACACTATCCACTAAGACTATTATGATGAAAAGAACGCTCAACTGACTAGTTTCTTCTTGAAGGGGGATAATATGAAGATTGAATGAGAATATTTCAACGCAAAATCGACTTGTTGAGTTGAAATTTCATTGAAACAAAACAAAGTTGGCTTCGCTTTCAGAAGGAAAAAATCATGGAGAGGGTAGTTGTAACTAAGTAGATCTCCTTTGCATTTTCATGCATCACCAGGGTGAACAGGGGTCAGAGCCGACTCTCATCTTTCTGTGGGGTCGAGTTCGATAGTCAAATGTCAGACTTACTATGCATAGCTAGACCGGTATGAGAGGAAGTGATCCGTATTTAAATAGGAACACAACAAATTACAAAGATAACCATGAACACAGAGATGCAGCGGAAATAATACTTCATTTCATTAATGTAAAACACTGAAATATGCTTACAAATAGGAATGGAAATAAACCAGCTAGGGCGATGGTAGCTTATCTCTGAGAAGATATGTGGTGCTACATGCTTCTGATCTTCCTTACAATGAGGCTCAAGGGCATTTTTATTATTGAACAATAAGAGAAAACCCTGAACAACCAAAACCCTAACCCGAGGAGATGTAACACCAAGAGTTTATGGGCCCTGTTGGGGTGAGTTGGACAGCCAACTTCCCGGGGTCGTGACTCAGTCATATTATCTCTGTTTGACGCGCATGATAGTTCATTGGAAAGATCTCTCTGGAAGTTTAGGACTTGAAAAATTGCTAAAAATAGCAAATTGTGCTACAATTAAGGAAACTGAAAAACTGAAAGAAGCAATGGTGGAGATCCAAGTGGAATTGGCAAGTGGCCACCAATATCCACCTGGATCATTCCTCCCCCCTTAGGAAGCAATGGTCCCCATTGCGTTGAGTTCCTCCATGAGATGAGGGAACTTCTGCTGAACTTGGTCCTTGGTGAGCCACTTGCCATGGTGAAGGAGTTGGCTTGCTTTGACAACTCGATACAGTTGGATATTCTGTTGGCGAGTGTGCTTGATCTGTGTGTCCATGATTCAATCAGTTGCAACTTGTTCCATGAAATCTGGATTAAATTCTGTGGGTATGAACTATTTTGCAATGTCGGATGTGTCTAGTAATGGTGGAAAGTATGGCCGAAGGCGGTCCACATTGAACACTGGGTGCAGGCCAAGGAATGGGGGAATGCTGAGCTCAAATGCATTGTCTCCCACAACCTTGGTAATGGTGTAAGGACCATATCAGAGTGGTTTGAGTTTCTGATAAGCTCAAGTAAGGCGTTCCTTTTGCAAATGCAACCAGACTTTGTCGGCCACTTGAAACTTGTGTGGCACCCGATGTTGATCATGTCACTGCTTGTTCTTGGCATTTGATTTCTCCAAAATGTCATAGACCTGCTGGCGAATATGTTGGATGTGCTCAATGAAGTTGTTTTCCTTATCTATTTCAGACTGGAGATGAGCCAAATCTGCGTGATTAGCTACAAATGGCATGGCCACATCAATGGGACATAGTGGCTGGAATCCCAAGCCCACTTGAAAAGGGTTGTGGCCAGTCGAGCTATGGAGAGCCCGGTTGTAACTATGCTAAACATAGGGGAGGCTCTCGTCCCATGTGCATGGATGCTTTGAGTTGTACATGCGCAAAATGTGTATGATCATCTTGTTGACAACCTCTGTCTGGCCATCAGTTTGAGGATGGAAGGCTGTGGACTTGGTGAGTTTGTTGTACAACATCGACCAGAGACTGGACCAAAATGTATTGAAGAACCTGCTGTCCTGATCTGAGATGGTAGACTGTGGGATCCCAAAGTGTACCCACACTCGTTCAAAGAAGAGTTTAGCAGTGTCTTCTATTGTGATATTCTTCTTGCAGGCTGCCATAATGGCCATCTTTGAGAACCTGTCGATGACCACAAAAACACAATCATTTCCATTCTTAGTGGAAGGAAGGCCTGACATGTAATCCATGGAGATGGATTCCAAAGGTCGACTAGGGGTAGGCAACGGGGTATAGAGGCCTTGCTTCTTGATGGTCGGTTTGGCAATGGCGCAGGCAAAGCATGATCTGATGTACTTCCTGACATCCTATCGAAGATTCAGCCAATAGAAATACTTTTCGAGTAGTGCCACCATTTTCTCGACCTCGAAATTCCCAACAGCCCGATTGTAGTGTGCTTCCCAAATCATCTTGGCACGCTCGCTTGAAGGAACACAAAGGTGACCAAGGTGACATAACAGGGCATCTTGGAGGTGAAAATATGGAACATGCTGACCCTCCAAGAGTGTTTGGTATGTGTTGCTGAATTCCGGGTCGCTTTTGTAGAGAAGTGGCCAATTAGAAGTCTCGTGCCCATAAGAGTTGAGCACGGTGGTTAATGCCATGATCGGTGGTCGACTGAGGCAATTTGCAACATTATTGGTGTTGCCCTTCTTATACTTGATATTCAAATGGAACTGTTGCAGGTGTGTGGACCACTTCTAATGGCAATCATTCTATAATTTCCCTTGGGTCTATATGAACTGCAGGGGTCGGTGGCCTGTGTGGATGACCGTTTCCTTCCCCAAAATGTAATGCTTCCATTGTTGGCAGGCCTGCACAATGGAATACATCTCTTTGTCATAAGTGGGATACTTCCGGACTGTGTCTGAAAGCGTCTCACTGTGATATGCCACTAGATGCCTATGTTGTGTAAGGACTGCCCCAATAGCATAGTCAGAGGCATCTGTCTCAACCTCAAATGGTTGTTGCAAGTCTGGTAATACGAGCATTGGTGCTGAGTAGAGGCAATCTTTCAACTCTATGAATGCCTTCTGTTGAGATTCAGACCAAAAGAATTTTGCTTTTGCTCCTCCCTTGGTGACTTGACTCAAGGGCCAAGTGATATGAGAAAATCCCAACACGAACCTGTGGTAGAAGTTGGCAAGAGTTAGAAAGTTGCGAAGCTCTGTCAGAGTGGTTGGAGATGGCCAATCCCGAATGACTTGGATCTTGGCTGGATCCACATGCACACCCTGTTCATCAATAATGTATGCCAGATACTGAACCTGGGTCATGCCAAAAGTGAATTTCTCCAAATTGGCACATAACTTGTGTTGCCGCAGTGTTTGGAAAACCTGTTGGATGTGGTGGAGGTGCTCTTCCAAACTCTGGCTGAAGATCAGGATGTCATCCAAGTATACCACTACAAATGAGTTGGTGGATGGCCACAAGATGTCATCCATTAACCTCATGAAGGTTGCAAGAACATTCGTTAATTCGAAAGGCATAACCAACCATTCGAAAAGGCCCTCCATGGCTTTGAAGGCAGTCTTCCACACATCGGAGGGTTCGATTGGTACCTGGTGATATCTTGACTTCAAATCGATCTTGGTGAAATATTTTGCCCCCTTTAGTTGGTCTAGGAGGTCATCAATCCATGGGATCGGGTACCCATTACGGACAATAATCTTGTTCAGCGCCCGATAGTCAATACAGAGTCTCCAAGTCCCATCCTTCTTCTATACCAACACGATCGAGCTCTAATAGGGTGATGAACTCAGACGGATGTGACCTTTTTGCAGTAGCTCCTGAATCTGCCTCTTGATTTCATTGTTCTCCAGAACGGAGCACCGATAGATTGGTCCATTGGGTAGCGACGCACCATTGTTATTTCCTTTGATTTGTTGCAGGCAATTGTTGAACCATTGCCAAAACGGCCAGGAGGAGCCATGACCCTGGTAAACGCTTATTAGCCTCCATTGATACTCTCATATTCAACTCCACTATTATTATAAATGGATGCTATAGGTAGTTTATAGCCGCTGCGAGAGCCGACTGAAAATGGTAGCTGGATTACAACCTTGGCTCTGCTAAGCGAATGCTCCACTAAAAAGGAAAAAAAGGCGAGCACCCTGCCATCTAGACATATTTGGCGCCCCTGTACTATAGTCTCCTATCGCACAATGGTATATCTTTTACCAACTCTGCATTCTTTACCTGTACAATAACAGACTACATGCTGCTAAAATAATAATAATAATGAAACAAGCACTAATGGTAGTCGAGATCTGGAATAATCTCTGGCGTCATGATATGGGAATACAATTAGGCTTGTAAAAATATATCCGTTTGAACCACCATAGACTTAGCAACAAGTGATAAGAAGCTTGATTTTTTGTAAAAAGTGAAGTCCAATTTACTTAAATTTTGGATGTCCACTATGGTAAGTAGCATTTAATGTTGTGTATATATTGTTGGATTTAAATTGTTTTAATTTTAATATTTAACATTCACACTGCGTAATAGGATAGTTAATAATTATTTAAAATTTAAAAATAATTTAAATTTTATAGGGGACAATTTTATTTCAAGACAAAACTCCTGCATTCGATCTCCATGATAGCTCGTTGGAAATATCTCTCTGGAAGTTTAGGACTTGAAAAACTGCTAAAAATAGCAAATTGTGCTACAATTAAGGAAACTGAAAAACTAAAAGAAGCAATGGTGGAGATCTAAGTGGAATTGGCAGGTGGCCACCAATATCCACCTGGATCATTCCTCCCCCCTTAGGAAGCAATGGTCCCCATTGCGTTGAGTTCCTCCATGAGATGAGGGAACTTCTGCTGAACTTGGTCCTTGGTGAGCTACTTGCCCTGGTGAAGGAGTTGGCCTGCTTTGACAACTCGATACAGTTGGATATTCTGTTGGCAAGTGTGCTTGATCTGTATGTCCATGATCTGATCAGTTGAAACTTGTTCCATGAAATCTGGATTTAACTCTATGGGTGTGAATTATTTTTCAATGTCAGATGTGTCTAGTAATGGTGGAAAGTATGGCCGGTGGCAGTCCACATTGAACACTGGGTGCAGGCCAAGGAATGGGGGAATGTTGAGCTCAAATGAATTGTCTCCCACAGCCTTGGTAATGGTGTAAGGACCATATCAGAGTGGTTTGAGTTTCCGATAGGCGCAGGTAAGGCGTTCCTTTTGCAAATGCAACTAGACTTTGTCAGCCACCTGAAACTTGTGTGGCCCTTGATGTTGATCATGTCACTGCTTGTTCTTGGCATTTGATTTCTCCAAAATGTCATGGACCTGCTGGCGAATATGTTGGATGTGCTCAATGAAGCTGTTTTCCTTATCTATTTCAGACTGGAGATGAGCCGAATCTGCGTGATTAGCTACAAATGGCATGGCCACATCAATGGGACATAGTGGCTAGAATCCCAAGCCCACTTGAAAAGGGCTATGGCCAGTTGAGCTGTGGAGAGCCCGGTTGTAACTATGCTAAACATAGGGGAGGCTCTCGTCCCATGTTCGTGGATGCTTTGAGTTGTACATGCGCAGAATGTGTATGATCATCTTGTTGGCAATCTCTGTCGGGCCATCAGTTTGAGGGTGGAAGGCTCTGGACTTGGTGAGTTTTTTGTACAGCATCGACAAGAGACTGGACCAAAATGTACTGAGGAACTTGCTGTCACGATCTGAGATGATAGACTGTGGGATCCCACAGTGTACCCACACTCGTTCAAAGAATAGTTTAGCAGTGTCTTCTGCTGTGATATTCTTCTTGCAAGCCACCATAATGGCCATCTTTGAGAACTTGTCGATGACCACAAAAACACAATCATTTCCATTCTTAGTGGAAGGAAGGCCTAACATGTAATCCATGGAGATGGATTCCCAAGGTCAACTAGGGGTAGGCAACGGGGTATAGAGGCCTTGCTTCTTGATGGTCGATTTGGCAATGGCACAGGTAGTGCATGATCTGATGTACTTCCCGACATCCTGTCGAAGATTCGGCCAATAGAAATACTTTTGGAGTAGTGCCACCATTTTCTCGACCTCGAAATTCCTAGCAGCCCGACTGTAGTGTGCTTCCCAAATCATCTTGGCACGCTCGCTTGCAGGAACACAAAGGTGACCCAGGGGACATAATAGGGCATCTTGGAGGTGAAAATTTGGAACATGCTGACCCTCCAAGAGTGTCTGGTATGTGTTGTTGAATTCCGGGTCGCTTTTGTAGAGAAGTGGCCAATTAGAAGTCTCGTGCCCACAAGAGTTGAGCACGGTGGTTAACACCATGATCGGTGGTTGTCTAAGGCAATCTACAATATTATTGGTGTTTCCCTTCTTATACTTGATATTCAAATGGAACTTTTGCAGGTGTGTGGACCACTTTTGATGGCAATCATTCTGCAATTTCCCTTGGGTCTGTATGAACTGCAGGGGTCGGTGGCCTGTGTGGATGACTGTTTCCTTCCCCAAAATGTAATGCTTCCGTTGTCGGCAGGCCTGCACAATGGAATACATCTCTTTGTCATAAGTGGGATACTTTCGGACTGTGTCTGAAAGTGTCTCACTGTGATATGCCACTGGATGCCTGTGTTGTGCAAGGACTGCCCCAACAGCATAGTCAGAGGCATCTGTCTCGACCTCAAATGGTTGTTGCAAGTCTGGTAATACGAGCATTGGTGCCGAGTAGAGGCGATATTTCAACTCTATGAATGCCTTCTATTGAGATTCAGACCAAAAGAATTTTGCTTTCGCTCCTCCCTTGGTGACTTGACTCAAGGGCCAAGTGATATGAGGAAATCCCAACACGAACCTGCGGTAGAAGTTGGCAAGACCTAGAAAGTTGCGAAGCTCTGTCAGAGTGGTTTGAGATGTCCAATCCCGAATGACTTGGATCTTGATTGGATCCACATGCACCCCCTGTTCATCAATAATGTATCCCAGATACTGAACCTGGGTCATGCCAAAAGTGAATTTCTCCAAATTGGCACATAACTTGTGTTGCTGCAGTGTTTGGAGAACTTGTCGGATGTGGTGGAGATGCTCTTCCCAACTTTGGCTGAAGATCAGGATGTCATCCAAGTATACCACTAGAAATGAGTTGGTGAATGGACACAAAATATCATCCATTAACCTCATGAAGGTTGCAGGAGCATTCATTAATTCGAAAGGCATAACCAACCATTCAAAAAGGCCCTCCTTGGCTTTGAAGGCAGTCTTCCACCCATCAGAGGGTTCGATTAGTACCTGGTGATATCCGAACTTCAAATCGATCTTGCTGAAATATTTTTCCCCCTTCCGTTGGTCCAAGAGCTCATCAATACATGGGATCAGGTACCTATTATGGACATTAATCTTGTTCAGCGCCCGATAGTCAATACATAGTCTCCAAGTCCCATCCTTCTTCTGTACCAACACGATCGAGCTCCCACAAGGTGATGAACTCAAACGGATGTGACCCTTTTGCAGCAGCTCCTGAATCTGCCTCTTGATTTGATTGTTCTCTATAATGGAGCGTTGATAGATTGGTCCATTAGGCAGCGACGCACTTGGGGTCAGATTGATGGAGTGCTTGACCTGAAAGTGTAGAGGAACCCCTACGGTGGAGGTGAATATGTCCTCGTACTCCTCCACGACATTGTCCATCTTTAGTTGTCGTGCGGAAGGGCCTTGTATGGAGGTCGTGGCCACCGTCTTCTTCTTTCCTTGAGGGCGTATCATCAGGAAAATAAATTTCCCGGTTTTGTAAATGAGCTTACTGCATTTCTTTGCAGTAACTAAAGAGATGACGGTAGGCAGTGCTGCCTCTGGTATCCTGTACAACTTATTTCCCAAAGTAACAATAATAGCATGGGCCTTGATTCATACACAACATGTCTCTTCCACAAGTATGGTTGTCCTAATAATACATCACAAACTTCAAGGGGAGTAATGTCACACAATACCTCATCCGTGAAGGGCTTGATGTTGTATGGAAGGCGACACTATTGGCTCACGAGAAGATCCCATCCTTGGTGAAGCCACCCAATGGTGTACGGTTGTGGATGTGTTGTGGTCGGTAAACCCAGTCGCTTCATGACCTCTCCCAAAATGAGTTTCTTTTGGCTCCAGCTCTCGACAATGAACTGTAGCAGGGAGCCCTTTACCCACATCTGGGAGTGGAAGAGACGCTCCTCCTCCTCTGGATCTTCAGGTTCCTCCTTCTGGATCTTCGTGGTGGCAATGGTGGCGTTGGCCTCCACATCGATAATATGCTTCCCTTTGTCATTCCCCTTGTCGGGTTCTGACTCAAAGTCGAAACATGCATCTGATTTTGAAACCTTTAGCTCAGCCACCAGTGACTACTTGGCCCGACACTCACTTGTGTTGTGAGTGGAGATCTTATGGAACTCACACCACTTTCTCGTGTCCTTTTTCGGCTTCGCGATCCTGTTCTTTGCTTGCAGCTTTGGCGGGTTGTCTTGGGCCGCCCCGCCTTGGCTTTGTCCTTTGTTCTGCAGTTTGGGGGCACCTTTCCCTTGCTTCGGATTCATAAATCCAAAGTCTCGCTTCTTCTGTTTAAACTTTGTCTCGACCTTGACGGCATATCGGTATGCCGTGCCAAGCGAGGAGATGTTCATGAATTTTGTTTCTTCCTGGATGTACTTGTGTAGGCAGCCACGATATTTGAGTACCAAATGTTGCTCTGTATCCTTAATACCCAACTTTGTACGAAGGGTATGGAAAATATTGGTAAACTCCAGCATGTCTTGGTCCCTTCCCTGCCACAGCGTGGTCCACTTTATATATTGATCCTCATAGCTTTCGACAAGGTAGTACTTCTCCCTGATGGCATCCCGAAATGAATTCCAAGTGGGTGCGGTTGAAAATAGTAAGCCTGTACTTTCATCCTTCTGTCACAGTAGGTCTCCCACCAATCCTTGACGTGGGGGGCTGCTTTGAGAAGAGCGAAAATAATCTTTTCCCAACTGGAAAAATCATGTACAAAAAAATAACCCTCTAGCATATTTAACCATTTATCGACAACATCTATGTCTATCTGACCCTCAAATATGGGGATTTCAAAATTAACTTATACCTTAAACGATGTGGTGTTTCCAGAGTAGCTGTTAGAAGCCGGTGCGTCGCCCCTGGGTAGCTGCTGAAGGATCTGGGCAAAGTTGTCCATCATCGTGTTCCTTTGTCGCTCGAGGGCTTCTTTGAGCAAGATTTTGAAAGGATCTCCTGCCCCCTCATCTTTCTTTTCATTTGCCATGGGAGGCCGTCGGGATTTGTGAGGCTAATCTTGCAAAGGTTCGACCAGTTTGAGCCCTAACTCCTTATATCCCAACCTCGTTGGGGACATGCAAAGAAAACCAAAGAAAAAAAAGCAAACCGCTTCGATACCATTCATCCAGATTTAAACATGAACACAACAAATTACAGAGATAACCATAAACACAGAGATGCAGCAGAAATAATACTTCATTTCATTAATGTAAAATACTGAAATATTCTTACAAATAGGAATGAAAATAAACCAACTAGGGTGATGGTAGCTTATCTCTGAGAAGAGATGTGGTGGCTACATGCCTCTGAACTGCCTTAAAATGAGGCTCAAGGGCCTTTTTATTATTGAACAATAAGATCAAACCCTAAAAAACCAAAACCCTAACCCAAGAAGATGTAACACCAAGAGTTTATGGGCCCCATTGGGATGAGTTGGACAACCAACTTCCCGAGGTCACGACTTGGTCATATTATCTCCGTTTGATGCGCATGATAGCCTGTTGGAAAGATCTCTCCAAGGAATACGACAGAAAAGACGATTTTAAATTCAAAATCGTTGGTGGTAGATTTCTAAAAAATGTCGTTTAGGGCCTCAAAATGACTCCGGAAGTTTAGGACCTGAAAAACTTCTAAAAAGAGTAAACTATGCTACAATTAAAGGAAACTGAAAAGCTGAAAGAAGCAATGGTGGGGGTCCAAGTGGAATTCGCTGGTGGCCACCAATATCCACCTGGATCAGGAGGCGACCTGATTTCAAGTCAGGGCCGACTATAGTCGAGAGTGACACTACTTTGGCTGAGTGGAAAAAAGGCCACGACCTTCACTTATTTCGGTAAATGTAAATGAGTTTGGAATTGTGTTGTTATTTGCTTTGATTTGTTGTAAGCAATTGTTGAACCATCGCCAGGACGACTAGGAGGAGCCATGACCTTGGTAAACGCTTATTAGCCTCCATTGATACTCTCATATTCAACTCCACTGTTATTATAAATGGATGCTACAGGTAGTTTATAGCCACTGCGAGAGACGACTGAAAATGGTAGTTGGATTACAACCTTGGCTCTACTAAGCGAATGCTCTGCTAAAAAGGAAAAAAAGGTGAGCACCCTGCCATCTAGACATATTTGGCGGCCCTGTACTATAGTCTCCTATTGCACAATGGTATATCTTTTAGCAACTCTGCATTCTTTACCTGTACAATAACAAACTACATGCTGCTAAAATAATAATAATAATGGAACAAGCACTAAAGATAGTCGAGATCTGGAATAATCTCTGGCGTCGTGATATGGGAATACAGTTAGGCTTGTAAAAATATATCCGTTTGAACCACCATAGACTTAGCAACAAGTGATAAGAAGCTTGATTTTTTGTAAAAAGTGAAGTCCAATTTAATTAAATTTTGGATGTCCACTATGGTAAGTAGCATTTAATGTTGTGTATATATCGTTGGATTTAAATTGTTTTAATTTTAATATTTAACATTCACGCTACATAATAGGGTAGTTAATAATTATTTAAAATTTAAAAATAATTTAAATTTTATAGGGGACGATTTTATTTCAAGACAAAACTCTTGCATTCGATCTCCAACAATAGGATCACATGGTTAGGAGATTGAGGAGCTCATGAAAATTTTTGGGAAAGTACAAAATGGCGGAGGGATGGGATGACTCATTCAATGCAAGCTTATGTTCGACATAGTTGCATTGTACCTATACTAATCTGTCCGTTGTTGGGATGACGTCCACCCTCGAAACCTGTAGACGGGGATGCAACAACGGGCTTATGTCACCTGAAAATTTTCAAGGAAAAGTATAATGTTAACTATACAAAAATGAAAAAAAAATTGTAGCATGAACAAACTAATAGAACTCGACCGATCATAGATGTCACCGCGCAAGCAGTGACATAATAATTATGCAATGATAAAAGTGTAAAGATTACTTGAGGTACTTGCACAAAATGATTTAGAGTGGAAAACTTAATAGCAACCTCATCTAATTTGAAAGAATCACAAGAATGATATTAAATTGAGTAATGTTTTTTTGGGAAATTTTAAAATGCAAGGGCCAAAACTAGTTCTTCTCATAAATCAAAGAGCCTACTTAAGAAATTTTGTCCAAATGTTTTTTTATTATATTATAAAGTGACGAATCCAAAAGTCTCTCAATGCTATGAAAGGAAAGAAATGAAAATTGAAGTAGAGAAATAATCTAAAAATTTCATGGTTGTGTTGTTCTAATGATTATGTTGATCTTCTAGATAATTAATCTTATATCTCATCCTAACCAAATATAATGCAATAATGTATTATCTTGATATTTTAATTGTAAATTTTATTAATATAAAATTATGTGTTTTTATTATTTTTCATTCTAATTTAAATATATTTAAAATAAGTTAGAATAGCCACTCCGTAACCTTTATTCAAATGTGACGGCTAACTAATCCATATTTTTTAATATTTAATAATTATAGCCACTCTAACCTTTATTCAAATTTCAAATGTGACGGCTAACTTATCCATATTTTTTAATATTTAATAACTATAGCCACTCTGTAACCTTTATTCAAATTTCAAATGTGACGGCTAACTAATCCATATTTTTTAATATTTAATAATTATAGCCACTCTGTAACCTTTATTCAAACGTGACCGCTAACTAATCCATATTTTTTAATATTTAATAATTATACTAAATAATAGGGACACTAAGTATGAGTGTCATTTTTATTACCATTATTTGTTATTAAAAAAGAACTCTTTGAATTATTTTACTTACATTTTTTTTAATGCACAAACATCCAACACTTGTGTTACTCTCTATCATTATTGATGCCCAGCTGTGCAGGGTATGATAGTGTTGGGATATTTTAATATTGGAATAGCTTTAATTTTAATTTTCTGTGAAATAGTGATGTCCCGATATTTTGTTTACTATGTCATTATTGATGTCCAGTGGTGCAGGGTATGCTAGCGTTGGGATACTTTAATATTGGAATAACTTTAATTTTAATTTTCTGTGAAATAGTGATGTGCTCGATATTTTCTTTCCCCATTCAAGTAGTCCGATTGAATAGAAGGTCAAGCGAATACAATGACAACAATGATGATGTGATAGTAATGGAATAAACTTTTTACAAAGTGAGTTTTGTACCATAATTATTATGCCCTCGGGGCCCACGGCGCACTAACTTTTTCTTTCTCTTACTGAGGCTTACTGGGCACGTGTATGTTAAAATTAAATTTCATTTCATTTCACATTATTCCATTCTTTTCTTTTCTTTGGAATGGATGCCCCATGCCCCACCATCAGAAACAACCAACGCTTCTTCCTATACCTATATCTATTCAATAATTCATGGATTCTGTATCGCACCTCATCCAACCCATTTCCTCTTTCGACCCTGTTGTCTTGCGCCCTTTGTTTTCGTTCCAATCTTCACAGGTTTTCCATTCTCTCTCTGCCATTTGCTAACATGGCCATGGATTTTGGTACCGGATTAGTCACAAACGCCACTAACGCCATTATCGGTCTCCTGGGCCAACAATTGAAGGATGTGAGGGAGTTGGGGAAGAACCTTCAACTTCTCAACAATGAACTCGACCGTATGGAAGGGTCGTTGCGCCATATTCAAACCCAATTCGAAGATCAACAAAAGAAGCTGCCGGATTTGGTGGAAGATTGTTTGGGAAGGATTAACAATGCCCTTGAAGAAGTCAAAACTCTCATCCAACGCGCCAACACACAGCGACAACGGTGTCGCGGTTGCTGCCTTTTTTTCAGCCCCAATATCCCCGCGGATATCAGAGAATGGAAGACCAGATTTGGTGAGCTCTTCCGACAGCTTGAGTCTGCTCTTTCAGTAGTTGCTGATACTGCACAGATTGTGGGGTCCGCACAGCCTCAAGCAGATGCGCTTCTTCAACCTCTTCCAGAATCCGGCTTTGTGGGGACTGGCATCGAGGCTGCTCAGAGGCAGGTGAGCGCATGGCTTGACGAACCTCATCCCTTGGCTCGTGTGGTTGGCGTGTGGGGCATGGCGGGTGTCGGCAAAACGGCATTACTCCAACTCATCTACAATAACTGCAAGAAGAAGGTGAGTGGTAGCTTCGATTTCGTCATTTGGTATACCATTTCTCAAAACTATCAGATTCAAAGTCTCCAGGATACCATTGCCGAGTCTCTGAGTTTAGATCTGAAGGGAATTTCTTCTGTTGATGTGCGAAAGATGAAATTGTATGCATCTCTTGAAAATAAGAGGTTTCTACTTGTGCTGGACGATGCGTGGAATCCAATTGATCTGAATGAAGTTGGGATCAACTTTGGCCATGATAACGGCAGCAAACTCTTAATGTCCAGTCGCTACAGAGATGTAGTCGAACTAATGGCAGAAAAAGAGTACTGCATGATGATACGACCCCTGTCCACAGAGGAAGGGTGGGAGCTGTTCCGGAGAAGAGCTTTTAGATGTGGGGCTGCTCCAGACAATAATCTAGAGGTTATTGCTAGACAAGTTGCTTTGGAGTGTAAGGGGTTGCCCTTGGCAATAAATACAGTTGCTGCAACTATGGCTCGGAAAAAGACTGCTGATGAGTGGAGTCGCGCTTTAGTTTTGATGAAAAATGTAGATCCATCCTTCCCCTCCACTCACAGGACCATTGATGCAGAGCTCTATCAGCGCATACGATGGAGCTACAATGATTTGCCCGATAATCTGAAGATGTGTTTCTTATATTGTGCTGCCTTTCCTGAAGATGCAGAGATTGATGTGGAGACGCTGGTGGAGATGTGGACAGCAGAAAGATTGGTGCCTCAAAAGGGGACAACTTACTTCATGGATGTTGGGCGGGAATACATAGAAGCACTCGTAGATAGGTGCTTGATTGAATATGTAGATAAGTATAAGTCAGATATAAAAGTTCATGATGTACTACGGGATATGGCAATCTATGTAGGCCAAGGAGAGCAGAACTGGTTATTTGAAGCAGGTCAAGGTCTGCAACATTTTCCATGTGAAGAAGAGACCAGGGATCGCAAAAGAATCTCCGTTCTCGGCAATGAAATTAGTGATCTGCCAACAGATTTGAAGTGTCCAACACTCGTCAGTTTAGTGTTGGCCGAAAACAGACGGTTGAAGGAAATTCCAGAGGGGTTTTTGGTAAACTCCATGTCTCTCAAGGTTCTGGATCTGTCGGACACCTCAATAGAAACATTACCAACAACAGTGGGGCAACTTACACAGCTTGAGTTTCTTAATCTGAGGGGTTGTAAGCGGTTAAAGCACTTGCCTGATAGCATATGCAACCTTTCACATCTTCAATTTTTGAATCTCGACGACTGTGAAAGTCTAGATTTTTTACCTGATAGGATAGGGGAGCTCAAAAATCTTAAACATCTCACAGTATGGGGTTCTGCCAAAGGTGTCAGGGTGATTCCACATCAAATCTATCAACTCACTTCATTGAACAAACTGGTGTTGCCTCTAAACTCAATGGATCTCACAGATCTCTCAAATCTGATCGAGTTGAATGTCAGGGTAAAGCCAGAAATTAAAGGGGGTTCAATGAGTACGTGGTCAAAGATGAGAAAATTATGTTTATGGTTCGAGTGGGGCGAAGATGAAAATAGAGATGATGCGGCGCGATATATCCGATATATCCTTCGACACAACATGCAGAGCATGAAGGAGTTGCAGAGTCTTCGGTTAGTCAACTATCAAGGTGTAAGTCTACCAAATTGTATTTGTCAGTTTCAAAATTTGAAGTATTTGGATTTGAGGAGGTGTATGAAATTAGAGGAGCTTCCAGCCTTGGAGATTGGGAGCGAGGCTGCACGTGACGGTTTTCCGAAGTTGGAGACATTATTTCTATATGCCATGCAGAGCTTAGAGAGTATAGTGTGCAATGCAAAAACAATGCCGCAACTGCGGTACTTAAACATTGAAGATTGCGGCAAGTTGAAGACATTGAGAATCGAGGAGCTCACTGATTTAGAGCACATAGAGATTTCCGGGTGCCCTCAGTTGGAGGTTGTTGAGATCAGCAGTCTTCCAATGTTAAGGAGATTGGATCTTCATCGTTTAAAGAAGGCAGTGAGTATTGCAAGACCATGGAGTGTATGGAATGAAGAAACAATGCCTAATCTGGAAGTTATAGAGATCAAAGAATGTCCATTGTTACGGAGAATGCCAAAAGAAATGGAGAAGCTACCTAAGTTGAAGGTAATTGAAGGAGAGTCAGATTGGTGGGATGGAATAAGTTGGGAGAATGATGATGTAAAATCCAAACTCTCTCACCTTTTTAAGGCATCTGGATGGTGAAGATGACGAAGCTATTGAATTCGAAGAACATGAAGGAGGGTGAAGAAGATGATCCTGAAATGTAATATAATTTTTTATTATGTTGTAAGTGAATATAATGTAATATAATTTTTTTTATTATGTTGCAAGGGAATATAATTTTTAGATGATCCTGAAATGTAATATAATTTTTTATTATGTTGTAAGTGAATATAATGTAATATAATTTTTTTATTATGTTGCAAGTGAATATAATTTTTTTATTATGCTGTAAGTGATGAATTTTCAAAAAAATAATGATATTCATAATTTTTAAATTATAAGTTTTTTTCAATAATAATATTGATAATTTTTAAATTATAAATTTATTTATTTTATTGGATTTTGAGAGAGGTTATGTATGTTATGTCATGTAAATATTTTGATTTAGTTAAATTAAATAACAATAAAAATAAATAAATAAAATAATTATAATTATTAATTAAAACATTTTTCAATATCTCAAATTATATAAAATTAAAAATCAAAATTAAATTAATAATTAAACTAGTCTAAATTTATTTTAACTCTATATCTATCAAGTGTCACCAAGAGGGATCAAATCTCTTGAAATGCAAATCTCTTTTAAAATGAAAAGAGATTTGATCTCTCTTAGCTATTGATAATCTAGACTAGTTTATATATAGATATGAAAATGTTATTAAAGTTAATTAGTGTTTAAATAATTTATTAATTTCAATATTAATTTTTTAATATATAAATATATATTTATATGATCCCAAATAATTTTAAATATTTTATATTACTTTTATATCATTTATTAAAAATACAAAATCAAATATTATAATAGTAATTGTTAAATTTTATATATTTAAAATTTATTTTTGCAATCTTTAATATTAAAATTTATTGCACTGGGAATTTATTTATATGTGTATACATGTATTAAGATTATTATAAGAATAGTTAATTTATGAAATTAAGAAATTTATGTTTTATATTATTAAGAGAAAAATAAGAGCAAAGAAACAATGTTCATCTTCAATCTTCCTTATATCATAAAATTTACAATTTAGTTCATCCAAAGGTATTTTTGGGTTAGTTTACAAACTAGTTTCACAATAAAAATCATAATCTTGAAAAAGATGGCCAATTAATAAAAATGAATTAACTAAAATAAGTATTCAATCAAATATTATTCAATCTTTCTTATATCATAAAGTTTACAAATTAGTTTATCCAAAGGTACTTTTGGGTTAGTTTACTAACTAGTTTCACTATAAAAATCATGAACATTAATTTTAAGTTTCACAATGCTCAAAACATTGAAACATGTGGCTAATTGATAAAAGTGAATTAACTAAACTAAGTATCCCATCAAATATTATTAGTTTATACAAAAATTAGTTTGTAGTTCAAAATCATTGATTTCATTTAATATCAATACATTAAATCATTTTTTTTTAAATTTCACCTTAATACACAAAAATAATTAATTACACAATGCATAAATTATATACTATGTTGTGGCCTAGTTTTGTTTAAGTATTGGCTTAAAGTCAAGTTCAACAAAAGATATGAACATGCATAATCTTGAATATGCAAAATTTATGGAACCATATGGAGTCATATGCAAAGTTTATGGAGCAATATATTTTGAGAATTTCTATAACCACTTATTTGGCCTATATATATGAGAATTATTATGTAAAGTAGAGGTTACTTGCAAAATTAGTTATTATTGTCAATGTTGAGTTATGTTATGAGAGAATCTTCTATAACCACTTATTTGGCCTATATATATGAGAATTATTATGTAAAGTAGAGGTTACTTGCAAAATTAGTTATTATTGTCAATGTTGAGTTATGTTATGAGAGACCCGTGCTCCTTTTTTTACATGGTGTGTGTATGATAATATAATGTTATTTTTCCTAATACAACAAAAGATTGTTTAGCTCAAGGAAAAATTTTGGGGCGAAATTTAGCTAATTGTTTTCTTTTTTAGATTTCTAAAAAATATTCACAGGTTTGGTTAAATATTCACCTTCTTTTTACACATATATGATTAAATGGATGATATTCGCCAAAAAAATTACTAATTTTAATAGTAAATTAAATGTTTTTAATTGAATATTTGGCTACATCCTATATGTATGACTTTTCAAACTAGAATAATTGTCTATAATACTATAAGTAGGCATAATATTTGAATCATTAGAAAATACCCTAATTCATGTGCTTGTGCCATTTTTGGATGATTTTTTTCATTTGTCTCTTTACTATGCATACTTTGAGTTCCATTTGTTTAAATGAATGTGATTAAAGGTTAATAAATTCTCCACCACAATTAAATTTTTAATACTTTGCACATAACTAACACAACAACTATCAAGCATGCCTTGGATGAGACTACCTCCCTCCCAAAGGTTGAAAAACTCGACACATTCAAGTACATCATGCTTATGTCACACACTTCCTACGAACCTTGAGTCTACCATAGAGCCAACAACATTGTTTATTGTTGCAACCATAACAAATGCATAGTAAAGGAGATACATTGGAGGTTGGAAAATGTAAAGATTCAAGATTGGTTGGAAATGAAAATTCATGCATGCCAAGAAACTACATACTTGGGAAAGATATTGCAATATTCAAAAATTAATATGTGTTTGTGTGTTTTGGATGAGATTTTCCAAGCTTGAATTCCCGGTGAACTTGCATGAATGGGTGGAAAGACTTGCAAATAAGAATCTACATTGTTTTCCATGGTCAAGAATTGACTGCACCACCAATAAATTAATAAATATGCAATGCTAATGGCCATAAGTTGACCCAAGATGTTAAATTTTCATTTGAAGGTGCTATGAAAAGCTATGCTTTAGAGTTTGCAGTGAAATGACATTAGTCATTACTAAAGGCATTGGAAACTTTCAAGAGAGGACAACATAGAAGGTTGATTGAAGACATACCTATCTAGATAAAGATGTTCACGGTGGAATGGAGTATGCTACCAAGCCCCATTGAGATGAAAGCATAATCCCTACATGGGGTGTTGGAAGATCAATAATGGTCTAAGTAGTGGAGCTTGAAAGAAGATAGTAGAAACAACATTAAAAGTGTGTAAATCTTGTATAAAGCTAGTACTGATATGCATTTAGAATATGGAAAAATACATAGGATGAGATAAAGAAAGGATATTTGGCCAACCTTGAAAGAGATCAAAAAGATGTGTTGGTGTAGACAATTGAGGAGATTATAGAGTTGGGAGGAATTTTTGAGGAGTTGATATGGTCATTGAGTGATAACATAAGGGACACATGTTGTTGAATTGTAGGTGTAGAGATATGGCTCGAGGTCATTGACCCAAATGATTTTTTGGAATCTATCGGGGACTAGGACTAGGAAGACACATTTGAATATGCATTTTGATTATACATTGTTTACATATTCTAACCTCGTGGATATTTGTGCCAAGAAGGGAGCAAGCCTAAATCATAGTGATGATAGTCCATCCTACATCCTACCCCCTATTACTTTTGATATTTGCTAGAATTTGGTGACCCTTTTTGCATAGAGTGTGAGAATGTGCGTCATTAGGGAAATTTTGAGGTCTAAATGGGCCTCCTAAGAAAAATGTACAACAAAAATAAACTTTATAAGAACCAATAGGATTCAATATGATGATGTCAACCATGGGGGATGATTCACTCTTTTTGGAGTAAAAAAGTAAAAATATTAAAAAATAATAAAACTACTTTTTCAACTCATATTTTCAACTTATCTCCCTAATTTTCAACTTATCTCCCTAAGGTTTTACTCAAATTTCGAGCGGGAGTACTCGTTGGATACAAAATTTAATTCCTCATCCAAGGAGTACCCATGCTACATACTTTTGATGGACCCTGCTACATGAAAAATGAGAAATACATGAAAAAATGTGATTGCAATCACATTTTTCATGTATTTCTCATTTTTCGTGTAGAAGGGTCCATCGAAAGTATGCAACATGGGTACTCCTTGGATGAGGAATCAAATTTTTCATCCAATAAGTGTTGCCTCTTGAAATTTGATTAAACCCATAGGGAGATAAGTTGAAAATACGAGTTGAAAAAATAGTTTTTTTCTTTTTTCCCTCTAAAATTTGATGATGTAATGTAATCTTATTTTATTATTTCCACTATTATTTTATAATTTCTTTAGGAGGCCCATTTTATACCTCAAAATTCCCCTAATGCAAACCTCATATAAATAAAAGGCACCTCAGGCTTCATTTCATCATCACTGGTGGACTATTTTAGCGCTCTAGAAGAATTCAACCTAACTCTTTTACCTTGTTACTATTGTGGAGATGTGAACTTTGTGAATATTTTGCTATTGGAGACTAATCCTTATTTTGGAGACACCATTTTAGGATAATGAATGATTGTTCATTTATATATTGTGAGTACTTTTATTGTTGAATATCTTTTTATGGTTATTGTATTCAATATGTTTTTCTAGGGTTTCTATATCCCTTGTCTAAATACATATCTTTACATGAAACTTTTGGTGAAATGTTGCATGCCTTAATTCAGAATCTTGATAATCTCCTAGAGAGATTTTCTCTTGATTTTATCCCTGTATTGAATGATAGCTAGGGTTTTAAAAATGGAAACGTAGGGTCTCCCTCCTTACTCCTTTCAAGGGTTTGATATCTCCATAGTAATTTTCTATTAGACTCCATCACCCAAGTAGTTAGTAGGCATCAATTTCCACATAGTTGGTCAAAACTATTTAAACTTCATATTTTCTCTCTTTCTTACCAATTTAAGATTCAATATTGGTTGGAAGTGAGAATTCATGCATGCCAAGAAAGTGCATACTTGGGAAATATGTTGCAATATTCAAAAATAAATATGTGTTTGAGTGTTTTGGATGAGATTTTCCAAGCTTGAATTCTTGGTGAATTTGCATGAATGGATGGAAAGACTTGCAAAGAAGAATCTACATTGTTTTCCATGGTCAAGAATTGAGTGCACCACTAATAACTTAATAAATATCCAATGGTAATGGCCATAAGTTGACCCAAGATGTTAAGTTTTCATTTGAAGGTGCTATGAAAGGCTATGCTTTAGAGTTTGTAGTGAAATGACATTGGTCATTAATAAAGACATTGGAAACTTTCAAGAGAGGACAACATAGATGGTTGATTGAAGACATAGCTATCTAGATAAAGATGTTCATGGTGGAATGGGGTATGTTACCAATCCCCATTGAGATGAAAGCATAATCCCTACATGGGGTGTTGGAATATCAATAATGGTCTAAGTAGTGGCGCTTAAAAGAAGATAGTAGAAACAAAATTAAATGTGTGTAAATCTTGTATAAATCTAGCGTCGATATGCATTTAGAATATGGAACAATGCATAGGATGAGATAAAGAAAGGAGATTTGGCCAACCTTGAAAGAGATCAAAAAGATGTGTTGGTGTAAACCATTGAGGAGATTATAAAGTTGGGAGGAGGATGTTGGGAAAGTCAATTGCTTAAATTTCTTTCATTAAATTATCAACTAGGGATACTCGTAAGCTTGTGATGATGCCAACAAAATATATGCAGGAGTGGGCAACTGACTCTAAGCTAAGAAAACTTGGTTGTTGTAGGCCAGAAAACATTAAACTCCCTTACAAGTGGTCTCTTCGTAATGTTTCATGGGACCTATCAAAAATCAAGATTATAACCCAACATATAAATCTAACCAATATTCACAACTATTTGTAATGAAATAAAATGCTTCATTGATCCATTTGGAGTGAGCTCAATTCTCCTAAGATCAAAGTGACAAACTATTCCATAAATCCATGAAAACTTTCTCTACATGCATAAATAAGAAAATAATTATTTTAACTGAATCAGAATCAACACAGAAGAGCCTCTATATCTAGAGATCATGGTTGTCCTTCCTTTGATTTCTTTTTCAACTAAAACCAAACACACCATAAAGCAAAACAAATGATTTAAGAAAGCAAGAGGAAATGAATGCATAGAAAGAGATTTCAGTCCAAGTCCACAAAGAAGAGGCTCATACTTGGAGGCCTGGTTTGTCCTTCTTTATCCAAAATTAATCACTAAAAATGAGATCAAGTCCAAAATCTAAATGATTAAAGAAATTTACATCTAAAACTATAGAATGGAAATTGATGTAAAATGAAGCTTTATTCTATTCCATCATAAGTTGGATACATGCTCCAAGAGTCCTCCTCTTGGAATGGAGGAGGCACTCCTATTTATACATAAAATTGAGATATCTAAAAAAGATTTGAGATCCACAAATCTCTCATAAATCCACAAATGTCTCATGTGGTTACAACCATGTGCTAACACTTAGCAAGTAACATCTCTACAAATCCTCTCACAAATTTCTAATATATTTGACAAGAAATCTTATCAAAAGTTCCATAATTCTTCTCCATAAAGTATGCTTGAAGGAATCTCACAAATCTTCATCAAATCTTCAAGGAGTTGAAGACGAAATTCGAATTTGAGGCTTGGTGGTCAAATATGACTTTGTTGAAGTCTTCAAATACACCTACAAACATCATGAAACTCATCCCACTTACATATATAAGTGAAAACGTGCTATTTTTCCAAAATTTAATCATAAATTCACTCAAAAACACTAAAAGATATGCATTGTAAAATAATAAGTCTAAACCCGATGTAATCATTGAAATAGTTTAAAGTAAGGGTATGGGAAAAAGAAATATGGTTTAAAAGTGAATTGAAAGGTTGGAAAAAACATGGTATCTGGGTGACCCAACATAGGAGTTGATATGATCATTGAGTGATAACATAAGGGACACATGTTTTTGAATTGTAGGTGTAGAGATATTGATGCAGAGTTACCCCCGCTTACCCACAGTGTGCATAAAAATGCATAAACATATCTGTCTCAGGTATTTAACTCACAAAGGAGTTAAATCTTCTTCCATGAATGGTTAAGGCCCTCTTTTAGTCTCATCCAGAATGATTTATAGACTTACCAAAGTCTACACATTAACCCACCTTTTCCTTTAGAAAGGAAATTAATCACCCCGCTTTAACCCTTCTATCAGGACTTTTAAACTCCTTAAGCCCGCATATATAACCTTTTCCCACTTATATGTAACCTTCCCTCTTTAAACATTGCTACACATATATTTTTTCCACAAAACCTTTTATCAGCGCTATTTCCGTTATAACTCATTTACAAAGGAAAATACGCCCAAAACATACCCCTCCGCCTTTAGTACGGTCTTGTCACGCTTTCTGAGATACACCTTTATTGCAATTGGGTATCAGCCTTCCGCGATTCATATTAGCCCATATTCCTTCTGCTTCCCGATATGCGATTATATCACCTCCCAGAACACTATCGCGCTTAATTCTTCACTATTACGTTTACAAAGGAAAAACCCATTCGAGAACCTAAGCCAGATCTCAAAAGTTATAAATCTGTGTCTATATATATCGTCGGTTCCGCTCTTTAGTCTCTCCACATCACTACTCCTCCGACTCCGATTACTGATACCTCCGATCTCCGATCAGCGCATTATCGCTATCGGCCCTTCATTATAGCACTGTAGCCAACCCTTTGACCTCTCCGACATGCGATCGCCAATCGCATCTGGACCATCGATTTGGACTCTCGATCCGACGGTCCATGATGCATTGCATTATCGCAATCGCTCTTCTCGATGGTCAGGGTCCGATAACACCCAAAGGGTTCCGCCGATGCGATATGATCTAGACCGTTGATCTCACAGATCTAACGACTCCTGTGCAGCTATACTTTACTTCTCGCCCATCTCTTTACTTGTGTTTTTTCACCATTTTCTTCAATTTTCTCTATGGTTTGGGGTTTCTTCAATGGTTCATGTCCTGCACTGTTTCCACTGTGCTGCTCTAATCCGAACTCAACTCTGCATACTCCTTTCTCCAATGTCATTCAGAGCATTTCTTGACCCTTTAAGTGGATTCAACAATCCATTACGATTCCTTCGAATCGTTCTCATCCTCTGCGCAGTTCTTCAACGCTCTGCCTTCTACTTCCGCTGCTCAACTTCTTCTGAGCTTAACTCTAATCTTCTTCTGGATTCTAAGACCAATGATGATTCCTCTTAATCATTTTGTTCCTCTGCGTCCCTCAGAATTCTGCCTGCAACCTGTTACAGAGCCTACGAATTCACAAGTAATTCATTCATGAAATACTCTTCAACACACTGACACAGTCAGGAATAAACATCTATATATATAAATATAAACAGTCAATTACATATCCGAGACTCTGTGTCTCGCACAGGCCTGATCCTCTACTATTTGTGGCCTCCTCTCTCGCTCTGCCCGTAGGCTTACATATATGCCAGAAAGTTCTGTTGAACTAATCCTGGTTCGAATCCTAAATCCTCTGAACTGACTCCTAAATCCTCTGTCCATTTCTACTTCAATTAATTCCTAAAAGCTCTCTCTCGTCCCTTGAATCATGGAACTACTTAAAGAGTACTAATTGAATTTAGACTCTTTTGTCATTATTGCCCACTCATTTTCTCATTTATTTGAGAGAATTTATAACTTCCTCTCATTATCTAATTAAATCACTTAAAAGCCTAAATATTACATTAACTTGAGACTTAGGGAACTAACTTCCCTAAAACACATGACCCCCTATGTCTACTTAATTACAATGATTTTCTTTTGGGTTGAATGCTCCTGCATCAGACTCCCAAAGTAGAAAATATTCATGATCTCCTGATCATTTGTTTTCTGATCTTTGTCTTCCTGGATCCCATACTTTGTTCTGTCATTGCCCAAATGCCTTACCTTTGTTGCTATTGTATGTCTGCTGTCTTTTTCTCCATCTTCTTCTTCTTGTCAATCAAATTAAAACTCTGATTGATCATGCTCCCTACTGCTACCATTTTCCTCCATTTGCATTGCTTCATCATCAGCTGCCACCTTTCTTCAATTTCTTTTTCCGACACATCTTTGGACTGGTCCATGTTCTGCTTCTTACTTCTGCCTCCTTCTCTTTGTCTCAGGTTGTTTTTTGTTGTCCACTAATTCTTTAAATTGTTTTTCTTCTTCTTGTTCTGTTATTCTTGCTTTGCTTCCTATGCTGACTGCCTCCCTATCATCCTTACCCTCTTTCATCTTCATTTGGCTGCTCATCTGTGCCAAATTTCCTTCAGCATCTGCAACAAAACCTGCACTCACAAAACACTTGTTAAAATCAAACACATAAGGCTTATGTGCCTTATCTCCCTTTGGCAACAATTTAGTTTGCTGCTCTATTTCTTTCTCCTCTGTCAGCACATCAGTATGCTGTTTTGAATTCTCAAAAGAACTCATGAGACTATCAACTAGTCTCTCCTCCGCATCATCTGCTCTAATGATGTCTTCCTTCTCTTGTTCACTATCGTGAACTTCTTCCTATACAATCACACTGTCATACTCTGAATTTTCTAGCAAATATTCCAACAATGCAATTTCTTTGTGACACTTCACAAGTATTTCATCATCACTTATGTTTCCTGCATTTATACACAAATTATTAGTTTGGAAATCATAAGGTTCAATAGTCTCAACTATTTCTCTACATATCGGCCCCTCAAACTGAACTTCATCTCCTTTTTCCACAAGAACTTGTTCCTATGTTGTCACAGTTTCAAATATCAATGCATTATTAAGTTCTTTTTGCTGCAATAAATTACTGCTTTTCTCATTTAAGAGACATTCTCCATCCTCCTTTACTTTAGAGTTTTTATCTCCTGAAAGATACTTCTCCATACTTCTGACAGCTTCAAAATATTGCTCATCCTCTGCAAAACACTCTTTTGTTAGTGTTCCTTCTCCCAAGGTTAAATCCTTTGCATAGACTTCTTCCTTCTTAACATATTTTAGTAGATGTCCTTCTTTCTTACTGACTGTCTCGACTCTCAACGGCTTCTATGGCTATTTCCACTGTGCCTATCATTATGGTGGATTGATGATCCTTTACTATGCTTTCAGCTAACATAGTCTCTTCTTCAAGTTTGCCTTTGGTCTCTTGTTGTTTATCTTCTCCGAGAGCTATCCTTGTCTCACCATCTGCATTATCATTCTCCTGCATTTGTTCTGCATCCACAGATAAACTATCAGTCTTAAAAACATAAGACCCTGTGGTCCTACTTGATGGTTCAGCCATCATATCTCCTTGTTGTTCTAAATATTTCATATGATTCAGAAATTTTTCGATGGTCTCCTATTCAATCTCCTCAAGCCCTTCACTTGGTTGCTTGATATCTTTCCTCAACTGTATATGAGACCTATCTATCTCATCTTTTTCCAAAATAGAATTTGGATTCTGCTTGTCTTCTTTATCCTTTATGACAATATCAACAAATTGTCCTTCTTTACATATTTCACCTACAAACATACACAAATTGTAGCAGATTTAAAACCATGTGACCCTATAGCCTCACTTGGAGTTTCAGTCTTCAAGTCTTCATCTTCACTCTCTCCCAGAATTTCTCCCTGTTCTGGTTCACAAATGGACTCTTCCATTTCCATTTCCAACTTAGCTTCCTTGAGTTTTTCCATTGACCACCTTACTTGCCTTTGTTGTAGCCTTCTTTGCAACTTATGCCACTTCACTGGCTTCTTCCTCAAGACCCAACCTAGTCTCTGGTTTTCCTCAAATATCCTCAATGTATCGAGTTGTTCTTTTAACTCTGAAATCTCTTTGTCAATCTCCTCTTGACTCATCTTCTTGCCATTTTCCTTGTCATCCTTCTTCTCGTATCCTTTGTTGCGGCTTCTCTCTGAACCTCTGCTATGACTATCAGTAGTCATCTTCTTCTCCTCTTTCTTCATGAGCTCCTCACTTATCTGCAACAAACCTCTGCAATAGCTAGTCCTCCTCGCTGCAATCTTACCTCACTTAGTGTTTTGGTAAGCACGATTCCTCTGTCTGGAACCTCTTCTTGAGCAACACCTTTGCTCCTTCTAGGCTTCTGTAATCTCTCACTCTCTCTTGAGAACACTTTAGTTGTACTTTATGTCCAATCTCTTGTTGGATTCTTCAGATTCACTGCCACTTTTCCTTAAGAGTGTTTTCCTTACTCTGTCTTCAAGAACATATCTGATTCTCCTCTCGAAACTTCTCTTGCTATCACATGTGCATTAGTGTAAAAACACACATTCTCAATTTAAAACAGAACATATTACCTCACCTTCAAGCTCTCAGCATGATCTTCTTTCACCACTCCCCTTGTACTTTGAATGGACTTCCTGTTTCTCTTACATCTGCAAGTTCTACTACACATCACCTCTGTGTGCCTTTCTTCTGTCAGATTAGAATATGATCCTTCCTTGTCTGCATAAACACCTTAACGCATAACTCTGCTTTTAACTCTTTCACATAGAATTTCTTTTTTCTATTTTAACCCCAATTGTTGATTCGGCTCTGATACCAAATGGTGCAGGGTTACCCCCACTTACCCACAGTATGCATAAAAATGCATAAACACATCTGTACCAGGTATTTAACTCACAAAGGAGTTAAATCTTCTTCCATAAATGGTTAAGGCCCTCTTTTAGTCTCATTCGGAATGATTTATAGACTTACAAAAGTCTACACATTAACCCACCTTTTCCTTTAGAAAGGAAATTAATCACCCTACTTTAACCCTTCTATCGGGAATTTTAAACTCCTTAAGCCCACATATATAACCTTTTTCCACTTATATGTAACTTCCCTCTTTAAACATTGCTACACATATATGTTTTCCACAAAACCTTTTATTAGCGCTATTTCCCTTATAACTCATTTACAAAGGAAAATACACCCAAAACATACCTTTCCACCTTTAGTACAGTCTTGTCATGTTTTACGAGATACACCTTTATTGCAATCGGGTATCGACCTTCCGTGGTTCATATTAGCCCATACTCCTTCCGCTTCCCGATATGCGATTATATCACCTCCCGGAACAACATCTTGCTTAATTCTTTACTATCCCGTTTACAAAGGAAAAACCCATTCAAGAACCTAATCCGGATCTCAAAAGTTATAAATCCGTGTCTATATATATCGTCGGGTCTGCTCTTTAGTCTCTCCACATCACTACTCCTCTGACTCCGATTACTGATACCTCCGATCTCCGATCAATGCATTATTGCTATTGGTGTATCGACCCTTTGTTATAGCACTGTAGCCAACCCTTTGACCTCTCTGACATGCGATCGTCAATCACATCTAAATTGTCGATCTGGACTCTCGATCCGATGGTCCATGGTGCATCACATTATTGCAATCGCTCTTGTCGATGGTCAGGGTTCGATAGCACCCAAAGGGTTTCGCCAATGTGATATGATCTGGACCGTTGATCTCACAAATCTAACGACTCCTATGCAGCTATACTTCACTTCTCGCCCATATCTTTGCTTGTGCTTTTTCGTCATTTTCTTCAATTTTCTCTATGGTTTCGGGTTTCTTCAATGGTTCTCATCCTGCACTGTTTCCACTAGGCCGCTCTAATTCGAACTCAACTTTGCATAATCCTTTTTCCAATGTCATTCAGAGCATTTCTTGACCCTTTAAGTGGATTCAACAATCCATTACGATTCCTTCGAATTGTTCTCCTCCTCTGCGCAGTTCTTCAGTGCTCTGCCTTCTGCTTCCATTGCTCAACTTCTTCTGAGCTTAACTCTGATCTTCTACTGGATTCTAAGACCAGTGATGATTCCTTTGAATCATTTTGTTCCTCTACGTCCTTCAGAATTCTACCTGCAACCTGTTACAGAGCGTACAAATTCACAAGTAATTCATTCATGAAATACTCTTCTACACATTGACACAGTCAGGAATAAACATCTATATATATAAATATAAACAGTCAATTACATATCTGAGACTCTGTGTCTCACAATGGCCTGATCCTTTACTATTTGTGGCCTCCTCTCTCGCTCTGCCCATAGGCTTACATATATCCCAAAAAGTTCTGTTGAACTAATCCTGGTTCGACTCCTAAATCCTCTGAACTGACTCCTAAATCCTCTGTCCACTTCTACTTAAAATTAATTCCTAAAAGCTCTCTCTCGTCCCTCGAATCATGGAACTGCTTAAAGAGTCCTAATTGACTTTAGACTCTTTTGTCATTATTGCCCACTCATGTTCTCATTTATTTGAGAACATTTACAACTTCCTCTCATTATCTAATTAAATCACTTAAAAGCCTAAATATTACATTAACTTGAGACTTAGGGAACTAACTTCCCTAAAACACATTACCCCTTGTCTACTTAATTACAATGATTTTTTCTTGGGTTGATTGCTCCTGCATCAGATATGGATTGAGATCATTGACCCAAATGATGTTTTGGAATCTATCAAGGACTAGGACTAGGAATACACATTTGAATATGCATTTTGAGTATACATTGTTTAGGCATTCTAACCTTGTGGATATTTGTGCCAAGAAGGGAATAATCCTAAATCATAGTGATGCTAGTCCATCCTACATCCTACCCCCTATTCCTTTTGATATTTGCTAGAATCTAGAGACCCTTTTTGCATAGAGTGTGATAATGTGTGTACACCTCATATAAATAAAAGGTCACCTCATGATTTATTTCATCATCACTTGTGGACTGTTTCAGCTTTCTAGAAGAATTCGACCTAACTCTTTTACCTTGTTACTATTGTGGAGATGTGAACTTTGTGGATATTTTGCTATTGGAGACTAGTCCTTATTTTGGAGACACCATTTTAGGATAATGAATGATTGTTCATTTATATATTGTGATTAATTTTATTGTTGAATATCTTTTTATGGTTATTGTATTCAATATGTTTTTCTAGGGTTTCTATATCCCTTGTCTAAACACATATCTTTACATGAAACTTTTGGTGAAATGTTGCATGCTTTAATTCAAAATCTTAAGAATCCCTTGATGTTGAAGAATCTAGGGCAAAGTAGTGTAGTTTGATTCTTCGTTACTTGATAACATTTTGTGGAGTATTTTTACTTTTCCTTATTATCTTCTTCTTCTTCTTCTTCTTATTATTAGTGCATATGTTTATACTTCATCAAACTACTGCCAAAACATAAAAACAAGAACACAAGATGTTGGCTCTCTGCCAGGGCCAAAACCTCTCTTCTCTTGAGAGGAAAACCATTTAGTGAATTTCTCTTATTGAAGCTTCTATTGATCAATGCCAAACCCTAGACCCCTGACAAGGATATCCTCCAAGCACAAGTCAAGTCCTTCCCTCTTTCTGCACCTTGTTTCCCGACACTTCTTTTGGCACTTTGTTTCTCGACACTTCCTCCAACACTATGTTTTCTGGCACTTCATCTTCCTTCTTCTGACACTTCGTTCTTCTTTAAATTGTTGGTAATTCTTGTTATACTTTCTCTAGAAGACATACCTTTGATGAGACCCTTCCCTTATGGTGATCCCTTCACTCTCTTAGCCAACCAATGAACTTTTATGACTGTCAAGGGAGGGTTGTTATGATAGCAGGGACAACCTCTTTACCTTCGCACGTGTGACTATTTTGTTTGTGATGTAGACCTCTTCCTTCTTCGCTTGAGAGAGCTCCTTCTACGCTTGAGTGAGGGGCCTTATAGGCCTGCTTAGATTTCCCAACCAATGATATTATGTGACTGTAATGATAGTGTTGTAATGACCATAGGAAGAGGCTTTGTTTCTCACACGTGTGACTATTTTCTACCCTAGAAAACAGTCCCTTCAACTTTAGCCTAGATTCATCCTTGTACGTTGCACTAGAGGCTCCCTTTCTTGTCACTTGATCACCCTTTTTCTTCCTTGTTTTCTGTGTTGATTTCAGAGATGAATTATGTTGTCTTGGAGAGGTGAAATGACTCTTATATATAGGATTATGCTCCTTATTTTAGGCCAACTTGAGGCCGACTAGATGACTTGAGGCCAACTAGACGACTTGAGGCTGACTTAACTTTTATGCTTCAAATTTCTTCTTTTTATGATGTTGTTGCTTGGAGGAGGCTTGTGACTTTTCTTGGAGGTATTCTCTTGACCATAATACATACACATACAAGGTATAACATGTCCTTAAGGTCTTCAACCTATTCTTTTGACTATTTGACTCACCTATAGCACTTTAAATATTGTTAGACCTATTTCAATGTGCAAGAAACTCATTGACATATATTATAAAAATAATATTTCTTTTCTTGAATAAGTACAATTATCACAAGTACATTTATGAAGACCAAACCTAGTTACATTTCCTTCAACAATCCCTCTTAACTATGGATTTATTCATACATTATTACAAGGTGTTTGGCCATTATCAATATTGAAGAATTCACATAAGAGAAACCAGATTTGCAATCCATCTGTTATAACATCATATTCATCAGCATTGTCATAGTGCAAGGCCTTGACTAACATCTCCATCTCTCTATGAGACCATGAGCTACAATGCTAGTGAGACCAATGATTCATATACACCTTCATCATTGTCTCTCAAGTCACATACCCACCCAGGTGTTCTTTGAGTATGACCTTTTAGGACTATTCTTATCTTGGGTTCCCAACCCTCAAATAATATCGATCCTCTTGCCTACTCTTGTCTTGGATGCCCTACACATCCTCAAAGGGTGTCGGATGCCAAATGATTACCTAATCCTCCCATTATTTCTTCCCAAGTGAAGACAAGAATGTTGTGTCTATCTTGTGTCTACATTTCCATTCATGGCCTTCATCTAGACTTACGACTGTTAGTCCTGGTGCATGACCCATGAAATGGAAAACACAATTGTCACTCCTTTGTAATCAGGGGTGATCCAAAACTCCCTCTTGATTAGGGACCTATCAGAGCTCCCTCTTAACTAGGGACTCTTTCATTCATCAACAACTTCTTCTTTGTGGGTCCTTCAGTTGCTTGATATTCTTCCTTTCATTGATGTCATGAAGTATTTGTTCGAACTTCCTCTAGGTAGGGAAACATCCATCGATCACTTTCCTTCCTGGTTTGTTATGTCATTTTTTCCTTCGTGGAAAGTGGCTTTCTTGTCATTCATTAGGTTTTCTTGTCATTTTTCATACTCCTTTGTCATCTTGTCCATGCTTCAGAATACTCTTCTCATGGATGCTTCGTTGTACTTGCTTCTTTACATGCTTAGACCTAGTAGCCCATCATGACTTCATGATATTGCTTCAACATTGCTTTTTGCTAGACGGTTTCTTCATCACGACATCTTCATAGAGTGGAATCGGTCATCTGCATATTTTATATCTCCAAGGCCTTCATAGGTGTCAATGGTCCTTCCTTTGTCAGAGTGGTCCTGCCTTCTTTTCGGGAGATATCTTCAAAGTATCTTGTCAGATAGTTATTCTCGGAAATCATGGTGTTTTTCCACATGCTTGATTTATTTCTTCATTTTATTCTTCTTATATAGATAGGTCAACCATCTTATGCTTCTTGTGAGAACATTTCTTCATTGATTGCTTCTTGGACTAGTCAACATTTCTTCTTGCTTTGTACTCAATAATCTTATACTCCTTATGTGAGCATATTCTTTTGTAGACCTTCATTGCATTGTAGTACATGCCTTTGAGCATCTTTTTGGTGAAAGAGATTCTTTCATGTTTGATCATGTTATAGAACTATACCCATGACTCAATAATATACAAATTATAACATGACTAAACTTTGATGCATACATACCTCATCTTGATTATCTTAGCTTCATTTGGTTTTCCTTGGTGTGACCCTTCTTGCTTCATCTTAGCTTGCTTGCATATCATCCTTTTCTTGAATCCTGTGAATGGGATTCCCAGTGAGACATTTGATTTGGCCATGAACCTTATTTTAAATATTCCATCATAGGATCTTAAAGGTCCTTGCCTTGAAAATGTTTCTTTTCTTGTGATGATGGAGGTCTTCTAAGATTCCTTTTTATGATCAATTTTCTGTAATCGTGGATGAGGTCCTATACTAGGTATGCTTCTTCTACATGAATATCTTGAGCTATATCTGGCATGATCCTATATTCTAGAAGATATTTCTACTCATGCATTTTTGTTCTTATCATAAATGTTATATCTTCATGAGTATCTAGAACTCTATATACATCATGCTTCTAGA
Organism: Pinus tabuliformis; assembly: GCA_031772625.1. Lineage (NCBI taxonomy): Eukaryota > Viridiplantae > Streptophyta > Pinopsida > Pinales > Pinaceae > Pinus > Pinus tabuliformis. Next base: position 205,075,251 of record CM062818.1, on the reverse strand, counting down.
TTCTAGAGGATGTTTCTAGCCATGCAATTTTTAATATATTCCTACATGCTCCTATCATACTCAAAACTTTGAAAGAAATCTAGAAGTAAAGAGTTTGACCTAGTCATAGTAGAGATCCGGAGGATCTTCCTTCTTTTGCTTATTTCCTTCTTCTTTCACTTCTCGAGTTCTGTGAGCTTCTTCCCACTTTCTTTTGTTGTTGTTGTCCTTCTTAAGCTTAGGAAAATTCCTTTTGTAGTGTCCATATTCTTGGCATCCAAAAAATTTGATTTTGGACATGTCTTTGTTGTTTGTTCTTCGTGGACCAAATTTATCAAATTTACCCTTCCTCTTGGCCATGGTAGAAAATTCTTGCTCCTTTGATCCCACATCTTCCTTTACCTTAAGTCTGGTTTCCTCTATTCTGCATAGAGACCACATTTCTCTCAGAGTGGTTGCTTTCTTCTTAGCATATATGCTTGATGTGAAGTTTGCCCACTCCTCAAGTAGAGCATTGAGTAATACAGTTGTCATCTCTCTATCATACATGACTTCCCCAAGCTCTTGAAGTTGATATCTAATTTAAGACATTCTCATGAAGTAGGGAGCTATTCCTTCCTTTGTTATCTTCATCTTGTACAATTCATTCCTCAGAGATATCACTTCTACGGTTGTGGATACCGAGAATAGCTCTACTAGCTTATGATAAATTTCTTTTGATGTCTCGAATTTGGAGACAAAGGGAATGAGAGAGTATTTGATTGATTCTATCAAAATCCTTTGAGCTCTTTTCTCATCCTTATTGTAATTGGCTAAGGCTTGATTTTTTCCTTAGCAGGGATAGTGATATTCCCTTTAGCATGTTCTAGGAGTTCATTCTTCTTGAGAAGTAGATTAGTCCTCTTCTTTCATGCAAGAAAGTTATTGGTACCTACCAATTTATTTCTTTCCTTGCAAAAAGACATTGATGTATATTCAGAAGGGGACATGTACTTACTTGATAGATTTTTGAGATGTAGTGGATTTTCTTCCTCTTTGGAGACTTGATGGTTTGCCTTCCCTGGATATTGATATTCTTCAAGTTTCTTTTTCCAAGTGGACTTGCTATATGATGAGATTTCTTTGAAGACTTGTAGCTTGATGTAGGTCCTGCTTCAATCTATTGTTCTTTGTAGGTGCCTTTATGTAAGGTTCTTCTTCTAGCTTTGTAGACCTTCTTGATGAATGATGTATTGTAGACCCTTCTTATTCTTGAAGTGATTGAGACTTATAGGCTTGATGCTTCAACTTTGTATATGCTTCTCCTTGATGAGTGTTCTTGAGTTTCCATTTCCTTGATGTGTTAGCTTAGCTCTGATACCATGTTGAAGAATCTAGGGAAAAGTAGTGTAGTGTGATTCTTCATTACTTGATAACAATTTGTAGAGCATTTTTACTTTTCCTTATTAACTTATTATTCTTATTATTATTATTAGTGCATATGTGTGTACTTCATCAAACTGTTACCAAAACATAAAAACAAGAACACAAGATGTTGGCTCTCTACCAGGGCCAAAACCTCTCTTCTCTTGAGAGGAAAATCCTTTAGTGAATTTCTCTTATTGAATCTTCTATTGATCAATGCCAAACCCTAGACCCCTGACAAGAATATCCTCCAAGCACAAGTCAAGTCCTTCCCTCTTTCTGCACCTTGTTTCCCGACACTTCTTCAAGAACTTCATTTCCCGACACTTCTTCGCACACTTTTTTTTCTGGCACTTCATCTTCCTTCTTACAACACTTTTTTCTTCTTCCAATTGTTGGTAATTCTTGTTATACTTTCTCTAAAAGGCATACCTTTGATGAGACCCTTCCCTTATGGTGATCCCTTCACTCTGTTAACCAACCAATGAACTTTTATGATTGTCAAGGGAGGGTTGTTATGACAGCAAGGACAACCTCTTTACCTTCACACGCATGACTATTTGTTTGTGATGTAGACCTCTTCCTTCTTCGCTTGAGAGAGCTCCTTCTACGCTTGAGTGAGGGGGCTTAGAGGTTGCTTAGATTTCCCAACCAATTATATTATGTGACTTTAATGATAGTGTTGCAATGAACGCAAGAAGAGGATTTGTTTCTCACACGTGTGACTGTTTTCTACCCTAGAAAACAGTCCCTTCAACTTCGGCCTAGATTCATCCTTATACACTACACTAGAGGTTCCCTTTCTTGCCACTTGATTACCCTTTTTCTTCCTCATTTTCTACGCTAATTTCAAAGATGAATTATGTTTCCTTGGAGAGGTGAAATGACTCTTATATATAGGAGGTTGCTCCTTATTTTAGGCCGACTTGAGGTTGACTTGACTTTTATGCTTCATATTTCTTCTTTTCATGATGTCGTTGCTTGGAGGAGACTTGTCACTTTTCTTGGAGGTATTCTCTTGACCATAATACATACATATACAAGGTATAACATGCCCTTAAGGTCTTCAACCTATTCTTTTGACTATTTGACTCACCTATAGCACTTTAAATAATGCTAGACCTATTTCAATGAGCAAGAAACTCATTGACATATATTATAAAAATAATATTTCTTTTTTTGAATAAGTACAAATACCAAAAGTACATTTATGAAGAATGAATCTAGTTACATTTCCTTCAACACTTGAGAATCTCATAGAGATATTTTCTCTTGATGTTATCTATGTATTGAATGACAACTAGGGTTTTAAAAATGGAAACTTAGGGTCTCGCCCCTTATTCCTTTCAAGGGTTTGATATCTCCATAGTAATTTTTTATTAGACTCCATCACCCAAGTAGTTAGTAGGCATCAATTTCCACATAGGTGGTCAAAACTATTTAAACTTCATATTTTCTCTCTTTCTTAACCAATTTTGGCCCTTCAAGGCAAGTTGCTAGGGCTAGGGCATAAGTCTGAATTTAACTAGGGTTGAAGCGTTGGCTTGTTTTGAGGTTGCTCTTCTTGGTTGAACCCCATAACACTTAAAAATTTCATTTTGCAAGGTTGGAATAGAATCCCTAGGGCTGACATCATAGACCCTAGGCATTTCTACCATAGGAAACCATAATCTAGTATCAAGGATTCAACTTAGGGCTTGTTTAAGCCTTGTGGCTCCCTATTTATTGATCATAACTATCTTGCAAGTCTTTACTTGATCTTATACACCTAAGTGTGTCATTTTTGTAGCATATCATCCAAAATCTAGGATATAGGCCTTCCTTGTAGGTTCCTTAGAGGGCATGTTATTCTTTATCATATTGGATTTATCCTTGTTATTAGCTTGAGTGCCCTTTTTGAGCCCATTCTATCTGTCATCTTTGAGTTATTACCTTAGAATATCTATTAGGTGACTTATACTGAGAAGCCTCCCTTGTGGTGAAATTCCACTAAAGAGAAAGGGGTGGAGTACTAAGGTGATAGTGGCCTCCATCTCGTTGTTATATCTTACTCTAACCCTTATATTGTGAGGTCTCTCACAATACCTACTAGATTTTGAGGCCATAATCTCGTTTCTCTATTTTAAGGTTTACTATATGGATCAAATCTTGTTTTGTTTATGTTAAATTTACTCCAATAAATTACAAATTATTTGGTGTCAAAAAATCCTTTTTGATGGTAAATTACGTTTTCCACTTGTTGAAAAAAATCTACTATTGGGATTTTAACTAGTGAATAAAATTTATTTTTTCAGTGGAAGCAAAAATTTAAACAACCAATTGCATTTGTACAAAAAGCATGAAATTTTCTCTTCAAAATTCAACTTTTCATTCAAAAAAGTTTCCAAGCTTACAAAGGCTTTCCTAACTTGCAAAAATATGTCGACTAAGAAAATACATGCTACAACAATATTAAGAAATTTACTGAAAAATTATGGGCATCTGTGAAGTTGTATGGCCCTTTGATATCATTGAGAAAACCCAAATATGCAAACTTATCCCTACAATTTATTATACAATTACACCTATTGTGCATTTCTACCTAGTTCTGCCACATGTGTGGGTTGGATCTGCTACTGAAAATCGATACTTGATTTTTTATTGTTAGGTTTCCTCCTTCCCACAAATACTCTTGTTATTTTTCCTCTGACAAGTTTGCACACTTTAGTGAATTCCTTTCTCCACCCAATCATTGAGACCCTCACTTATTTCACTATATCGCGTGCTCAATAATGTGTCGTCTCCATTAACCCAAACTTCTTTTTATAAGTTTTAGTTATAACTAAATCAACAATCCTAATCTCCAAAGTAATTGGCGATTGAGATTAAATCTCAACGTCACTTGAAATTGACGGTTGTGATTTATCTAATTCACTAATGCAAATATCCTTTTAATTTCATTAGATTAGCTCACTTTTGTCATAAAAAAATTATTTTAATGAATAAAGAAATTACTAAGGTTAAGAGGTAATTAGGCGACTTCCACACGCCTTCACACTAAGGCCTATGCAAAAGTACCTGCATGAGGTACACACATCAACAGTTTATTTGCGAGCCTCGAAATTTTTGCAACAATGAATCACACAATGAATGGGCATAATCTTTTATTTTTGGCATCCAAAATTATTTTTTTAGAATACGGTTCTCAAACTCCAGTTTTGAAACTCAGATATGAAACTATGAATTTCATTACAAATGGACAATTCACATGATCAAAACTTGTATGTGAATGCTCTAAAACTGCACTTCACCTGCTCTTCCCATTCTACCAAAATATAATGTCATTTATATCCCCTTTTTTGAGGAGTTGTAAACTATTTCTTGTAATAATGTTACCAACTTAATGGTAGCCCAAAAAACCCCTATTTTTGCACAAAAAAATGAAAAATCATCTTGAAATCGAAAGTGGTGATATTGCATCACCCCTTTTCGATTTTGAGTTAAAATTCCAATATTTTTCTGCCATGGCATTAAAAACCAAAATCATAAACATGGAAAACCTGAAAGTTCCAACAATTTCAACTAGGTTGTTAAATATCTAATAGCATGACTATAAAAAAACTTAAATTTCTAACATTTTTCAACACGGTTTTAAAATAAAATATCACAATTATAAAAAACCTAAGAATTTCAAAATTTTTCAACCATGGGATTATAATCCAAACATCATGGCTAAAAAAACTCAAAAATCAACACATAGTTTTTGTTTGTTTGTAAGTCTACGTATTCTATTAATTTAGAAAACAATTACATTGTGGGGAGCTTGAGTTCAAAAAACCATTGGCCTCATTCCTACCAGACCTTTTGGCCAGATGGTAAAGACAAAAAAAGATTGTTAGTAACAACAAAAAAATTACAGCCCATATACAGATTGTCAAAATAACGTCAACCACCCAAGGCTCAAAATACAACCCACAATCATCCTTAATCTGCTAAATTATCCAGAGCCGAGTCATCTTGATAATTTCCACGTGATGATTACACGACCAGGCCATCAAAAATAAAGAAAAGTAAAAATAAATTATTGTACTAGTTATATCATTAGAAACATGGCGTACCATATTATGAAAACATATTTTTGATGATAATTTCTTTTTAGATGAAGTATTTTGTGTCTATGATTAATGAATGAATGAATGAATGTTATATGTTAATGAATAATTGATATATGTTTCTTTATGTACATGACCTTGTTTCATATTATGTAAACATATTTTTTATGATAAAATATATTGAGATGAAATATTTTATGGATTTATGAATGAATGAATATTTGCTATTTGTTTTTTTTATGTATCTTAATGTCTTGCTTTCAACTATTTCCTATATAGTAGATAGATTAGGTACTAGGGAATTGAAAGTGATGTGGGGTAGGGGGCATAAGATCTTCCACCTTTGCATGGTTGGCCCTGTTCAGTAGAGAATAAATTAGGATTTGGATAATCTTGGAGAAAAACACCCTCGATCCAACAGAGCAACAACGAAGTCAATGCATTTTATTGTTGCTTCATCAAGTGGAGGGAGGTTTGCTCCAAGATTAAACTACGCCAACAATTTATTCTCAAAACCAAGAGGAGCTCATTCAGGTATTCATGCACCCAAGTCCTTTTAATTATTATTTATTCATGCAATTAAATTTGATATTTGGCCAAATTGTATCTAAGTTTACCTCATTGGTCTCATGAATATGTGTGGGACATCTAGTATCAATTTGGACATTGAAGTGGAACAACTATCTGAAGCAAGTAGCTCAAAATGTTAAGGGTTAGGTGAGACAACAAAATTTGTTTGATATTTGTGTTGTATGTCTTGGCTGAGTGGGAGTTACATAAAGGTTTATAAGAAATAAGAGAATTTTCCATGAAAAAAATCATGTAGTATTTGTTTTTCTTTAACCATTGTGTTTGTATTTGAGTGAAAGACCATAAATTGTCAAATTTCCATGCAGGGTAGTAGGACAAAATCTTACTCTATTAATTGGGCATAATGCACTTGTATGTTTTTTCTTCTACTTTATTAATTATTTATCTCATCTAACTTGTCCTTCTTCCTTTGTTTTTCACGTACTTCGATTCACATATCTAGATTTGGAAGATTAACTAGGGTTGGAGTCATATATATGAAAATAATCATCAAAGTACTGCTCAACTTTAGCCCACCAAGCGCTTGGCTATTGGGTGTGAGATTTAGTTTTGTGTTGCATTTGATTTCAAGCAATTTTTTATTTCTACATTGCAAATCTTCCAAGACCACAGATGTTGAGAAAAACTAGGACAAACAAAATTAAAGTTTATTTTACAATGATTTCTCTTATTTATTGATGATTCTTGTGATATAATGTTAGCTCATCATCATCATTATTGTTTTGTGTTCATTGTCAAGACAATTCCAATAAACAAGATCACAATGCAAACAATAAGACTAGAAATAGGCTCCACGCCAGGGCAAAACCTCTCCATAGGGGAATACCCAAAAAATTATCTTCTTATAGAAATTCAAGGAAGACTTCCAATACATTTGATCAAGACAACTCACCAAGAGATGGGACAACCACCCAAACAACAATGCTTCCCTCTATAACTAGGTCTACTTCTCTTCTCTAACTCGAAATCTAAATAGAGATAGATTTCTTCCCATACATGTGAGCTTGCAAAATAATGAAATGATGCCCAAGCCAAACAAATAGACCTTCTTCCTTTCCTCACTATCCTTCTCCTCTTTCTCGCTCTGAATTTGCCTCATACTTCTTGAAGAGAGTGAATTACTTGCATGACTCAAATGAGGTTGAATACTTCTCCTCTCCTTTATATAGTCTTTTGGTGGGGTTCAAGTGCCTCTTATGGGACCAACTTGATGGGATGGTTGACCCATCACTTGGTAGCTTCTATATCACATTTTACATTTAAAAATATTTCTTTTACATTGATTCAAGAGCCCTCCAAGGGACTTTACATCATGACCTTGACTTTGACCCTGTCAAAACTCTAAAGCACACAATGGGTGCTAAACCTAAGATGAAATAATCAATGGGAAAGAAACCCATTATTGAATAAATAAATTCCTTTTGGAAAAATATAACTTTCTTTATTATTTTGACAAGTACATTGATTACATCAAGTAATGGTATATAGACAATTATGTATATTGAAGTTAGTTACCATTTTAAACAATCTCTCTTAACTAGGGAAGTATTCATAATTGACAACAATAGGTACATGGACAGTACAACCCTGAGAAGTTCTCATAAGAAGATTCAAATTGGTAAGCCATCTTAAGCATCACCATCATCATAACTAGCATTATCAAATGTCACATACATAAGAACTTGACTGACAAGCTTTATCTCTCTATATATTAGAGCACAATTATAGGAGGCTTTATGTGGGACACCACACTACCTCACAGGGTACATACCCCATCAATGTGCTCATAAGGTATGTCTCTCTAGGACTATTCTTATCTTGGATTCCCAATCCTCAAATAATATTGGTCCTTTTCCCCCACTCTTGTCTTGGATACTCTGCCAGATCCTCAAAGAGTGTGATTCATGAGACTACTACCTCTCTTGGATCCTCAATCCTCAAGGAGTATTGGTCTCAGATGCTTACCCAATCCTCTAGATGCCATTCTCCCTTCATGGCCTTCGCTAAGACTTACGATTGTCAGTCTTGTTCTAGTGCATGACACATGAACTAGAGAACTACGTTCTCCACTCCCTCCTAACCAGGGACGGGTGTCTAACATCATCACTCTCTCTCAAATAGAGAAGATATACTTATTCCCTTCTTATAGGGAATGCAAACAGAGCTCCCTCCTGTTGGAAAATCATAAAGGAAGAAAATATTTTCTTGATCTTGATAGTTACTTGTGATGTTTCTTATTATTATTATTATTTATATCTTATTTATTTAGTTCATCAAGAAATTACCAAAAGATGTGACACATAAAACAATGAATACAAGATGTAGGCACATGCCAGGGCAAAACCCCCCCGAGGGGAAAACCTAGTCAAAGTAATTATTCCTTTCAATAGTATTCTTTGAGACTCTTCACCCTAGACCTTGACCAAACCTTCTCTCCACACCAAGTTAGCCTCTAGAAGATTGACCTCTTCCCACCAACTTCGACTATGCAGCAACTTGTTGCAGCTAACAACTTCTTATAACAATCCAACTTGGAAGACTTCGATCTCCCAATCTAGAGCATGAAACAGAGTGAGACCACCACCAAAATTTTGATTTTCCTTAACTCCTTAGACTCACCCAAACTCACATTCACTTCGGCTTCCTGACAATAGACTTTCCCAGCTACCCACTTTGCTTCTTCCTAGCAAACAAATTTTCACACTTCTGCCTAGTAGATAGAATTCGAACTTGATGAGAAGTGATGCTCCAAATGAATTCAATTTCATTCCTTTTATAGGCTTCTTGTGGGGTCGAATAGGGTCTTAGGCCGACATGATCTTCCCTTAGGCCAACATGGTGTGGAGGTTACATAATTCGTATTTGACTCAATAATTAACCCTTTTACATGATTCAAAAGAGCAAGAAGGGTCTCTTTAAATGTATAATAATTTTGTAGACTTATAATAAATCCTTGAAGTCCTCAATGTACACTTTGACCTAAAACATTGTCACCCAAGCATGAAACCCATGCTTTAATAAGTCACAATAATAAAAATAATTATTATTTTATTTATTCTTTTGACAAGTACATTACATAATGATTCAAGTACAGTATTGAAGACCGAACATGGTTATTTTTTCCAACACTCCCTATTAACTAGGGAAGTATTCATAATGTACATATACAATGGAAGATCTCAAACTATATGAACCATGAAGAACTTTAGGCACCACAATGCCAGGGACTAGATTTACGACGAGGTTAATCTATCCAACCAATCACTCAACAATTTACGCACCACAATGCCATGGACTATATTCCTAACCAGGGAAATCTATCCAAGTGGGACTAAGGTGGACTCAAGATTTCAAGCCCTCTAGGTACCATCGGGCTTACTTGCTAACCACCAACCCAAAAATCCAAGTGTGTATCCAAAACAGAGCTCAATAATCAACACTATCTTTCCAACTTCAGGGACTCATACATCAACACAAAGTTTCATCTAAATGTCTCGCCAGGAAATGCTTCACTCGCAAAGCCTCAAAACCCCTTGATCCAACAAATCAAGAATGACTAATCTCTCCCAATCAAACTGATTGGTAACCAACATGTTATCAAATCCTTCAAGAGATTCACTTGTACAAACACAACCCCAATCAATAATATACTTTCACATGTACATAATCAAATAAAAACTTCTAGGGTCTTCCAGGCAACATATGTTTCTTCTCAACTTTCCATAGTAGGACTATCAACCGAATCTTTGATATAAGATTCCTCAACCATACATTTTTCTTCCTACTTCATATGTGACAACATATTCTTCAGTCAAATCCTGCTTTCCTTCTTTCAACAATACTTCAAAATGCATTCTCCAATTTCCTTTTCCTGTTCATGACCTTCATTTAGACTTACGACTGTAAGTCCTAGTCTATTGCATGACACATGAAGCAAAGAACCATATCTATCACTCCCTCTCAACTAGGAAGCACCTCTTTATCCAAACTCCCTCTTCATCTTAGGGAGATATTTCCTATTCATGCTTCCACTGGGAGATCAACTGCTTCTTTTCGACATCGAAGAATCTTTCATGGATTTAAACCATTTCATCAGAGTTATTATTATCCCCATAATGCTTATCTCCTCAATGAGCACTTTCACCAAGTTGAGGATTGTGTACCTGCACAAATTCAATAACAAGTACAACCAAAACTATAGAAGCATGATGTTAGCCATATCAATTTCACATAAGCATTTCAACTTTATTCATATTAGATACCCAAACAAGAGACATATACTCTTCAACATCTTGCTAGGGACTTTATACACCCTAGACTATTTCATAACAACATTCATTGCATCTAAGGTTTCAATATGTCTTCCAAAGATATGACATACCATACTACAACATATAGCAAACCCTAGAAATCATTTACACACATATAGATCTTCAAAGTATCTAACAACCTTTCAAAACATATATGTTAGACTTCTCACTAGGGATTCACACAAATCCTAGATTTCACACAAAATAATCAATCAAAGCCTAGTCATTAACCTAACCAGCTTCCACTAGGGTTAGTTCCAAACCCCTAGATTTTCAATTAACCATCAATCAGTCACTATCATGACCAACTACCACTAGGGTTAGTTTGGAAACCCTAGATTTCTGAGTAATTGTCAAACTCAACCAAAAATTCCAATTTCAATAATCTCTTCACAAATCTCAAATTATCACATAGTTAACATTCATTAGAGATTTCTACTTCAACTAAGGTTTAAGTCCAAACCCTAGAATTCACAAATCCACCAATTTTTATACAAATCTCAAATCATCATATTCCAGAGATTTGTTACTTTTACCTAAGGTTTAATTCCAAAACCTTAGAATTACATTTTCATAGTCTCAACAATCATTACATACATAAATCTCAGATTGTTATATTTCACACTAGACAATGTCACTACTAGGATTTAACTGCTAAAACCTAGATTTTCATTTCCAACAATCCATTAATATATTTCATATTGTTATATCATACTAGACAATTTTAACTTCACTAGGGTTTAGCTAATAACACCCTAGATTTTCCATATATCATCATCCTAGAATCTCAAACAAGGACTTCCATTAAATCCTAAAACTCATGACCTTCAAGGACTAGGTCAACACACATATCTAGGAATTCATAACCATACATAAGCATATCATATGTCCAACAACATTAATACATATGACCTAGACAAAACTAGGATTTCAATCAAAGGACATATCTCTATATGCTTAGATATCATCATGCAAATACATATTATTCATGTGTTAGTCAAACCCAACTTCACAACAATATCAAATAAGAGTTAGACACACAATTATTTTGATTACACTAGGGTTTGATGAGACAAACACACACATACCAAAAGAAACATTTTTAAGACAATGTAAGGGTCTTGCTCACATATGCCACCAAACCCCAATGAGTTAGGGTTCCAATGTAGAATCGCACATTCCACCAAACCCTAATGAGCTAGTGTTCCAATGTAGAAACATAGAAAGCTCAACATTACCAAAACTTCAAAGGTTCGAGATTTTAGACCTCATCATTCAACAATAACAAGTTAGGATTTCTAGATCACACTGAAATCCCAAACAAGACATCATCAATAAAACTTCAACTAGCATTTCACAATCACCCTAAGCAGCTTTAGGATTTCAAACATTCACATTAGCATACCCTTCGGTTAGGGTTTTCCAGAATCTATCTAGGGTTCTACATAGTCAATCAAGAATATGAATGGGGTGGGTAGATTTATCAAGAGATGAATCACCCAAACAAGAATCACTAGAATTAAATACAGCTAGTCATAAAAAAGCTAGTAATATATCATCAAATGAATAATCCAATCAATGTATTCAAAGCATACCTTTGTTTCTTGACTAACCTTGTCATGGTAGGTCCTCCTTCTTGCAGTTGTTTTTCCTAACCAAGACAACGGAGGGAGAAAGGTGATTAGTATTTAAAATAATCAAAACTAAATGGGCACATGAACTCAAAACAAAAAAGGCACGAGATACTTACCTTTGAGAGTTTTTGAGAGCTCCCTCCAAAGTTTGAGGGAAACCTATCAATACAAAAATGTCTTTTCCAAAGATATTTTAAAAACCTCTAAACTCTAAAACATATAAAACACGTTATGTAAAGAAAATGGCTTAATAGTGTAAGTCCCTAATGTCGGATTCTCTAGGCTTGACTTTCTTTGAGTCTCCTTCTTCAACAAATTCGGCTTGATCTCTTCCTCTCTTCTTATTCCTTGGATTCTCAAGGCAGTCACACTTGTAGTGACCTTTCTTATGACATTGATAGCACTCTATCTTAGAAATGTCAACTTTCTTCCTTCATCCCTTCGATCTCTTTCCTTTATGATGAGCAAGATAAGCATTTGATACTTCTTCAATATTGACAACCATCTATATCCTTAGTTCTTCTTGGCTACATGCAGTCCATAATTCTTCAAAGGTGGGAGCTACCTTCCAACTGTTGAGACCTAAAGCAAATGCACCCCAAGAGGGTGGAAATCCTAATATAGCCATGATCACCAATTCTTTGTCTGGAATAATCTGATCGATGGCTAAAATATAATCCTTGAGTCTAGCTATCTTCACAAAGAAGATTACAACAATATCTTCTTTAGTCATATTCGTATTCCTCAACTCATTCTTCAAACTTTCCACTTGACCAATGTTATTGATAGTGAAAAACTTCGACAAGGCTTCATAAATCTCCTAAGCATGATCAATGTTAGTTATGAATGGGACAAGAGTGTATTTTATCCCTTCTACCATCAAAGTCATAACCACCAATTCTAGATCCCTGAATTTCGCTTTGTCGGCATCACTGGCTTCTTCAATAGGCTTCTTTATATTTCCTTTTACCAAATCCAACACCTTGTTCTTCTCGAGGATCAGGTCAATCATCTTCTTCGAGGATATGAAGTTAGATGCTCCTTCAAGCTTTTTCTCACCCTTGATAGATTTAGACATATTCCTTGAATATGATAGACTCCTTTCGTGAGATAGTGCCTATGTATAGATCTACCTTTTCTTCTTTCTTCACCAAATCTCTGATATCATGTTGGAAAATCAGAAAGGCGGTAAAGATTTTCTTGATCTTGATAATTAATTGTGATTTTTATTATTATTATGATTATTTATATCTTCTTTCTTTATTTCATCAAGCAATTACCAAAATCAGAAGCACATAAAACAATGAACACAAGATGTAGGAACATGCTAGGGAAAAACCCCCCTCAAGGGGAAAACGCATTCAAAGTAATTCTTCCTTTCAATAGTATTGTTTGAGACTCTTGACCCTAGACCTTGACCAAACCTTCCCTCCAGATCAAGTCAGCCTCCAGAAGATTTACATCTTCCCAACAACTTCGACTATGTAGCAACTTACAACAGCTAACAACTTTCGACAACAATCCAACTTGGAAGACTTCGATCTCCTAATCCATAACACGAAATAGAGTGAGACCAACACCAAAATGTTTATTCTCCTTGACTCCTTATACTCACCCAAACACACATTCACTTTGGCTTCCCGACAACATATTTTCCCAGCTACTCACTTCCCATTTATGCCCAACAAACCAATTTTCGCACTTCTACACAATGGATATAATTTTAACGTAATGAGAATTGATGCTCCAAATTAATTCAATGTCCTTCCTTTGATAGGATTCTTGTGGGGTCGAATAGGGTGTTAGGCCGACATGATCTTCCCTTAGGCCAAAATGGTGTGGAGGTTACATAATTCGTATTTGACTCAATACTTAACCTTTTTACATGATTCAAAAGCCCAAGAAGGGTCTCTTTAAATGTACAATAATTATGTAGACTCAGAATAAATACTAGAAGTCCTTAATGGGGAATTTGACCTAAAACATGGTGACTCGAGCATGAAACCCGTGCTTTAATAAGTCATAATAATAAAATATTTTGTTTATTCTTTTGATAAATACATTACATAATGACTCAAGTACATTATTGAAGACCGAGCATAGTTACTTTCTCCAACACCTCTCAACTGAGAGATACATCCATAAACATCTACTAGATCTCCAAGATCATTACATTAGCTACTCATAGCTCATCATGAATATATGTGAGGACTTCAATTTTTTAACATTGAGGAGATCTTTGCATCAGTAGATTTATTGTTGGGATGAGGTATACCATCACTTTCCATATCATCAATATACATCAGTTGTAATCAATCATCATGGGGCTTGAACATGGCTCCCTCTGAACATCGGGAAAGTGATCTATCAAGACATGATTATTGAACCATTTGCAACCTATTGTCATTGTGTAATATGTCAACTTCTTTAGACTAAGTGCCAAAATCACTTATCTAAGTCATCATCATCCTAAAACAAGTATTCTTTCGGTATGCAGGGTCATATCATGGATTTTTCATCATCATCATGGTCTTTCTCCATTCATCATCATAGTCTTCTTTAGTGGAACATCATCACCATGTCTCAACCAATCATCTAGCCTTTTACCAACTTATTCTCATCTCCCGGATGAGATATTTCATGCTGCAATTGAATCAATCAAGCTTCTAAGAAGCTCACTACAAGTTAGAAAACAAACAATAGTGTGATACCATCATGGTCATTCTTCCTAAAATAAATTAGTCCATGTCATCACATAAGGGATCCTTAAATGATCATATTTATTCTTTAATCAATTTGAAAGATGAATTTTATTCTTTCTAGATAACTGATGTGACATGTGAACAACATATATACCATAAAATCGTTAAATAATATACAAAAACCATGATGTTGTGCATTCTACCAATGCAACTACATGTCCTACTATAACTGTACAAAATCATTATGATGGAGTCATTTTAGAAGAAGAGATCCCTAGGATATTCTTATTTTGCCTTCTTTTTCTCAAGTTCATTGACTTCTTCGGCTACATGTGCTCCATCCTTCCTTTGATTGGATTCCTTCACAGGTTTCAGGAAATCCCTTCAAAATTGACCTAGCTCATTGTACTCGAAGCATCTTACATTTGATACATCAACCTTCTTAATTGGATGAAAATATCTTTCAACTTTCACTTTCCCAATGTTTTCATCCTTGCTGCATAAGCTTGAGAGTTTCCAAGAGGATCAATTTCCTCTTTTTCCTTCATTCGAGATTCTTCCATCACACATTGGGACCAAAATTCATTGAAACCAGTTGTTTCATTTCTTGAGTATATGTTGGTCACAAAGGAGTTTCATTCTAGAGGAAGTGCATTGAGAACACAGGTTGTCATTTCTGCATCAATAATTTTTTCACCAAGAGCATGCAACTGATCTCTTAGTCGATACATCTTCATGAGATGGGATGCAATGTCTTCTTCAAAAAGAATTATTGCTTTGTACAACCTGCTCCTTAGTGCAATATTTTGATCTAAGGTGCTCACTGAATACATCTTATTCAATCTCTCATAGATGTCCTTTGCCTTATTTAATTATACCACAAAAGGGATAATGGTATCTTTAATTGACTCCACCAATATCCTTTGAGCCCTAATATCACCTTTGAAGTATTGTTTCCATACATCTCTATCCTTCTTCTTTGGTTCTATAACATTGTCTAGAACATAATCCATAACATCATTCTCGATGAGGATGAGGTATATCCTCTTCCTCCACCCTCGGTAGTTAGAAGTCCCTTCGAGCTTGTTGCTTTCCTTGCAAAATTAAGACATCTTAGATGGAAAAGTTTCAACACTTGAATGATGGCTAGGATGAGCCAAATTTCCTTCCTTAAGTTGTCCAAAAAATGTTCCAAATTCAATTCTTAAGATTCCTCCATGGTTATTTTAGATTCAAAGACAATCTTTGAGGGAGATTATTTCTTCTCAATTTTTTTTTTGATTACTTCCAAATGATCCCTTTCAAGTAGGACTTTTAAAATACAAGTATGTTCATAAATTTTCTTTTGAATCTCTCTTGAAGTGATAAGGATGACGAATATATACTCATAATTTATCAAAACAACCTTTTCCCAAACACTGGAGAACATGTATGAATCACACAATGAATAGACTTCTTACTTATATACTCAGAAATTTGATTCTTATACTAGACCACGTGAAGGTCAAATCTCTTCATTGATTGTTTGTGCTTTGGAGAACAAGTATATATATGTTTGGTTATTGCACTCTTGTGCTACAGTTTCTCGACTTCACAAAATCAAACTTGTGAGGAGTATAGGGTAGCTATGAAAGTTCACAATAATTAACTTGATTGTAGATGAAATCTACCCTTCCAAAATTCGTTCAAACATTGATCTAGGTCTGTACTGAGATATAGAGGAATATCGGTCTTCTTCAAGGTGATTATGATCAAGATTTTGCTTTTCTAATAATTTTAGTAAGTTTAGAACTTTTCAAACTCTTCTTAGAGTGCCACACAATTTTCAATCAAGCCTTCTAGGGATTCTTCTATCACTCCTTCACAAGACACTTAGTTCCTTTACAAAGTGACAATACTTGGTTCTTTGCTTGATGCAGAGACTTGATACTATATTTAATAAAAAAAGTCGCTTATCAACGAAAAATTCCTATAATTTTTTAGGATCGGATATGAAGATACTTCAAATGATTTGACTTCATGTAATGGATAGAACAAATCTTTTTATTGATTCCCAAAACCTTGCATCTCTTGCTAAAAACTTCGTCATTTTAGGACTTGAGAGTAGGCTATTCATACCCTTGCAAATAGTGGTATTGTTCTCCTCCAACTTCAATGATTTTTTTATGCAAGTCTTTGACCCAATTAGAAATGAGTTCAATATTAAGAATATGGCTTTCTTGACTATTCAGTCTCTTGAAAATAGGCTTAAGACATCTTTTCTTACTTTTGTATAGGATTGCACTCTTATTACAATGATAAGGTCTTGAATTTATGCCTAGAACTTGGATTTTACCTTATCTAGAATCTTGAAATAGGAGAAAATACTTATTTTCCAACCTTGAGACCTCCTATGACCTTTGATATTTCCCTTATACAAATTACCTTAGCTCTGATACGATGTTGAGAAAAACTAGGACAAATAGAATTAGGGTTTCTTTTATAATGTTTCCTCTTGTTATATTGACAATTCTTGTGATATAATGTTATTTCATCATCATCAATATTATTTTGTGTTCATGATCAAGACAATTCTAATAAAGAAGATCACAATGCAAACAATAACACCAGAAATAGGGTCCATGATAGGGAAAAACCCAAAAACTTCTCTTCTTATAAAAATTCAAGGAAGACTTCCAAGACCTTTGATCATGACAATTCACCAAGTGATAGGCCAACTACCCAAACAACAATGCTTCTCTCTATAACTCTCTCTGTTGCTCTTCTCTAGCTCAAAATCTGAACAGAGATAACTTTCTTCCCATACACGCAAGCTTTTCAAACAAAGAATTTATGCCCAAGACAAACAAATAGACCTTCTTACTTTCCTCGCTATCCTTCTCCTCTTTCTCGCTCTGAATTTTCCTTAGACTTCTTGAAGAGAGTGAATTACTTGTGTGGCTCAAATGAGGTTGAATGACTCTCCTTTATATAGTTTTTTGGTAGGGTTCAAGTGCCTCTTGTGGGGACGACTTGATGGATTGGCCAACCCATCACTTGGTAGCTTCTAGATCACATTTTACACTTAAAAATATTTCTTTTACATTGATTCAAGAGCCCTCCAAGGGACTTTACATCATGACCTTGACTTTGACCTTGTCAAAACCCTAGAGCACACAATGGGTGCTAAACCTAAGACAAAATAATCAATGGGAAAGAAACCCATTCTTGAATAAATAATTTTCTTTTGCAAAAATACAATTTTATTTTCTTTTTCTTTTGACAAGTACATTGATTACATCAAGTCATGGTACATAGATAATTATGAAGACCGAAGCTAGTTACCATTTTCAACAATAGTCCCAACTTCTCTTCTTATAAACTTCAAATGAGACTTCCAAGACCATAGACCCAAAGACCAACACACCATGATCACTTGAAGGGTTGGCCAACCTGATCAATTGGTGGACCCTAAGACACATTTTACACAAAATAAATCTCTTTTTACACTACCTCTCAGGGCACATACCCCACTCGAATGTTCACTACATATGCCCCTTTAGGACTATTCTTATCTTGAATTATCAATCCTCAAAGAGCATTGGTCCTCTTTGACACTCTTGTCTTTGATACCATGTTAGATCCTCAAAGAGTGTCAGCCACGAGGCTACTACCTGTCTTGAATTTATAATCCTCAAGGAGTATCAGTTTCAAATGCTTACCCAATCCTCCAGGTGTCATTCTCTCCTCATGGAATTCACTAAGACTTACTACTATTAGTCCTAGTCCAGTGCATGACAACATACCCTAAGCATCAAAAGTTAGGGTTTTACATTGAACCCTAAAGGTTAGGGTATCAACCAAAATGAACAAATGAAAAAGGTAGATTCAATCTAGTGATTTATCTTCCTAACAAGAATTTTTATGATTCAAAACCCTAAAAATAAGATAGTAATACAAGGCAAATTTAAAATAATTTTAATGAAAAAGTTTTACTGCAAATCTTATAATTTTAGACATACCTGGAGTTGCACCTTTTATAAACCTTATAGAGTTTCCTTTATCGATGTGCTCCCTTTGAATTTTAGCCTTTATGCCTGCAATGCTTATTGACAATTACACAATATGTGATATTAAAAATATGATGTTAATTTTGTCAATCTAGGGTTTCTAAGCAACAATGGAGGATGATATCCTAGGGTTAACAAATGCCCAAGGAGTAGTCTACCAGGAAAATTTTTCGCCTGGGAATCATTGTCGGTCGGTACCTCGATGTTTGTGTTCAGTTTTTTAGCGACATCTGCCATCTCCCTTTTCTGACCAGCCAGACCTGTCCCGTCTCCTCCTGCGAGCTTCGTCGACCATCCTTGTCTCCCACAGTTTTCCAACCTCCATTATCCACTGTTTTCCAATGCTGTTATCTAACTTGAAATTTGAAAGGGTGGCGAGATCGAAAGTTGACTTGAAATTCAAATTTATTTAGACTATGTTCGAATTCTCTTCAAATTATGCATAAAACCAATGCTTACTTTGTGGATGCTTCACGCTTGCAAAATTCATTCCCGTCATTGCATCGAGGGCTTTATTTTTCAAGAAGCCCCAGAATCGAATTTAGTCACCCTCGATCCTAGACGAGAGCATCCGAGATACTTGTCATTCCTCCCAAGCGTTGGTACTCCTTTTTTCAAAAGACAACCGTTGGTGCTCCTGTTGCCAATGCTTGTGCAACAAGATTTGCATTTTGATCGCGTCATCGCTTGTGGCATTGTGCACTTGGTCTTCTAGCTGGATATCCCCAAAGCCTTTGTCGAGAGCATCCAGACTACTAATTTCACCATCAGTGACGACTTCATACAAATTACCAATTCGTTGTGGCCTAGAATCCTAGTAAGAAGACTACCCATCTCATTGTTTCGTGCTCAGGTGTCGATCTCTTCATGGGCTCTCTGTCAATGTTCTACCAGGGCAAGAACACCACTTTCTTAGACGTGGAACTCACCGGGACTGGTACTCAGCTCTTTGATAGAATTAATGCATGTTTTAATTTAGGGTTGTTACATATGGTATCAGAGATGCAACTCTTGAGACCTATAAGCCCTTATATAATTATATGTTATTGATATTTATATTTATATTTAAATTACAAATTATTTATAGTTGAATATGATTGCTTGTGAATTTGGCATTATTTTATCCATTTAATCAATGACAAAATATATAAAACTCATCTTTAACAAACATCTAGTGCTTTATCAAACATAATTTTTTAATTATGATTGGTTTCGCATACTTTCTTATAGTTTTAGAGAACTCATCTTTAACAAACATCTAGTACTTTATCAAACATAATTTTTTAATTATGATTGGTTTCGCATACTTTCTTATAGTTTTATTTGCTCTAGCGATTAATTTTACTAAGGCAAATTTCCCAACCCAACTTCTAGTTCATATAAAGGCCAAATTCGTGTAATTGATTTAGTAATGTTGTTCATTACACATAACTGAAATCATGACCATGACCAATTTGTTGTTTGGTTAGTTTTTAATAAGTATTTGCATGATTCTAATGGGTTTCGGGATTAAGGGATTTCAATTATTAATCTCCCACCGAGTCCATTAGCCTCCAACTGTATAATCCGAGCTGCGTAAAGATTCTCAATAATTGATATTTTTGGGTTCCTTTAGAGCCCATTGTTTTGTTGAAAATCCTTGCATTTACATATGTTCCTTTTCAATTTAATTTCAATATCATATTTCACTTGAACCCGACGTGAATCGAACACGCAACCTTTTAATTAAATTATTAAAAACTATCAAAGCTATCATCACAGGCTTAGCCATTCGACGCCAATTCATCAAAAATCTCAATGCATATTCCATCTGCACAAACCCCCACCCACCACCAACAAAGGCCGCCATAAATCACGCGGCCCCTCATATACGTTTTAGATTCTTATTCTTCTCAAATACAGTTCTTTGAAATCTATTATAGATTTGAAACATAAAAGTATATTATTAAAGCACTGAAATATTTATTGGTGAGAATAAAAGGTAAAAAAAATATATTTTGACATGGTGATATGTATAGGATACTAAACTTTTTGTGTTTTATTTTATTTTGTTATTAAATTAATTTTTATTATATTTATTTAATTAAATATATATTTTACTTATTTTTTAAAATGTTTTAGGGTTATTTTTAAATATTTTAGTTATTTTAGTGATTTTTAAATAGTGCTCATGGTGCAAATAAAATTCAAGTGTAACTTACAATTAAGGATAGAATTGTGGTATAACCAAAGTGTTTAGCAAGATAAAATTATTAAAAAGCTAGGGAACTATTTTTATGCTTATTCTTTCTTTGAGTACTGTATTTTAATATATATGTAAAAAGGAAAATCAAGAATATATATAATTTAATAAAATTAAAAAATAAATAAAATTAATTGTTTTGGTTTATAATTTATATATTAATTATAATTACATAAAATATTAATTAGAAAGGTGAGATAATCAATTTCATATATGTATATTTTGAAAATGTACAAGATATGTTATATATTTTATAAAAGTTTGTGTAAGAATTCCCTATTTTTATGCTTATTCTTTCTTTGAGTACTGTATTTTAATATATATGTAAAAAGGAAAATCAAGAATATATATAATTTAATAAAATTAAAAAATAAATAAAATTAATTGTTTTGGTTTATAATTTATATATTAATTATAATTACATAAAATATTAATTAGAAAGGTGAGATAATCAATTTCATATATGTATATTTTGAAAATGTACAAGTTATGTTATATAATTTATAAAAGTTTGTGTAAGAAAGTTTATAAATAGATAAATTTTTATTATATTTATTTATTATTTAATTTTGTGAGTTTTGAATTAAACTAATAACATTATGATTATATGGTTATTTATTTTGTCGTAATGTGCTATTTTGTGTAAGAGTGAATTTTGCTATGCGATGTTGTATTGGATAAACGTAACATTGGAACTGATATGGAATTCAAACTTGGTTTGATACAAGGGAGATCATGGCTCCTAAGCGTCGAAGACAAACCCAAGTCACCCTTGAGGTGGAAACCCCACATCCTGCTACTACAGAGATTGGAACCCTAGTTGAGCAAGCTATATTACGTTCGCTTGGGGAAATGACAAATATCTTTAAGGATTGGGTCACAAGAGAAGGTTAAGATCAAAGAAATGATCAAGGTAAAGGAGGGGAGTTGGAACAAAAACAGAGACAAGACTTAAATTCTCAATTCAATGTCGAAGATAGACAAAAAAACCTCGATATTATAAAAGAAGTCCAAAAATCCAAATTACCAGAGTTCACAGGTCAAGATGGGGGTTCAAAAGCAGAAGCGTGGGTAATTAGTGTCAAGAGAGCACTTAGTTTTAAGGCATATACTTCAAGGGAAAAGGCCCAAATAACAATGAGTCTACTAAAAGGAGAAGCTTTATTATGGTGGGTAAATGAAGAAACAAAGATGCAAGTCACCCCATTGCAAGTTACTTGGGAAATGTTTGAGGAAGCCTTCAGAACCAGGTACCTATTAAAGGAGTACAAACACCAACAAGTAGGGGCTTTCCATGTAGTGTGACAGAATGGTAGATCTATCAAAGACTATGAAGTTGAATTCTATGTGTTGGTCCATCATGTGGACTATATGGCAGATGATAAATGTCAAGATGAAAGATTCTTGCATGGGCTTGATCCTTTGGTCTGAGCGGAAGTCGCCATGTGGAAACCCACCACTATGGCAACAACCACTAGTTTAGCCAAACAAGTCCTGAGGATGATAAATATGAAAAAGAAAATGGTGGTTGATGGAAATACAGAGAAGGAACACCCCACAACGAGGATAAATAGATTAGGGGGAAAGCATATGGATTCTAGGGAAGACAAAACAATGTTGCCCGAATTGCTAGTGCAAATTTTGGGCTGCCTCCAGGAGGACATAGGGGTCAGCCCTACATGAGAAGAACTAATGGTGGGGGTAGAGGATTTGGTGACCAAGGACATGGACAAAGTGAGAATCGAGGTCAAGCAGAATGTTGGGAATGTGGAGGTCCACATTATAGAAGGTATTTTCTGAGGTATCAAACAAGGATTAAACAATAGGGATACAAAGCAAAAGGAAGAAGACCACAAAACCCACATTGAATTCATGCCGCCATAAACCATCGCTAGGCCAAGCACCAAGCCACAGTTGTGGAGTCCGCAGGTATGATAAATAACATTCCTCTATCTATGTTAATTGATCCAGGTGCCACTGATAGTTTTATTTCTCCTTCAACACTACTTAGATGTGGATTGACAACTCATGAGCAAAGTAACTTTAGAATGGTAGAAATGGCATCAGGCTCTCAACAATTAGTAGGATCACTGGTAAGGGATTGCAGTGTTAACATTGGGGGATGTGATACGAAGATAAACATGTATGACAAGAATATGGGAACTTATTAATTAATTGTAGGAATGGATTGGCTAGAATCTCATCAAGCTATAGTGGATTGTTATAATAAGACAATTCTCTTCAAAAATGACCAAGGAGAACCCACAATAATCGAGGGAATTAAATGTGATGTTACGTTGTGCCTCATATCATCCAAGAAGGTTAATAAGTGTATGAGGAAAGGATGCAAGATTTATGTAGTAGCGATGGTTCATGCCGACAGGAAGTCCTCTGATAAGTTGCACCCGCTACTTTTTGAATTTGCATATCTATTTCCTCTAGAGCTACCAGGCTTGCCTCTAGTTCAAGAAATCAATTTTTCCATTTCCTTGAAACCGAGAATAGAACCCATATCCAAAACACCTTATCGAATGATTTTCCTAGAGCTTAATGAGTTGAGTATACAGCTTAAAGAACTACTTGATCAAGGATTCATCTGACCTAGTGTATCGCCTTGGGGTGCATCAGTGATCTTTGTGAAGAAAAAGGATGGAACTCTTAGGTTATGTATTGATTACCGAGATCTAAACAAGGCCACCATTCAAAACAGGTACACCATGCTTCACATAGATGACCTGTTTGACCAAATAAAAGGAGCTTCAGTATTTTCCAAGGTATACTTACGGTTAGGTTACCATCAACTAAGAATCAAGGAGGAAGACATACCTAAGACAACATTCAAAACACGATATGGACACTATGAGTTTATTGTTGTGCCATTTGGTTTGACTAATGCCCCGACAACCTTCATGAACTTGATGAATAGTGTTTTCTGTAGATATCTGGACCATTTTATTCAAGTGTTCTTGGATGACATCCTCATTTATTCCCGCAATGAGAAGGAGCATCAAGAGAACTTGAGATTGGTTCTTCAATGCCTTAGAGAACATAATCTATATGGGAAACTTACTAAGTGTTCCTTCTTTGAGAAGGAAATTCAATATCTAGGGCATACCATTAGTGGGAAAGGAATTGCAGTGGATTGCAACAAGATTGAAACTATAATGGATTGGCCTACTCCTAGGAATGTCAAAGAAGTACGCAGCTTTATGGGGTTGGTAGGCTATTATAGAAGATTTGTAGAAGGGTTCTCATGGATATCCAGTCCCATCACAAACCTCCAAAGGAAAGGGGTTAAGTTTGAATGGACAAGTGAGTGTGAGAGAGCATTTAATGAGCTAAAACAATGATTAACAACTGCCCCAATATTAAAGGTGCCCGACATGGACAAGGACTTTTGTGTATGCACGGATGCATTAGGAGAAGGATTAGGTGCAATCTTGATGCAAGATGAAGGGGTTATCGCTTATGCTTCACGTAAAATCAAGACCCATGAAATCAATTATGCCACACATGATCTAGAATTAGCTGCAGTTGTAATGGGCTTGAGACTATGGAGACATTATCTGATGGGGTGTCAATTTGAATTAAGAACGAATCATAAAAGTATTGAGTATATCTTCACCCAAAAGGACCTTAATTCTTGACAATGATGCTGGAGTGAGCTATTTAGTGAATATGATTTCAGGATATCCTACATCAAGGGGAAGGAAAATAAGGTTGTAGATGCTTTAAGCAGGAGACCCAGAGTTCATTCAATACTATCATTGAAGATAGACTTCAAAAGACAGATTCTAAACCACCTAGTAGGGGACCCACAATACCAACAAATAAAATTTGCCTTACAAGAAGAAGTACCAATGGCACTCAAGTGGGAAGGATACACCTTAGATAATGATGGATTGCTATGATATAAGGGTAATAGGTACGTATCGGTTGATGATGAACTTCATAAATTAATAATGAAGGAAGCCCACCAAGCATAGGAATGAAAAAAGATATAACACAGTTTGTGGCCCGATCTTTAGAATGTCAACAGGTTAAAGTGGAACATCGTCACCGTGCAGGTCTCTTACAACCCCATTATATACTAGAAACTAAGTGGGAAGTTGTTTTGTTAGATTTTGTCAAAGGCTTACCTATGACTTCACAAGGACATGACTGCATTATGGTCATTGTTGATAAATTAATTAACAATGCTCACTTCATTAAGTTAAGATCACCTTTGAGGCACTAGCTATTTCTTAAGTTTTCCTAAAAGAAATAATTCACCTTCATGGAGTGCCCCGAAAAATAATATCCGACAGAGATGCACATTTTACTTCCAGATTTTGGAAAAGCCTTTTACAATCTATGGGAACACAACTAAACTTTAGTAATGCATATCATCCAGAGACAGATGGGCAAACAGAAAGAGTAAACCAAGTATTAGAGGACATGCTAAGAATGTATGTCATGGATCAACAAAATCAATGGGAGAAATACCTTCCCTTAGTGGAATTTGCATACAACAATAGTTATCACAGTTCGATTTAGGAAACTCCCTTCGAAGTCTTATATGGAATACCATGTCATACTCCACTAAGATGGGATCGATTAGAGGATCGAGTCATGTTGGGACCTAGAATGCTCAAAGAAATGGAAGAAAAAATGGCTACAATTAAGTAGAGAAGGCAAGTTTTTATTATAGTCAAACTGTCTAAGATTTCCTTTAGATTTGGTAAGGGATCAAAGTTATCCCCTAGATTTTTCGACCCATTCAAGATCCTAGAGAGGATCAGACCAGTTGCTTATAAGCTCGAGCTACCATTCTATCTAAGAAGGGTGCATAATGTGTTTCATGTTTCTATGCTTAGAAAATATGTACCCGACCCATCCCATGCGTCAAAATTTGAAAAATTATAGGTTTTTGAGGAGGGGTCCTTTAGGTTGAACCATTCTGTATACTCGACGGACGGGTTCATCGGCTTAATAATTGTGATTTTATGCAAGTCATGGTCCAGTGGGACTAATATAGCCCAGGGTTAGCTACCTAGGAAGATGCAAATGTTATTTTTAATGACTTTCCTTATCTATTTTATTAAATTGTGTGGTGAACTAGATAGGAGTGCATAATTTAGCTAAGGTAGATACTTTTACGGAGCATCTAGATCATGTCTTATTGTTTAAATTTTATTGATACATCTAAATCATACACTATGATTTCAATTATGGTTTACTTAACTGTTATGTCAAAATAGGGTCGTTGAGTATAATGTTGGATGGGGTTTCATGATATGATGGTATGAGGATAATGATGCACATGTGGTTGTTATTTATATAGTTGTTACAATAATGATGATGTATGCTTATGATGATTATGATATGCATAGGGATTATGATGTTATGTTAAGGTATATTGACATTTTGTTCATTTATTATGTGATGATACATCTTTGATGATGAATGTTAATGATATAACTTAGGAGGATCTGATGATGTGAAACATGTGGTAATTGTATGTAGATTTATGACATGCATAATTTTGTCATAACAACGATGTTATGTTCTCATGATGACATGCAAGACTTCGAATGTAGATTATTTTCTATGATACTATTATGTTATAGCTAATGCGTGGATGTATGTTGAGATGTGGTAATTCACAAGAAATCCACAAATGCGCCGGGAGGGCCAACTTTATTTGATGATCTCGTAGGAGCCCATACATGTGAGGGAGAATATGTAACACCATATGGGTTGGGGATAAACTCAATCAACAGTAGATATGCCAATGGTTTCTTTGTCTTGTATAGCTCTTGATGGATAGCTCTAGAGGGGCTTTGGGACCATCTTGAGGAGGCCAAGTGCGTGATATTGGATTAGGATGCTGAAGTCTGGTGGGGGTGCAAGGACTTTGATGCCTGGGGTTGTGCACTTTAGTGAGTGTGGAGGGAGTGGGCCAACCTTGTGATATGCCTGGAGTCATTAAGCACTGGGACCAGATGCCTGCCTTGGGGTAGATGAGGTCTGAGTCGGGCGCGAGACTTAGGGCCAACTTTGGGCTATGGTACAAACTGATGAGGCTTATGCATGGTTCCAAAAGTGGGAAAAATGACAGAGATTCCTTGAGATTTCCTAGGTGTTGTGAAAACTTTCAATGCCTACTAGCTATACTAGTTCAACATAGGGCATAGCGAAAACATGACGTAATAAATAAAATGTTAAATGATTCAACTTAAATTCAGGACGAAGTTCCTTAAAGAGGGGAGTATGTAATGTCCCCTAACAAATAATAAATAAAATAATATAATATTAAAATATAAACAAATAAATGATAAACAATAAAAAAAGATAATAATGGCAAATAAATAATAATAAAATAAAGAAAATATAATAATAGTAAATAAATAATAAATAAGGAAGAGAATATAATAATAATAAATAAATAAAATAGTAAATAATATACTAGAGTTCTAAATAAATATATATAAAAATAAACTATAAAAATAGTAAAAATAAGTAAAGTTAACAAAAAGAAAAATAAAATAAGAAAGAGTTAAATGAAGAGAACTATAAAAATGAGTTAAGTTAACAAAAGTAAAAAGAAATAAAATAAAAAAGAATTAAATGAAGACAAATATTAAATTAAGTGAAACTCATAATAAAGAAATAAAAGTTGCATGTTGACACATGGAACGTGTGCATGCGGACCTCTTTCATTTTTTGGTCTATTTAATAGACGACGAGGAAGATGATATTCAACATTCCATCATCCATTCTCTTGGGAGGAAAGTGTTGTGAGACAGGGATTCCCTGGCAGTAGTACGTTGATTGAGCACTCAGGGTTGGCCAGTGGTAGAAAGATTATGTGCAACTGAGCCTACGTTTGGGTGGAGAGATATCCCCAAAACTTTGTTTCGGTCAGCAGAATTAAAAGAGCATTCAACTCCAAAAACACAAGCAAGGAATATCGTCGATACAGTTAAGTCATCTCTTTGCTCATATTTCTCAAAATTCTATGTTAAATAGTTGAATAATTGGGTGTTGATTATTAATCATATAAATTGATAGTATTAATGCATGTTTTAATTTTGGGTTGTTACCAAAAGCTATTATTAAAAAGGCAAAGGTGTGAGTGAAGTTGTGAGGATTGAGGGGTGCATTTTGTTGCGTGACTTCAGATGTATTTAATTGATGGTTAGAGGAAGGTTAAGGTTCAATGTTTTTATACTATGGATGAAAACATTCTCCAACTAGATAAATAGTAAACAACCCACCAAACCTTGCTTAATGCAGTTATAAGCTATGATAACTAAACTACACATAAACTAAAACTGTGAAAGGAATTTTGTTATATGTTCACAAATCAAAACGCAAGGTAGAACATTCGATATACAACAAAAATCAAAATAGATACCATAAATTCGAGAGGAAAAAACTAACAAGCAGTCAACTTATTATCTCATTTATTAATTTACATAGCCAGATGTCAATCTATAAAAGGAAAAATTTTGTTAGAGTTCAATCTTCGTACTCTTCTCATTAAAATATAAGATCACCACACAAAATAAAAATGTATTTGAAGTACTCAAAACTAAATTCAGAATTACAATCTCAGGTAAGGCTAAATACCTTTTCTAATCCTTTATGCAAAGTTATTTACAAAATATTAAAGTCATAGGCTGCATACTTGAAGAAAGAGTGGTGCCATCAAACTTATAGGATGTGCACATTCAAAAAAAGAGGAGTAGCAATTTTGATAACACATGGCAAAATCTATATTGACAAGCACATTTTTTTGGAAATGAAAATCATTTTCATTTAATATCAAGGAAATCATTGCACGGGGAGGGATTAGATTTTTTAAATTAAGTGAATGATTTGACATTTTTGGGAGGGATTAGATTTTTTAATTTAAGTGAATGATTTTAATTTTTGGGTTATGGGTTAAAATTTTTAATAGTAAAATTTATATTTATTAGTGATTGATTTATGACATAACATGTTAAAATGTTTAGGAAAGTTTTTCTTTGATAGTGATTGGTTCAAAATTTGAAGAACATAGGTTTCATCAATTAGATAAAGTTATATTAAAAAAAAATTATAGATTTGGAAAACAATTTTTATTTAGAGGTTAAATTTTTTCACAAGTTAACTTACTTCTTGTTCTGATTTGACAAGTGAATGAACTAAACCTTTTAAGTAGGTTTTTTTTGTTAATGGACACAATGTCCCCTTTTAAGTACTCCATTTTTCAAAACTATGAGTGAAAAATTGAATTATCTTAAAATGGGCCAAAGCTCTTTAGACAAATGTTCTAAAGCTAAAATTTCTTCAATCAATGTGCGTGCGCGCGTGCACACACACACATATATGTATATTACTTAAATTAATTTATTAAAGGTTACTTTTCTTTGTGTTTTTGAACATTACATAGGAGATAGTTCTTACAAACTCTTCTTCGTACTATTGTGACTTTTTAACTTTTCAATAACAAGCACAAATATTTTTATTTTTATTGATGCAAGGGAACATTACATAACAGATAGATGTTACAATCTCTTCTATAGTGGGTTGTAAAATGAATTTCTTTTTGGATAAGAGAAAGTAAAATCTATTTGGGACATATGAAACTATCCAAATTGAGATGAACTTATTTGAGTAGATCCATATTAACTCAAGATTTATTAAGAATGGAGATAGATTGAATATCTCGCCTCTAGAGTAGAGCCTGAGCAACTTTTTATATTAGTGTTTGAAAGTGGAAATGACAAGTCACACTTAAACATTTTTTAATAAAATATTACAATGTCAAACCTAACTTCCAATTAAAACTAATATGCATATATGTTTGCATACATGTATATATGATTGTTGGTAAGAACGATGGTTATCTTTAATTGCACAAGTTTGAAGAAGGAATCACATTCTACACATAAATAGTATACACATTCTATACATAGATATAATATAGAAAGATGCAACATAAGTTCGAAAAAAGAAAAAAGAAAAGAAACTAACCAACAATAGTTGTTCATTAATTCAGAGCCTTTTTCATTCTCTATATAAAATTATTTAAAGAGCCTTCAATTCATAGGTTGAATACATCAAGAAATGAGGGGTGGAAAAGGATGAGCAATTTGGATAACATTTTTACATAATCATCTTAACAAGAGGCATCAAATCCTTTTGAGATGCCAATGATTTTAACAATGCAAAATCTTGAAGAAATTATTACACTTGAGGGATTATATTAATCATAGGTTAAAATGGATCTATGCTAGTGGGTGTGTATACTAATCCAATAATGCCTAGTCTTTTGAGATCAATAGTTACTCTAGGACGATCAATGAACGAAAACCTCATCAAACCTCAAGAGGGTGTCTTAGGAGCTCAATTTAATTGAGAAAGGTGCTATTGGCCCAAAGTTTCTAGTGATGCACAAAGAAATGGGTGAAAGTTTTCCAAATTTGTCAACATGCAAAGGGAGGAAGCCAAAACAATAGATTGTATACACCATTTTTTTGTACTACATAAACTACGGGAATACTTGAGTATGGATCATATTTTTGTAATGTCAAGAATGGAATGAGATATTGATTCTAAATTTTTGTAATGTCAATAATGGAATGCGATATTGATTCTAATTTTATGGTTGTTTGATTCTCCAAGATAGTGCATTTCATCCCATGTAAGAAAATCAATGATCCCACAAACATTGTTTGTTTTTCTTTTCAATGAAGTCTTTTCTCTCTCTAGTTTTTACATATGTCATTGCAAGCATTCCATTAGAGTGGTATACTAAACCCTTGAAACTTAAACAAGCTATGTTGTTCTAGTACAAAGATTTCCAATATTTGAAGTTTTCAACTTCTTTTTTCCCTGGACACTTTCAAGTTTTGCCAATGAATAAATCAATAATTTAATGCCTCCTTATATTGTGACATGTAATCCAATTCATATATATATGTGTGTGTGTGTGTGGAGAAAATGATTGAATGTCATTTTCTTACCCCTAAAGTTTACTAATTGGCAATTTTTGTTTACATATGTATTGATTTCTTTTCCATGCCATAAAACTAAAACATTCAAAATAGGTAAAAATATTCAATTTGAACATAAAATTATTCATTTTCTAGTAAACATTGAAATTACTTGTGGCAATTAAAAAATAAAAATTACAACATTCACCATAACATAAAAATAAAATACAATTATTGTAATACATTTTAGTAAACATACATTTCATCAACCATTTAAAAGAAAATAATACAATAAATACATGTATAAAATGCCAGCTATGTAAAATAATAATAATAAATAATTGAATCCAAAGCACTTAATGACATCTCTATAATATTTATAATAAATAATAATATAATAACAATGGATGTGAACTAAATATAGATATAAAGGGAAACAAAATGAATTTTAGAGAGAGAAATATATTATGTAGTATACACATTATAAAAATGGCTACATTGAAAGATATAAAAATAAATATTATAGATTTGATATTTATATATAAATATTAAAATAATGTAAATATAAATATCTATAAATTATAATAAAACTGCATTTTTACATATTATATACATAATTGTGATTTTTGAGTTCTCTCAAACTTGAATGAGATTACAACGAACTTAAATCTAACTTAAATTATCAAAAAATGTACACTTCAAGAGATTTGATCTCTCCATACTTAACAATTTATTCTTATTATAAATCTATATTAAGAGGTGCATGTGCCATACATGAACTCAACTTGAAACTTAGAGTTTCATGTGTCCTAAATGCTCTTATGCATAGACAACTCGCCCAATATAGAAGACATTGTAACATTCTTTTGCTTTGTATTACTTATTTGCATAAAAAAATTTAAAAGTAAATAAATAAATAAAGAATTTTCTCAAGTAGCTTTGATAAATAAAATAAAAATTAGAGACATTGTAACATTTTTTGCTTTGTATTACTTATTTGCATAAAAGTTTTTAAAAGTACAGAAATAAATAAATAAATAATTTTCTCAATAGCTTTGATAAATAAAATAAAAATTAGGGACATTTTTGAGATAGTCGTTGAATGTGTGAGAACACCTATAGAGATTATAATGATGGTTTCGTGGCCAATGATTACATAAGTGGATCAAAGTGCACCTCACAATTGGATTTATAGGGTTTTCTTTCTGTATACACACCCACTAGCATAGATCCATTTTAAACTATGATTAGTCTAATCCCTCAAGTGTAATCATTTCCTCAAGTTTTTTGCATTGTTAAAATGACTTGCATCTCAAAAGGATTTTATCCCTCTTTCTGGGAAAATGTTATCTAAATTGCTCATCTTTTTTTATAATGTATGTAGCCTATGAGTTAGACTCCACCCCTCTTTTCTTCATGTATTCAACCTATGAATTGAAAACGCTCTAAATAATTCTATATAGAGAATGAAAAAGGCTTTGAATTAATAAACTATAGTTGGTTTTTTTTTTTTTTGAATTTATATTGCATTTTTCTATAGTATCTTGTATAGAATGTGATTCCTTCTTCAAACTTCTGCATGGAAGAATAACCATCGTTCTTATTAGACATGCATGTATCCAAACATATATGCATATTGGTTTTTAATTGGAAGTTAGGTTTGGCATTGTGATATTTTATTAAAAAATGTTTAAGTGTGACTTGTCATTTCTACTTTCAAACACTAATAAAATTACACACTCATAGTGACGTATAAAAAGTTGCTCGGGCTCTATTATAGAGCCTAGATATTCAATCTATCTCCATGCTTAGTAAATCCTAAGTTAATATGGATCTCCCTGAATGAGTTCATCTAAATTTGGATAGTTTCATATGTCCCAAATGGTTTTGAATTTCTTTTATTCAAAGGGAAATTCATTTTACAAGCCCCATGTAAGAGATTGTAACGCCTATCTCTTGTGTAATGTTCCCTTGCATCAATAAAAATAAAAATAAAAATATTTCTTCTTCTCCATTGATAGATTAATACGTTATATATATATATATGATTGTTGGGCCTCCAAATTAACCTTAATTTTCACTCCATTTTCACCTTTTATCCTCATTTTGTCATCTCATTTCACCATATTATCATTACATAACCCTATATTTCCATTACCATATGAGTTTATATTCTCATTTTCCAAAGTTATTAATTTCATGTATTTAGAGTGAATTTATGATTAAAAGTTAGAGAAATAACATGTATTTGCTTATACCTAAAAGTGGCTTGAGTTTGATGACAAGTGTAGATCATTTGGAAGCTTCCAAGGCACCCTTATGTGGCCTCCCAAGATCAAATTCGAATTTCAACTCAAGAGGTGGACCATATTCCAAGGAGAAAGATCATGGAGATTTTGATGTGTCATGGGATTTGTTTATAGTATTTAGGGATAAGTTGAGACAAGTGTGGGTCTAGTAGATATTTAAGGGATCTACATTTATTGAGTAGATATCCCTAATTCATGTATAAATAAGAGGAGCATCCTCCAAATCATGTAATGAAGGAGGAGGAGGGAGAGAAAACAATTATCAGTTATTCATTAGCATTAGATTTATGTTCATTCAACATGAATAATACCATTTTCTCCAAATCATGAGTTATGAGTGTTGTTTGATTCTTAAGGTGTGATAATTGTTCATGTGTGCTCATTGAGGAATGGAAGGATCCCCATA
Organism: Pinus tabuliformis; assembly: GCA_031772625.1. Taxonomy (NCBI): domain Eukaryota; kingdom Viridiplantae; phylum Streptophyta; class Pinopsida; order Pinales; family Pinaceae; genus Pinus; species Pinus tabuliformis. The sequence continues at coordinate 205,041,569 of CM062818.1, read as the reverse complement.
CTAAGATAAGTGCACTTTGTTGTAAAGTAATGTTGTGAATATACTAATCTTAATTATGATGTTCATCTTATTTCTTTCTTGTAAATACTTGTAGATAATTTTAGTATGAATTCATGTTGTGGCCATGTTTTGTTGTGTGAAGGTTGATCTCCTTTCAATAGCTAGTTTTGATGTGAGAAGGAAAACTAGGAACTCCTAAGTTAGGAGTCTCTTCTCCATGAGCTAGATTAAATTGAAATAAGATTTACTTTCTCTTATGCTTTCCTAGATTACATTTATGTGAATATTGATTCCCTTTCAATATCTAGAGAAATCAAGTCCTCCTAAGTTAGGAGACTCTTCTCCATTAAGAACTGAACTGAAAACAATATTTACTTGCTTTCATTTACATGCTTTCTTTCCTGCTTTCTTAGGTGTTTGGCAATGTTATTATAGAAAGATGGTAGAAGTACAACCAGGACTCTTGAACAAGAGACTCTTCTCTATCTTCTAAAGTAGAATAATTCCATTGATCAAACATTATTTTTATGCTTTCATAGAATAGATATGATAGTTTAGATTTGTAATATGCATTTCCATTCTAAACAAACTTCTTACACCTGTTTCATCTAAGGTACCATATATATTGGTTTGCTTCTAAGTTTACGATTCCCCGGATTGATAAATTAAATGACAGGGATTTAGCGGACAACTAAATCGCCCAACATTTTGGCGCCGTTGCCGGGGAAAGCAAACTTAGATGTAAGCTAGTTAAGAAGATTGTTTAGGAAGAATTTTTATTTAGGATCATTTAGGGTTAATTGCATTTAGGAATTTTCATTTAAGTTTATTATCATATAGAAAACATAGAAATAGAACGCAAATCAAAAACCCCCCCATTAAAAAAAAAAAACAAAAACACAATAAAGATCCATATGTATATATGGAAAAACGATGAGTATAAGTTTGGAACAACTCGCTCAGATCCTAGCAAATGTTAGGATCTCCTCTTCTTGCGAAGAAGAGATCTTGACAACAGCCAAAAGCTTAACTACTCCTTTAGAAGAAAACAATGAATTAACATTTGAAGAATCATCCTGTATATCTAACGATGAACAATTATTTGAACAGGAAATTGAGGAGGACGAAGAGAAGTTGCAGCACGATCTGAATGAGAGTGGAAATCACGCTTATGAAAGCCTTATCGACAAGTGGTTTCGATGGTTTCAAACAAGTACAAGGTTAGATCGATTTTGTTTTTATTTCATTAGATCATACTCACAAAAACTAGATTCGATCATCCTTGTATATTTTCATTTTAAAATTGCGAAATTGAAAATGAATATATTTTTACTACTATTGCGTGAATGGTTACACTGGAAATTTAATTACACGTAATAGTTTGTAATCTTCAATTAGCATAGAGTAGGTAGGATCATATTTTCAGTTTGAATAAGTATGCTCTCCTCCTGCGTCTTTGTACGATCTCGAGGATCAGAAAGTAGCATGTTTATAAATGTTTTCAGGGTAACAATATACTTGTCTCCATTTGCTTAAAAAAATCATCTTAAATTAATAAAAAAATCCTAAGTTTTTTTTAGGATTAGAATAAAATTTTAATTTTAAAAAAAAAAATTGATTTAAAAAAAAAAAAAAATTGATTTTAATAAAAAATAGAATAAAAATAGAATAGAATAAAATTCTTTAGAAATAAAATTAATTTTTTTTATAAAAATAAATTTAGAAAAATTTTTAGTTTTCATTTTTAATTTAAAAAAAAACAAAATAAAAATCAATTAAAAAAAAAATTGATTTTCACATAACATTTCTTAGGAATAAATTTAATTTCTTTTTACTTTTATTTATTTATTTTGATAGTACCTAGGAATAGAATTTATTTTATTTTTTTAGTTTAAAAAAAAATGGTTTACTAATTTAAAAAAAACAAATAAATCAATGTTATTTTTTAAATTAGGAAAAAAAACATTAGGAAATAAATCAAATTAAAAAAAAATCATTTTCTTAATAATAAATCAAATTAAATTTTTTTTTAGAGATTTTAATTTTAAAAAAATAATAAAAAATAAAAAATTTAGTATAGGATTTAATTTTTTTTTTTTAACACAAAACAAAATAAAACCATTTTAGTTTCAACAAAATAATTTTAATTTAATAAAAAAAAAGCAGAAGAAATTTGAACACTTCTTGCATTCAAGCTGAATGTAATTCATGTAGTCCACAGACAACTTGCGTACAATAATAGAGTTTAGGCTTCTGTGATCCATATTAAGTTAGAGAAAGATTTCGGCGAAAATCACATGGAATGTCATTTGTCGACGCGTTTCGAACCAACCAGTGTGGTTCATCGTCAGGACAAGTTGAAGAACAGATCTAGCTTAGCATGTTAAATAGACCGAGCAGAGCCTCCAACGGCTAGTTTGACCAACCGCTAATATTGACCAAAGGACCAGGACCAAAATACTAGTTTAACAGTAAGTAATCAAAAAATAAAGGTCAATTACTATTAAAAGAAAATTAGTTACAACAGACCACTTCTAAGAATAAATTAAGGGAGAATGAAATAACTAGCTGAATAAAAATAATAAAAAATAACAAATTAATTAATAAATAGATATAAAAAGCCCCGAAACAAATGAGATCAGATAATAATAATTAAAATAATAAATAAGAGTTAAAACGTGAATAAACAAAAATAGAAATAAATAAATAAAATAAAACGAATAACAAAAAATAAAAATAAAAATAATAAAGTAAATTAATTAATTAATTAATAAAAACTTAGTAATAATAACAATAATGGTTAAAAAGAATAATAACTGAAAAATAATAATAAAGCACTAAAAATAATAAAAAGAAAATGAAATAAAATAATTAAATAATAAATACAATTCATTATATGTAGTCGACAGGGATCCATAATAAGGATTTTCCTTCCCAGAAGTTCTCATCACTCCACAAGTATCCATCCTATTTTGATGCTTCTTGCAACTCACATGATGCTCCGTACCAAAAACTGGAACTGTATTGCAGGCCATTCTATCAAATCCTGGTGGAATGGGCAAAATTCTTCCACCATTATGCCCAATCTGTGCAACATGAAAAATTGATTATATCAGCGACAATGAAAGATAGGCAGGTATATAGAACGCAAGTGGGAAGACCTTACATATGCTCACTGAGGAAAATTTGATTTAATTGCTGGCATAAGATCTGATAGTTTCGTTGGCTGAAGCGCCCGGATTCCAAAAGGTTGCAGGTGGTGCACCTGCTAATGTGGCTGTTGGCATTTCCAGGCTCGGTGTCCGATCCGCATTTGTTGGCAAGGTTGGGGATGATGAGTTTGGGCGCATGCTTGCTGACATTCTGAGGGAAAATAATGTGATGGACCGAGGAATCCGATTTGATTCCCATGCCAGAACCGCGCTGGCATTCATTACTTTAAAGATGAATGGCGAGAGGGACATGCTTCTCAAGGAATCTGAGCTTGATGCAGAGCTGATCCGACAGGTCAACGTGATTTCACTATGATCCAAGCCGCTCTCAATTTAATTCCAGCAAATAACCAAAATCATATTCCTTAATAGTCTGAGCAGTCTCCAGCGCCAGAACAATCAACGATGAAAATCCTTTGTGGCGGTTTCAACTGCCAGCAATTTTTACTCATCTGCTAAGCTCGGTTAGAGAAAAATCCTCCTAAAATCCGCTTCTCTGTTTTAATTCGTTGCTATCCTATCTTGATGAGATTTCCTGTGATCTCTCTCCACAGGATCTGGACTTCCCAATCCGCAGGGTGGGGAATTTAAAGTCTCAAGTTCATTGTCAGTCCCATCTGATGACAAAGAGGAGGAGGGTGCAATGAACTTTATGGTGAATGTGATTCAACCTCAGTTTAATCTTCATTCGGAAGAAGCAAATGGTAGATTCTTACTTGCTGCAGCGAGTGGATGTGTCTTGGCCCGCTCCTTATATTCTGTGGTACATGTTGGATTTGAAATGATTGAGCAAGTGTTAGGAGGCATGCACATTCCTGGATTTGAGCCTGAAGTGACATGGAAGCGTCGGGAACTTTCAGTGATGTTAGAGCATGTGCAAGCCCATGTTGCTCCTACAGATGTTGACCCGGATGCTGGCTTGCAGTGGCTTCATAAAATTCCAAGAAGTTCTCCCAAGGTTAAGCGTTCGGGTGCATTGCTAGAGCGTGTGTTTATACCATGTACAATGTATTTTCGGTACACACGGCACAAAGGAGCAACAGCTGACTTAAAGGTGAAGCCTTTAAAAGAGCTCTCATTCAATTCTCCGAACATAACAGCCACGATGACATCTCGCCAATTTCAGGTCATGGTGGATATTCTAAGCAACCTGCTGTTTGCAAGGCTTCCAAAGCCACGAAAGAGCAGCCTTCTATACCATGGTGATGATGAGGAAGGCGTAGAGGAAGAGACAGATGAGGTGGTTCCTGATGGTGTGGAAGAGGTGGAGCTTGCCCGTGTTAAACTTGAGCAAGCAGAAAGAGAATGTAAGCTGGTTCTTGCCGATGTCAGGACCATTTCGGTGACAGGGGATTTCCTTAGCTTAACAGAGACTGATTTGTCTCCAGAAAAGGCGGGTGCTCTTTGGATGATTTCCAGTGGAAAAGTTGCTCTGGTTCAAAAGCTGAAAAAAGAGTTGGGAAATAAACATAAAGCTAGAAAGGCTGCTTTTGCATCATTAAGGTTGGCTCTGCAGAGGGCTGCTCATCAACGGCTGATGGAGAAGGAGAAGAACAAAAGTCCCTCATTTGCTATTCATATTTCTTGGGCCATTGATAAAGTTGTGTGGACCATGTTATCTGATGGAAAGGCATTTGCAGAGGCAGAAATAAGTAACATGATTTTAAATGTTGATCGTGATTACAAATATGTTGGCGTTGCAGAGTTCACAACAAGATCTTTTGTTGTGAGAAACTGCTTACCTAACGCCAAATCGGATATGTTGCTCTCTGCTTGGAATCCACCTTCAGAGTGGGGAAGAGATGTCATGCTTCGTGTGGATGCAAAATAGGGAGCCCCAAAGGATGGCAACTCTCCTCTTGAGCTTTTTCAGGTGGTGATATATCCATTGAGGATATATCTTACTGAAACAATGTACAGGATGATGTGGGAGTATTTTTTCCCTGAAGAGGAACAAGATTCCAAAAAGCCTCAGGAAGTTTGGAAGGTTTCAACTACAGCTGGCTCAAGGCGTGGGAAGAGAGGGTTATCATCCAGTCATGAACAAGGATCATCCAGTAGTAAAGCTAGGGAAGACAGCTTATCTAGGGGTAGTGCACCTGGAACACCACTGGTTCCGATTGGAGTCAGCTCATCCCATTTACATAGTGATCCAGCTGAACTGAGCTTCCTAATGGCTGCACAGGTTCTTGAGGCATCTAGATTGCTAAGATTGCCGAGGTCAGGAAATCTATCCCTTGATAAAGTCATAACTGAATTCATGCTACGTGTTGATTCAACTCCTACATGTATGAAACATGTACCTTTAGGAAATGATGACCCTGCAAATGGATTGACATTCAATATGACAAAGTTGAAATAAAATAAAAAAATCAAAACAATGCAAAACATTTTTTATTTTATTTTAATAAACAATCCAGAGCAATTTAAAAAAAATCAAAAGCCATTAAAAATATATATATATTAAAAAACAAAATTTCAAAAAAAAAAAAAAAAAACCAATTAAAAAAAAAAAATCAAAATAATTAAAAAAATTGCAAATGGAAATTACTTAACAGCTGGAAACATTTTATGCTACTTGTCTTGTTGGAGTTAGGAACTAGCGCACAAAGGCAACAGGTAAAAACATCGTTTCATTTTATTTTGTTGCTAGCATTTATACTTGTATTTTATGTTTTTCAAAAAGCTCTAACAATTTTTATGCAAGATTTGAACTGAGCTTTGACAGTTGCGCGATGATCCAAGTCCATGAAGATGTGATTTCGAGAAATCACATTCATTATTGAAGCTTGAAGGAGTTAATTACAAATGTCGTGACATTTGTGGCTACAGAGAAACCTTTTGCGTCATGATATGTTACCCACACTTCTCTTGCAAAGCCTCATCAGTCATCCATGTTAAAGTCCATTGATTCATTGACTTATCCATTATGACTTCATACATGTCTACTTTTCTGAGTCGCATACATTTTTGCCTACCATTCAGTTCATCTTTTTCCCTCATGAATAAACCATCCATCTCTCTACATTGCCTTGCTTTCCTTGCCATAAAAATTGTTTGACCATAACATCTTGTATCTATAGTCCTACCAATCATTTGTACGAACTCGCGTTGACTGATGTGGGATTCCTTAAGGCCCACCTTTCAACAAGTCTTGACCCATCGACCTCAGCACCTTATCTGGGATAAAGACTAGAGTCACTATTAGTACCTTGAGGCTTGCATGCCCTAATGGCAAGTCTTCTCGCCAACAAACAATGGGAATACATTAATGTCCCTTGTTTGTTGGATCTTGCAAGTGGCTCGACATCAGCTCATTCATTCGCACTTCGCAAGATGTACTTGGGTACCTTGGCACTCATTGACATTAATGGTGAGTTTGCCTCGCATTGGTTAACGACATTCATCAATGGTTGGTAATCCAATGACTTCTTTTCATGTTCGACATCGAGACATTCATTCACATGGAAAGAATTGTGCCACGATATGGGACGAGATGAAGACTATATGACTCAGGAGCAGATTACTTTGGAACAGTTTCAGTAGCAGTAATAAAGGATCTACATTCTCGACTTCATCCATCATATATGCAACCAAGACACAGATCACATTCTTGTATTCTTCATTCCATGATTCAACAACAGGAGCTACACATTTCTACATATACACAGTTTGTCCACTCAGGTAAGTAAAGGTATGTTCTTTCCTAGCTTTTTATCATACAATTCCTTTAATACTAAAATTATAATTTTTGGAAAATGTTTCACCATGTTCATATTCACATCCATATTCCATTATCACCCTCCATATGTCATATATATCCTTTCTACACATATCATTCTAACCAACATACTTTTTCCAACCAACTACTATTGCATTATGATTCAAATGTTACATGTTTTGCAAATAATGATCAAAGAAAGAAAGGTTGATTAAATGTTTTCAAAGTCTTTTGATGCAACACAAAAACAATGAAAGTATTGTTACACAAGAACCAATACTAAGCAAATTTTGGTTGTTATACAAGAACCAACCAAAATAATATGTTGCAATCGATTAAAAGTTTTCAAAGTCTTTTGATGCAACACAAAACAATGAAAGTATTGTTACACAAGAACCAATACTAAACAAATTTTGGTTGTCACACAAGAACCAACCAAAATAATATGTTGCAAGAAAATGTTTTTAAGAGAGAAGACTTTGCAAAAAGGAACAAAGTTGTTAAAAAGAAAATTACGTGAAGTTAAAAAAATCGACATCAGCAAGAGTTTATGTAAAAGCAAAACAATTCAAAAGATCAAATCACGGTCAATGCAATAGATTGCATGAGGACATGCAATAACTTAAGTTTGGGAGTATGTTGGGCCTCCAAATTAACCTTAATTTTCACTCCATTTTCACCTTTTATCCTCATTTTGTCATCTCATTTCACCATATTATCATTACATAACCCTATATTTCCATTACCATATGAGTTTATATTCTCATTTTCCAAAGTTATTAATTTCATGTATTTAGAGTGAATTTATGATTAAAAGTTAGAGAAATAACATGTATTTGCTTATACCTAAAAGTGGCTTGAGTTTGATGACAAGTGTAGATCATTTGGAAGCTTCCAAGGCACCCTTATGTGGCCTCCCAAGATCAAATTCGAATTTCAACTCAAGAGGTGGACCATATTCCAAGGAGAAAGATCATGGAGATTTTGATGTGTCATGGGATTTGTTTATAGTATTTAGGGATAAGTTGAGACAAGTGTGGGTCTAGTAGATATTTAAGGGATCTACATTTATTGAGTAGATATCCCTAATTCATGTATAAATAAGAGGAGCATCCTCCAAATCATGTAATGAAGGAGGAGGAGGGAGAGAAAACAATTATCAGTTATTCATTAGCATTAGATTTATGTTCATTCAACATGAATAATACCATTTTCTCCAAATCATGAGTTATGAGTGTTGTTTGATTCTTAAGGTGTGATAATTGTTCATGTGTGCTCATTGAGGAATGGAAGGATCCCCATACTAAGATAAGTGCACTTTGTTGTAAAGTAATGTTGTGAATATACTAATCTTAATTATGATGTTCATCTTATTTCTTTCTTGTAAATACTTGTAGATAATTTTAGTATGAATTCATGTTGTGGCCATGTTTTGTTGTGTGAAGGTTGATCTCCTTTCAATAGCTAGTTTTGATGTGAGAAGGAAAACTAGGAACTCCTAAGTTAGGAGTCTCTTCTCCATGAGCTAGATTAAATTGAAATAAGATTTACTTTCTCTTATGCTTTCCTAGATTACATTTATGTGAATATTGATTCCCTTTCAGTATCTAGAGAAATCAAGTCCTCCTAAGTTAGGAGACTCTTCTCCATTAAGAACTGAACTGAAAACAATATTTACTTGCTTTCATTTACATGCTTTCTTTCCTGCTTTCTTAGGTGTTTGGAAATGTTATTATAGAAAGATGGTAGAAGGACAACCAGGACTCTTGAACAAGAGACTCTTCTCTATCTTCTAAAGTAGAATAATTCCATTGATCAAACATTATTTTTATGCTTTCATAGAATATATTTGATAGTTTAGATTTGTAATATGCATTTCCATTCTAAACAAACTTCTTACACCTGTTTCATCTAAGGTCCCATATATATTGGTTTGCTTCTAAGTTTACGATTCCCCGGATTGATAAATTAAATGACAGGGATTTAGTGGACAACCAAATCGCCCAACATGTATAATAATATATATAATAATTTTAACTACTACCATAATAATAATATAAAATATATAATAACCCGGATGCGGGTGTTAATGTGATGCATTTATGAGAGCTCGTTCAATGCAGGCAGCTAGCCTTGCACCTAGCTGGCGGACACAGATAGTGGATTTAATGGCATGCGTATTTATTTGGATGCTGGACGGAATGATGGTCGCACAGATCGTCATTAATGTGCGCCTGGTTCGAGAGTTCAAGCTCAAGGTTTTATGTATGGCTCGGTACTTGGTTCACGCCATTGCTCCTGGTTCTTTTCACCTCCTCCTATTTTTCTTCCCACACCCCTGCCTTGCTCAGATAGTCTGGAAGCACGCCTGGGTTTTCTGTATTGCCGGGTTCCTCTGTGCTCAATCCCTCTCCCGTCAGCTCTGCCATTTCCCCTTTCTTAGCTGCTTTGTCAATTCGAGGATGCCTCGCCGTCGAGGAGTCTCTCGCCGAGGAGGTAACACCAGTAATAGAGGCAGAGCATCTAGTTCTACTCCTCCGAATGTAATCCCCATTGCTTCGGCCTCTTCGTCCTCACCGCCCTCTGGCCATGCTGGGTCTCTCCCGCACAATTCCTTTCAAACTTCCCGCTTCACCTTCCATAGCAGGCTCAACAGGCTAGTTTTGTCTGCCAGTATCACGGTTATTCTTACTGAGGAAGAGGACAATCCCAACAGCTCAGCCAACACCACCACCTCTCAATCTCAGGACGATAGCGTCCTTCAGGGGGAGATGGCTGGGGTTGTGTCTAATGCAGATAATATGCAGGAAGATAGCCTTGTTCCTGAAGCGCCTCCGCATCAGGCTGATTCAACTCAGCACGAGATCCTTGGTTGTGGACCGGTTCATCATGCAGGCAACATCCTCAATCTGGTAACTCCTCCAGAAGGTGGCATCAAAGGAATTGAAGATAGTGGATTCGTCACCTGGGTTGCCTCGTCTAGCCAGGTGGACAAGGATGTGCCCGACTCTCCGCAACATGCCGATTAATGCTGGCTCATCACCGACGGGTGGCACTCTTGCCTTCGCTCTATTCGCTTTTATGCTATGTATCTATGTTTTTGGGTCTCTAGTTATGGGTCTGGTCTCAGTTCTTGTTTGGTTTCGGCGCGAGCCAACCTATTCCTATTCTGCAGCAAAAACTCTGGGTTTGGCGAGTTATGTTTTTGCCTTTTTTTCCATTACGGATATGACAGCATGCTTCTCAGTAAAGCCTCTGCAGGCGATAGATATGATGTGTTAGACTCAAAATAGTATTATTTTTTAGCGGGTCAGTGTCTAACAAATCAAGTTTTTGAAGTCTTTAATCCTGAAAGGGCAGATAGTAGTATATGTATGACTCAGAATCTCTGGCTGAGGGCTGGCCTCTGCCCCCTCTGAGGTCTCAACCTCCATGTACATATTTTTCTCTTTTTTAATAGAATTAGTATTTACGCAGAAATATATATATATATATATATATATATATATATATATATATATATATATATAATATAATAACTTTTTAATTTTTTTTTTTCTATAAATATTTGGATTTTAATTAATTTTCATATGTTTTGGAAATTAATCTTCATCCCTTAATGGTCAGTTTCCTTTAACTAACCTCTCATTATTAAACATTTTATATTCTAACGTTAAATTTATAAATTAATATTAATTATTTGACTTTGGAACAAGATGTGTTTTCATCTTTGTCTTGAGGCATGTTGATACATTGGATTTTTCATTTTTGTCTTGAGGATGAACCACAATCTTGGTTTGAAACGTAGACCAAAAAAGTGGGTATGTGATTAATTTGGAAAACATTCTCCAAAATTCATGTTTTTATTTTCCTTTTATCATATCTTGTGATGATTTAAATTTAAATTTTATTATTAAATTATATCATATAACTTATTTAATTAACACACACACACACACACACACACACACACACACACACACACACACACACACATATAAGGCTGAGAAGATAAAACCAACCTAGATCCATCTTAACTCTAGATCTATCAAGCTTCAAGAGGGATCAAATCTCTCAAGTTTTGCATTCAAAAAAGAAGTTTGCATCTTGAGAGATTTGATCCCTCTTGATTCCTTATAGATGTGGAGTTAAGATGGATATAGGTTAGTGTAATATTGTGTGCATCCCATATCAAGAATATGTAGGAAGTTGTTTAAGGTGTTTTTTATATAGTTCTTGATCCATCGTATAATGAATATGTAATGGATTTTGTGAAAGAGAAAGATGTTGCAACATTTACTATCAAGGCAATGGATGCAACTACAACTCAAACAAGACCATGTATTTGATGCTTCTTGTCAATCCCTATTCTTTGAGCACACTTGTAGTATTCTAGGAGAAGAAGATTGACAAGGCCATGGAAAGGATCTATATACCATAGGAAGCATTGTTGAAAATTATTAAGTCAAGATTTTGAACATTTTTTATGCACACCATTTTATTTTCTTTTTTTTGGTGATTTAGTGGCAGAAATCAGTAACTAGAACATATAATCATTGCTGCTATGAAATATACATAGTGCTATTGCCAAGGAAACCACCCCTTCCCCCAACTTGATATGATAACTTGTAAACCATACCAAGGAACTTGGTTAGCTAGAATTTGAGTCAAGGGTGGGAAACATCATCACCGCGAATCCCAACCACTTGGGTTACCACTAATGGGCTTCCTTCCTCCGACCATTTGACTACATTGCAAATATCGTTTTAAATATTTTAATGCATCTATTTTCTTTTTGTATGTGTACCAAGTATAATTTCTTTTGGTTGGCAGAAGTTTGTTAAAGATGTGAGATGAGTGTTTTAATGTTCTTGGTATGTTTAGAGTGAGTAATTAACTTAGATCTTGTAAAATGTTGTGGTTGATATAGTCACCATTCTAAATGTAAAGTTAAACAAATGAGAACTTCTAAAGCTACCATTAAGTAGCCACTAACAATCCCCAAAATATATATTTATAATTACAGTGAATAAATATTCTTGAGCTTGAAAATGAGGACCATCATTCAAATATATCAAAAACCTTTTAGAAATCTCAAAAAAAATATTTCTTTATATGTCACCGTCGGGCTTAGTAAAGAAGGCAAGGTACCTTGATTTGGTGATCTTGTGTTTCGTGAATGCATGGTAGTTCCTTATCAAGGAAACACAAATTTCCATTAAGTGGTGATCCAACCTCGCGTGTTCACTACACTATCTAAATAGTCAATCCACCCATAGTCAGTTTGTTTGATACATCTTTATTGACAACCATATTTAGTAGTTACTATGGTGAATTTAGAAAATTGATCCAGGAGGATCTCGTCAGATCAGTTGCACAGGTTCATCGTCAGTGTTCAGTGTCGTCGTCAATTTAATCCGGTGTCGTTCAACTTCGACAGTGTTGGTTATGGATCAGGTTGTTCAAGTGATGTTTATGGTTTTTACATGGTGTTCAGTTGATATGGTTGTCGCCGTGGGTTGATCATTCACCTTGCAGAGTTTGGGTGTCGACAAAGGTTTGTCGTCGTGTAGGGTTGGTTGTCGTCATCATGTGATGAATGTTGTGAATGTCACTTTGTGACAAATTGATGTAAAAGGTTTTTTTTATTTTTTATGTAAGGGTAAAACCTTGAATAAACCCTAGCCCTAAAACTATGGAGGAAAACATCAAAACCTAAGTCTAAATACCATTACCTAAAACCTAAACCCTAACCATATTCCAATACAAATCATTAAAAGCCCATTACCTAAGTCCTAAAACCTATCAAAACCATGTATACAAACATTAAACCTATGCTAAAATATCTAAACCCTAATTCCTATACCTATCGGACCTTCAACACATTGAAAATATATTAACACATTAAAACCTAAACCTATGTGTTAAACCTAAGTCTAAACCCTATGTAAACAACTCTCGGCCACAATAAACATTTTAAACAGTCCTAACTACCATCGCTAGACTGCAGTGGGACCGTTATCATGTGAATAACAGTCAGACAGTTAGGTTACAAGCGGCGGAGTTAACCGAGCGACAGTCCTCCTAACTGTAATCGCCAGGTTGCAGCCGGCAATGTGAACAGGTAGTGGTAAGGCGGAGGTTAGCATAGACCGTTGCGGAATAAGTCGTCAGGCTTGGAAACTGCGGGAGAAGACTGTTATCCATGTGAACTGCTGGATCATTGGTAGCTGGAACCATCGGAGGAAGACTGCAGAGGTTGCAGATTGTGGTTAGACCGCGGTAGTCACATGCGGGCGGTCAACCTCCTCCTCTCGGTAAGCGAGCCGCCAGTAGTTAAGGTTTAATAAAGTTTATAAATGGGTTTTGTTGCTTTTTTTTGGTGCAAATTAATTCGATGACCATGCAACCCTATCCTAAGTGTCCTTTCATGAATAGACTGAGACTTTTGTAACCCAAATTAGAAATGATTCATTCCTAAACTCAGTGGAGGGAGTTTGAATGCATCTAGTGGGTGTTAAAAGGAAGTTTTGCACATTGAAGTGGACATTGGTAGTTTTGGATTTTGTATGCAGGTTCTGGAGGTCATAGTCGTTTTTGTTTTCAGTGTAATTAGAGCATCTAGAGTCGGAATTGAGAACAGTGACAGGCTTTGGAAATCTGGTTCAGACAACTATCCTTTGACAATGACTAGAAGTGCTTGCGTGAACATTCAGTTTGGTCAAATATCTGTGTAATCGACCTCTTCTGTTTCAATCCTAATAAAGCGGTCGCCCATCTTGAAAGCGGACCCAGAGACATAGTCCATCAGGGACGAACTTCGTAATCAATTTTGTTTTCTGGTATCACTGTGTTTTAGTTGTTTTCACTTCTGATTCGCATCGTACTTGTGTTTTCTCATCTGTCATAAATTCTTCTTCTCAAGCAATCCTCTCGGTTTCCACACTTTCCGTTAAAATTCAATTCATTAATGGCTAATCAATTCTACATCAGTTTTAACTTATGATCTCGTCAGATCATATAATTTGGTATTAGAGCAGGTTGCGTTTATAGAATTTTCCATTGAATGTTAACCAGGTCAAAGTCACAACGTGGAGAAGGAATCCTTGAGCAGATTGATCCAGAGATTGGAAAGCGATGAGTTGTTCATAAGTCGACCATGACAGGATCTGATGCAGGTGAAAATAATGAAACTAAGATGAGTGATGAACAGTTTCAGCAAGCATTCTTGACTATGCAGTAGATGTTGGGAGAACTCTACGAAGACAAGAAGGCAAGAGATGCAGCTTCTTCTTCAAAGACATCGAAGAAGGAAAAAGGTAAAGGCAAGGCTGATAAACCACCTTCACCTCCATCATCTCCATCATCATCATCTTATTCTTCTTCTTCCAGTGCAGAATCTAAAACAGAAAAGAAACCTAAGAAAACATCTCTTTTGAAACTTGATGTAAAATTTGAGTTACCTATTTATGATGGAAAAATGAATCCTGAAAAGTTAGATAACTGGATTAAGCAGTTAGAAGTGTATTTTCGTATTCAAAACATTTATGATGATAAAACAAAAATTCAGTTAGCTACACTTAGAATGGGGGGAACAACTTTAATCTGGTGGGAAAGTAAAACTCAAATAGATGTAAAGCGGAAAGGAAAAGTCATCTCTTCATGGTCTAAGTTTTTAAAATCTCTTAGGAAACAATTCTATCCTTTAGGATACATGCAACAAGCTGTTATTGATTGGCAGCATCTAAGGCAAGGTAAAGGGAAGAGTGTTCAGGAGTTTACTCAAGAGTTCAGAAAGAAAGCATTGGCGCTTGGTATTTCATTGGATACACGTGAAACTTTGTTAAAATACATCGACAATTTACATTCATATTTGCAGCATACATTATTGATGTTTAATCCTGATGATTTTGATGAAGTGTGTGTTCAGGCCATACATATTGAATCAGGTGGCAGACCATTCAAGTTTTCATCGCAATCATCCAAAGAGTTGGAAATCAAAGATTCCAGTGACAGTAAGGGGAAGAACAATTCGAAGAGAAAGAAATCAACAATAGCTCAGAAGGAAAGACCTACTTGTTCTCATTGCCATAGAATTGGTCATGATGAATCGAAATGTTGGAAACTTGATCCAGAACTTAAGAGCAAAAAAGTTCCTTAAGGAAAAGGATGAAAAGAAGGCAATTGCAGCAGTCCAACAAGATCTAGGTTCAGATTTAGGTGATGAAAGGAGGATAACTGCTATGGTTATGACATGTAAAACTTCTGAAAATGGTTTAAGTTTGAAAACTATTGCATCTTCATCAAACATAAATCTTTCAAATGAGGATAAAAGAGTTGAATTACATAACACAAGGATAACTTCTAAGCATACAAAGATAGATATAATGTTTGATAGTGGATCACAGATGAATTTAATATCTGAATATTTAGTTAGGAATTTGGGTTTGGAAACACGGAATCATCCAAGACCTTACCCATTAGGATGGCTAAATAAATCAACTCAGATAAAAGTCACCAAACAGTGTCGATTAATATTTTCCATTACAACTAATTACATTGATGAAGTGGAATTAGATGTGGTTCCAGTAGACAAATGTGGAGTTATCTTAGGGAGTCCTTATCTTTATGATCGTGATGCAGTATTTTACAAGAGAGAGCATAAATATCACCTTAAGAAAAATGGGGTTGAATTTATTGTCAGGGCACATCAAAACAAAAATCACTTGAATTTAATTGTTGCGAATCAGATGAAGCGATTAATAAGTTCAAATAAAATATTTGTAATCATGTGTGTAAAGGAACAACATAACAATCAACATAATTCTTGTTTAAGTTATGGGACTTAGCTTAAAGATAGTCTGATCAAAGAGATAGAAACTATTCAAGTTCTATGTAAAATCAAACATCTTACTCATAAGTAGGGAATACAACATGAATTACAGTTTGTGCTTAAAGCTCCTCTTCCTAATGTTAGAATGAATCAATTCAGTCCAAGTTTTGAAATTAATAGTTACAGGGATACAGGTCAGTATTGGGAAAAGTCAGTGTTACATTTCTCTTGTATTGTGTCACCATTTCATGTTTCAAACAGTTTGGAAACCTCTTTTCAAGTGGAGAGGAAGCCCATTTGTTTTCATATCAAAGCCTTTTCTAAAGAAGTGTCAAAGTGTCTAAGGGAAACTTATGCATCAGGGGAAAGTGCTAATCAATGGAAACATCATTTAATGAATACAAAAAAAGTGATTCAAACAAATCAACAACTAATTCAATACTTTCAAAATCAAACTAAGTTGCAGCAATTTTCATCTTATAGTTTGATGGGTTTATGGCAGCAAGTTCACTTAGTAATCAGGAAGTAGGAAAGTATGTCAAGTCAAGTAGCTGGTTTGATGTCAAAAAAATATTTGATTTTCTTTGTCGTTCCGCAATATAGATTGTTAATACATGTCAATGGTATTGAAAAATATCCTGTAGAGACTGTTTTCAAAGATGATTATGAATCACTAACTCATGGTATTTCGTGGAAAGAAATCAATATCCATGTTCATAACAGGTTGTTTGACCATTGTCGCAAGTTGTTCATACTGCAGATGGATGGAACAGGTCACCGACTCAAAAAGTTCCATGGTCAGCATCATCAGGATCATCACTTTCAGGTGATTGGTTGAATGTATTGGTACATCATCAGGGCAAGGTGGAAAGTGAGGGAGCTCTATCCTCATCGACCATTTGTTTAGTCAAAATTTTGTGTTCCAAAAGCTTTCAAGTGGAGAGGATTGATCCAGGAGGATCTTGTCAGATTAGTTGCACAGGTTCATCATCAATGTTCAGTGTCGTCAGCAGCAACTCTGTCTGGTGTCGTTTAGCTTCGACAATGTTGGTTATGGATAAGGTATTCAGGTGATTTTTATGGATTTTACATGGTGTTAAGTTGATATGGTTGTCACCGTGGGTTGATCATTCACCTTGCAAAGTTTGGGTGTCGATAAAGGTTTGTCGTCGTGTAGGGTTGGTTGTCATCATCATGTGACGAATGTTGAGAATGTCACTTTGTGACAAATTGATGTAAAAGGTTTTTTTTGATGTAACAGTAAAACTTTGACTAAACCCTAGCCCTAAAACTATGGAGGAAAACATCAAAACCTAAGTCTAAATACCATTACCTAAAACCTAAACCCTAACCATATTCCAATACAAATCTATGTATTACAAATACAAATCATTAAAAGGCCATTACCTAAGTCCTAAAACCTATCAAAACCATGTATACAAACATTAAACCTATGCTAAAAGACCTAAACCCTAAGTCCTATACCTATCAGACCTTCAACACATTGCAAATATATTAACACATTAAAACCTAAACCTATGTGTTAAAACTAAGTCTAAACCCTATGTAAACAATTCTCGGCCATAATAAACATTTTAAATAGTCCTAACCGCCATCTCTAGATTGTAGTGAGACCGTTATCATGTGAAATATAGTCAGGTAGTCAAGTTACAAGCAGTGGAGTTAACTGAGCGACAGTCCTCCTAACTGTAACCGCCAGGTTGCAGCCGACAATGTGAACAAGCAATGGTAAGGAGGAGGTTAGCATAGACCATTCTAGAATAAGCCATTGGGCTTGGAAACCTTGGGAGAAGACTGTTATCCATGTGAACATTCAGAGCATTGGTAGCCAGAACCGCCGGAGGAAGACTACGGAGGTGGAAGTTGGTGGTTAGACCGCGGCAGTCACATGTGGGCGGTCAACCTCCTCCGCCCGGTCAGCAAGCCGCCAACAGTTAAGGTTTAATATAAAGTTTATAAATGGGTTTTGTTATGTTTTTTTGGTGCAAATTAATTCAATGACCATGCAACCCTATCCTAAGTGTCCTTTCATGAATAGACCAAGGCTTTTGTAACCTAGATTAGAACTGATTCATTCCTAAACTTAGTGGAGGGAGTTTGAATGCATCTGGTGGGTGTTAAAAGGTAGTTTTGCACATTGAAGTGGACATTGGTAGTTTTGGATTTTGTATGCAGGTTCTAGAGGTCATAGTTGTTTTTGTTTTCAGCGTAACAGGAGCATCCGAAGTCGGAATTGAGAACCGTGATATGCATTGGAAAGCTGGTTCAAATAGCTATCCTTTGATAATGACTAGAAGTGCCTATGTGCACATTTAGTTTGGTCAAACATCTGTGTAATCGACCTCTTCTGTTTCAATCCTAATAAGGCGGTTCCCCATCTTGAAAGTGGACCCAGAGACGTAGTCCATTAGGGATGAACTCTGTAATCAATTTTGTTGTCTGGTATCACTATGTTTTAGCTATTTTCACTTTTGATTTGCATCGTACTTATGTTTTCTCATTTGTCATAAAGTCTTCTTCTCAAGGAGTTCTCTCGGTTTCCACACTTTTCGTTAACATTTAATTCATTAATGGCTAATCAATTCTACATCAGTTTTAACTTATGATCTCGCCAGATAAAAAAGTAATGTCCCATTTCTATGTTATACCAATAATGTTGCAAATAATTGTAAGCTGTGGAGTAATTGTTGATTTGGGTAGCATCAGATGTTCTCTAGCTTTGAAATTTTGTGGCGGGGCTAGTATACATGAGATCTCCAAAACCCAAAAATCGTTTGGAGAAGTTCCACATGGATTGTGAGTTATTAAAATAATTAATATTTTTAATGGGGTTCCTAAGTCTAAACTTTGGAAATTAAAAATATTAATGGGTATTAAGAAAGATATGGGTGAGAAGCTTCTAAGAGACGAGGATCAAGTCTTTTTTAATCTTAGTCGTTGATTAGGTACTAAATCTCGGCCATTGATTCATCAACAGGAAAAGTATAAGAGGAGGCTTGAGGGTTAGTTGGAGATACACTAAGTTGATCAGTTAGTTTGTTTTTTTATGGGGCGTGGTTTGTTGAGAAAATCAAACAGGTGATCTGAGTTGTAGTGAGAGGGGCAGTAACAGAGATTTGGATCGGAAAGGAGTTCTGATCCAAAGAATACTAGGAAGATAGGTAGCAATAGCATCAGAGAGGTAGCACAGAGGCTTACGTAGCCCAGGAAGGGGCTCACACAGAGCTGATGTAGGCCAAGAGGGTCTCCTGCAGTGGTAGTGCAAGATATTCATCAGAAGTTTGAGATTTTGCCGGAGAAGAAAGGTTCTGAGCCAAGAGAAGAAAGGTACTGAGCTAGGAGGGTTGAAAAACGGTCTTTCTCCAACAAATCGATCCAACAGAAGGAGTGATGCAGTCTCCCAAAGGCAAGACACTGGCCCATGTAGGGATTGTGCTATGATTTTCGTGGTGCTTGCCAGAGTCAGGCCACTCAGTGGATCAGTTTTGACTTGGAGAACGAGGTAAACCCTTGTATGTATTTCTTGCTGCCAAGATTTCTCTTAAAGGTTAGCTAGTGTGAGAGGAAACCTGTTGTACTCAAATTATGCTTGTTTAATAATACAAATCCTTTATATGCTGCACCGATTCTCCCGCATTGGGTTTTTCCGGGGACGTTTGTCCAAAAATAACGGTGTCCCTTTGTGTTTGTCTCATATCTATTTCAGTTTATGATCTATATGTCGGTGTAGTCTGTAGTAGTGTTCTTCATCAGTGTTTAAATAATAAATAACTTGTTGAATGTAAAAACAAGTAGGAGATGATCAACCAGTGATTGCAGTAGGATTTCTGATGTGTAGATTTTGAAAATTTTCACATGGTATTAGAGCATTGTAGATCATAGGATACTAAAGCCATCAGTTGGGAGATCTAGCAAATTTGTTGCAGAGAGGCAGTTGTCCCGAGTGACAACGTTGTTTCAAAGCCAAAGATGTAGAGGGAGAGTGATGCAGTGTAGAAGAGGTGACACAGAGGCTCACGTAGTGCCTACGTCAGCATTCTGAGCCAAGTGAGGGTGACGCAGTATCTGGGAGGAGACCACACAGTAACTGTGTCAGTGATCTAGACTAGTGCAGAAAAAAAAGGGACAGATCAGGCTCACGCAGAGCCACGTCATCTTTCTAGACTAGGAAGGAGTTACGCAGTGGCTAGAAGGAGTTGATTTAGCTCATGCAGTGATTGCGTAGAGCCTGAGGAGCTCAAATTCTTCAGTTGTCGGCATAGTAGGAGTAGTGGAGATTCGATCTGAGGTGCTGGTGGGACGTTGTTGCTGCTAGTGTAGAAAAATGTCTATGGAGACAAAGCCGAGGTAGAGGGAGTCACTGCCTTGACATATTTCTAGCAAAAGAAATCTAGATTCGGGTAGCAGTAGCAAAGGAGGATTGGAGAGGAGTGATTCGAAATTTGTCGGAGGATTTCTGTGAAGGAAATCAGGACTCATAGGGAGTCTAGAGGAGCTTGTTCCTTAGAGGATTTCTAGCACCAAAGAAATCAAGATCCGAGTCTTGTTGGATTAACAGGAGGAGAGGGAGAAGAGAACTAGTCCTATATTTTGAGCAAAGATGGTAGTCAATGGACTGAAGGATCGAGACAGTTTGGATGGAGCATCCAATTTTGTCATCTAGAAGGCCAGGATCTTGGTAGTCTTAGAAAAGAATCGCATCAAGGACTTTTCCTTAAAGGTAGTTGTTGTTTCAGTCGATGCTGATCCACTGAAGAAATACGAGGAGGCCTAGGCGAAGGTCAAGTGCATGATTCTAAACGAGGTCAAAGATCATGTGATCCCACATACTGCTGAGAAGGAAACAACAAGGGAGATGTGGGAAGCGTTGACCCCATGTATGAGGGGACTTTTTTTCAACGAAATATGCTCCTAGAGAATCGGTTGAGACAGTACCAGATGTAGAAGGGAGAAGAGATCGATCCCTTCCTCCTCAGGTTGCAAGGGATTTGAGACCAACTGACTTCCGTAGGGTCTACACCAGATCTTGAGTTCATGGTTAGGACTGCCCTGAATGAAATCACCGAAGACTGGGAGACATTTTTCCAGAGTATCTTGGGCAGATCTTCTCTCCCCAGTTGGGAGGAGATGTGCGCAGCTCTTTGACAGGAAGAGATCAGGAGGTTGACCAAGGCAGGGAGTAGCAGAAGAGGATCCTAGGTTAAGAAGGAGGAGTATGAGGATGCATCTCTCGCATCGTCGGGATAGTAGGGGTAGCAGAAAAGGAATAAAAAGGATATATCCAAGGTCAGATGCTTAAGGTGTGGGGAACTAGGACATTTTCCCACCCAGTGCCCTCAGAAGAAGGGCAAGGAAGAGAAGTCTAACTCGAAGGCTGCTCCAACGAAAGCTGACAAGGAGGATGATGACGAGGATTGTGCCATGAGTGCTCATGCACCTCTGGAGAAGAGGTGGGAAGACATCGAGTTGTAGTCAGGAGGACTACATGGTGGGGCAAGATCCTTGAGGTGCCCAAACTCTTGGATCACATACGGCTACGGGAGAAACAATGGCAGAGTGAGAGTGCCAAAGTCTAAAGTAGCGCAATGGAGGTTGCAACAGTCCGAGAGGCACAAAGCAGATTGCAGTAGCGTAGTAGCAGCAGAGGGTCAACACATATTAGCAACAGAGGTAGCTTCAGCATCATGAGGCATCCATACTGACCATCATGTCATTTTTTGGGTGAGGTTTCAGTTACTTACTTCTTAGCAACTGAGTTGCAGTGCAGCAGTTAGCAGTGGCAGTGCTATGGGAAGCATGATGCAACATGTTGAGAGGGAGTTGTAGTACAGATGTAGCAGTGACAGTGGCAGTGTCATGGGAAGAAATACATGATGCAACAGTGCAGTGGATGAACGGTAGTAGGACAAGCATCAACAACACAGAGGACCGATGTCGTGGATCAGTGTGATGCTTCTATTGGGAAGTATTGCTAGAGCACATTCCTCGCTAAGAGGGAGTGTCGATTTTGGGTAGCATTAGATGTGCTCTAGCTCTGAAATTTTGTGGAGGGGCTAGAATACATGAGATCTCCAAAACCTAGAAATAATTTGGAGAAGTTCCATCCGGATTATGAGTTATTAAAATAATTAATATTTTTAATGGGGTTCCTAAGTCTAAACTTAGGAAAATAAAAATATTAATGGGTATTAATAAAGATATGAGTGAGAAGTTTATAAGAGACGAGGATCAAGTTTGTTTTATTCTTAATCGTTGATTAGAGACTTAATCAACATGAAAAGTATAAGAGGAGGCTTGAGGGTCAGTTGGAGATACACCAAGTTGATCAGTCAATTCATTTCTTCTGCGACGTGGTTTGCTGAGAAAATCGAACAGGTGATATGAGTTGTAGTGAGAGGGGCAATAGCAAAGATTTGGATCGGAAAGGAGTTCTGAGCCAAAGAGTACCAGGTAGAGTGGAAGAAGTAGCATCAGAGAGGCCACGTAGAAGCCTACATAGCCCAGGAAGGGGCTCATGTAGAGCTGACGTAGGCCAAGAGGGTCTCTTGTAGTGGCAGTGCAGGATATTCGTCAGAAGTTCGATATTTTGCTGGAGAAGCGAGGTTCTAAGCTAGGAGGGCTGAAAAACAGTCTTCCTCCAACAAATCAATCCAGCAGAAGGGGTGACATATTCTCCCAGAGGCAAGATGGTGGCCCATGCAGGGATTGTGCTGGGATTTTCACAATGCTTTCCAGAGTCAAGCCACTCAGTGCATCGGTTGTGACTTGGAGAACAAGGTAAGCCTTCGTATGTATTTCCTTCTACCAAGATTTCTCTGAAAGGTTATCCAGTGTGAGAGGAAACCTGTTGTACTCAAATTTTTCTTGCTTAATAATACAAACCCTCTATATGCTACAACGGTTTTCCCACATTGAGTTTTTCCGGCGACATTTGTCCAAAAATAACAGTGTCCCTTGTGTGTTTGTCTCATATCTATTTCTGTTTATGATTTGTATGTCAGTGTAGCCTGCAGAAGTGTCCTTCATCAGTTTTTTAATAATTTAATAACTTTTTCAATGTAAAACAAGTAGGAGATGATTAACCAATGATTACAGTAGGATTTCTGATGTGTAGATTTACAATTTTTCACAGTAATTGCATCGAGGGAGAAGTGAGGTGCATTTGCAGTTACTACTATCAAAAGAAGTAAGGTGCATTCTATAGTCCACTTCTATGGGCCATGTAGGATAAGGGTGGTCCATCAATTGTTTATGTTATTGTGTGGCATTTGTGTAATAACACATTGAATCTAAATAATGCATTTAGTGCATTGGATTTGGTGGCATTGGAGAAGTCATCCCCCATATTTTCAAACTTTTCTTACTATCTTGCTTGCTCCTTGTCATAAATATATTTTGGTACTATTTTAAATTTCTTCAATGAAGATTGTATGAGCTTATATGACTAAACAATGATAAAGGAATGGAGGAGATGATTGTCTTAATGAGGAGGTTCGTTGTCTTTAATTTTAGCCACAATGATATCTTAACTTCATTTTCTTCTTAATTTTCTTATAAGCAAAGCTTTACCATGTACTAAATTTCCAGTTCTGAAGTGATTGGAATTCCCATATAGGTGAATGGGGAGGTTTTATCACCTATATGAATTTCCAAGATTTGGCTTATGCTAGTAAATTTCCTTTTTGGGGTGTTGATGGATATCATTCTATTCTTTTGCTTTGTTGATGTTTCCTCCTAGAGTAAATGAAAACATTTTCAAAAATTATTTTTAACATATCTTCTCTAGTGATAAATGCACGTGTTAAGAGAGTGTTACCTTTAAAAATTAGATAATGATTAAGAGCCTTTGTTTAGAACTTACATACATCGAATTTCTCTCCATATTCTTGTATCAACTAGGCATCTTTTGAAATGATTGTGCCATTAGAATATAGGCCCTAGGTCAACAATGAACAACCTTGATTGAAACCTCTTGAAGTGATAAACAAGAGTGTATGTCTTCCATCAATCAAGACACTACTCTAGGGATTTCCTTTATAAAGCTCTAAAACAATTAATCCAATTATTTGGGACACTGAATTTCCTTAGGATTTGGAAAATAAAAGTAAATTTCACTATGTGAATTTGTTTTCTATGTCAAGCTTGATGGCCATGTATTTTCCCTTTTTCATTTTTCCACTATGTGTTGCTTCATGAACATGCATGATGGTTTCACAATTTCTTGCTCCTTTGAGATTAGATTTGCGATAAACCTTTTTGATATTTCTGCCAATAACTATGACATTATCTTATAATAATATTTACAAAGAGAGATGCCTATCAGATTTTAGAATTAAAGGTTGGAAGGTCAAATTAATACCCTAGTCCAACTTACCATGGTTTCCAACTTCCTCAATGAGTTTGAGTACTACTATCTTGATTATGTCACAAACAACTTGATAAAAATGCATTGAAAGCTATAAATACCTAGAGCTTTGTCTTTCTTGATATAGAATACCATTTTCTTAGTTCAAGAAGGGTTATTGAGTACTAGAGGACATCCATATTCTCTCTCTATAGAAGATTAGGAATAAAATTCAGCATGTCATTTTGTACCATTTTTCCTCAAACCTCTTCTTTAAATGTTTTAAAGTGAAGATATAACTCTTTTTTAGTTTACACATAACTTGAGAATATTTCCCTATTTTCTTGAACATATCCTTTAAAACCTCCCATGGTTTGAATTTTTACAAGTATTTTGTGATTCTATTACTTGCTTGTAGTCAAATCATTCAATATTTTAGTCTCCAATAATTATCTTCCTTTATTTGAACTTGGAATAGTTGCTTGCCTCATATTTCCTCTCGATGTTTTAATTTGTAATTCAATGATATGTGCACAACCCCAACAAATAGAATAAAAGTACTTAGGCACTGGGAAAACACAAGATAGCGAGTATGTGAGTATAAGATGAGATTGTTGGAATGGTAAACTTATTTGTATTACTATATACAAAGTAAAAATTTGTAGAAAATTATCATAGTTGATTATGTTTAATAAAAAATAATAAAGTGGGTTAGTGATTAATTTGATTAAGTCACCCAAAAGTGATAAGGATAAAGTACAAAATAAAAAATGAAAAATGTATTACATGTAGATTAGACTAAGTGGCTGAAGAAACCTTAGTGATTCCAACAAGCTGAAGAACCTTAAAAACTTTGAGAGAGAGAGAGAGAGAGATCATGTAGACAAGAATTTCAAGAGAGAAAAGTGCACTTCTCTTGGTCACATCTAACACAAGAATGAAAAAGAATGAGTTATGAATGAATTATGAGTGAAGGACTCTTTCCTTCCTCTATATATATAATAGGTAATTGAGGCTAAATGTGGTCTAATTCCCTTACATGCAACTGATAATAACACATGTAGGTTCACAGATGTGGAGTACTACACTTTAAGGCTACGCACGTTAGGCTCCAAGATGATGAGTCCACATGCAGGGGTGCTCCACGAGGTGTGTCTAGTTGTCCTCTTGCAAGCCTCCCAATATTCCAACAATCATCCTAAGCCATGTACTCCACTAGGTCCACTCTCCTTGCATGAACATTGTTGCAACCCATGCATATGTTGAAGAATGTAACTAATGTCGATCTTCATAATTATATTTGAAATGTATTTGTCAAAAGAAAGAAAAATAAATTTTATTATTAAATAAATTGAGTTATTAAAGCATGGGTTTCATGCTTGGGTCAATTGTTTTAAGCTCAAAGTCTCCATTGAAGACTTCCATGGTTTATGTTAAGTGTCTTTGTCCATGTCACAATGTAAAGAACCCTTCTTGGGAATTATTTGTCAGGAAAGAAAATTATTTTAATGTAAATTAGGTCAATTAGGCCTCCTCCACCAAGTCAGCCTAAAGGAAGGACAAGTCAACCTCAATAGAAGAATTCGATCACCTAAGATGACTATATATAAGCAACAACTCAACTCATTTGGAGGACATCTCACACAAGTTTGAATTGAAGTAGATGGGAAGTAGAAAAGGTGTGAAGTTCAAGAAGGAAGTTGTAATCAAATTTTTTGGGTGTCTCTCTCTCCCATTTGCAACGAAATTATGAAGCTGCATCAAGGTCGAAGTTGTGAAGTTGGCATTGCATCAAGGTCGAAGCTGTAAATCTACTACATCAAGGTTGAAGCTGTGAAGCTGTTGTATCAAGGTCGAAGATGTGAAGTTGCATCAAGGTCAAAGTTATGAAGCTGCTAGGCTGAAGCTATTGAAATTACTAGATTGAAACTGCAGTCCTGAAGTTGGGTCAAAGTTCTGTTGTTGAGAAACCAAAGTTTCTGGATTGTTGTTGGGTTGAAGTTGTTGGATAATAAGAGACTACTAAATCATATTGGAAGGCTGACTTGGTGGAGGAGGAAGGTATGTTGGTCTAGGGTCTTGCTCTATCTCATTTGTATTACTGAAGGAAGATTTCTTGACTGGGTTTTCCCCTATATAGGGGTTTTCCCCTGGCTATGCGCCTACATCTAGTGTCCTTGATCTTCGTGTTTTGGTTTTGGTAATTTCTTGATGAACTACAATAAAAGAAGAACATAAGAAAAACAATAATAACTCAAAGAAATCACAATAATTATCAACAAGAGAAAATATTTTTGCCTTTTTTATTTTTTAACATGGTATTAGAGCCAAGGTGAAGAAGAAAAAGGTAGCCTGAAGATCTATTGAGGAAAAATGAGATTGAAGGAAGACCATTAAAGGGATCATATAAGGAGATAATCCTACTATCAAAAAAACTATGTCTAACTCAATGAAGGGAGAAAAAAAACTAGAAGGAGCCTCCAACTACAAGGCATGGAAAAAGAGGATAGATATCATCCTCGAGAAGAATAAAGTTTTGGATTTAGTTCAAGGAAAAATCAAGAAGCCTACAGATGAATCAAGTGAAGCAGAGAAAGAAAAGTTCAGAGGAACCAAAATATTGGCCATGGACCTAATAGTGGATGGAGTAAAGGACAACCCCATTCCATATGTATCCAACATAGATTCCACTTAAGAAATGTATGAGGATCTATCAAAATTATTCACAATCAAGAACATTGGTCAAATTGCAAGCCTTAAGAATGGATTAAGAATTATTAACATGGCGAAGGATGATTATGTGGCGTCATTATTTATAAGGATATCTAGAATCAGAGATGAACTTCAAGAAATACATGAAATTGTACCAAAAAAAGGCCTCGTAATTATTGCCCTTCTAGGACTACGAACATCATGGAGTGCTTTTGCATCAAGAATCAATAGTTGGAAGGTTACTCCAACATTCAAACAAATGTGGAATGCATGTAGTCAAGAAGAAGCCAAAATATCGTTAGTAAGCAACAATAAGGAGGATGAAGAGGAGAACATCGTAAATGCTTATTTCTTTTTTTGGTGATTCAATGGTAGGAATCAATAACTAGAACATATAATCATTGTTGCAACCAAATATACATAGTGTTATTGCCAAGGAAACCACCCCCTCCCCCCAACTTGATATGATAACTTGTAAACCATACCCTGGAAGGTTATCTAGGATTTGAGTCGAGGGTGGGCAACATCATCGTCGTGAATCTCAACCACTTGGGCTACCACTAATGGGCTTCCTTCCTCATAACATTTGACTACATTGTAAATATCCTTTTAAATATTTTAATGCATCTATTTACTTGCCTTATATGTACCAAGTATAGTTGATTTTTGTTGGAAAAATTTCGCTAAAGATGTGAGATGAGTGTTTTAATGTTCTTGGTATGTTTAGAGTGAGTAATTAACTTAGATATTGTAAAATGTTGTGGTTGATATAGTCACCGTTCTAAACATAAATTTAAAAAAATCAGAACTCCTAAAGCTACCATTAAGTATCCACTAACAATCCCAAAATTATATATTTATAATTACAGTGAACAAATATTCTTGAGCATGATAATTAGGACCATCATTAAAAGATATCAACAACCTTTTAGAAATCTCAAAAAACAAAATCTTTCTATGTCACCTTCTAGATTAGTAAAGAAGGCAAGGTACCTTGATTCGACAATCTTTTGTTTTGTGAATGCATGGTGGTTCCTTGTCAAGGAAACACAACTTCCCATTAAGGGGTGATCCGGCCTTGCTTATTCACTAGACTATCCAAATAGTCATTCCACCCATAGTCAATTTGTTTGATACATCTTTATTGAAAACAATATTTAGTAGTTGTTATGGTGAATTTAGAAAAGTAATGTCCCATTTCTATGTTACACCAATAATGTTGCAAATAATTGTAAGTTGTGGATTAATTGCATCAAGGGAGAAGTGAGGTGCATTTTCAGTCTATGTCAAAAGAAGTAAGGTGCATTCTATAGTCCACTTCTATGGGCCCTGTGGGATAGGGGTGGTCCATCAACTCTTTATGTTAATGTGTTGAATTTGTGTAATAATACATTGAATCTAGATAATGCACTTAATGCATTGGCTTTGGTGGCATTGGAGAAGTGATCCCCCATATTTTCAAACTTTTCTTACTATCTTTCTTGCTCCTTGTCATAAATATATATTTGGTACTATTTTTAATTTCTTCAATGAAGACTGTATGAGATGATAAGACAAAACAATGATAAAGGATTGGAGGAGAGGATTGTGTTAATGAGGAGGATCATTGTCTTCAATTTTAGCCACAATGATCTCTTAACTTCATTTTCTTCTTAATTTTCTTATAAGAAAAACTATCCCATGTACTAATTGTCCAGTTCTGAAGTGATTGGAATTCCCATATAGGTGAATGGGGAGGTTTTATCACCTATATGAATTTCCAAGATTTGGGCTGTTCAAGTAAATTTCCTTTTTGGGGTGTTAGGGTCCTATAATAATAGGATTCATAATTTTGAATTGGTTGTGGTTAGTATTGTAATATTGTACATACTTTTTCTTTCTACAAAATGTTTTCCATATTTAAAAAATTAAAAAATGTAAAGAGGGTATGTCCTAAAAGAATAATCAAAGGACAAAAAGAAAGAGAAAAATATAAAAAAAAGTGAAAAATATGAACCCCAAAAGAAATAAAACAGATCATGAAAGTGTGAAAATTCAAATGCCACTAATTTTTACTTTACTATGCAAAATAAGGTTGTGTGCAACTTGTTAGAAATGCCACAATCCATGATGGTCAAACAGCTTAAGCTTGAACCATTCATGTTTTTAAATTTTATGTTGATAGATAGAGAATAAAGATCTAGCCAAACTGTTTAACCTTGGAAAATCAATAGTTAGGTAGAGAATAAAAATGTGCTCATAAGCTTAATCTAAGCCATTGGAAGTTATAAGGTTAGAATTAGATATTTTTCTTGTCAAATAAAGGGTCTGCTAGCTCAAATGCACCGAATAAAGTGAAGAAAAAATGTTAGGATAAATAATGGGTAGGTAGAAGAAAGGTTGCAAATGTACAAGGTTGCTCAGTCAAAAGCACATTTATCATGCTTAATCCTATGTTTCATGTGCAAGATCATTTATGAGAGTGAAAAGATGTTCACAAGCTTGTTTGATTAACTTCCCTTCATTTCATTTCACCCCCACATACATACTTACTAATTCCCCCCTTATCTCATCATTTCTTATTAAATACCCTTTTTCCCTTCATTTTGACCCTTACCCCTTGGTTTCACACATTTTCATAGTAAATTACCTTGCAAAACTCACCCCCTTACCCAAAACCCGTGAAACCCATTCCCCCATTGCAAATATTACCACCCCCCTTATTAATTTCCCTATTTCCCCTCAAAACCCATAGAAAACCTTTATGCTAAGTTTTTATCTCCCCCACATTATTTAATTAATTCCCCAATTCATATTTCCTCGACAAAAACCTTTTAACCGACCAACCCTTGGTGCCGTTAAGAAGCCCCGCCACAATAAATCCTGGTCCCACTTTATTAAACTCGACCTTATATTTAATCCCTACTTTACTCATTAATTAATTACAATTATTTGTAATTAACCCCCCAGGCCCCGCAAATCCCAGTCCCGATCCCCTTCGTGCAACTTGACCGCGCGACAACCGTCCGATCTCCCACCCCCAGATCCGACGATGCACATCCATATCGTGCACATTCATTGTCCGACCGTTACCATCCCGAGAGCATGCGAGATTCACATTTTTGCCTGGGCACTATTCTGATACGTGGCAACCACATGCTAGATCGCGTGCTCTCAAGGAAATACCGTCTGCCCTCCAAAATCGGTGTGATGGCCCATGAAACCGCCTCCTCGCCAAGACCAAAATCATCCACTCTGCATTTGTAAATTTTGTGCCAAAACGTAACCATTTCTGGTTAAAAGGCTGGAGAAGCCCCATTTCAACTCTTTTCGCTCATTTGCACTATGAATGCTTCTCAAGCCTTTCTGCAACACCCTGAGCCTCTGCGACCAAAATTAATTGTTGTCTACCACCCGAAGAAACTCTGGGCACCCAATTTGAGCATCCAGTTCACAGCTGGAGCAACCGTACCCTCTGCAGCCACCATTCAAACCAATTTGCAAGCCATACCACCAAATTCTAGGTATTCTTGAGAAAAACCAGAACGACCCTCTCAATTTGAAAACGAACAGTCAATTAAAATCTTAATTAATTGAAATTAATTAAAATTTCCCTAAATTGAAGAGTATTTCAATTCAATACCCAAAGCCCTTCTTGTTGCAAACTGTAATTACCCTTCGTTGTACCAAAGCTTCCAAAACCTTACATCTGCAGCAACCACAAGCCTAATCCCTATCCATAAACTCAGTCATGGCTTCCCAGACCTCTCTAGACGTGAGACCTGTGTCAACCCCTCACCTGGACATCGACCATTTGGCACTAGCAGATAGGGATTTCCAGATAAAAGATACTACCTCACCAACCTACCTTCTGAAGCTCCACTGCTGGAGTAAGGATAGATTCCTGAACCATACCAATGACATCCATCTGTGGGAATCCAATTTACCCAAGTATTTATTCCCAGAAGTGCACCCATTCCCTGATATCATACACTTCTGTCATGCTTGATATATCCCTAGCCAAAGGGCTATTGTTGCCCCCAATCAACAGTTGTTGTTCACAATCACTCTAGAGTCTATTAACCAAATGTTGTAAGTCTTACCTAGCCCTAATCAGACCCCACTATCAATTGGACACCTATTGGACCTATATATCACACTAGACCTGGCTAAGGTAAGACAAATATTCCAAACCTTCATCATAGAAGACTGTCATACTCCCACTGATAGTCCACCTTATGCTGCCACCATTTTTTTAGAGACAGGCAGACATATAATCACCATGCTCTCTTGCATCCTAGGATATACCACAGATGAGCATGTGGATGAGGTTATCCTGGCCTTCCTGTCCATTTTTACCCCAGGCAAGCCTCCTGCTGTCATATACAACTATGCTCAGTTCATTGCAGACAGGATGCATGAACAATTCACCAGATTGCCAACTGAAAGAGTTTTCAAGTACTCTTCAGTGTTATTTCACATGTTTTTATATTATCAAGCAGATAAATTCCCTGTCAGCATCCAAAAGTTGGATACCAAGGGAAAAGAGAGATCAGTTGTTTACTGGACACCCTTGATCCAGAAATACTCCACAACATTTACCTATAAATATTTCATTGATTCATTTGTCTACCCAATCATGAACATGCTG
This sequence comes from Pinus tabuliformis, assembly GCA_031772625.1. Lineage (NCBI taxonomy): Eukaryota > Viridiplantae > Streptophyta > Pinopsida > Pinales > Pinaceae > Pinus > Pinus tabuliformis. Next base: position 205,010,096 of record CM062818.1, on the reverse strand, counting down.
ACCAGTAACACTCAACCCAGAATCAACCAAGAAATCAAGAGGGTGCTATAGTTGGCCAAGAATAGCAAAGTGGGAGACTGGTATCTGTACTAGAACCACACTGAAATTAGAGTTTATGGTTGCCAACTAGCCCCTTATAAGCTGCCCAAATACCTCCCTATGAGGATATTTTCACTTGAGTATTTTAGGCAAATCATCAATTCAGATGAGGTCAACTTCCTAGAGGCTAGGAAGAAGACCCAATTTAAAATAAAGAACCAATTGGGCCCCTTCATATGTAATAACAAAGAAGCTGGACCTGAGGCTGACAAGATATTGTAACAGATGAAATTCAGAAACAAGTTCATGTGGCAGTATGACCCCCATGGGGTCATAAACAAATTGAGAATCAAGGTCAAATTGGGACCTTTCATCCACCATCCAAGACCTGATATTGAGCAGTTTGCCAACCAATCTGAGTGGTTGGAAAATACATTGATTGACATGGATAGCACAGTAGTGGATGTTGAAAACACACTAATTGATGTTGAAAAGAAAATTGATGAGAGTTCTTTCCTGCAGGTTCCAGAACTAGGGGAACCAATGAGTAATCATCTTGTTTTACAGACCCCAGCCAACGAGGACATAAATACAAAAAGAAACAGGGAGGAGGGTTCTATTTCTTCCATGGAGACTACAGATGAATACTTTGAACTTAGGAAAAGGCCCAAGTTGAATCATGTGTCTGAATAGGAAGAGAACATTGAATCAGTGGAAATAATTGACACTGAAACAATGGGGCAAAGAAGCAAAGACATAACTACTTCAAGAGAGACTCAACAACCATCAACCTCCAACACTCAAATGATTGAGAGACAGCTAAGTGTTGAGGTTTCCTCTTTCACTAGGCCAGCTAACAGAGAAAAGGACATCAAAGACAGGTACAAGGAAATAAAGATGAGGAATGAGAAGTTAAAGGCTGAGACATATGCCCAATACTTCAAACATACACTAGCCAACCAGAGCAGGTTGATGTCAGCTTTTGACATCAAAGCAGGAAAGATGCAGGTCCCATTCATGCAGCCAACTGTCCAACAGCCAAAGACCTTGGCTGATTACAGAAAGACCGATTTTGAGGTATTGGCCAGGGATGTTCATCCCATTGACCAGATAGAGTTTCATAAATAGGCTGGAGAGATGATTTACTCCACCCTTATAGGAAAGGCCATGGCTGCACACAAGCTGCAGGGTTCACTAGACAACCTCACAACCCAATATAAATTGGAGAAGGCCTCCTCACAAGCCAAAGAAAATACAATCATGTCATTGGAGGACTTGGTTATTGAGTTGGGCCTTGGGAATGGGTTTATCAAAAATAGAATAATAAATGGGCAACATAAAGCCATTACAGACTTGGTACAGATGGTGCTTGTAAGAGGATTTCCATAATTTCTGGTGGTAAATGTGAATAGGAATGGATTCTTGTGGCGTCCACCTCCAGCCGAGCACAAGAAATTCAGAATTAAAACACAAGGTATCTAGAATATAGGCACTGTAATAAAATGGGGGGATTATTCTTTCAGAGATGCGAGTCTTATTCCTAAACTCAAGAACAACTTTGGCTAGTTTATCTGATAGAATAGTGGCCCAATCCATTATTATACTGTTGCATGCAGCTTCCATTAAAGGAACCATTTCTATAGTGAAATTAGAAGAGTCATGCAATCCCCACAATCTACACATCATTATTCCAGCGTAGCAATAAGGAGAAGCCAAGGAATCAACCGAGTACTTACCAGAAGATTCATGTTTGTGCTTAGCTGGGTTTTGTCTCCAATCCCGGATGGGTTCGGATTCAACTTCGTTCTCGTTTCAGAATTTCTCCAGGAACGCCTTATTGTATGTTTTCTTTGGCTCAGGCAAATGATACATTTGCCTTAGATCATCAGCTTTGAACGACCCAAAAATTCTCCCATCTCTGGTGCTGAAGGTTCTATCCAGGATTTGGATTTCCTCAATTCCCATCGCACTACATCTGTGTATGGGAGAGTTTGTTCCCTAGCTGCTATCCGATGAAGGAAGGAGTCAGCTAAGTCCTTTAGAGTGGCATCAGATTTCCGAGTAGAATCTGCAGTATCTTCTACTGTTGTCACTTTGGGTTCTTCAACTTCAATCAAGTTGTAGGTGCTCTGCCAAGTAGTTCTACCGAGACCAGAACATGTGGTATCCGAAATCAATCCTTTCTTTTTGTTTGAGGGATCAGCGACAGCTTGTCCTGTGGCTGGCGCAACAAAAGCGCCTGTGGTCTTCTTGGATTTCTTCCCCATTTTGCTTGAGCTTTCTCCTTTGGATAAATTCTGCATAGAGGCGAAAATAAACGTAACACGGAGAATCGGCAGTGAAAACTTCAATATGATGAGATATATTGACCGATGCGTGATAAGAGATTAACTTTTTAAAATGGGTGCAGATACAATCCATGGGAGGATTTTGGGACTTACAATTACATTAAATGGCCGTTTAAAACCTGTCAATCCTTAAATGCCCATTATATCATTAATCGGCCGAATGATTCATTTAAGCGTGCTGTAGATGTTTTGGCGGTTGAGCGCAGGTGAATCAATGTTGAACGAATCAAGCTTTTAATATGAATTAATCGTGATATCCCTTTGTTTTAACGGTTTTTTGAAATCTACGCTTTATCGCAATCGGCCATCGGGGAAAGCTTAAATCTTAAATATGGACACCTTTTGAAAACCCCGATCGCCGATAGCGATGTCGCATCGCATCAGGAGCATTGGCATTATATGGGACATGTATAGTATATCGCCGATCGCCGATCGCCGATATCGCATCGCATCGGGGCAAATGGCATGGGGGCGCTTTAAAAATGTGCATAGAGTTTTGCCGATAGCCGATAGCGATATCGCATCAGCGGAAACCAATGTGCCACTTACTTATGTACCTTATGTCATTGCGATATGCGATCTTGCGATCGCTTTATCGCAATGATAAAGATTGATTTATTTGATGAAAATGGGATTTTTCAAAAAGGGTTTTATAATGTTTTCATTTGGTTTTTGGACCTTTTTAAATAATATAATATTGATACCAATTAAACTCTAAAGGGACCCATTTCATATGATAGTTTTGTGAATAGAATGATATGAAATGGGGGGTTGTTGTAGAGCACAACAATTGGCGATTCGCTGGAAGAAACAGTTATCTCTGAAAAGTATAGAAATACTTAAACTTTTTCAAAATAGAGTTCTAATCAAAGGGGAAAATTCTAATATAACTAGGTATAAATGCATTCTGAGTAAAATGAAACTATTTTGTTAATTTTCTCTCTGTTTTAAGATAATAGATATATTCTAAGTTTTAAATATGCCTTTATTGGTTTATAATGATGAAACAGAAAACCTTTCCAAATCAGCTTTTATAGTGAACTCGTCTGTCATAGGTAGAGCCTCTGCTGCCAGCAAACGTTCATAGTTTCGACAGGGATACCTTTTAACCATGTTATTGTCCATTGTCCCATCCAATTTAAGAGTGTGATTAACAGAATGAATTCAAAATATGTTTTCATATTTTGTATTTCTTTCTTTTCCTGTTATTGATAAGATAAAAAGCCATTGTCCTGGTTTGGTAGCCAGCTATTGACAATGCCATTCACTGGTAATAATCTAACCGAACAAGATGGCTCGTGATGAGACCCCTTGTCTTATAATTCTTAAGCCATTACCCTGTTATGGTATGCAGTATTGGTAATTTCGGTTAAACTATTTCCCTATGATCATGGTAAGCAGGCTTGTAATAAGACCTCTTATCTTTTATATCAAAATTTTAGAATTACACTCTGAGTAATCATAAACTTTGGTGAATGGGATGGACAATTTTCTATTTTAAGAGTAGATGGATGACAGGGTAAGAGTTTGAAGATGCTGAAGTTGGATTAGCTTCTATCTTGATATTGATAACCTTTTGTGACCAATTTGAAAACAAAAAATGATTTATAATACTTGTAAACTTTGAGAGGGGTTCACAAAACTTGAAGTGTGGTTTCAGAATACAATGATACCTAGTTTCCTAGAAATTATCCCTTTTGGTTAAGACTTCTATTATTTTAAAAGCAAATATCACACTACTTCTGTGGATCAAGTTTTCAAACACAGCAAAGGTCAATGGAAGATACCTTACAACATTATTTTCTACAAATCCTACAAACTACAAAACTCTATCAAACTAAAAGGAGAAGGGGTTACCTTCTCAATTAAAGATTTTCTTCAAGATAAGGCCATTCACAGGGAGAGATTCTCTCAAACCTGATAAATCTTGCAATATGAAGGTTGAATGGCCTATCTTCTCACAGATCTGAAATGGTCCAAGCCACATCTTTTGGAACTTGGTGTGTTTTCCCTTGTCCTCATGGGCTTTGTCCCATTTCAGAACTAAATCACCGACTTGAAATTGTTTTGAACCGGATGAGACTGAATCAAAAGCTGCCTTGATGACTTGCTGATGTTTGGCATGAATAACCCTGGCTTTTTCTCTTTCCTCTTCTAATTTTAGAATTTGATCATGTCTAAGCTGAATAGAAGAGGAATGGCTTTCCTCAATGAACTGAACTAGGGCTAGAGAAGGAAGAACAAGATTTGTGGGCAGTGCTACTTCTTTTCCATACACAAGGTTGAACGGAGAAGATCCTATAGAAGCTTTTTGTGTTATCCTATCAGCCCATAATGCAAACATTAAGGATTTGTGCCAGTTTTTATGATTCTATTCGATAGTTTGCTTAATGATTTTAATCAGATTTTTATTAGTAGACTCTGCTAAACCATTACCCTGGGGATAGTAATTAGCGGAATATTTCAATTTAAATCCTCTTTTAATAGCGAAATCAAACATAGCATTTCTTGAGAAATAAGATGCATTATAAAAAACAAGAGCATTTGGGACACCAAACCTGGTAATGATGAATTGATCTATGAATTCAATGATTGCTTCAGAATTTTTTGTCTTCAAAGGAATTGCCTCAACCCACTTAGTAAAATAATTGGTAGCAGTAAGGATATACTTATGCTGTTTGGAAGAAGGTGGAGTAATTTCACCAATGATGTCCAATCCCCATTGCTCAAATGGTTGTTCAATGTTGACTGGTTGCAGAGGGAAAGCTGATTTACACTGTCTTCCACTAGAAGTTTGACAATTGAGGCATTTCCTTACATACTCGTGGGCATCTCTAAACAGAGTGGGTCAATAGTATCTAGCATGAATAATTTTGTGAGCTGTTGTGTCAGCTCCAAAATGTCCTCCTGCTGGTCCATCATGTAACTCCTGCAAAACCTTTTGTGCTTCAGGTTTCTTAAGGCATCTTAATAAGATGGAATCATAATTCTGCTTAAAAAGAACATCATCAATAATTGTAAAATTATTTGCTTTTAACCTAATGGCCCTTTTGTTTTTGTAAGACAGGTTAGGAGGTGCATAAGCATTTTTCAAATAAAAGATTAAATCTGCATATTGAGACTCAGAATCAGTAACACTTATCTGGTTGATTTCTTCAGTTTGATCTGTATCACTTGATTCTGGAATGTTGGATGCTCCTGCCAATAACCTGCAAAAACCTTGGCCCCTAACAATCTTTGCTAGCTTAATTTCTAAGTCATATTACTGAAGTGTTGTGACCCAGTTTGCCCTTTTTTCACCCAATTCTCTTTGGATTAATAGTTGCCTAACTGCAGGGAAAGGAACTATAACTTTTGTGTGGGTTTTCAAAAGGAAGGGTCTATAATGTTTGACTGCTTTAAATACAGCAAAGGCTTGTTTTTCTACTTCGGAGTAATTCAATTCAGCACCCTGAAGATTTGAACTAAAAAATGAAATGGGTGCTTCCAAATTGTGATCGTTGAGCTGCGTGAGTACTGCTGCATAAGACGAGGTGGAGGCGATAGTGTATAATGTAAAATGATTAGAAAAATTGGGAGTATTTAAGGCTGGGGCATCGATTATTGATTGTTTGATTAAATCAAACGCTTCTTTTTCTGCTGATCCCCACTTAAAGACTGAATTTTTCTTGATCATAGTTTGAAGTGGCAAAATAATCTGAGAAAAGTCTGAAACAAATCTTTTAACAAAATTGATTTGGGCTAAAAATGATTGCATGGATTTCTTATTATGCGGGAAAGGGATTTCAGAGATTTCTTTGATCCGATCAGGATCAATATAAATGCCATCTTTAGACACAATAAAGCCTAAGAGCTTTCCTTGGTCAAGAGCAAAGAAAGATTTTTTAGGGTTAAGAGAAATACCATATCTTTTGCAGCGTTGAAAGATTTGACTTAGGTCATGCAAATGATTGGACCTCTCTTTAGAGAATACAGTAATATCGTCTAGATAGACGACTACTGTTCTATTAATCATCCCTTTAAAAGTTGTATCCTTCGCTCTTTGGAATGTTGCTCCTGCATTAATAAGTCCGAAGGGAATTTTCTGATATGCATATGTTCCCCATTTGGTTCTGAATGTGGTTTTAAGCTGGTCATCAGGATGGACCAAAACTTGGTTATATCCTGAGAAACCGTCTAGAAAGGACATTAATTCAGAGCCTACTACTGATTGGAGTATTTTCTCCATGGTAGGTAATGGGAAATTGTCTTTTAAGCTTGCTTTGTTCAAATTTATGAAATCAATACAAATCCGAATGTCGCCATTTTTCTTTCTGACTGGCACCATATTGGAGACCCAGTTTGAGTGTCGGACTGGAAAAATAACCTTGGCTTTCAAGAGTTTGTTAAGTTCAGTCTTTATTTGACTCTCTAAACTTGGATGTATTTTTCTTAACTTCTGTTGAATTGGTTTCTGATCGGGAAGCACTGGAATGGTATGCTGGATAATAGATGTATCATATGTCTTCAAATCATCATATTTCCAAGCAAAAACCTGTTTATTCTTTCTTAACAGTTTAATGAATGCCTCTTTCTCTTCCAAGGAAAGTCATAATCCTAAATTAATATTTTGAGGAGCTTGTTGAGTACCAAGATTTATCAACTCAAACCTTAGGGTAGAGCTTTGGAGCTTTGCATTAGTCACAGGTTTAAACCTGTCTTTAATATCATAAAGATCCTCCAGCTTTACCACAGGCTTAGGAATTGAATTTTCCTGAGGTGTTTCTCTCATTTGAAAGTCATGCTCATTTTCCTCAATAATTTGATTATCATAGGAATTTTCAGAGGTTAAGAATTGTAAAATATCCTCATCATGGTTGAATACTCTCCAATTAGTGACATTGTCAGGAATTGAAGGCCTAAAAAGCAATTCTACTGAAAATCTATCTGGGCTGTAGTCTTCAGAAGGTAGGAGTTTGGAAGCTACATTGGCTAGCAGGTCGACTGCCGAGTTTTGAGACCTAGGGATGGAGGAAACATTGAATGCTGAAAAGTGTGAGGTGAGTTCTTGTACTAGCAATTGATAATGTTTAAGATGATTTGGAAGACAATGAATTGTATTTCTCACCTGTTTGATAATAATTTCAGAATCGCCAAATACTTTTAAATATTGCACTTTAAGGCCGATCGCTTTATACAGTCCTTGGACTAAGGCTTCATGTTCGGCTGTATTGTTAGTGCATTCAAATTCCAGCCTACAAGACAACATTGTTTTTTCTCCTAGTGGGCTAACCAAAATACACCCTGCTCCTGAGCCCTCACTAGATTTGGACCCATCGAAATATAATGACCAAAATAAAGAAGTATTAACAATTGTATTTACAGTTTTCTCAGTATCATTGAAACATCTAGACCTATCTGTTTGTGAAAAATTTTCAATCTGAGATGAAAAATTATTGACTGAGAAAGGGGATGACTGGGCAGTGAAGTTACCAAATAATGACTTAGATGAATAATTCCCCAAAATGTTGTTATTAAATGCTACAGGTTGGTTTTCTTGCTCAAATTCAGTAACTGTATGGGTCATATGTTTTTCTTGATCAATCCTTATTTGATTTGGCTTACCCTTATAGGGAAGCCACATATGTGACCAATCAATAGAAATATACCCATGTAATTTTTCAGACCAATCCCTACTCAAGATTAAACCGTAAAATTCAGGTATATCGGCTATCAGGATATCAATCCTTTGTACTACTCTGGGATCAACAGATAACCTGATAGTTACGGAATTAATCTCTCCCACAACCTGTACTTTGGTCCTGTCCAACTGTACAAGATGAATAGCAATGTTCAGTTTGGAACAAACTGAAGCTGGCATTATGTTAGAAGATGCCCCTGAGTCAATCAAACAGTTGTGCAGGTTTCTGTTATAGATCTCATAGGTTAGAAGGAAAGGTGGAGTATGAAAATTTGATCTATCTCCAATCAGAACTGAATCGGGAGCTTCAACCATACCGGGAGGAGGTTGGCCTGAATCATTAGCAGCTTTAGCACTGGGAAGAGGTGTAGAAGGAACAAAATTCAATTCTTTGAGAAGCAATTTCTGCTGATGTTTTAATTTACTAAGTTCAAACATAGTAATGTTTGCTTTAGTTTTCTTCATGTCATGAACAATGTTGTACTCCATTGAATCAGATACCACTAATGTTTTAGATGTTGAAGGAGTATTAGAAGTTGAAGGCTGGTTTTGGGGGACTGCTGCAGGTGATTTCTTTGCGGGTATTTTTTCTTTGGTTGTAGCAGCACCTGCACTCCTTTTCTTTAACGTTACCTGAACAGGTTCGGAAGTAATTTTACTCCTAGTAGTGACCGGGGACGCTTCTTCTTCATTATCGGTATCGGAGTTGGGGAGTATAAAATCCCACATTCCATGACATTCTACTACTTCTTCTTCATCATCAGTTGGTGAGATTGTTTCCTCTTCCTCTTCTTCTTGCTCTGAATCTGCATTAGATATGACATTTGGTGGCTTTGATTCATTTTTCTTATAAGTCCTAAAGGGTCTTTTGGTTGAGGTTTCGGCTACCTGTTTCTTTATTTCAACCATTTCATTTGATAAAGTTTTTAGGACTTTTTGCAAACCCTCCATGTCATATGGGTCTTTTGGGGTTTTCTTTCTTGATTCATCTTTAAAAGAGACTTTTTTGGATTTTCTGTCTTCCAGAGCAGCTTTCTTTTCAAGAGCATTAATGCATTTCTCCACAGCAAGTGCTTCTTTCATGTTTTCGGCTAAGGCAGGTTTCCCAGCCCTATCTACAAAAATGGCTATATTGGTTTGGAGGCCGTCGGGATTTTGTTCAGGAGTTTATTGAATCGAGCATTAAATTCCTTAATTGATTCCCTATTCTCTATCCTAAGATTGGAGAGATCGTTTATTAGGGTAGCCAAAGACCTATCATCTCCATATTTGGTAAGAAACTGCTCTTGGCAAGTGTTCCAACTGGTAATGGAACCAGAGGGTAAAGAAAAATACCAGGATCCTACTGATCCTTGCAAGGTGTAAGGGAAAAGTCTAACAACAACATCTTGTTCTGTTACTCCTTTCAGGTTGACTGCCAACATGAAATTATTAATGTGTTCCTCAGCCTGGGTCCCATCATCTGGATTAAACTTGGGTAGCCATTTTTCAGGAGCATCTGGTAATGGATGCAATGGTGCAGGCATATTGACTGCACCAGGTCTGGTCCATGGATCTGCCATTAGGATAGCAGTAGTGGTTGATACTACTGTTGGAATTCCAGATGTCTGGGAAGGAAATAATATTGAGGAGTGAGCAGGTTGGGATGTTGAAGCTCCTAATCCCTGATGAACAACAATATGTAATGGGGGAGTGGATGGTTGACTTTGCAGAGGGGAAGATGCAATGGAGGATGTGGATGAAAGCTCTTCACTGTCAGATCCTTCAGTACATTTCTTCGCCTTTTTCCTTTTGGGTAAAGGGAACTCAGTGGGTTCAATACCGAGCTTTTCGCTCTGAAGTCTGGTGAGAGGGTGAGGTAAATTGAACTGCGAAGTCGCACTGCTTTGTGATACCTCAGATTTCCGTGGTGAAATCGAGAAGCTCTGAAGTTTGTGGATAAGAGACTGGACTTCAGGTGATTCAAGACTTAATTGTTCTGGAGTATGATGGGTTTGAGCAGTGGTAGTTGATTCCCCTTCTTCTTGTTTGGATACTGGAGAACCAACATGCAAATGGGAAGATTGAGGGGATACGGAGGGAGAATTACTCTTAGAATGGCTTGTAGATTTTGGTTTGTGTGCCATTCATAGTTGGGCCCTCCTTCTAGTGCCAAAAATGTTGAGGCTTCGAAAATCGCTGCAACAACATTGGGGGATAACCACCCGGTCCGAACCTTAGTACAGCTCCTTTTCCGTTTGGAATGGTGGCTCCGACTGGGGATAATGGGACCAGTTTCCCAGCAATGGATAAACGTGATGAATGGATAATTGATTGACTAATCTATTGATGGGCGAATAACTAAATCTATCAACAAAAATATAAGAACTATGACTTATCCCGGGAACTTATTGAGCTTTGAAGTGTAGCGCTTGATGGTCTGTGTCTATGGATAGGCATATAGATGACTCCATCTAACAGACATAGACATTAATGCATTCAAGGATTACTTTACTTAAATAGTTAAGCAAAGCGATTAAAGCAACATTACTACACTTGTCATTTATATCATCAACACATATATGATTAAAAGGAAAGCACACCATAAACATCCAATTGTGGAAGGAATACAAAACTACTGTTAAAACACATATATATAATCGATAATAACAAAGATAATCAAATAACAATTCATATGAAAGGAATGAATTCAGACATAGATAGAAATACCATATGAGCTGCTGGACACTCCCAATATCAATCGCTACTTGTGATTCTTCCTTCAATGCAGAAAGACTTTCAAACAAAGACAATAGTGCACAATTGCATAAAAAGCTTCCTTGTCAAATTTAGAACAACTGGTCCAGTTTCATAAAAGAATATGACTGAAGCTCAATAGTGCAACTTCAGTCCTTAAGTCAGGTACAAAACTTTACGACCCTTTCCAAAACAATGAAAGGGTCTATAAATACTTAATTAATCTACCTATCTATAAAACAAAAATCCTACTTAATTGGTATCAATAAATTTTGATCCTATTTTCTTCAGCAATCTGGCAGTCGGCAGCATGATTCATCAAGTAGGCTGCTTGCCTTTAAATCTGAGTTGACTTATCGCAAGCATCGGCTCTACTTCTGGTGGTTTGTTGAGGTGCGAGCTGAGCTGGGCGGCATAGGTGGCATCCTGAATATCAGGGATAATATACCCGATTGCATCCGCAAGGCACTTGAGGGCGGCTCTCTGTGTGTGCGGCTTTACCAAGAAGAACCAATAGGTGTCCCAGGTTAAACTGTTAATCCTAGCAATTAATCTTCCCTTTTCTTCTAGATCTGGATAACATGATTGCTCCAATGTTTTCATTGTTGTCAACTTTCCTGGTGTGCATTGGGAAATCATGTTTGATAAGTAGAGAGTGTTATTGACCAATTCAACTAAATTTCTTGAAGTTGATTTGTATCTTGAGACCGCCCTCTCTGCTTTCATTAACTGGGACTGCCATTCTGTGAAGAGTATATCTTTGTGTGATTCTAAGATCCTGGGTAAATTCGTCGCTTGTCCTTGGTCAGAATCTTGCCAGTCAAGAAATGCAGCTATCGTTTCTTCAGCTTGATCCAATTCAGTTCTGGCCTTGTCTACTTGCTTACTTATGGATGTCGTCAATTCACATAGTGGCTCTACCTGGGCGATTTGTTGACACAGAAGCTTAATTTGGGATATTAATGCAATATTTATTTGTAATGCTTCTGCTCTAAATTCAGCCACTTGTGGAATGCCCTTTGTTTTCTCGAGCTGTGAGGATAATTGAGCAATTTGCTCATCTTTTGTTTTCACCATTTGCTCATTTTCTGCCTTCAATTGTGCCAATGCCTCCTTTCTGCTTCTGGATTGCGCTTTGGTCAATCCTTTGTTTTTCTGCCTGCAATTGTTGAGTTAGTTGATTGTTTAATTGTTGTTGCGTCAACAATTGCTGTTCTACCTGCTCCACTTTATGCTTTGTTTCAGCTAACTGTGCCTGTAACGAGAAAATCTCCTGATCCTTTGTTTTCAGTAAAAGGCTTACCTCCGATGCCTTATCTATTGTTGCTGCCGAATAAGCTCCCGCATACTGTGACAGTTTTGTCAGGTCATCGGAGGGGTCGAATTCCTCCTTCCAAACCACATTGCCCGTGACAGTTTGTTCTGGGAAAAGGGAAGGTTGATCAGTCCTTCTTCTTTTCCTTTGTCATTTAACTATAGCTTTATGCCTTGGGCTGTAGAAGACATCCAGGGGAGGAATATCTTCTACCTGCAAAATGATTTGGTCGGAGGGGTCCTTTGGTATTACCTGTACCTCTTTAGAAATGGGTGGGCCGCTGGTTCCACTTAGAACCTGCGGTGAAGTGATTTCCTGTGTGTCTATTGCCTTTGAAGTGTCTGTGTCCTTTGAACATTCCAAACCACTGATAATGGAATAAAATTGCTTCCATTCCTGGAGCAACTTAGGGTCGATATGAGTATCCACATTGACATCAATGGTGGTCTGTTTTTCTTTTTCAGTTTGGGTCTCCTCCCGCACTTTTTCCTGCTCTCTCTTCTGCTTTTCCTCCTGTTCTTTCTTTTTCTTTTCCTCCTATGGCTTCTCTTGTTCTTTTGTTATAACTGGAGGTTCCTTTGACTATTTCCGATCAGGCTCGCTTGACGATGTCGATGGGGTTGTCGCTAGTAGATCTAGAGGCAGAGTTTGCAACCACTATTCTCTAAGTGTGTTAAATTTAGTCAACCCTTCATCATGATATTTCATTTTGGCCAATGATTTAACCTGCATTATTGACTCAGCTGAAGAGAACAGGTCGTCAAACATATCTTCTTTATGATCAAATTTTGACAATTTGGCCTGCTCTAGTGCATTATAGGCAACTTTGTTTGGATCAAATTTCCTAGTTGGGAGAGTCGTCAGAGTTAATGATTTAATCTTCGTTGCTTCCTTTTCTACATGTTTGAGATCATGCAGAGTATAGACACCACATCTCAAAGGAAAAGAGGGCCAGCCCTGCTTCTTATTTTTCTTGAGAGTCTGTGTAACACTCTCAGCAATAATCTGGTAAGAGATTTCCCTTGCCAATAGTTTATCTGGTATGTATAAAGGGATAACATGAGGTTCGGCTTGGCTACCGAAAAATCTTATGTAAGTGAACTTCTCCTCTCCAAACCATCTCCATACTGCTGTTAAATCAATCCCAGCTTGGTAGGAAATCTTGGGAATGGGTTTATCAAAAATAGAATAATAAATGGGCAACATAAAGCCATTACAGACTTGGTACAGATGGTGCTTGTAAGAGGATTTCCATAATTTCTGGTGGTAAATGTGAATAGGAATGGATTCTTGTGGCGTCCACCTCCAGCCGAGCACAGGAAATTCAGAATTAAAACACAAGGTATCTAGAATATAGGCACTGTAATAAAATGGGGGGATTATCCTTTCAGAGATGCGAGTCTTATTCCTAAACTCAAGAACAACTTTGGCTAGTTTATCTGATAGAATAGTGGCCCAATCCATTATTATACTGTTGCATGCAGCTTTCATTAAAGGAACCATTTCTATAGTGAAATTAGAAGAGTCATGCAATCCCCACAATCTACACATCATTATTCCAGCGTAGCAATAAGGAGAAGCCAAGGAATCAACCAAGTACTTACCGAAAGATTCATGTTTGTGCTTAGCTGGGTTTTGTCTCCAATCCCAGATGGGTTCGGATTCAACTTCTTTCTCGTTTCGGAATTTCTCCAGGAACGTCTTATTGTATGTTTTCTCTAGCTCAGGCAAATGATACATTTGCCTTAGATCATCAGCTTTGAACGACCCGAAAATTCTCCCGTCTCTGGTGCTGAAGGTTCTATCCAGGATTGGGATTTCCTCAATTGCCCACCGCACTACATCTGTGTATGGGAGAATTTGTTCCCTAGCTGCTATCCGATGAAGGAAGGAGTCAGCTAAGTCCTTTAGAGTGGCATCAGATTTCCGAGTAGAATCTGCAGTAGCTTCTACTGTTGTCACTTTGGGTTCTTCAACTTCAATCAAGTTGTAGGTGCTCTGCCAAGTAGTTCTGCCGAGACCAGAACATGTGGTATCCGAAATCAATCCTTTCTTTTTGTTTGAGGGATCAACGACAGCTTGTCCTGCGGCTGGCGCAACAGAAGCGCCTGTGGTCTTCTTGGATTTCTTCCCCATTTTGCTTGAGCTTTCTCCTTTGGATAAATTCTGCATAGAGGCGAAAATAAACGTAACACGAAGAATCGACAGTGAAAACTTCAATATGATGAGATATATTGACCGATGCGTGATAAGAGATTAACTTTTTAAAATGGGCACATATACAATCCATGGGAGGATTTTGGGACTTACAATTACATTAAATGGCCGTTTAAAACCTACCAATCCTTAAATGCCCATTATATCATTAATCGGCTGAATGATTCATTTAAGCGTGCTGTAGATGTTTTGGCAGTTTAGCGCAGGTGAATCAATGTTGAACGAATCAAGCTTTTAATATGAATTAATCGTGATATCCCTTTGTTTTAACGGTTTTTTGAAATCTGCGCTTTATCGCAATCGGCCATCGGGGAAAGCTTAAATCTTAAATATGGACACCTTTTGAAAACCCCGATCGCCGATAGCGATGTCGCATCACATCGGGAGCATTGGCATTATATGGGACATGTATAGTATATCGCCGATCTCCGATCGCCGATATCGCATCGCATCGGGGAAAATTACATGGGGGCGCTTTAAAAATGTGCATAGAGTTTTGTCGATAGCCGATAGCGATATCGCATCGGCGGAAACCAATGTGCCACTTACTTATGTACCTTATGTCATTGCGATATGCGATCTTGTGATCGCTTTATCGCAATGATAAAGATTGATTTATTTGATGTAAATGGGATTTTTCAAAAAGGGTTTTATAATGTTTTCATTTGGTTTTCGGACCTTTTTAAATAATATAATATTGATACCAATTAAACTCTAAAGGGACCCATTTCATATGATAGTTTTGTGAATAGAATGATATGAAATGGGGGGTTGTTGTAGAGCACAACAGTGAGGAAGGGCAATAGCAAGTAGCAAGAAGAAAGAAGGAAAGGGAAAGGAAGGAATTGGAATGAATTGCATTTTTGAACCAACTCTTGAACCTAAAACACTATATTCTCTTTATACTACCATGTCATGGTAGGTATTGAAGGGTCCTAGTAGCCATAGGTTGGATAGATTACCTACTTACACAAGACGAAGATAATCATATTACCAACTAATAATCTCTTGATTAACTTTCCACTAAAAGAAGACAATAAATAAGTCTAAGAAACTAATCAAGAAATTACTGTTAATAAACTAAGAAACTAATAGGTATGTTTAGTCACTTTCATAGCTATATCCAACAGACCAATGATGTATTTTCTATTCCCTCACCTATTCCCTCATATGGGTGGATTTTCCAGCTATATGAACCAATGCTTTCCTTGTTTGAATGCAACAACTCCACTCTTCATACAACTTGCATTTAGGATTTCACTTACCTTCCCATATTTTCTAACGTCTAAACACAATTCTCTTGTTTGATATATATGGAAAAGTGACTAATAATATTTGCGCTAGGTCAAACGAAAGTTTGAATGTATCTGGTTCATATAGCAACCAAAATGACATATCCATCCCTGTGAGGAGAAAAGTTGCCCTGCCTCCTTGAAATTACTACACCCACCTACTTAACGCTTTTAGGGTTCCCTCCTTCATAATGCATGCTAAGGTTAGTGCATTGTAGAAGAAAGAGTCAATGCTGAAGCCCTGAGCGATATATTAGTTTCGATCTAGAAGAGATCAAATGGATTTGAAACTTCTTAAACATGCTTGAACGATTATGAATTGGTAGAAATCCTCTCGTCTTCTAAAGAGATTACTGCACCCCAGATTTCATAAAAGGTGTAGTAAGATGCTATGTTGTAATTATCATCTTCTTCCTGACCAGATAAAAAAGACCTTAAAATACAGGTAGGAATTGTTTAGGTTTCCTCCGTTGTTTAGGTTTAGCCATTTTTGCATATATATGAACTAGAAAGATGTCGTATTTAGCTTGACCTCTCAAAAATATGTTTAGTCGCCTTTGCATATATATCCAACAAAAACCTCATCAAGGGCTCTTGAAAGAAGGGAAGGAAGGAGGGAAAACAAAAAAAAGGATGTTAGTCAAAGATTGAAACAAAAAGTTTGAACTTCTACTAATGAACGACTATTTTCTTCACTTTCTTGCAAGTGCTCTATTCTCTAAAGTAGGTAAAAGAGGGTGTAGTGGGTGTAGCCGGAATGGTTGAGTAAGAAAGAGAAGGGATTGATGAGGTAGAAGGAAGAAAGTCATAGGTATAAGGTCTAATGTATCTATATGAGGCGGGAATGTAAAAGGTAAGAAGGTGGAAGATAGAAGGAAGAAATCAAAAGTGATAAAAGTGTCGAAGCAGATGAGGAAGAAGGTCTAAAGTCCTAGTAAGAAGCCAAAATGGGAGCATTAATGAGTATGAAGTAAGAATGGAATAGGATGAAGCTTAATCAATAAGTTTTCAATTTCATATAAAATCATTCCTTATTGTCGGTTTGAAACTTCTGAAATCTCCTTTTAATTAATTTATGCTTAAAAAATTCAACAGTTATTGTGGGAGGATAAGTGATCCAAATTGGATCAATATATTGTTTTTCATCCATCTCAATGCATTTGGAGTGGAAAAAGTGGAGGAATCAACTCACGAGACCATTTTTACCGGCGAGACCTAGTTTGGCAAAACATGGTCTGCAACCTTCCGGGAGAGTTTTGAGGCATCAAATGACGTTTTCTAGGGGTAAAACTTTCCCTCTTGATCCCAACACCTTTCATTCTATTCTACACATAGAATGCTTTCCAACGACGCAAGAATCGCGTTAATCAGAGTTCGTATGCAAAAGTTGTGCCACTCAGAAGTTGATCTTCCTGTTTTCACACCTATAGTTCGGGAGGATGCCTCGTCAGCCCCATTATTCATGGAAAAGGGGCTAGTCACATGTTTGTGATGTAAAATACTCTAGAAGAGTCTATTTTTCAACTCTAGTTAAGAGTTTATGTAGTCAAAATTAAGCAATAGTAGTCTATCGAGATGTGTTATAATCGGGCCACTAGAAGGAAGAGGTATTCCATTCTTTCGAGAACATTTTGTTCCATAGTTGAACAAAGATAGCCAGGAGAGACAAGAGGTAGAGCAGACAGAGAGGATATGTGCATTGTAGTAGCCCACGGGCCACAAACATTACTTCTTTGTATCTGTAGCCATATTTCCAGATAGATAACGAAGCGAAGCGACCTCACCATCCTACTGGGTTTTCTCCTGAAAGGGTTTCCCAGAGAGCATATCTTGTGTATTATGTGTGTGTGAGCTTATTTTGTCGTTCTCTACTTTTCTGCTTGATTTAATTTTACATGCATGCACTAATTACAATTATTTATATAGATCTAGAAATTAAATAAAAATGTAATAGTGCAGAATCTCATATTTTTAATATAATATTATCAGATATGTTGTGACAAACTTTCTAGTGGAATATTCACGTCAGTTTATGGATAAATAAGACTAGAAAAGAGTTTACCTTAAAAGACCAAACCAAATAGTTTCAAAACCATGATATGAGGCCCACTCAAATCGATTCATTACCCGAGTTAGAGACGAGGGAGAATCAATGAACTAATTCGTTACCCGAGAATACGAGATTCTCTTATATATATATCTATATATATATATATATATATATATATAGATATAAAAGAGATTTCTATTTATTCACGGTAATGTGAATTTTAAATTTCTTTATGTTTTACATTTAATTCGATTTTTTTAAAGTAATTTTTTTTTTTTAAAGATGATTATCAATTTACTATAAATTTTCTCTTATATTTAAATATAAATTAGTTTTCATTAAAAATATTTTAACTAAAAGTTGTAATAAAAAAATAGTATAGATAGATTAACAAGAACCACGTGGCATGCTGCTTATTTGCATACATGAATTGTGTGCATCTAGTTTATTTGGTTGAAATGGTATGTGTGAACATATCATTATTTGAAATAAAAAGACTTCATTGAAAATTCATATATTTAAGATTTTGATTATATTGTTTTATTTTGAAAGCATCCATAGCTTTAAAATAATTGATTCTAGATAACGAAAAAAGTATATCTAAGCTTATGCAAAAAATACATTGAAATGTGTATAAGGAAAAATACTTCTAGAAAGTTTTTTTAATATTTATTTGAGTAATATTACAAATAGTTTGAGGGTAGACCACCAAATACCAATGCCATTACTCATGAAATGAAATAAAAATAAAAAATAATGGTCATAAATTTTATAAAATTTTTAGAATATAGTATTTTATAACTTAAATATTTTTTTTTCAAAATTTATAAATTTTATTGAATTTATATAAAAATTTCAAAACTAATTAAAGTTGATTTTTTTTTTACCTAAAACAAAAAAACAATATAACCTGCCTTCCACAGGTATAAATATTGACAACATATATTTAAATAAAAGTTGGGGTCTTATTGTGATTAGATTCATTTTGTCAATCCTCATTGCATGCGAAACGTACTTTCTCATTTAAAATTGACACCAGAAAAAATAAAATATAATTATGGCTTAACAAATATAGTTTCAATTCATGGACCGAGAATCAAGGAGATGGGCTACTAGTCGGTGGTCTGTCCCTTCGAAACTTCTACAAGTGCAAATTTATTTCAGTTCTGACCCCGACCTACAGGAATACTAGTAGTGTAGTCGAACTTGACCAGTCCACAAATAGTGTAAGGTCCCAGAACCCCGACCTAGACCCAGGTTTGACCCCGATCTTTTGCGATATGCCACCAACTATATGGAGGAGAGGGGATGGATGCCCCCATATTAACTAAATAAGGTCTCGTGTAAGCGACTTGTGCATAAATTCTTATAATTGTTAAGTCTGGAGCTATTTGCAGCATGCAATCTGTGCATGCAAATTATTATGTAGACATTGAAGCACCACTGTGTGGCTTGGAGCCTTGTACCGTCCGACAGTCTAAGACCAAATGTAACATCACTCCACTTCTTGTTTCGACAAAAAACCTCTGTAAATATCTTGTAGTCCATTTTCGGTTAACATATATTTCTTTTAAGATTGTGTGTGTATATATATATATATATATAAGCATGTTTGGAGATCTAGTGGGTGTGAGAGGAGACAAAGGAAAGTAATAAATCGTTTCATGTTATGCCCTAAGAGCTTTGTTGCGAGTTTCATTACTGTTGAATTTTCATTTAAGTTGTCTGTAGTTCTTATTCTTTTAGTATAGGGATCATGTGCAAAGATAATTGTCGTAGGTGAACCTGTAAGACGAAGGTCGAAATGAAGGAATGAATTGCTTTCTATTTGTGCCTTTGGTAATTTTACTTTGGGCCGATTTGTTGTAGGAGCTATATTAAATCCATATACTAAAAGTTCATGTAGGGTCCACCGGTGGTCAGAAGTTGGTTTTGTTACCCACTCCTAATGTTGTCAATGAGCCCAAGGTCCGACCTCCGACTAGTCGGGGTGAGCCAGTCTGCTCAAATTTTTTTCTTTATTAGGTTGTTGATCGTCTGAGTACTATAGGTCAGGGGTAGATGAGGTCAGTCATACCTCCTATTAGGCTCATGTACCAATCTTTTACACATGGCCCAATTTCCTCAATTATTTAATAAATTGCACATAGATGTAGACTACTCATTGACATGTGTATTTACAAGATTTTTTTTGTTGAAATGGGTGTCCATGTGACTCACAAGCTCACTCATAATGTTCAAATATTGGAGAAAGTTGTTTAACAATAACCAGTATGAAAAGCTTTAAATCCTTTGCATCATCATAATATTTATTATAAGATTTAAATGATTGAAAAAAATATACATTTTCAAGTTTCAACTACTTAAATAAATTATGATTAAATATTTTAATAATATATTATAAAAACATGTATAATTTTTTTATTTAATATAAAGTAAAAAACATAAAAAACTAAATTATTTTTGGAAAATTTGATCTTTACCAAACATAACAAAGCTGAAATCAAAATGAGAAATTTGATCTAAACATATTATAAATCCAAAATACGATAAATTTGCATTCAATTTCTACATATTTTTTGGTCTAAATATAGCCAGATTCGATTGGATTGATGCTCTCTGAAGCTGCGACTGAATATAAGAAAAAAAAGCATGTCACCATTTTGTCCGATAAAGTAATTTAAACATACAAGTGAAGTAAAAATAAAACTCATAATATATTTTAACAACTCCCATGCCCTAAGAGTGTATCTTAGTGATGTGGCCAAATACGCCACGCCATTATTTTGTGCTTCAACCAAACAACCCAGGTTGGGTGTTCAGTTAATTCAGCAAACCCTTTGTCTTGAAGTATTCCACAACATCATCATAAATTTCATCAATGCCAAACTTGAAGGAGAAACCGCTTTCCACCAATTTCTTCGATGAAGTGTTCACTTTTAGGGTTTTTGGCACATCCTCCAACCTAGACGTATATTGACAAAAATGTTTCATCAATTGATGTATATACATATATACAAGCACAAAAATACATAAGAATATATTAATACTCACTAGGTGGGGACATTGTATTGCAGATATTGTTTGGACAAATTTTGTGCGAGTTGTGGGACGAAGGTGTTGACCGACGAGTAGATGTAACGACCATGTGCAGTGGGGTTCTCCATTAAGAAAATCTGGGCACTACAGACGTCGTCCATGTGTACCAACGATATGAAGCCTGATATTAGCTACATCCCTTTCAGACCCGACAACATGTGTGGGTTCCCCGTGAGGAGGCAGAGTGCCAACTCTATGCTGGAGGGCACACTTGGGGTAATAGAAGGCCCAACGTTCATCACGGGGATGATGGTAGCCACATCCAATCAGTACACTTTAGCGTATTGCATCATTGCTTGCTCCGCTAACATCTTAGAAACCAGGAATGACCGCAGTAAAGAAAATTGAGGATTTCGATTAGAAACAATTACGTTTGTTATTATTCTCTCAAAATTTATGGAAATAGAGTTATATATTAATCCCACTCTAACTAAGAGATGAAATGATTTTTTTGACATTATAATTTGGAGCAAGATTGCAATTTCTTATTATTCAAAATGTATTTGATAGTTTGTTTGTGTTCACCAGGTAAGGGGAGCCAGTTGTATTGCAAATATCGGGCGGACCATCGCATTTCGTCTAAAGGAAATGCCTCCCCGTGAACACCAATTGGACCTCCTGCTGCTACATAATACGTGTTCTCTATGCTTCTTGCAACATATCACAGTTCGTCAAATATGGCCATTTCCTCTGCGAGTGGGGATTCAACTACATTTACAGGCTCCCAGACATGAACACTGAGTTGTAATCTGAAAAGATTTTGTAATCCGAACACCAAGTTGTAATCTGAAAAAACTTCTATGGAGCAACTGTTGATATTCGACAATGCTATAGAGCTGAGAAACTTTTACTGGGGATCTAAATAGGGAATTGGAAATAATAACCCCATGATTTGGGTTGTAACCAAAATGAAAACACAGTTATTTCATTGACTGTAGAGATGAAATTTCACAGAACAAGAAAAAATTTAAGGAATATATATAATTTATGTATTGTGTTTCTTTGTATTGTTTTTTTTATTATAAAAGAAACACTATCCACTAAGATTATTATGATGAAGAGAACTCTCAACTGACTAGTTTCTTCTTGAAGGGGGACAATATCAAGATTGAATGAGAATATTTCAATGCAAAATCGACTTGTTGAGTTGAACTTTCATTGAAACAAAACAAAGTTGGCTTCACTTTCAGAAGGAAAAAATCATGGAGAGGGTAGTTGTACCTAAGTAGATCTCATTTTCATTTTCGTGCATCACCAAGGTGAACAGGGGTCAGAGCCGACTCTCATCTTTCTGTGGGGTCCAGTTCGACAGTCAAATGTCAGACTTACGATGCATAGCTAGACCGGTATGAGAGGAAGTGATCTGGATTTAAACAGGAACACAAAAAATTACAGAGATAAACATAAACACAGAGATGCAACGGAAATAATACTTAGATAACCATAAACACAGAGATGCAACGAAAATAATACTTCATTTCATTAATGTAAAATACTGAAATATGCTTACAAACAGGAATGGAAATAAACCAGCTAGGGCGATGGTAGCTTATCTCTGAGAAGAGATGTGGCGCTACATGCTTCTGATCTGCCTTACAATGAGGCTCAAGGGCATTTTTATTATTGAACAATAAGAGAAAACCCTAAACAACCAAAACCCTAACCCGAGGAGATGTAACACCAAGAGTTTATGGGCCCTGTTTGGGTGAGTTGGACAACCAACTTCCCGGGGTTGTGACTTAGTCATATTATCTCTGTTTGACGTGCATGATAGCTCGTTGGAAATATCTCTCTGGAAGTTTAGGACTTGAATAACTGCTAAAAATAGCAAATTGTGCTACAATTAAGGAAACTGAAAAACTAAAAGAAGCAATGGTGGAGATCTAAGTGGAATTGGCAGGTGGCCACCAATATCCACCTGGATCATTCCTCCCCCCTTAGGAAGCAATGGTCCCCATTGCGTTGAGTTCCTCCATGAGATGAGGGAACTTTTGATGAACTTGGTCCTTGGTGAGCTACTTGCCCTGGTGAAGGAGTTGGCCTGCTTTGACAACTCGATACAGTTGGATATTTTGTTGGCAAGTGTGCTTGATATGTATGTCCATGATCTGATCAGTTGAAACTTGTTCCATGAAATCTAGATTTAACTCTGTGGGTGTGAATTGTTTTGCAATGTCAGATGTGTCTAGTAATGGTGGAAAGTATGGCCGGTGGCAGTCCACATTGAACATTGGGTGCAGGCCAAGGAATGGGGGAATGCTGAGCTCAAATGCACATTGTCTCCCACAGCCTTGGTAATGGTGTAAGGACCATATCAGAGTGGTTTGAGTTTCTGATAGGCGCAGGTAAGGCGTTCCTTTTGCAAATGCAACTAGACTTTGTCAGCCACCTGAAACTTGTGTGGCCCCTGATGTTGATCATGTCACTGCTTGTTCTTGGCATTTGATTTCTCCAAAATGTCATGGACCTACTGGCGAATATGTTGGATATGCTCAATGAAGCTGTTTTCCTTATCTATTTTAGACTGGAGATGAGCCGAATCTGCGTGATTAGCTACAAATGGCATGGCCACATCAATGGGACATAGTGGCTAGAATCCCAAGCCCACTTGAAAAGGGCTATGGCCAGTTGAGCTGTGGAGAGCCCGATTGTAACTATGCTAAACATAGGGGAGGCTCTTGTCCCATGTTCGTGGATGCTTTGAGTTGTACATGCGCAGAATGTGTATGATCATCCTGTTGGCAATCTCTGTCTGGCCATCAGTTTGAGGGTGGAAGGCTCTGGACTTGGTGAGTTTTTTGTACAGCATCGACAAGAGACTGGACCAAAATGTACTGAGGAACTTGCTGTCACGATCTGAGATGATAGACCGTGGGATCCCACTGTGTACCCACACTCGTTCAAAGAATAGTTTAGCAGTGTCTTCTGCTGTGATATTCTTCTTGCAAGCCGCCATAATGGCCATCTTTGAGAACTTGTCGATGACTACAAAAACACAATCATTTCCATTCTTAGTGGAAGGAAGGCCTGACATGTAATCCATGGAGATGGATTCCCAAGGTCAACTAGGGGTAGGAAACGGGGTATAGAGGCCTTGCTTCTTGATGGTCGATTCGGCAATGGCACAGGTAGCGCATGATCTGATGTACTTCCCGACATCCTGTCGAAGATTCGACCAATAGAAATACTTTTGGAGTAGTGCCACCATTTTCTCGACCTCGAAATTCCTAGCAGCCCGAATGTAGTGTGCTTCCCAAATCATCTTGGCACGCTCGCTTACAGGAACACAAAGGTGACCCAGGGGACATAATAGGGCATCTTGGATTTGAAAATTTGGAACATGCTGACCCTCCAAGAGTGTCTGGTATGTGTTGCTGAATTCCGGGTCGCTTTTGTAGAGAAGTGGCCAATTAGAAGTCTCGTGCCCACAAGAGTTGAGCACGGTGGTTAACACCATGATCGGTGGTCGACTGAGGCAATATACAACATTATTGGTGTTTCCCTTCTTATACTTGATATTCAAACGGAACTTTTGCAGGTGTGTGGACCACTTTTGATGGCAATCATTCTGCAATTTCCCTTGGGTCTGTATGAACTGCAGGGGTCGGTGGCCTGTGTGGATGACTGTTTCCTTCCCCAAAATGTAATGCTTCCATTGTTGGCAGGCCTGCACAATGGAATTCATCTCTTTGTCATAAGTGGGATACTTTCGGACTGTGTCTGAAAGTGTCTCACTGTGATATGCCACTGGATGCCTGTGTTGTGCAAGGACTGCCCCAACAGCATAGTCAGAGGCATCTATCTCGACCTCAAATGGTTGTTGCAAGTCTGGTAAATACGAGCATTGGTGCCGAGTAGAGGCGATCTTTCAACTCTATGAATGCCTTATGTTGAGATTCAGACCAAAAGAATTTTGCTTTCGCTCCTCCCTTGGTGACTTGACTCAAGGGCCAAGTGATATGAGAAAATCCCAACACGAACCTGCGGTAGAAGTTGGCAAGACCTAGAAAGTTGCGAAGCTCTGTCAGAGTGGTTGGAGATGTCCAATCCCGAATGACTTGGATCTTGATTGGATCCACATGCACCCCCTGTTCATCAATAATGTATCCCAGATACTGAACCTGGGTCATGCCAAAAGTGAATTTCTCCAAATTGGCACATAACTTGTGTTGCTGCAGTGTTTGGAGAACCTGTCGGATGTGGTGGAGATGCTCTTCCAAACTTTGGCTGAATATCAGGATGTCATCCAAGTATACCACTATAAATGAGTTGGTGAATGGCCGCAAAATATCATCCATTAACCTCATGAAGGTTGCAGGAGCATTCATTAATTCGAAAGGCATAACCAACCATTCAAAAAGGCCCTCCTTGGCTTTGAAGGCAGTCTTCCACACATCAGAGGGTTCGATTAGTACCTGGTGATATCCTAACTTCAAATCGATCTTGCTGAAATATTTTTCCCCCTTCCGTTGGTCCAAGAGCTCATCAATACATGGGATCAGGTACCTATTATGGACATTAATCTTGTTCAGCGCCCGATAGTCAATACATAGTCTCCAAGTCCCATCCTTCTTCTGTACCAACACGATCGAGCTCCCACAAGGTGATGAACTCAAATGGATGTGACCTTTTTGCAGCAGCTCCTGAATCTGCCTCTTGATTTGATTGTTCTCTATAATGGAGCGCTGATAGATTGGTCCATTGGGCAGCGACGCACTTGGGGTCAGATTGATGGAGTGCTTGACCTGAAAGTGCAGAGGAACCCCTGCGGTGGAGGTGAATATGTCCTCGTACTCCTCCACGACCTTGTCCATCTGTAGTTGTCGTGCGTAAGGGCCTTGTCTGGAGGTCGTGGGAACTGTCTTCTTCTTTCCTTGAGGGCGTATCATCAGGAAAATAAATTTCCCGGTTTTGTAAATGAGCTTACTGCATTTCTTTGCAGTAACTAAAGAGATGAAGGTAGGCAGTGCTGCCTCTGGTATCCTGTACAACTTATTTCCCAAAGTAACAATAACAGCATGGGCCTTGATTCATACACAACATGTCGCTTCCACAAGTATGGTTGTCCTAATAATACATCACAAACTCCAAGGGGAGTAATGTCACACAATACCTCATCCGTGAAGGGCTTGATGTTGTATGGAAGGCGACACTACTGGCTCACGGGAAGATCCCGTCCTTGGTGAAGCCACCCAATGGTGTACGGTTGTGGATGTGTTGTGGTCGGTAAGCCCAGTCGCTTCATGACCTCTCCCAAAATGAGTTTCTTTTGGCTCCTGCTCTCGACAACGAACTGTAGCAGGGAGCCCTTTACCCACATCTGGGAGTGGAAGAGACGCTCCTCCTCCTCTGGATCTTCAGGTTCCTCCTTCTGGACCTTCGTGGTGGCAATGGTGGCGTTGGCCTCCACATCGATAATATGCTTCCCTTTGTCATTCCCCTTGTCGGGTTCTGACTCAGAGTCGAAACATGCATCTGATTTTGAAACCTTTAGCTCAGCCACAGTGACTACTTGGCCCGACACTCGTGTTGTGAGTGGAGATCTTATGGAACTCACACCACTTTCCCGTGTCCTTTTTCGGCTTCGCGATGCTGTTCCTTGCTTGCAGCTTTGGCGGGTTGTCTTGGGCCGCCCCGCCTTGGCTTTTTCCTTTGTTCTGCAGTTTGGGGGCACCTTTCCCTTGCTTCGGATTCATAAATGCAAAGTCTCGCTTCTTCTGTTTAAACTTTGTCTCGACCTTGACGGCATATCGGTATTCCGTGCCAAGCGAGGAGATGTTCAGGAATTTTGTTTCTTCCTGGATGTACTTATGTAGGCAGCCACGATATTTGAGTACCAAATGTTGCTCCGTATCCTTAATACCCAACTTTGTACGAAGGGTATGGAAAATATTGGTAAACTCCGACATGTCTTGGTCCCTTCCCTGCCACAGCGTGGTCCACTTTATATATTGATCCTCATAGCTTTCGACAAGGTAGTACTTCTCCCTAATGGCATCCCGAAATGAATTCCAAGTGGGTGCGGTTGAAAATAGTAAGCCTGTACTTTCATCCTTCTGCTCGCAGTAGGTCTCCCACCAATCCTTGATGTGGGGGGCTGCTTTGAGAAGAGCGAAAATAATCTTTTCCCAACTGGAAAAATCATGTACAAAAAAATAAACCTCTAGCATATTTAACCATTTATCGACATCATCTATGTCTATCTGACCCTCGAATATGGGGATTTCAAAATTAACTTATACCTTAAACGATGTGGTGTTTCCAGAGTAGCTGTTAGAAGCCGGTGCATCGCCCCTGGGTAGCCGCTGAAGGATCTGGGCAAAGTTGTTCATCATTGTGTTCCTTTGTCGCTCGAGGGCTTCTTTGAGCAAGATTTTGATAGGATCTCCTGCCCCCTCATCTTTCTTTTCATTTGCCATGGGAGGCCGTCGGGATTTGTGAGGCTAATCTTGCAAAGGTTCGACCAGTTTGAGCCCTAACTCCTTATATCTCGACCTCGTTGGGGACATGCAAAGAAAACCAAAGAAAAAAAAGCAAACCGCTCTGATACCATTGATCCAGATTTAAACATGAACGCAACAAATTACAGAGATAACCATAAACACAGAGATGCAACGGAAACAATACTTCATTTCATTAATGTAAAATACTGAAATATGCTTACAAATAGGAATGAAAATAAACCAACTAGGGTGATGGTAGCTTATCTCTGAGAAGAGATGTGGTGGCTACATGCCTCTGAACTGCCTTACAATGAGGCTCAAGGGCCTTTTTATTATTGAACAATAAGAGCAAACCCTAAAAAACCAAAACCCTAACCCAAGAAGATGTAACACCAAGAGTTTATGGGCCCCATTGGGATGAGTTGGACAACCAACTTCCCGAGGTCACGACTTGGTCATATTATCTCCATTTGATGCACATGATAGCCTGTTGGAAAGATCTCTCCAAGGAATACGACAGAAAAGACGATTTTAAATTCAAAATCGTTGGCGGTAGATTTCTAAAAAATGTTGTTTAGGGCCTCAAAATGACTCCGGAAGTTTAGGACCTAAAAAACTTCTAAAAAGAGTAAACTGTGATATAATTAAGGAAACTGAAAAGCTGAAAGAAGCAATGGTGGGGGTCCAAGTGGAATTGGCTGGTGGCCACCAATATCCACCTGGATCAGGAGGCGACCCGATTTCAAGTCAGGGCCGACTATAGTCGAGAGTGACACTACTTTGGTTGAGTGGAACAAAGGCCACGACCTTCACTTATTTCGGTAAATGTAAATGAGTTTGGAACTGTGTTGTTATTTTCTTTGATTTGTTGCAAGCAATTGTTGAACCATCGCCAGGACGGCTAGGAGGAGCCATGACCTTGGTAAACGCTTATTAGCCTCCATTGATACTTTCATATTCAACTCCACTGTTATTATAAATGGATGGTACATGTAGTTTATAGCCACTGCGAGAGACGACTGAAAATGGTAGTTGGATTACAACCTTGGCTCTGCTAAGCGAATGCTCTGCTAAAAAGGAAAAAAAGGCGAGCACCCTGCCATCTAGACATATTTGGCGGCCCTGTACTATAGTCTCCTATTGCACAATGGTATATATTTTACCAACTTTGCATTCTTTACCTGTACAATAACAGACTACAAGCTGCTCAAATAATAATAATAATAATGAAACAAGCACTAAAGGTAGTCGAGATCTGGAATAATCTCTGGCGTCGTGATATGGGAATACAGTTAGGCTTGTAAAAATATATCAGTTTGAACCACCATAGACTTTGCAACAAGTGATAAGAAGCTTGATTTTTTGTAAAAAGTGAAGTCCAATTTAGTTAAAGTTTGGATGTCCACTATGGTAAGTAGCATTTAATGTTGTGTATATATCGTTGGATTTAAATTGTTTTAATTTTAATATTTAACATTCACGCTGCGTAATAGGGTAGTTAATAATTATTTAAAATTTAAAAATAATTTAAATTTTATAGGGGACAATTTTATTTCAAGACAAAACTCCTGCATTCGATCTCCAACAATAGGATCACATGGTTAGGAGATTGAGGAGCTCATGAAATTTTTTGGGAAAGTACAAAATGGCGGAGGGATGGGATGACTCATTCAATGCAAGCTTATGTTCGACATAGTTGCATTGTACCTATACTAATCTGTCCATTGTTGGGATGACGTCCACCCTCGAAACCTGTAGACGGGGATGCAACAACGGGCTTATGTCACCTGAAAATTTTCAAGGAAAAGTATAATGTTAACTATACAAAAATGAAAAAAAATTGCAGTACGAACAAACTAATAGAACTCGACCGATCATAGATGTCACTGCGCAAGCAGTGACATAATAATTATGCAATGATAAAAGTGTAAAGATTACTTGAGGTACTTGCACAAAATGATTTAGAGTGGAAAACTTAATAGCAACCTCATCTAATTTGAAAGGATCACAAGAATGATATTAAATTGACTAATGTTTTTTTGGGAAATTTAAAAATGCAAAGGCCAAAACTAGTTCTTCTCATAAATCAAAGAGCCTACTTAAGAAATTTTGTCCAAATGTTTTTTTATTATATTATAAAGTGAGGAATCCAAAAGTCTCTCAATGCTATGAAAGGAAATAAATGAAAATTGAAGTAGAAAAATAATCTAAAAATTTCATGGTTGTGTTGTTCTAATTATTATGTTGATCTTCTAGATAATTAATCTTATATCTCATCCTAACCAAATATAATGCAATAATGTATTATCTTAATATTTTAATTGTAAATTTTTTTAATATAAAATTATGTGTTTTTATTTTTTTTATTCTAATTTAAATATATTTAAAATAAGCTAGAATAGCCACTCTGTAACCTTTATTAAAATGTGACAGATAACTAATCCATATTTATTAATATTTAATAATTATAGCCACTCTGTAACTTTTATTCAAATCTGACAGCTAACTAATCCATATTTTTTAATATTTAATAATTATACCAAATAATAGGGACTCTAAGTATGAGTGTCATTTTTATTACCATTATTTATAATAGGGACTCTAAGGATAAGAGGGTGTCCATTGTTACGGAGAATGCCAGAAGAAATGGAGAAGATACCTAAGTTGAAGGAAATTTGTGGAGAGTCAGATTGGTGGGATGGAATAAGTTGGGAGGATGATGATGTAAAATCCAAACTCTCTCACCTTTTTAAGGAATTTAAGGAATTTGAATGGTGAAGATGACGAAGCTATTGTAAGTGCATATAATGTAATATAATTTTTTTTATTATGTTGTAACTGAATATAGTGTAATATAAATTTTTTTATTATGTTGTAACGGAAATAATTTTTTTTATTATGTTGTAAGTGAATATAATGTAATATAATTTTTTTATTATGCTGTAAGTGATGAATTTTGATGGAATGTACTTAAAAAATAATGATATTGATAATTTTTAAATTATAAATCTATTTTCTTTTAAATAGTGATATTGATAATTTTTAAATTATAAATTTATTTTTTTAATTGGGTTTTGAGAGAGGTTAGGTATGTTATGTCATGTAAATATTTTGATTTAGTTAAATTAAATAACAATAAAAATAAATTCAAAATAAATTAAAATAAATAAATAAAATAATTATAGTTATTAATTAAAACATTTTTTACTATCTCAAATTATATAAAATTAAAAATCAAAATTAAATTAATAATTAAACTAGTGTAAATTTATTTTAACTCTATATCTATCAAGTGTCACCAAGAGGGATCAAATCTCTTGAGATGCAAATCTCTTTTAGAATGAAAAAAGATTTGATCTCTCTTAGCTATTGGTAATCTAGACTAGTTTATATATATATATATATATATATATATATATATATATATATATATATGAAAATGTTATTAAAGTTAATTATTTGTTTAAATAATTTATTAATTTCAATATTACTTTTTTAATATATAAATATATATTTATATGATCACAAATCATTTTAAATATTTTATATTACTTTTATATCATTTATTAAAAATACAAAATTAAATATTATAATATTAATTTTTAGATTTTATATATTTAATATTTATTTTTGCAATCTTTAATATTAAAATTTATTGCAAAAATAAAAAGAACTATAATATACACTGTTTGGGAATTTATTTATATGTGTGTACATGCATTAAGATTATTATAAGAATAGTTAGTTTATGAAATTAAGAAATTTATGGTTTATATTATTAAGAGAAAAATAAGAGCAAAGAAACAATGTTCATCTTCAATCTTCCTTATATCATAAAATTTGCAATTTAGTTCATCCAAAGGTATTTTTGGGTTAGTTTACTAACTAGTTTCACAATAAAAAACATAATCTTGAATTTGACGGTGCTCAAAACTTTAAAATATTGCCAATTAATAAAAATGAATTGACTAAAATAAGTATTTAATCAAATATTATTCAATCTTTCTTATATAATAAAGTTTACAAATTAGTTTGTCCAAAGGTACTTTTGGGTTAGTTTACTAACTAGTTTCACTAGAAAAATCATGAACATTAATTTTAAATTTCACAATGCTCAAAACATTGAAACACGTGGCTAATTACTAAAAGTGAATTAACTAAACTAATTATTCCATCAAATATTATTAGTTTATACAAAAATTAGTTGGTAGTTCAAAATCATTGATTTCATTTAATATCAATACATTAAATCATTTTTTTTTAAATTTCACCTTAATACACACAAAAAAAATTAATTACACAATGCATAAATTATATACTATGTTGTGGCCTAGTTTTGTTTAAGCACTGGCTTAAAGTCAAGTTCAACAAAAGACATGAACATGCATAATCTTGAATATGCAAAATTTATGGAACCATATGGAGTCATATGCCAAGTTTATGAGGCAATATATTTTGAGAATTTCTATAACCACTTATTTGGCCTATATATATGAGAATTATTATGTAAAGTAGAGGTTACTTGCAAAATTATTTATTATTGTCAATGTTGAGTTATGCTATGAGAGAATCTTCTATAACCATTTATTTGGCCTATATATATGAGAATTATTGTGTAAAGTAGAGGTTACTTGCAAAATTAGTTATTATTGTCGATGTTGAGTTATGTTATGCCAAACATGTGGTCCTTTTTTTACATGGTGTGCTTATGACAATATAATGTTAGTTTTTTCTAATATAAAAGATTGGTTAGCTCAATTTTATGTAAGGAAAATTTTTGGGGCGAAATTTCGCTAATTGGTTTTTTTTTTTGAGATTTCTGAAAAAAAAATCACCTTCCTTTTACACATATATGATTAAATGGATGATATTTGCCAAAAAATTACTAATTTTAATGGTAAATTAAATGTTTTTAATTGAATATTTGGCTACATCCTATATATGACTTTTCAAACCAAAATAATTGCCTATAATACTATAAGTATGCATAATATTTGAATAATTAGAAAATACCCTAATTCATGTGCTTGTGGCATTTTTGGATGATTTTTTCATTTGTCTTTACTATGCATAATTTGAGTTCCATTTGTTTAAATGAATGTGATTAAAGGTTAATAAATTCTCCACCACAATTAAATTTTTAATATTTGGCACATAACTAACACAACAACTATCAAGCATGCCTTGGATGAGACCCTCCCAAAGGTTGAAAAACTCGACACATTCAAGTACATCATGCTTATGTCAGACACTTCCTACGAACCTTGAGTCTACAATAGAGCCAACAATATTTTTTATTGTTGCAACCATAACAAATGCATAGTAAGGAGACACATTGGAGGTTGGAAAATGTAAAGATTCAAGATTGGTTGGAAATGAAAATTCATGCATGCCAAGAAACTGCATACTTGGGAAAGATATTGTAATATTCAAAAATAAATATGTGTTTGTGTGTTTTGGATGAGATTTTCCAAGCTTGAATTCCTGGTGAACTTGCATGAATGGATGGAAAGACTTGTAAATAAGAATCTACATTGTTTTCCATGGTCAATAATTGACTGCACCACTAATAAATTAATAAATATTCAATGCTAATGGCCATAAGTTGACCAAAGATGTTCAGTTTTCATTTGAAGGTGTTATGAAAGGCTATGCTTTAGAGTTTGCAGTGAAATGACATTAGTCATTAATAAAGGCAGTGGAAACTTTGAAGAGAGGACAACATAGAAGGTTTATTGAAGACATACCTATCTAGATAAAGATGTTCATGGTGGAATGGGGTATGCTACCAAGCCCCATTGAGATGAAAGCATAATCCCTACATGGGGTGTTGGAAGATCAATAATGGTCTAAGTAGTGGAGCTTGAAAGAAGATAATAGAAACAACATTAAAAGTGTGTAAATCTTGTATAAAGCTAGCACCGATATCCATCTAGAATATGGAACAATGCATAGGATGAGATAAAGAAAGAAGATTTGGTCAACCTTGCAAGAGATAAAAAAGATGTGTTGGTGTAGACAATTGAGGAGATTATAGAGTTGGGAGAAATTTTTGAGGAGTTGATATGGTCATTGAGTGATAACATTAAGGGACACATGTTGTTGAATTGTATGTGTAGATATATGGCTCAAGGTCATTGACCCAAATGATTTTTTGGAATCTATCGGGGACTAGGACTAGGAAGACACATTTGAATATGCATTTTGAGTATACATTGTTTACGTATTCTAACCTCGTGGATATTTGTGACAAGAAGGGAGCAAGCCTAAATCATAGTGATGTTAGTCCATCCTACATCCTACCCCCTATTCCTTTTGATATTTGCTAGAATCCGGTGACCCTTTTTGCATAGAGTGTGAGAAAGTGCATCATTAGGGGAATTTTAAGGTCTAAATGGGCCTCCTAAGAAAAATGTACAACCAAAATAAACTTTATAAGAACCAATAGGATTCACGATGATGATGTCAACCATGGGGGATGATTCACTATTTTTGGAGTAAAAAAGTAAAAATATTAAAAACTAATAAAATAATAAAACTACTTTTTCAACTCATATTTTCAACTTATCTCCCTAAGGTTTTACTCAAATTTCGAGCAAGATTACTCGTTGGATGCAAAATTTAATTCCTCATCCAAGGACTACCCATGTTGCATACTTTTGATGGACCCTCCTACATGAAAAATTAGAAATACATGAAAAAAAGTGATTGTAGTCACGTTTTTCATGTATTTCTCATTTCTCGTGTAGAAGGGTCCATCGAAAGTATGCAACATGGGTACTCCTTGGATGAGGAATCAAATTTTTCATCCAACAAGTGTTGCCGCTCGAAAATTGTAATGGCAGAAGTGTCCTCAGACACGTAATTTTATTAATCAGAAAAAATAATTACATAATAGATTTTACAAGAGTTTACACCCGAACATCCAAACACTCTTGCAATGAGCTATTTATAAGCTCCATGTCCTAACTACCTCTAATTATGGATCACTTATTAAATAACAAGTGTCCATTTATAATAAATGCTATTCAAACCAACTAGCTAAAAAATATCCTAAAATAGAGCCTAAGATACGACACATTTGGAGAGTCATATCTAGTTACAACAATAAACTAATTTTAAATAATTAAACATTCTAGAATAATAATTATTAATTTAATATCTTAAATTAATAATTATTTTATTCTAATTTTATAACCTATGATAAGATTGTATTTTTGGATCATCTAACATTCCCCCCTATGATCCAAAGATACATTAGAACAGATACCAAGTTCATCCCTGATCTTAGTAAATTTTATTCTGCCAAGTGGTTTCGTAAAAATGTCGGAGATCTGATCTTCAGAAGGACAATAAACTCGCTTGAGGACATCTTTGGCAATGAGAGATCTGATATGATGATACTTGGTGTCCACATGCTTTGTCTTTGAATGAAAAACTGGGTTCTTGGCAAGTTTGATGGCTGAATAGCTGTTAATGAATAATGATGTAGCTTCTGCTTGAGAAATGCCCAAGTCCTGCAAAATTCGGCGCAACCAAACAATTTCACATGCTACTTCCCATGCTGAAATGTACTCTGCTTCTGCGGAAGAAGTGGCCATTGTAGCTTGTTTCTTACAACTCCAAGATACTGCTGCTGACCCCATGTTCATTAAATAACCTGATGTTTATGCTCGATCATCAATATTCCCAGCAAAGTCGGCATCGGAATATCCACCAAGTACAAAATTTTTAGTCTTTATGTAAAGAAGACCAAAATCTTTTGTTCCTTGGATATATCGAAGAACTCTTTTGGCTGCATTCCAATGGCTGTCTCGTGGTTCCTGCATAAAACGTAAAAGAATACTGACTGCATAAGATATATCAGGACGAGTATTTGTCAAATAAATCAAGCTGCCAATCAACTACCTGTAAGTTGTACTGTCCACCTTTCCCCCCCTTCAAATTTTTAAAGTTTCAAGTTTTGCTCCATGGGGGTGAGAACGGGCTTGCAATATTGCATGCCAAATTGCTGAAGAACCTCTCCTACATACTTACTCTGAGAAATGAAAATATGATGTGGACGTTAGAAGACTTCAACTCCAAGATAGTAGTGAAGTAATCCCAAATCTGTCATCTTAAAACCTTCATGTAACTCCTTTTTCACTTGTGCGATATGATCATCGTGGTTGCTAGTAATAATCAAATCATCTACATATATAACAAGAATTACCAGATATTTTCCCTGTTGTCGCACATACAAAGTATTATCATATTCACTTCGTTGAAAACCAACTTTCTTAAGGTATTCATCCATCTTTGCATACCAAGCTCGGGGAGCTTGTTTTAATCCATATAAAGCCTTGATCAATTTGCAGACTTTATGTTCTTGCCCTTCAATTTCAAAACCTGGTGGTTGGGTCATATACACTTCCTCCTGTAAATCCCCGTTGAGAAAATCACTTTTCACATCCATTTGATGAACTTTCCATCCTTTCTGAGTAGCCAATGCAAGTGTTAATCAGATGGTGTTCCATTTAGCTGTAGGAGCAAAAGTTTCCTCATAATCGATGCCTTCCTGTTGCGCAAAACCTTTTGCAACAAGTCGTACTTTATACTTTTCAAGTTCTCCCTTCTAATTATACTTAATTTTGTAAACCCATTTGCATCCTATGGGTTTAACATTTGATGGACAATCAACAAGTTTCCAAGTGTTGTTATCAATTACTGCTTGATATTCTTCAACCATAGCCTGTTGCCATTCTTTATGTTTTACTGCTTCTTTGTATGTGGAAGGTTTAGTAAAATCATTTGCTATCAAGGCAAAATGGCCTTCACTTCTATGTGCCCTTCTGGTGCCTGTTTTATTCTGCTCATCAGGCTTTACATCTTTCAAAAGTTGAACTGCCCATTTCGGTAGTTGGTGCTCACTTGTTTGCACTTCTGTAAAGTCTCCATCATTGTAAAGAGGATTAATATAAACTGATGTTCTTCGTTCAGGTGAAGAGTCTGGAGAATCATTGTTAGAAGAACTGCTGCTACTTGGAGATGCGGATGAACTGCTAGAAGACCCAGATGATGTTGTTGATGTAGATGGACTGGATGACTCATCTTCAGAGGAAGGAAAATCAAGTTCATACCAGTTTGGTGAAGTTGGTTGACTTTTCATTTTTCCATTTCTTTTACTGCCCTTAGTTTCTACCTTGTGAAGAAGATTTTCGATTTCTTTAGCGCTCTTACTCTCAGTTTCATCAAAAATGACATCCCTGCTCACAATGAATTTTCCACTGGTGAAAAGATGATACCCTTTCTTCTCATCAGAATAGCCAATCATTGTGCAGTTTAAACTTCTTGAGTCAAGCTTAGTTCATTTTTCTTTTGGAACTAAGGCATAACATACTGATCCAAAAACTCTAAGATTTTTAACTTGATGTTTGAAACCAAACCAAGCTTCATAAGGTGTGATTGTGTCTAAAGAAGCAGTTGGAGATCTGTTTCTTAAGTAGACAGCTGTATGTATTGCTTCTGCCCAATATGTTGGACCTAACCTCTTGAAAGTTAACATGGATCTCGCCATTCCTAACAAGGTGTGATTCATTCTTTTAACTACTCCATTTTGCTGTGGAGTGTAAACATTAGTAAGATGTCGTCTTATGCCATTTTCACTGCAATAATTTTTGAATTCATTTGACGTGAATTCTCCCCCATTATCTGTCCTGAGAGTACCTATCTTTTCTTAGAATTCATTTTCAACAAGTTGGCGAAAATTTTTAAACTTCTCAAATCCTTCTGACTTGTTCTTCAAGAAGTAAACCCAAGTCATTCTACTGGAATCATCAATGAATAGTAAGAAATATTTGCAACCACCAAATTAAGTTTGTAGTGGTCCAAAAACATCATTGTGAACTAGTTGTAGCCGCCTATTTGCACACCATGAACTTGTTGGAAAACTTTCTCGACTTTGTTTGCCATAAATGCAAGCTTCACATTTTGCATTTTCCCTTTTGAAAGTGGGGAGTCCTTTAACCATTCCTTGTTTCTACAATTGAGAAATACTCTCAAAATTTAAATGTCCATATCTTACATGCCATAGTCTTATAAGTGAAATACCTGTAGTCACTGCCCCTGCAAAATCCGAATGCCTTGGAATAAATGTCCCTTTCATCCGTAACAGTTTTCCATCTTCATAACCTATCATGACAGTTTTCAAGTTCTGTTTGACTGAATTAATCTTGACTAAACCATCTTCCATAATCACCTGATGTCCTACTTGTTGAATCATGACTAAAGAGAGAAAAATTTTCTTAAAAGTTGGTACATACCATACATTGGAAATCATTTTTCTCCAATGCCAGGGAGAAAAACTTTAACTGCTCCTTTTCCATAAGGAGTATGTTTTGTATCATCAGCAAGAAAAATGGAATTAAGTTGGCAATCTTGAAATTTCCAAAAAAAATCACGTCGACAAGTCATGTGATGTGTTGCCCCCGAATCCAAGATCCAGGCATCTTCATAATCACTTCTAAGATGTGATGAAAATTGTGATGTTGGTGAGGAAGTAAAAACATATTTTGAGTTATCATCATCTTGATCATTTGCAAATTGCGCTGAGTGATGCTGAAACTTGGGAATTTTATTAAGAGATGTTTACCAATCTTCAGCATAATGGCCAACTTTATTACATCTTCGACACACAATTTGACTTAAGTCTCTTCCTCTTCCTGAAGATTGTCCTCTGCCTCCACTCTGACTTCTATGTTGAGATTGTCCTCTATCTTGATTATTATTTCCTTGTCCCTAAAAATTGCCTCTTCCTTGGTAATTACTCCTTCCTGAACTTGTTATATACCTAGGGGGATAATATGGGGTACCAAGGGTGGTACCCCATATTATCCCCCCTAGGTATATAACAGAACTGTTGCCTCTATTAAAGTTGTTTCCTCTGCTTTGGCTTCGACCTCGACTTTGTGCTACTTGATTCTAATTTCCTCTGCCTCTGCCTCGAGAACTGTCTGCTGATGATTTACTAGTGCTGGCCTTTATGAGAAAAAAATCTTCACCAACTTTCTTCTTCTTCCCAAAGGTTTTATCATGTTGAGTCAACATTTCATAGAGCTCATCAAACTTTAGTTTCTATAATTTCCCGGTTAAGTATAGAGTCTCCAAAAAATGCATGTAGGAAGAAGGAAGTCCAACAATTACAATTGTTACCATAAAACTATCATCTATTGCTGGAAAACCAACATTAATGATTTCCTGCCTAATATTCTTAAGTCTTGAGATATATTCAAGTACATAACCTCCTTCAGTCAATTTTTGTTGTAACAATTTTAATTGTAGATCAACTTTCTTTGATTCAGGCTAAGTATCAAAGAGGTATTTAAAATTTTTCAAAGCAGACCATGCATCTGTAGCATTTTCTATATGGACATACATTTCATCATTCACAAAAGATTTAATAAGAGATAAGGCTTTTGCATTCTTAACTTCCCATTTTGCTAGTGCAGCTGCATCTGTGTGTTTATTCGACTTAATATCCTCATCACGTATACCCTGCCATAATTCATTATAAATGAGAGTGCTTTCGATGATACGGTGCCATGTTTTATAATATTTTGTGCCTTCAAGTTTGTCAGAATCAGAAAACAAATTAATCAACTTAGACATTGTAGCATTGAAGCGTCACACCAAGAATCAGACCAGAAATGACAAGATGGACAACACAACACACCACGCACAAAAAGAAAAAAGAAAGAAGAAGAAGATCTATCGGGGCTTGGCCTTGTGCCTCGTATAGTTGTTGAAGCAGGGGAAAAATGACTGAGCTTTGCACTTGGCTCTAGTCAATTTCTCAAATGTTTACAAGGTAACTTTCAAAATTTGACTTTTACAATGATGCTCTTGCAAAAACTAGTAAAAAAAATATGTTACCCCCCTCAAAGTAAAATTACTTTGAGTTACAATGCCACACTTATTTCTCCAAGAACAAATTACAAACAAAATCTCCTTATTACTCCAAAAAAAAAATTACTGCCCTAAACATTTACAAATAACCCCTCACACCTTATTTCTCCAAAAATATTATTTTACAAATAATAGAAAAATCCTTCGCTCTCCAAATTACAAATTACAAACTATATAACAAAAACCTTATCTCTCCAAATTACAACCTATAAAAATCTTATTTCTCCAAATTACAAACTATAAAAAAAACTTTATGATTCACCTTATTTCCCCATTACAAAAAAAACTTTATTATTCACCTTATCCCTCCATTAACATTACTTTCTTTTCTTTTTAAAACTCCCATTAAAAAAGGTGAATTTTACGTGAACTTCAAAAATGTGAATAAATCTACTTTTAAAGCATACATCATGCTTTAAAAAAAAACACATCCTTTGACCATTTAAACTAACTCACGCTGGCTTTTAGAAATCCACGCTGGTTTGCTCACGCTGGCTCTTTGCAGTAAATTATGAATGCTCACGTTTTTGTCAAAAATCCTTGGGACGCTTGGGGTTTCGAAAGGCCTTAAAGTTGCTGCTGTTGCTGAGGGAAATTGAAGGGTCACTCCTCCAATTCAACCAATGAATTGGACTTTCTATAGGCTTCCCAAAGGTGAGAAGAAGCCCGCCGAGAAGAAGCTGGTTGCAGAGAAATCTTTTGCGGCCGAGAAGAAACCTATGCCAAAGGCCAAGAAGAAGCTCCCGAATTTCTCCACGCTGATCGGGTGACAAAGTTCTTTCTCTCCTATTGATCTGCCCCAATTCACAGCACACTATCCTGTCCTGATGAAAAACTCTTCTGCCAACTTCACCAAAAAGCAAAGCATGGTTTTGAAAATCAAAAGTGGTCAGCATATATTTGCATAACAACGATTCTCCCTC
This sequence comes from Pinus tabuliformis, assembly GCA_031772625.1. Classification (NCBI taxonomy): domain Eukaryota; kingdom Viridiplantae; phylum Streptophyta; class Pinopsida; order Pinales; family Pinaceae; genus Pinus; species Pinus tabuliformis. The sequence continues at coordinate 204,970,011 of CM062818.1, read as the reverse complement.
TTTTGGGAATAATCCAATCGGCCAATTTCAGCGACAATTTTTACATTACGTGGGGCAATGAAAACATCAAATTTTCAGACGGTGCATCTCATCTTGACCAACAACTCAAGTGTTGGATTTGGGTCGAAACATAATTGTTTGTTTGGCAGCATCAACATGAACATATCGCTGGTGCCCTATACTCTGCTAGAATAGTCGCAACATAGATCAATTCATAAACAATTTTCAGTACAACGTGAAACTTTTTCTTCCATTTCTAGTCCAAAACGCTTCAGACTCAACTTCTTTGGCACTGAATGGGTCCTTACTAATTCTACTGGGGGTACGATTATTGGTGTAGAGCTTTATCTGAAGAAGAACAAGTAGCAGAGGGAGGGATGGCAGTTTCTTGGATGCAGCAGCACTTCATTATTTTTACATTCTCTTTTTTTATTCTTTTATAATAATACAGAAATTGGTTTTCAGATTTAACAATCTAAAAACAATAATAAAAATTATTTTCTTTTAAATAAAAAAGGACAAATTCCATACCAATCATATGCTGAGCAATTCAATGGAGTTTTCAAAAACTTGTACAGCTAGAATCTCCTCTTCACATGCACTGCAGCATTACTGGAGCTCTGATACCACAATAATGGCAAAAGTGTCCTCAGACACGCAATTTTATTAATCAGAAAAAATAATTACATAATAGATTTTGCAAGAGTTTACACCCGAACATCCAAACACTCTTGCAATGAGTTATTTATAAGCTCCATGTCCTAACTACCTCTAATTATGGATCACTTATTAAATAACAAGTGTCCATTTACAATAAATGTTATTCAAACCAACTAGCTAACAAATCTCCTAAAATAGAGCCTAAGATACGACACATTTGGAGAGTCATATGTAGTTACAACAATATAATAATTTTAAATAATTAAAAATTCTAGAATAATAATTATTAATTTAATATCTTAAATTAATAATTATTTTATTCTAATTTTATAACCTATGATAAGATTGTATTTTTGGATCATCTAACAATTTGATTAAACCCATAGGGAGATAAGTTGAAAATACGATTTGAAAAAATTAGTTTTTTTATTTTTTCCCTCTAAAATTTGATGCTGTAATCTAATCTTATTTTATTATTTCCACTATTATTTTATAATTTCCTTAGGAGGCCCATTTTATACCTCAAAGTTCCCCTAATGTAAACCTCCGATAAATAAAAGGCACCTCAGGCTTCTTTTCATCATCACTGGTGGACTATTTTAGCTTTCTAGAAGAATTCAACATAACTCTTTTACCTTGTTACTATTATGGAGATGTGAACTTTGTGAATATTTTGCAATTGGAGACTCGTCCTTATTTTAGAGACACCATTTTAGGATAATTAATGATTGCTCATTTATATATTATGAGTACTTTTATTGTTGAATATCCTTTTATGGTTATTGTATTCAATATGTTTTGCTAGGGTTTCTATATCCCTTGTCTAAATACATATCTTTACTTGAAACTTTTGGTGAAATGTTGCATGCTTTAATTTAGAATCTTGAGAATCTCCTAGAGAGATTTTCTCTTGATTTTATCCCCGTATTGAATGATAGCTAGGGTTTTAAAATGGAAACCTAGGGTCTCCCCCCTTATTCCTTTCAAGGGTTTGATATCTCCATAGTAATTTTATATTAGACTCCATTACCCAAGTAGTTAGTAGGCATTAGTTTCCACATTGTTGGTCAAAACTATTTAAACTTCATATTTTCTCTCTTTCTTAACCAATTTAAGATTCAAGATTGGTTGGAAGTGAGAATTCATGCATGCCAAGAAAGTGCATACTTGGGAAATATGTTGCAATATTCAAAAATAATTATGTGTTTGAGTGTTTTGGATGAGATTTTCAAAGCTTGAATTCTTGGTGAACTTGCATGAATGGATGGAAAGACTTGCAAAGAAGAATCTACATTGTTTTCCATGGTCAAGAATTGAGTGCACCGCTAATAACTTAATAAATATCCAATGGTAATGGCCATAAGTTGACCCAAGATGTTAAGTTTTCATTTGAAAGTGCTATGAAAGGATATGGTTTAGAGTTTGTAGTGAAATGACATTGGTCATTAATAAATACGTTGGAAACTTTCAAGAGAGGACAACATAGAAGGTTGATTGAAGACATACCTATCTAGATAAAGATGTTCATGGTGGAATGGGGTATGCTACCAAGCCCCATTAAGATGAAAGCATAATCCCTACATGGGGTATTGGAATATTAAGAATGGTCTAAGTAGTGGCGCTTGAAAGAAGATAGTAGAAACAAAATTAAAAGGGTGTAAATCTTGTATAAATCTAGCGTCGATATGCATTTAGAATATGGAACAATGCATAGGATGAGATAAAAAAAGGAGATTTGGCCAACCTTGAAAGAGATCAAAAAGATGTGTTGGTGTAAACAATTGAGGAGATTTTTTATGAAACCAGCTCACAAAAAGATAGAAAATATAGATCAATGCCTTAGAATTCAGCCTCTTCGAGGGGGCAACCTCCTTTACATTACACAAATGAACAATTCTTGGATGATTGAAATGATTAAAACTCCTTTCTATATATAGGAGTTTAAGGAGTCACAATATAATCAAGCCGACATAACAGTAATAACATAAGGGCACAACAATAACAATAGTGGGTTTCTATGGGGCACACTAATAACAATATGGGTATAATAGGGCACAATAATAACAATAAGGGATACAATGACAATAGTAATGGGGGAACCACTGGTATTATAGGGACCTAACATGACCCTCTCCTTCAGAAAACCGTTGTCCTCAACGCTTGAGTAGTTCTAGATGCTTCTGTATAAAATTCTCATCCTCCCATGTCGAATCTTTAGCGGATAAGTTCTTCCACTTGATGATCCGTAATTGATCGATTTCGTAGTTTTCGAGTTCTTGTTTCTGTGACTGCTTCAGGTTTTAATATGATTTTTCGTTCCTCATCAAGTTCTAGAAATATTGTTTGAACTGGGAGCTTGTCACCTATAACCTTATTTAAACATGAAACATGGAAAACTGGGTGCACTCGGGAAACTGCAGGAAACTCCAATTTGTATGCCATAGTACCAATCTTTTGCAACACCTCGTACAAACCATAATACTTTGGTGATAATTTATTATCCTTCTTAGATTGATTGAGGGAAATTTTTTTATATGGTTGTAGCTGTAGGAATACCCAGTCACTTACATCAAAACTTATTTCGCTGCGATGTTGGTCTGCCTGTTGTTTCATACTATTCTGCGCCAACGTGAGGTTATCCTTTAAGAGTTGGAGAACTTCTTGTTGATGCTCGATGTGATGTTCCACTGCTTGAACCTTAGAATTTTCTCTTAAATATGATGTGATGGATGGTGGATGATATCCATAAAGTGCCATAAATGGGTTCATTTTTGCTGCAATATGGAAGGAAGTGTTATACCACCATTCAGCGAGAGGCAACCATTTGACCCATTGTGTTTGTTTATCAGATACAAAGCAACGAAGATATCCTTCCAAACATTTGTTTACTATCTCAGTTTTCCCATCAGATTGAGGATGATAAAATGAGCTATGAGCTAACTGAGTACTGAGACAAGAAAATAATTTTGTCCAAAAATTTCCAGTGAAAATGGGATCTCTGTCACTTATAATAATCTTTGGGTTTCCATGTAGATTTTTAATTGTTTCCATAAATGTAGTAGAAATTGTACTGGCTTTAAATGGATGCGATAATGGACAAAAGTGTGCATACTTGGTAAGTCTGTCAACTACCACCATGATGACACTCTTTCTTCGAACTTGGGTAAGCCTGTAATAAAATCCATTGAAACCTCCTCCCATCGTTGGCTTGGAATAGATAAAGGTTGTAATATACCTAGGGTCTTAATTGTTTCAACTTTATTTTGTTGGCAAACCAAACATTCCGCCACAAACTTTTGAATATTCGATTTAAGGCCATCCCAAAAAAAATATTTTTTAACCCTGTGGTAAGTTTTTAAAAATCCTGAGTGCCCTCCTAAGGGAGAAGTGTGCGAATTTTTTGTTTGAGTTGGGAATTATTACATAGGTATAAGCGATCTTTGTACCATAACGAATTATTTTTCCAGCTAAATGTATTAGATGTACTGGGATCTTGTTGTAGCTTTTGAATGAGTGCCCACACTTCTTCGTCATTCTTCTATTCATCCCTTGCTTCGTTTATCCAATCTGGTTGGATAATAGAAATGGAGCACATCAATGCTTCCACATCCTCATCCTTTCTTGAGAGTGAATCTGCCACAACATTTTGCTTCCCTTTTTTGTAGATGATTTCAAAGTCATAACCCAACATCTTTGTGACCCATTTTTGTTGCTCTTCAGAGGATAATATTTGTTCTAAAAAGTATTTAAGACTATCATGATCCGTTTTTACCTTGAAGTGTCTTCCCATTAGGTAAGGTCTCCATTTCTTAAGTTCATGTAGTATTGCCAACATTTCCTTCTCATAAATAGCTTTGTGTAAATACTTTCCTTTGATTGGATGATTTTCGAAAGCAATGGGTCTTTCATCTTGCATTAAAACAACACCAATTTCATTTCCTGAAGCATCACATTCCACAATAAAGGTTTTTGTGAGTTCCAGCGTAGCTAAGACCGGTGCTTGGCACATTGCCTCTTTAATATGTTCGAGGCCTTTGTTGCTTCTGGAGTCCATGACAATGAATCTTTCTTAACTAATGTTGTTAGAGGTGCTGCTATTCTCCCATAATTCTTAACAAACTTGCGATAATACCCTGTCAACCTGAGAAATCCTCGCAGATGCTTTATAGATGTGGGGATTTTCCATTCCTTAATGGCTTTAATTTTTCTAGGGTCTACATTAACACCTTCATGAGATACAATATGACCTAGTTATTCCACCTCTTGAACTCCAAAGAAACATTTGGAGCTTTTTGCATATAATTGTTTCTCCTCCAATAGTTTGAGCACCCTGTCAAGAGGTTGAACATGAGCCTTCCTAGACTTGTTGTAGATTAGTATATCATAAAAAAAATACTAACACAAATTTCTATGGAAGGGTTTGAAAATGGAATTCATCAAACCTTGAAATGTAGAAGGTGCATTGGTAAGGCCAAAAGGCATGACAAAAAATTCATAATGACCCTCATGAGTTCTAAATGTTGTTTTCAGAATGTCTTCAATCTTCATTATGATTTGATGATATCCTAAATGAAGATCCAACTTGGTGAAGTAAATTGTTCCATGCAATTCATCCAATAATTCATCAATGATAGGAATGGGAAATTTATCTTTAATAGTGAGCTTGTTTTGCTCCCTATAATCTGGACACATGCGCCATGATCCATCCTTCTTGTGCACCAATACTACTGGAGCAGAGAAAGAACTTTGACTAGGTTGAATTATACCAACCTCTAGCATTTCTGCTACCATACGTTCAATTTCACTCTTTTGGGCATAGGGATATCTGTAGGGCATGATGTTTGGAGGAACACTTCTCCGAATCAAATGAATAGCATGATAATGATCACAAATAGGTGGGAGGCCTTTGGGATTCTCAAATACCTGGGAATGATTGTCCAAGGCTTTTTGGAGATATGGAGAAATAGATGATTTCGATGTGGGAATCTCTAGCGAACATAATTGTGCAATTACGCCTCGTTGTTCCTTCTTTATAAGCTTTGTCATATTGTTAGAGATGATTATCTTTCTCGGTTTCCCTACAATACCCCTTAATTCAACTTCCTTTCCTTCTGCATAAAATTTCATGAAAAGTTCTTAAAAATTAAAAGCTATTGTTCCCAAGGATTGTATCCATTGGACTCCTAGTACAACATCAACACCTCCCATTGGAATGGAAAGCATTGGGCTATTCAATAAATATTCTCCCATGGATAGCTTGGTATTATGGCACTTTCTAGAGAAATTTATGGTTCCTCCACTTGCAACCATCACTTGACACTCTGGTGCTGGATATAGGAAGCAATTCAATTCCTTGGCTATCTTACAATGAATAAAATTATGGGTACTTCCTGAATCAATCAACACTATTACCTTTTTCTTCTTGATATGTCCTTATATCTTGATAGTTTGAGGAGTGGTAATTCCAACCAATGCATTACAAGATATGATCAAATTCATTTCTTCTTTATCTAGGGTTTGTTCCTAGTGTATATCCTCTTCTTTTGACGTTTCTTTTTCCTTTTCTTCCTCCTCTTCACAATCTATGTAGAATAATTTCTTCTCAGCACACTTATGACCTTTAGTGTATTTTCTATCACAACTATAACAAAGCCCTTTTGCTCTTTTTTCTTCCAATTATTGTGGTGTCAACCTTGTAGGTTGTGGAAGCCTAGGGGATACAACACTTCCATATTTATAGTTGTGAGTGGTAGGCTTACTGGTTGCCATAATTTTGTTTTCCATTTTTCTTGCTAACCTGAATGCCTTCTCCAATGAATCAGGTTCCCAAAGGTGAACCTCATGTTGGATATCATCCTTTAAAGTCCCTATGAACACATCAATCCTATGCTCGTCTAGAATATCTTTTACCCTTATGTTCAATTTTTGGAAGTCCTCAATGTTCTCCATCATTGAACCCTTTTGTTTGATATTTATCAATTGGCTAAAAAAGGTGTTGCTTTTTGTATCCTCATAATGTGCTATCATTTCTTTTGTAAAAATTTCCCAAGTGACAATTTGTTTACGAGAGAAAAGCCATTGATACCATACAAACTGATTTGGTTCCAAATATAAAGTTTCAATATGTACCTTTTGTGTGTTTTGCACATTATGGAGATCAAAAAATTGCTCCATTTGTAGTATCCATGTTCCGGGATCCTTGCCATCAAACTTCCTCATATCGATCTTTGGAACATCGTGGGTCTTCAATCCCACATTTGAGTCTATGAAATCATGATTAAAATTTCTTTTGTTCTCATCATGAGTTTCCTTTAATACCCTTTCACCATTAGTAACCATTTCTTGTAGCAACTTATTCAAATTTATCTTCAATTCTTCCATCTTAGCATCCATGCCATTCATCTTAGCTTCCATGCCATCCATATTAGCTTCCATGCCATCCATATTAACTTGCATGCCATTCATATTAGCTTCCACGCCATTCATCTTGGCTTCAACTACCTTTTGTGAGAGTGAAATTTGTTGTACTTGGTCTTGTAATGTTGTAATTCTCACAAGACCTATCAAAAATCAAGATTATAACCCAACATATAAATCTAACCAATATTCACAACTATTTGTAATGAAAAAAAATGCTTCATTGATCCATTTGGAGTGAGCTCAATTCTCCTAAGATCAAAGTAACAAACTATTCTGTAAATCCATGAAAACTTGATCTACATGCATAAATAAGAAAATAATGATTTTAACTTAATCAGAATCAACAAAGAAGAGGCTCTATATCTAAAGATCATGGTTGTCCTTCCTTTGATTTCTTTTTCAACTAAAACCAAACACACCATAAATCATAACAACTGATTTAAGAAAGCAAGAGGAAATGAATGCATAGAAAGAGATTTCAGTCCAAGTTCACAAAAAAGAGGCTCATACTTGGAGGCCCAGTTTGTCCTTCTGTATCCAAAATTAATCACTGAAATGAGATCAAGTCCAAAATCTAAATGATTATAGAAATTTACATCTAAAACTATAGAATGGAAATTTATGTAAAATGAAACTTTATTCTATTCCATCATAAACTGGATACATGCTCCAAGGGTCTTCCTCTTGGAATGAGTAGGCACTCCTATTTATACATAAAATTGAGATAACTAACAAAGATCTGAGATCCACAAATATCTCATAAATGTTGGGATACTTTAATATTGGAATAATTTTAATTTTCTGTGAAATAGTGATGTGCCCGATAGTTTATTTTAGTTTACGCGCGTTCCAATTTTTTCACCATTTAAGTATTATACCACCATGTGATGGTCACGCGAATATAATGACGACAACGATGTGATGGTGATGGAATATATTTTTTAAATTGACTTTTGTTTTGTTTTCTTTTGAATGGATGCCCCCGTGATCTGGCTCTCTGTCCTTTAGAAACAACCAACGCTTCTTCCTATATATATCTATTCAATAATTCATGTCATTATGGATGTCCAGTGGTGCAGGGTATACTAGTGTTGGGATACTTTAATATTGGAATAGTTTTACAAGGTGAGTTTTGTACCATAATTATTATGCCCTTGGGGCCCACGGCGCACTAACTTTTTCTTTCTCTTACTGAGGCTTACTGGGCACGTGTATGTTAAAATTAAATTTCATTTCATTTCACATTATTCCATTCTTTTCTTTTCTTTTCTTTTGAATGGATGCCCCACCATCACAAACAACCAACGCTTCTTCCTATACCTATATCTATTCAATAATTCATGGATTCTGTATCGCACCTCATCCAACCCACAGCGCTTGCTTCCTCTTTCGTCCCTGTTGTCTTGCGCCCTTTGTTTTCGTTCCAATCTTCACAGGTTTTCCATTCTGTCTCTGCCATTTGCTAACATGGCCATGGAGTTTGGTACCGGATTAGCCACAAACGCCACTAACGCCATTATCGGTATCCTGGGCCAACAATTGAAGGATGTGAGGGAGTTGGGGAAGAACCTTCAACTTCTCAACAATGAACTCGACCGTATGGAAGGGTCGTTGCGCCATATTCAAACCCAATTCGAAGATCAACAAAAGAAGCTGCCGGATTTGGTGGAAGATTGTTTGGGAAGGATTAACAATGCCCTTGAAGAAGTCAAAACTCTCATCCAACGCGCCAACAGACAGCGACAACGGTGTCGCGGTTGCTGCCTTTTTTTCAGCCCCAACATCCCCGCAGATATCAGAGAATGGAAGACCGGATTTGCTGAGCTCTTCCAACAGCTTCAGTCTGATCTTTCAACAGTTGCTGATACTGCACAGATTGTGGGGTCCGCACAGCCTCAAGCAGATGCGCTTCTTCAACCTCTACCAGAATCCGGCTTCGTGGGGACTGGCATCGAAGCTGCTCAGAGGCAGCTGAGCGCATGGCTTAACGAACCTCATCCCTTGGCTCGTGTGGTTGGTGTGTGGGGGATGGCGGGTGTCGGCAAAACGGCATTACTCCAACTCATCTACAATAACTGCAAGAAGAAGGTGAGTGGTAGCTTTGATTTCGTCATTTGGTATACCATTTCTCAAAACTATCAGATTCAAAGTCTCCAGGATACCATTGCCGAGTCCCTGAATTTAAAATTTGAGCCAAGTTCTAGTATTGACCAGCGAAAAATGAAATTGTATGCATCTCTTGAAAATAAGAGGTTTCTACTTGTGCTGGACGATGCGTGGAATCCAATTGATTTGAATGAAGTTGGGATCAACTTTGGCCATGATAACGGCAGCAAACTCTTAGTGTCCAGTCGCTACAGATTCGTAGTCGAAGTAATGGCAGAAAAAGAGTACTGCATGATGATATGACCCTTGTCCACAGAGGAAGGGTGGGAGCTGTTCCGGAGAAGAGCTTTTAGATGTGGGGCTGCTCCGGACAATAATCTAGAGGTCATTGCTAGACAAGTTTCTTTGGAATGTCAGGGGTTGCCCTTGGCAATAAAGACAGTTGCTGCAACTATGGCTCGGAAAAAGACGGCTGATGAGTGGAGTCGCGCTTTGGTTTTGATGAAAAATGTAGATTCATCCTTCCCCTCCACTCACCCGACCATTGATGCAGAGCTCTATCAGCGGATACGATGGAGCTACAATGATTTGCCCGATAATCTGAAGATGTGTTTCTTATATTGTGCTGCCTTTCCTGAAGATGCAGAGATTCAGGTGGAGAAGCTGGTGGAGATGTGGACAGCAGAAAGATTGGTGCCTCAAAAGGGGACAACTTACTTCATGGATGTTGGGCTGGAATACATAGAAGCACTGGTAGATAGGTGCTTGATTGAATATGTTGATGAGAGGAAGCTGTCTATAAAAGTTCATGATGTACTACGGGATATGGCAATCTATGTAGGCCAAGGAGAGCAGAACTGCTAATTTGAAGCAGGTCAAGGTCTGCAACATTTTCCATGTGAAGAAGAGACCAGGGATCGCAAAAGAATCTCCGTTCTCGGCAATGAAATTAGTGTTGGGGATTTTTTTGAGAAAATCCCAAAAACACAAAAAAAATAAACTCCACAGATGCAATGCTCTGTTTCACCTCCACAAAATCCTTTTGCACAGGGAGGCTTAAATTTTTTTACTGAGGAACAGAATATTTCACCACCATAAAATGATTGATATTTGTTTAAAATAAAAATGCCTGAAACAACATATTTCTTCCTCTTTTACTTAGAGGGATTTACCAAAAGCAATTCATTCTACAAAACTCTGTTTTCACCTGAGAATTCACTGACCTGGGTTTACTGCTGTAAAACCCTTTTTACATTACTGCTGTAAATTTTTTTTTTACATGCACAGTAAAAATTTCATTACATTCACTTATAAAAAAAACTCACACCATGCGCTCTTTCACTTCTTGTTTTCCACTGCTGTGGATATTACAAAACAATTTCATACTATTTCTTGGTTTTGCGATGGCAAACCAATACAATACATCCCTGTTCTATTTGAGTTCTCGCATTGCTGTGCGTTCAATACATTTCCTTTAACAGCCTGTGCACACGGGCTCGTTATCAAAAAACATAATACGTAAAAACTCTATATTACCGTGGGTTTTTTTTACATTACATGTGGTCAACGCTCCATAAAAAAATATAACACGTTCTTTATGAATATTAATATATGCCGTATGAAAAACTTAAATATTTTACCAACGCATATGACATTGCATTGATAGCAGGTATGGTCAACCAGAACTTAGTTTTACTCCACGCAACATAGTTAATGTTTGCCGTATGCAGGTTTGAGCAATCAACAGACAAAGACGCTGGAGACAATCGAACGGCGGACAGAGATATCGGGAGATCATTTTCTGCAGAACTTTATGTCCCGAGAATGTCAGACATGGTGACGTAAGGGGACAGCCACGCGTCAACTCCAAATTTTCTCGGGCCCTTGTGTACGGAAGATACCTTTGCCGGAAAGTGGCCCGAGAACTCTCAGGCGGGTTTGGTGAACGGTTTCTGGTGATATACATGAGCGTTGAAATTACACATTCAACACTCCCCTTTAATTTCAACTGCTGGGCATTCAGTCATACCCAGACACTTTCTCAAAAATTCAAAGCTTTTCTGATCCAATGGCTTTGTCAAGATGTCTGCAACCTGTTCTTGAGTCCTGCAGTGTTCTAGGACAATTTCTCCATTGTTCACCAATTCTCTGATGTAGTGAAACCTTGTATCAATGTGTTTTGTTCTCTTATGAAACACTGAATTCTTTAACAATGCAATAGCTGAGCTATTGTCACAAAAAATCACTGTCGTTTTTGCCTGCTCTTGGCCTAAACTTCTCAACATTATTCTCATCCACACTGCTTGACATGCTGCTGCTGTAGCTGCCACATATTCAGCCTCTGCTGTAGATAATGCTACAATGGACTGCTTCTTAGAAGCCCATGAAATGGCTCCTGAACCCATATGAAAAACATAACCGGAAGTGCTTTTCCGATCATCTACACTTCCAGCCCAATCATTGTCAGTGTATCCAACCAAATCTGAATGTTCTGAGACATTATATAAAATTCCAAACATTTTGGTACCTTTGACATACCTTAAAATTCTTTTTGCTGCCTGCCAATGTGCCTCCTTTGGCCTCTCCATAAATCTGGAAATTAAACTAATAGCATACATAATGTCAGGCCTAGTTGTTGTTAAATACATAAGGCTGCCAACAATAATCTTGTACAAACTAGGATCAAAATCCTTGCAGCTGTCCTCTCTGCTGAGTTTTAATCCCATTACTGTGGGAGTGATCGCTGCCTTGCATTCTTGCATGTTAAATCTGCTCAATACTTGATTTACATATCTTGCTTGTGAGATAAAAATTCCTTTTTCATTTTGATCTACTTCTATGCCTAAGAAGTATCTCAAGAAACCCATGTCAGTCATTTCAAATTCTTCCTTCATGACTGATTTAAAATGTTCAATGAGCTGATCATCATTACTTGTGAAAATAACATCATCAACATATAAGACAACAATTAAAATTTTACCATCTTTTTCTTTGATGTAGACGGTGGGTTCTCCTTCACACTTGTCAAATTCATTATCCAATAGATATGAATCTATCCTGCTGTACCATGCTCTTGGCGCTTGCTTCAGCCCATAAAGAGCCTTCTTCAATCTGCACACTTTGTGCTCTTCACCTTTCTTCTCATAGCCTAGAGGCTGTTCAACATAAACCTCTTCCTTTAACACTCCATTTAGGAATGCTGACTTCACGTCCATTTGGTAGACTTTCCATTTGTTTTGTGCTGCTATGGACAACACTGCTCTCACGGTTTCCATTCTTGCAACCGGTGCGAAAGTCTCCTCATAATCTCTCCCATACTGCTGCTTGTACCCTTTGACAACCAGCCTTGCCTTGTGCCTTTCTATCTTGCCTTCAGCGTTACTCTTGGTCTTATAGACCCATTTCACTCCAATGACTTCTTTGCCTTTTGGTAGCTCAACCAAATCCCATGTTTTGTTTCTCTCTATGGCATTCATTTCCTCATCCATAGCTTCTATCCATTTCTTATCTTTAATTGTGTCCTCGAAATGAATAGGACCATCAACATGACAGTACAAGGCAAATAAGGAATTCATTCCTTCATCATAAATGTCACTTAGATTTCTAAACTTCTTACCTCGTTCATTTGGTGTGCAAGTGCTTGAAGATGCACTTGAATTTCCTCCTTGTGGTGTGCTTGGAGAAGCACTCTCATTTATCCTCAATGGTGTCCCTTGCTGTCCTTGTGTTGGCGCTGCTGTTTGGGGATGCATTTCAGCCACCTCCTCTTCATCTTCATCATGAGACAAACAGTTCTTGACATTCACTGTTTTCTCTATGCTTCCATCCCAAGCTTCCTCTTCAATGAATTGAACATCTCTGCTGACAAAAAACTTCTTGGTAGATGGGATATACAACCTGTAGGCTTTGGATTCCTCACTGTATCCAATGAAAAGACATTTCTCCCCTTTGCTGTCCAACTTCCTCCTTAGCTGATCTGGAATGTGTGCATAGGCCACACATCCAAAAACTCTCATGTGGGTGACTCCTTGCTTTCTCCCACTCCATGCCTCTTCCGGCACTTTGTTCAACACTGCTTTTGTAGGACACCTGTTCAAAATATACACTGCACAATTTACAGCTTCAGCCCCATAGTCATTTTGCAAATGCTTTTTCTTCAACATGCTCCTCACCATATCCATGATGGTCCTGTTCTTCCTTTCAGCAACTCCATTTTGCTGTGGGGTGTACCTAGCTGTAAACTGTTTGTGAATTCCATTTTCTCTACAAAATCTTAGGAATTCCTTGGAGATATACTCACCTCCTCTATCAGTTCTCAAAACTTTTATATGCAGCCCGCTTTGGTTTTCCACAAATGCCTTGAAATTTTGGAATTTCTCAAACACTTCACTTTTGTTTTTAAGGAAATATACCCAAGTTTTTCTTGTAAAGTCATCAATGAATGTTAGGAAATATTGGCTGCCTGCTAATGATGGAGCTTGCATCGGTCCACATAAATCTGAGTGAATGATCTCTAAGGGTGCCTTTGCCCTTATGCTCTTCCCTGATGGAAAACTTTCTCTATGTTGTTTTCCCAAAATGCAGCCTTCACATAGGCTGTCCGGTTTCTCTATCAATGGTAATCCTCTTACCATTCCTTTTCTGCTTAACAAATTTAGACCTCCAAAATTGAGATGTTTAAATCTCAAGTGCCACAACCAATTTTCATCCTTTGGCACGCTTTGGAAAGCCTCTTGGGTAACTGCTGCAATTTCATTTTTGTTTTTCAAATCTGCCCTGATTCTAAGAGGGAACATCATGTTCCTTGTCATTTTTACTTCAGCAATGCATCGTTTGCTGGGTGCTATATCCATGATGGTGCATACATCATTTTTAAAGAAAACATTGTACCCCTTATGGACAAGCTGTCCAATACTCAAGAGGTTACATCTCATTCCGGGGACATAGTAGACATCTGCTATGGTTTTCCTTTCTCCTTGCTTTGTAAATATTTTTACCTCTCCTTTTCCCATAACAGAAATTTTGCTATCAGTTCCTAGTGTGACTTCTGATTTCACATTTTTATCTAGGGCAGAAAAGAAGGCTATGTTCCCTGTCATATGGTTGCTGCAACCTGAGTCTAAAAACCAAATGTCCTCACTGTTTGTTTCAGCCATGTTACAGGCTAACAACACATTATTTTGACTGCTGTTTTCTCTTGTAACATTTGCATTTTGTCTACTGTTCATATCATGCTGTTTCTTTCTACAATCACTTGCATAATGTCCAAACTTTTTGCAATAATAGCATTGAACATTAGATTTATCATACCTTTGTCCTTGAGCATGATACTGTTCTCTTTGTTGGCTGCTGCCTTGGCCTTGGTTCTGATTTGTATTGCTTCCTCTTCCTTGTGCATTTGATGGGCTGTTCTTTCCACCTCTGTTCTGGCTTCTGCCTCTTCCTCTTCGGTTTCCTCTTCCTTGACCTCTTCCTCTTCCAAATGACATCTGGGTCTTGAAGGCTTGCTCAAGAGATGAGTTTTCATTCCTACTCAACCTCTACTCATGTGTTATCAGTGATGCATGTAGCTCATCAACTGAATAGTTTGAGAGATCCTTTGTCTCTTCAATGGTGGTGACTATGGCATTAAACCTTGAGGGTAAGACCCTCAATATTTTCTCCACAATCCTTCTATCTTCAATGGTTTCTCCGTGAGTTCTCATTTGTGTGATTACACCAATCACATGAGTGAAGAATGAGTCAATGTTATCTGACTCCTTCATGCACAGATTCTCAAAATCTTTTCTCAGCAATTGTAGTTTTGCTGTCTTCACTCTCTCCATGCCTTGATAGGCTGTCTTGAGGGTTTGCCATGCTTCATTTGCTGTCTTAGCTGCTGCTAACCTTGGAAACACACTCTGGTCTACTGCTAGATACAACAACATACGGGCTTTTGAATCCTTCTTCCTATTGCTCTTCAGCTGATCTCTCTCTCCCTGAGTTAATGCATTGAACTCATTTTCATCTGCTGGTTCTTCAAACCCAGATTCAACTATTTCCCATAAATCTTGAGAGGCAAACAGGGCTGTCATGGTTATTGACCAGTAGTCATAGTTTTTCCCATTAAACTGTGGGAGCTGGGTGTTAAACATACCCATACCAGTGCTTGTGCTGGCCATTCCTTGCATTCTGATCTATGCCTCTAAATCCTTGACTGTATGTTTAAAACAACTGACTGTTTCTTCAGCAACACATAAAAAACTTTTTGAAATACCTGAATCCTTTGCCTGAGACTTTACTTTACTGGAGAAGATCTACTGCTGCAACAAACTCCTCCCTTCAACGTCTTTGTCACCTTCAAAGAGCCTAAGCCTGCTCTGATACCACTGTTGGGGATTTTTCTGAGAAAATCCCAAAAACACAAAAAAAATAAACTCCACAGATGCAATGCTCTGTTTCACCTCCACAGAATCCTTTTGCACAGGGAAGCTTAATTTTTTTTACTGAGGAACAGAATATTTCACCACCATAAAATGATTGATATTCGTTTAAAATAAAAATGCCTGAAACAACATATTTCTTCCTCTTTTACTTAGAGGGATTTACCAAAAACAATTCATTCTACAAAACTCTGTTTTCACCTGAGAATTCACTGAGCTGGGTTTACTGCTGTAAAACCCTTTTTACATTACTGCTGTAAAACAAATTTTTACATGCATAGTAAAAATTTCATTACATTCACTTATAAAAAAAACTCACACCATGCGCTCTTTCACTTCTTGTTTTCCACTGTTGTGGATATTACAAAACAATTTCATACTATTTCTTGGTTTTGCGATGGCAAACCAATACAATACATCCCTGTTCTATTTGAGTTCTCGCACTGCTGTGCGTTCAATACATTTCCATGAACAACCTGTGCACACGGGCTCGTTATCAAAAAACATAATACGTAAAAACTCTATATTACCGTGGGTTTTTTTTACATTACATGTGGTCAACGCTCCATAAAAAAATATAATACGTTCTTTATGAATATTAATATATGCCGTATGAAAAACTTAAATATTTTACCAACGCATATGACATTGCATTGATAGCAGGTATGGTCAACCAGAACTTAGTTTTACTCCACGCAACATAGTTAATGTTTGCCGTATGCAGGTTTGAGCAATCAACGGACAAAAACGCTGGAGACAATCGAACGGCGGACAGAGATATCGGGAGATCATTTTCTGCAGAACTTTATGTCCCGAGAATGTCAGACATGGTGACGTAAGGGGACAACCACGCGTCAACTCCAAATTTTCTCGGGCCCTTGTGTACGGAAGATACCTTTGCCGGAAAGTGGCCCGAGAACTCTCAGGCGGGTTTGGTGAACGGTTTCTGGCGATATACATGAGCGTTGAAATTACACATTCAACAATTAGTGATCTGCCAACAGATTTGAAGTGTCCAACACTCGTCAGTTTAGTGTTGGCCAAAAATGATCAGTTGAAGGAAATTCCAGAGGGGTTTTTGGTAAACTCCATGTCTCTCAAGGTTCTGGATCTGTCGTACACCTCAATAGAAACATTACCAACAACAGTGGGGCAACTTGGACAGCTTGAGTTTCTTAATCTGAAGTATTGTAAGCGGTTAAAGCACTTGCCTGATAGCATATGCAACCTTTCACATCTTCAATTTTTGAATCTCGACGGCTGTGAAAGTCTAGATTTTTTACCTGATAGGATAGGGGAGCTCAAAAATCTTAAACATCTCACAGTATGGCGTTCTGGTTCTGTCGAAGGTGTCAGGGTGATTCCACATCAAATCTCACAACTCACTTCATTGAACAAACTGGTGTTGCCTCGAAACTCAATTCCATTGAGTTTGGAGGATCTCACAAATCTCTCAAATCTGATCGAGTTGGATGTCACAGTAAAGCCAGAAATAAAAGGGGGTTCAATGAGTACGTGGTCAAAGATGAGAAGATTAAGGTTGAGCTTCCAGTGGGGCGAAGATGAAAATAGAGATGATGCGGCGCTAGATATCCTTCCACACAACATGCAGAGCATGAAGGAGTTGCAGAGTCTTGAGCTACTAGACTATGAAGGTGTAAGTCTACCAAATTGTATTTGTCAGTTTCAAAATTTGAAGTATTTGTATTTGGAAAGGTGTATGAAATTAGAGGAGCTTCCAGCCTTGGAGATTGGGAGCGAGGCTGCACGTGACGGTTTTCCGAAGTTGGAGACATTATATCTATCCTCCCTAGAGAGCTTAGAGAGTATAGTGTGCAATGCAAAAACAATGCCGCAACTGCACGACTTATTCATTGCAAATTGCGGCAAGTTAAAGACATTGAGAATCGAGGAGCTCACTAATTTAGAGAGCATAGGGATTTCCCGGTGCCCTCAGTTGGAGGTTGTTGAGATCAACAGTCTTCCAATGTTAAAGGAATTGAGAGGTGCAATACCATCGAATGTATGGAATGAAGAAACAATGCCTAATCTGGAAGTTATAGGGATAAGAGGGTGTCCATTGTTACGGAGAATGCCAAAAGAAATGGAGAAGCTACCTAAGTTGAAGGAAATTTGGGGACAGTGGGATGGGATAAGTTGGGAGAATGATGATGTAAAATCCAAACTTTCTCACCTTTTCAAGGAACCTGAATGGTGAAGATGACGAAGATATTGAATTTGAAGAACATGAAGGAGGGTGAAGAAGATGATCCTGAAATGCAATATAATTTTTTTATTATGTTGTAAGTGAATATAATGTAATATAATTTTTTTATTATGTTGTAAGTGGATATAATGTAATATAATTTTTTTATTATGTTGTAACGGAAATAATTTTTTTTATTATGTTGTAAGTGAATATAATGTAATATAATTTTTTTATTATGTTGTAAGTGAATATAATTTTTTTATTATGGTGTAAGTGATGAATTTTGATGGAATGTACTTTAAAAAATAATGATATTGATAATTTTTAAATTATAAATCTATTTTTTTTTAAAATAGTGATATTGATAATTTCTAAATTATAAATTTATTTTTTTAATTGGGTTTTGAGAGAGGTTAGGTATGTTATGTCATGTAAATATTTTGATTTAGTTAAATTAAATAACAATAAAAATAAATTCAAAATAAATTAAAATAA
Organism: Pinus tabuliformis; assembly: GCA_031772625.1. Lineage (NCBI taxonomy): Eukaryota > Viridiplantae > Streptophyta > Pinopsida > Pinales > Pinaceae > Pinus > Pinus tabuliformis. The sequence continues at coordinate 204,951,699 of CM062818.1, read as the reverse complement.
ATAAATAAAATATAAAAATAAAATAATTATAGTTATTAATTAAAACATTTTTTACTATCTCAAATTATATAAAATTAAAAATCAAAATTAAATTAATAATTAAACTAGTGTAAATTTATTTTAACTCTATATCTATCAAGTGTCACCAAGAGGGATCAAATCTCTTGAGATGCAAATCTCTTTTAGAATGAAAAAAGATTTCATCTCTCTTAGCTATTGGTAATCTAGACTAGTTTATATATATATATATATATATATATATATATATATATATATTATTAAAGTTAATTATTTGCATCCCTCACCTTTTTAAGGAATCTGAATCCCATGGTGAAGATGACGAAGATACTGAATTTGAAGATGACCCTGAAATGTAAATGTAATATAATTTTTTTGTTATGTTGTAAGTGATCAATTTTGATGGAATGCATTTATAAAAATAATGATATTGATAATTTTTAAATTATATATTATTCGTTATTGAGATGCCAGAGAAAGTTATGTTATATGTTATATTATGCGATGTATTTGGATTCTCTCGAATTAAATAACCATAAAAATAAATCTAAAACAAATAAATAAAATATAAAAATAAAATTATTAATTAAAAACTACTTCAAAATACATAAAATTAAAAAAAAAAAAATTAATTAAATTATTAATTATAATTATTAATTATTAGTTTATATATATGAAAATGTTTTTAAAGTTAATTAGTGTTTAAATAATTTACTAATTTCAATATTACTGTTTAAATAATTTACTAATTTCAATATTACTTTTTAGTATATAAATATATATTTATAAGATTGTAAATAATTTTAAATATTTTATATTATTTATTAAAAATATCAAATTAAATATTATAATAAAATGATGTTAAATTTTATATATTTATAATTTTGTAATAATTATATTTTGGTTTCTTTTATATATTATTATTGGTTACACACTCTCTCACATAAATTCTCTCACATATATATGTGTTTTATGAAGAGGTACAAAGTTTTCCTTAAATATATCACTCAACAATTCATATAAAAAAATTAAAATGTAAATCAAACTACAACAAAAATAAGAATTAAAATTTATTTTTGCAACTTTTAATATATTAAAATTTATTAAAAAAATAAAAAGAATTACAATATACATTGTTTGAGAATTTATTTATATATTTATACACCCATTAAGATTATTATAAGAATAGTTAGGTTATGAAATTATGAAATTTATGGTTTATATTATAGAGAGAAAAATAAGGTAAGTGCAGAAGAAACAATGTTCATCTTCAATCTTCCTTATATCATAAAGTTTATAAAATAGTTCATCCAAATGTATTTTTGGGTTAGTTTACTAACTAGTTTCAGTGTAAAAATCATGAACATTAATTTTAAATTTGACCATGCTCAAAACATTGAAAACATGGCTAATTAATAAAAATGAATTAACTAAAATAAGTATTCCATCAAATATTATTAGTTTATACAAAAATTAGTTCGTAATTCAAATGCATTGATTTCATTTAATATCAATATATCAAATCATTTTTTTAAAGTTTCACCTTAATACACTAAAAAAAAATTAATTACACAATGCATAAATTATATACTATGATGTGGTCTAGTTTTGTTTAATTTAAGTATTGGCTTAAAGTCAAGTTCAACAAAAAAAATGAACATGCATAATCTTGAATATGCAAAATCTATGGAGTCATAGGGAGTCCTAAGCAAATTTATGGAGCAATATATTTTGAGAATATTCTATAACCACTTATTTGGCCTATATATATGAGAATTATTATGTAAAGTAGAGGTTACTTGCAAAATTAGTTATTATTATCAATGTTGAGTTATGTTATGAGAGAATCTTCTATAACCACTTATTTGGCCTATATATATGAGAATTATTGTGTGAAGTAGAGGTTACTTGCAAAATTAGTTATTATTGTCGATGTTGAGTTATGTTATGCGAGACCTGTAGTCCTTTTTTCACATGGTGTGTGTATGATAATATAATGTTAGTTTTTCTAATACAAAAGATTGGTTAGCTCAATTTTATGTAAGGAAATTTTTTGGGGCAAAATTTTGCTAGTTGGTTTTTTTTTTTTTTGAGATTTCTGAAAAAATATTCACCTTCTTTTTACACCTATATGATTAAACGGATGACATTTGCCAAAAAATTACTAATTTTAATTGTAAATCAAATGTTTTTAATTGAATATTTGGCTACATCTTTTATGTATGACTTTTCAAACCAGAATAATTGCCTATAATACTATAAGTATGCATAATATTTGAATAATTAGAAAATACCCTAATTCATGTGCTTGTGGCATTTTTGGATGATTTTTTCATTTGTCTTTACTATGCATGATTTGACTTCCATTTGTTTAAATGAATGTGATTAAAGGTTAATAAATTCTCCACCACAATTAAATTTTTAATATTTGGCACATAACTAACACAACAACTATCAAGCATGCCTTGGATGAGACCCTCCCAAAGGTTGAAAAACTTGACACATTCAAGTACATCATGCTTATGTCACACACTTCCTACGAACCTTGAGTCTACCATAGAGCTAACAATATTGTTTATTGCTGCAACCATAACAAATGCATAGTAAAGGAGACACATTAGAGGTTGGAAAATGTAAAGATTCAAGATTGGTTGGAAATGAAAATTCATGCATGCGAAGAAACTGCATACTTGGGAAAGATATTGTAATATTAAAAAATAAATGTGTTTGTGTGTTTTGGATGAGATTTTCCAAGCTTGAATTCCTCGTGAATTTGCATGAATGGATAGAAAGACTTGTAAATAAGAATCTACATTGTTTTCCATGGTCAAGAATTGATTGCACCACTAATAAATTAATAAATATTCAATGCTAATGGCCATAAGTTGACCCAAGATGTTAAGTTTTCATTTGAAGGTGCTATGAAAGGCTATGCTTTAGAGTTTGCAGTGAAATGACATTGGTCATTAATAAAGGCATTATAAAATTTGAAGAGAGGACAACATAGAAGGTTGATTGAAGACATACCTATCTAGATAAAGATGTTCATGGTGGAATGGGGTATGCTACCAATCCCCATTGAGATGAAAGCATAATCCCTACACAGGGTGTTGGAAGATCAATAATGGTTTAAGTAGTGGAGCTTGAAAGAGGATAGTAGAAACAACAATAAAAGTGTGTAAATCTTGTATAAAGCTAGCACCGATATCCATTTAGAATATGGAACAATGCATAGGATGAGATAAAGAAAGAAGATTTGGCCAACCTTGAAAGAGATAAAAAAGATGTGTTGGTGTAGACAATTGAGGAGATTATACAGTTGGGAGGAATTTTTGAGGAGTTGATATGGTCATTGAGTGATAACATTAAGGGACACATGCTGTTGAATTGTATGTGTAGAGGTATGGCTCGAGGTCATTGACCCAATTGTCTTTTTGGAATCTATCGGGGACTAGGACTAGGAAGACACATTTGAATATGCATTTTGAGTATACATCGTTTACGCATTCTAACCTCGTGGATATTTGTGACAAGAAGGGAGCAAGACTAAATCATAGTGATGTTAGTCCCTCCTACATCCTACTCGCTATTCCTTTTGATATTTGCTAGAATCTGGTGACCTTTTTTGCATAGAGTGTGAGAAAGTGCGTCATTAGGGGAATTTTGAGGTCTAAATGGGCCTCCTAAGAAAAATATACAACCAAAATAAACTTTATAAGAACCAATAGGATTCAAGATGATGATGTCAACCATGGGGGATGATTCACTATTTTTGGAGTTAAAAAGTAAAAATATTAAAAACTAATAAAATAATAAAACTACTTTTTCAACTCATATTTTCAACTTATCTCCCTAAGTTTTTACTCGAATTTCGAGCAGGAGTACTAGTTCGATGCAAAATTTAATTCCTCTTCCAAGGACTACCAATGTTGCATACTTTTGATGGACCCTGCTACACGAAAAATTAGAAATACATGAAAAAATGTGATTGCAGTCACGTTTTTCATGTATTTCTCATTTCTCGTGTAGAAGGGTCCATTGAAAGTATGCAACATGGGTACTCCTTGGATGAGGAATCAATTTTTCTATAACCACTTATTTGGCCTATATATATGAGAATTATTATGTAAGGTAGAGGTTACTCGCAAAATTAGTTATTATTGTCAATGTTGAGTTATGTTATGAGAGAATCTTCTATAACCACTTATTTGGCCTATATATATGAGAATTATTGTGTAAAGTAGAGGTTACTTGCAAAATTAGTTATTATTGTCGATGTTGAGTTATGTTATGCGGGACTTGTGGTCCTTTTTTTACATGGTGTGTGTATGACAATATAATGTTAGTTTTTCTACTACAAAAGATTGGTTAGCTCAATTTTATGTAAGGAAAATTTTTGGGGCGAAATTTCGCTAATTGGTTTTTTTTTTTTTAGATTTATGAAAAAATATTCACCTTCTTTTTACACATATATGATTAAATGGATGATATTTGCCAAAAAATTACTAATTTTAATAGTAAATTAAATGTTTTTAATTGAATATTTTGCTACATCCTATATGTATGACTTTTCAAACCAGAATAATTGTCTATAATACTATAAGTATGCATAATATTTGAATAATTAGAAAATACCCTAATTCATGTGCTTGTGGCATTTTTGGATGATTTTTTCATTTGTCTTTACTATGCATACTTTGAGTTCCATTTGTTAAATGAATGTGATTAAAGGTTAATAAATTCTCCACCACAATTAAATTTTTAATATTTAGCACATAACTAACATAACAACTATCAAGCATGTCTTGCATGAGACCCTCCCAAAGGTTGAAAAACTTGACACATTCAAGTACATCATGCTTATGTCACATACTTCCTACGAACCTTGAGTCTACCATAGAGCCAATAATATTGTTTATTGTTGCAACCATAACAAATGCATAGTAAAGGAGACACATTGGAGGTTGGAAAATGTAAAGATTCAAGATTGGTTAGAAATGAAAATTCATGCATGCCAAGAAACTGCGTACTTGGGAAAGATATTGCAATATTCAAAAATAAATATGTCTTTGTGTGTTTTAGATGAGATTTTCCAAGCTTGAATTCCTGGTGAACTTGCATGAATGGATGGAAATACTTGTAAATAAGAATCTACATTGTTTTCCATGGTTCAGAATTGACTACACCACTAATAAATTAATAAATATTCAATGCTAATGGCCATAAGTTGACCCAAGATGTTAAGTTTTCATTTGAAGGTGCTATGAAAGGCTATGCTTTAGAGTTTGTAGTGAAATGACATTAGTCATTAATAAAGGCATTGGAAACTTTGAAGAGAGGACAACATAGAAGTTTGATTGAAGACATACCTATCTAGATAAAGATGTTCATGGTGGAATGGGGTATGCTACCAAGCCCCAATGAGATGAAAGCATAATCCCTACATGGGGTGTTGGAAGATCAATAATGGTATAAGTAGTGGAGCTTGAAAGAAGATAGTAGAAACAACATTAAAAGTGTGTAAATCTTGTATAAAGCTAGCACTGATATCCATTTAGAATATGGAACAATGCATAGGGTGAGATAAAGAAAGGAGATTTGGCCAACCTTGAAAGAGATAAAAAAGATGCGTTGGTGTAGACAATTGAGGAGATTATAGAGTTGGGAGGAATTTTTGAGGAGTTAATATGGTCATTGAGTGATAACCCTAAGGGACACATGTTGTTGAATTTTATGCATAGAGATATGGCTCGAGGTCATTGACCCAAATGATATTTTGGAATCTATCGGAGACTAGGACTAGGAAGACACATTTGAATATGCATTTTGAGTATACATTGTTTACGTATTCTAACCTCGTGGATATTTGTGAAAAGAAGGGAGCAAGCCTAAATCATAGTGGTGTTAGTCCATCCTACATCCAACCCCCTATTCCTTTTGATATTTTCTAGAATCTGGTGACCCTTTTTGCATAGAGTGTGAGAAAGTGCGTCATTAGGGGAATTTTGAGGTCTAAATGGGCCTCCTAAGAAAAATGTACAACCAAAATAAACTTTATAAGAACCAATAGGATTCAAGATGATGATGTCAACCATGGGGGATGATTCACTATTTTTGGAGTAAAAAAGTAAAAATATTAAAAAATAATAAAATAATAAAACTACTTTTTCAACTCATATTTTCAACTTATCTCCCTAAGGTTTTACTCAAATTTCGAGCAAGAGTACTCGTTGGATGCAAAATTTAATTCCTCATCCAAGGAATACCCATGTTGCATACTTTTGATGGACCCTGCAACAGGAAAAATTAGAAATACATGAAAAAACATGATTGCAATCACGTTTTTCATGTATTTCTCATTTCTCATGGGTACTCCTTGGATGAGGAATCAATTTTTTCATCCAACAAGTGTTGTCGCTCGAAATTTGATTAAACCCATAGGGAGATAAATTGAAAATACGAGTTGAAAAAAATAGTTTTTATTTTTTATTTTTTCCCTCTAAAATTTGATGATGTAATCTAATCTTATTTTATTATTTCCACTATTATTTTATAATTTCCTTAGGAGGCCCATTTTATACCTCAAAGTTCCCCTAATGTAAACCTCATATAAATAAAAGGCACCTCAGGTTCATTTCATCATCACTGGTGGACTATTTTAGCTTTCTAGAAGAATTCAACATAACTCTTTTACCTTGTTACTATTGTGGAGATGTGAACTTTGTGAATATTTTGCAATTGGAGACTAGTCCTTATTTTAGAGACACCATTTTAGGATAATGAATGATTGTTCATTTATATATTATGAGTACTTTTATTGTTGAATATCTTTTTATGGTTATTGTATTCAATATGTTATTCTAGGGTTTCTATAACCCTTGTCTAAATACATATCTTTACTTGAAACTTTTGGTGAAACATGCTTTAATTTAGAATCTTGAGAATCTCCTAGAGAGATTTTCTCTTGATTTTATCCCCGTATTAAATGATAGCTAGGGTTTTAAAAATGGAAACTTAGGGTCTCCACCCTTACTCCTTTCAAGGGTTTGAAATCTCCATAGTAATTTTATATTAGACTCCATTACCCAAGTAGTTAGTAGGCATCAGTTTCCAAATTGTTGGTCAAAACTATTTAAACTTCATATTTTCTCTCTTTCTTAACCAATTTAAGATTCAAGCTTGGTTGGAAGTGAGAATTCATGCATGCCAAGAAAGTGCATACTTGGGAAATATGTTGCAATATTCAAAAATAAATATGTGTTTGAGTGTTTTGGATGAGATTTTCAAAGCTTGAATTCTTGGTGAACTTGCATGAATGGATGGAAAGACTTGCAAAGAAGAACCTACATTGTTTTCCATGGTCAAGAATTGAGTGCACCGCTAATAACTTAATAAATATCCAATGGTAATGGCCATAAGTTGACCCAAGATGTAAAGTTTTCATTTGAAAGTGCTATGAAAGGATATGGTTTAGAGTTTGTAGTGAAATGACATTGGTCATCAATAAATACATTGGAAACTTTCAAGAGAGGACAACATAGAAGGTTGATTGAAGACATACCTATCTAGATAAAGATGTTCATGGTGGAATGGGGTATGCTACCAAGCCCCATTAAGATGAAAGCATAATCCCTACATGCGGTGTTGGAATATTAAGAATGGTCTAAGTAGTGGCACTTGAAAGAAGATAGTAGAAACAAGATTAAAAGGGTGCAAATTTTGTATAAATCTAGCGTCGATATGCATTTAGAATATGGTACAATGCATAAGATGAGATAAAAAAAGGAGATTTGGCCAACCTTGAAAGAGATCAAAAAGATGTGTTGGTGTAAATAATTGAGGAGATTTGTTATGAAACCAGCTCACAAAAAGATAGAAAATATAGATCAATGCCTTAGAATTCAGCCTCTTCGAGGGGGTAACCTCCTTTACATTACACAAATGAACAATTCTTGGATGATTGAAATGACTAAAACTCCTTTCTATATAGGAGTTTAAGGGGTCACAATATAATAAATCCGACATAACAATAATAACATAAGGGCACAACAATAACAATAGTGGGTTTCTATGGGGCACACTAATAACAATACGGGGATAATAGGGGCACAATAATAACAATAAGGGATACAATGACAATAGTAATGGGGGAATCACTAGTATTATAGGGACCTAACATGCCCCTCTCCTTCAGAAAACAGTTGTCCTCAACTCTTGAGTAGTTCTGGATGCTTCTGTATAAAATTCTCATCCTGCCATGTCAAATCTTTAGCGGATATGTTCTTCCACTTGATGATCCGTAATTGATCGATTTCGTAGTTTTCGAGTTTTTGTTTCTGTGACTGCTTCAGGTTTCAATATGATTTTTCCTTCCTCGTCAAGTTCTAGAAATATTGTTTGAACTGGGATCTTGTCACCTATAACCTTATTTAAACATGAAACATGGAAAACTAGGTGCACTCGGGAAACTGTAGGAAGCTCCAATTTGTATGCCATAGTACCAATCTTTTGCAACACCTTGTACAAACCATAATACTTTGGTGATAATTTATTATCCTTCTTAGATTGCTTGAGGGAATTTTTTTTTATATGGTTGTAGTTGTAGGAATACCCAGTCACCTACATCAAAACTTATTTCACTGCGATGTTGATCTACTTGTTGTTTCATTCTATTATGTGCCAACGTGAGGTTATCCTTTAAGAGTTGGAGAACCTGTTGTTGATGCTCGATGTGATGTTCCACTGCTTCAACCTTAGAATTTTCTCTTAAATATGATGTGATGGATGGTGGATGATATCCATAAAGTGCCATAAATGGGGTCATTTTTGCTGCAGTATGGAAGGAAGTGTTATACCACCATTCAGCCAGAGGCAACCATTTGACCCATTGTGTATGTTTATCAGATACAAAGAAATGAAGATATCCTTCCAAACATTTGTTTACTATCTCAGTTTTCCCATCAGATTGAGGATGATAAGATGAGCTATGAGCTAACTGAGTACTGAGACAAGAAAATAATTTTGTCCAAAAATTTCCAGTGAAAATGGGATCTCTATCGCTTACAATAATCTTTGGGTTTCCATGTAGATTTTTAATTGTTTCCATAAATGCAGTAGAAATTGTACTGGCTTTAAATGGATGCGATAATGCATGAAAGTGTGCATACTTGGTAAGTCTGTCAACTACCACCATGATGACACTCTTTCTTCGGACTTGGGTAAGCCTGTGATAAAATCCATTGAAACCTCCTCCCATCGTTGGCTTGGAATGGATAAAGGTTGTAATAGACTTGGGGTCTTAATTGTTTCAACTTTATTTTGTTGGCAAACCAAACATTCTGCCACGAAATTTTGAATATTCAATTTAAGGCCATAAAAAAAAAAATCCTTTTTAACCCTGTGGTAAGTTTTTAAAAATCCTGAGTGCCCTCCTAAGGGAGAAGTGTGAGAATATTTTGTTTGAGTTAGGAATTCTTACATAGGTATAAGCGATCTTTGTACCATAACGAATCATTTTTCCAGCTAAATGTATCAGATGTACTGGGATCTTGTTGTAACCTTTGAATGAGTGCCCACACTTCTTCGTCATTCTTCCATTCATCCCTTGCTTTTTTATCCAATCTGGTTGGATAATAGAAATGGCACACATCAATGCTTCCACATCATCATCCTTTCTTGAGAGTGCATCTGCCACAACATTTTGCTTCCCTTTTTTGTAGACGATTTCAAAGTCATAACCCAACATCTTTGTGACCCATTTTTGTTGCTCTTCAGAGGATAATATTTGTTCTAAAAAGTATTTAAGACTATCATGATCCTTTTTTACCTTGAAGTGTCTTCCCATTAGGTAGGGTCGCCACTTCTTAAGTGCATGTAGTATTGCCAACATTTCCTTCTCATAAATAGCTTTATGTAAATACTTTCCTTTGATTGGATGACTTTCGAAAGCAATGGGTCTTTCATCTTGCATTAAAACAACACCAATTTCATTTCTTGAAGCATCACATTCCACAATAAAGGTTTTTGTGAATTCCAGTGTAGCTAAGACCGGTGCTTGGCACATTGCCTCTTTAAGATGTTCGAAGGCCTTTGTTGCTTCTGGGGTCCATGACAATGAATATTTCTTAAATAATGTTGTTAGAGGTGCTGCTATTCTCCCATAATTCTTAACAAACTTGCAATAATACCTTGTCAACTAGAGAAATCCTCGCAGATGCTTTATGGATGTGGGGATTTTCCATTCCTTAATGGCTTTAATTTTGCTAGGGTCTACCTTAACACCTTCATGAGATACAATATGACCCAGTTATTCCACCTCTTGTACTCCAAAGAAATATTTGGAGCTTTTCGCATATAATTATTTCTCCTCCAATAGTTTGAGCACCCTGTCAGGAGGTTGAACATGATCCTTCCTAGACTTGTTGTAGATTAGTATATCATAAAAAATACTAACACAAATTTCTAAGGAAGGGTTTGAAAATGGAATTCATCAAACCTTGAAATGTAGAAGGTGCATTGGTAAGGCCAAAAGGCATGACCAAAAATTCATAATGACCCTCATGAGTTCTAAATGTTGTTTTCGGAATGTCTTCAGCCTTCATTCTGATTTGATGATATCCTGAACGAAGATCCAACTTGGTGAAGTAAATTGATCCATTCAATTCATCCAATAATTCATCAATGATAGGAATGGGAAATTTATCTTTAATAGTGAGCCTGTTTTGCTTACTATAATCTGGACACATGCACCATGATCCATCCTTCTTGTGCACCAATACTACTGGAGCAAAGAAAGAACTTTGACTAGGTTGAATTATACCAGCCTCTAGCATTTCCGCAACCATACGTTCAATTTCACTCTTTTGGGCATAGGGATATTTGTACGGCATGATGTTTGGAGGAACACTTCTTCAAATCAAATGAATAACATGATAATGATCACAAATAGGTGGGAGGCCTTTGGGATTCTCAAATACCTGGGAATGATTGTCCAAGGCTTTTTGGAGATCTGGAGAAATAGATGATTTCGATGTGGGAATCTCTAGCGAACATAATTGTGCAATTACCCCTTGTTGTTCCTTCTTTATAAGCTTTGTCATACCATTAGAGATGATTATCTTTCCCGGTTTCCCTGCAATAACCCTTAATTCAACTTCCTTTCCTTCCGCATAAAATTTCATGAAAAGTTCTTGAAAATTAAAAGCTATTGTTCCCAAGGATTGTATCCATTGGACTCCTAGTACAACATCAACACCACCCATTGGAATGGAAAGCATTGGGCTATTCAATACATATTCTTCCATGGATAGTTTGATATTATGGCACTTTCCAGAGAAATTTATGGTTCCTCCACTTGCAACCATCACTTGACACTCTGGTGTTGGATATAGGAAGCAATTCAATTCCTTGGCTATCTTACAATGAATAAAATTATGGGTACTTCCTGAATCAATCAACACTATTACCCTTTTCTTCTTGATATGTCCTTATATCTTGATAGTTTGAGGAGTGGTAATTCCAACCAATGCATTACAAGATATGATCGAATTCATTTCTTCTTTATCTAGGGTTTGTTCCTGGTGTATATCCTCTTCTTTTGACATTTCTTGTTCCTTTTCTTCCTCCTCTTCACAATCTATGTAGAATAATTTCTTCTCAGCACACTTATGACCTTTAGTGTATTTTCTATCACAACTGTAACAAAGCCCTTTTGCTCTTTTTTCTTCCAATTATTATGGTTTCAACCTTGTAGGTTGTGGAAGCCTAGGGGAAACAACACTTCCATATTTATAGTTGTGAGTGGTAGGCTTAAGGGTTGCCATAATTTTGCTTTCCATTTTTCTTGCTAACCTGAATGCCTTCTCCAATGAATCAGGTTCCCAAAGGTGAACCTCATGTTGGATATTATCCTTTAAAGTCCCTATGAACACATCAATCCTATGCTCCTCTGGAATATATTTTACCCTTATGTTCAATTTTTGGAAGTCCTCAGTGTTCTCCATCATTGAACCCTTTTGTTTGATATTTATCAATTGGCAAAAATGGTGTTGCTTTTTGTATCCTCATAATGTGCTATCATTTCTTCTAAAAAAATTTCCCAAGTGATAATTTGTTTACGAGAGAAAAGCCATTGATACCATACAAACTGATTTGGTTCCAAATATAAATTTTCAATATGTACCTTTTGTGTGTTTTTCACATTATGGAGATCGAAAAATTGCTCCGTCTGTAGTATCCATGTTCCGGGATCCTTGCCATCAAACTTCCTCATATCAATCTTTGGAACATCGTGGGTCTTCAATCCCACATTAGAGTCTATGAAATCATGATTAACATTTCTTTTGTTCTCATCATGAGTTTCCTTTAATACCCTTTCACCATTAGTAACCATTTCTTGTAGCAACTCTTTCAAATTTATCTTCAATTCTTCCATCTTAGCATCCATGCCATTCATCTTAGCTTCCATTCCATCCATATTAGCTTCCATGCCATTCATATTAGCTTCCACGCCATTCATCTTGGCTTCAACTACCTTTTGTGAGAGTGAAATTTGTTGTACTTGGTCTTGTAATTTTGGTATATCAAGTTGCATTTCTTCCTCTTATTCATGAGTCATGCTAGAGATTTCAAGTTTCTTACTAGGTTTTTCCATTTCCTTTCTTTGGGGCATCAATTAATGTTAATAATTATTCACTATGCCCTTTGAATTCCTTCAAACTATTTTTTCAAACCAATCGTATGCAAAATTTAAAAAAACTACACACCTTTTTTCCCTATTTAAGATCTCAATATTGAATTTGTTGTATCTCTGTAGCTGCAGATCTTGAATATCTAAAATCTCATCCCGCAGTAGCCCTTTGAGTCCTCTTTCTAACCCTGGAAGTCTGATCAAGATTGGATTCTCCAAGGAAGAGTTATGCCACATCTCCCACGGTGTCCTGATTATAGACTAGTTCAGTAGAGCAAACTTGTATGAAGTGCCACGTGTCCCTGTTTCAACCTTAGTACTGAAACTGATATACAAAAAACTACAGCTCGTCCTCTTTTTGAAACTTCTTACAAAATTTCAATCTGATGCTCAGAACAAAATTTATGACGATTTTCCCCAAGTCACCTGTTTGGAATGTAATTCAGGAGTCTGCAAAAACCCTAAATTTCTCATATCATATCTATGAAAATATAGCGAGACAAGCTTTGAAATTTGGAAACAAAGTTCAAAATGATTTCAGATCAAATGGGTTTTTTTTTTAGCTTCTGAAACGTCACAGGAAAAAGTTTTGGCGAAATTCCACGATGACCTGTTTGGAGCAACGAAACCCTAGAATCCAAAGCTCTGATACCAAATGTTATGAAACCAGCTCACAAAAAGATAGAAAATATAGATCAACGCCTTATAATTCAGCCTCTTTGAGGGAGAAACCTCCTTTAAATTACACAAATGAAAAATTCTTGGATGATTGAAATGACTAAACCTCCTTTCTATATATAGGAGTCTAAGGGGTCACAATATAATCAAGCCGACATAACCTTAATAACATAAGGCACAACAATAACAATATTGGTTTTCTATGGGGCACACTAATAAAAATATGGGGACAATAGGGGCACAATAATAACAATAAGGGCTACAATGACAATAGTAATAGGGAATCACTAGTATTATAAGGACCTAACAAGATTATAGAGTTGGGAGGAATTTTTGAGGATGTTGGGAAATTCAATTGCTTAAATTGCTTTCATTAAATTATCAACCAGGGATACTCGTACGCTTGTGATGATGCCAGCAAAATATATGCAGGAGTAGGAAACTGACTATAAGCTAAGCAAACTTGGTTTTTGTAGGCCAGAAAACATTAAGCTCCCTTACAGGTGGTCTCTTCGTAATGTTTCACAGGACCTATCAAAAATCAAGATTATAACCCAACATATAAATCTAACCAATATTCACAACTATTTGTAATGAAATAAAATGCTTCATTGATCCATTTGGAGTGAGCTCAATTCTCCTAAGATCAAAGTGACAAACTATTCTGTAAATCCATGAAAACTTGATCTACATGCATAAATAAGAAAATAATGATTTTAACTGAATCAGAATCAACACAGAAGAGGCTCTATATCTAGAGATCATGGTTGTCCTTCCTTTGATTTCTTTTTCAACTAAAACCAAACACACCATAAAGCATAACAACTAATTTAAGGAAGCAAGAGGAAATGAACGCATAGAAAGAGATTTCAGTCCAAGTCCACAAAGAAGAGGCTCATACTTGGAGGCCCAGTTTGTCCTTCTTTATCCAAACTTAATCACTGAAATGAGATCAAGTCCAAAATCTAAATGATTATAGAAATTTACATCTAAAACTATAGAATGGAAATTTATGTAAAATGAAGCTTTATTCTATTCCATCATAAGTTGGATACATGCTCCAAGAGTCCTCCTCTTGGAATGGAGGAGGCACTCCTATTTATACATAAAATTGAGATAACTAGCAAAGATCTGAGATCCACAAATCTCTCATAAATCCACAAATGTCTCATGTGGTTACAACCATGTACTAACGCTTAGCAAGTAACATCTCTACAAATCCTCTCACAAATATCTAATCTCATTGATAAGAAATCTTGTCAAAAGTTCCATAATTCTTCTCCATAAAGTATGCTTGAAGGAATCTCCCAAATCTTCATCAAATCTTCAAGGAGTTGAAGACTAATTTCGAATTTGAGGCTTGGTGTTCAAATATGACTTTGTTGAAGTCTTCAAATACACCTACAAACATCACGAAACTCATCCCACTTCCATATATAAGTGAAAACATGTTATTTTTCCAAAATTTAATCATAAATTCACTCAAAAACACCAAAACATATGCATTGGAAAATAATAAGTCTAAACCCGATGTAATCATGAAAATAGTTTAAAGTAAGGGTATGGGAAAGAGAAATATGGTTTAAAAGTGAATTGAAAGGTTGGTAAAAAGATGGCATTTGGGCGACCCAACATAGGAGTTGATATGATCATTGAGTGATAACATAAGGGACACATGTTTTTGAATTGTAGGTGTAGAGATATGGCTTGAGATCATTGACCCAAATGATGTTTCAGAATCTATCAGGGACTAGGACTAGGAAGAAACATTTGAATATGCATTTTGAGTATACATTGTTTAGGTATTCTAACCTCATGTATATTTGTGCCAAGAAGGGAATAAGCCTAAATCATAGCAATGCTAGTCCATCCTACATCCTACCCCCTGTACCTTTTGATATTTGCTAGAATCTGGTGACCCTTTTTGTATAGAGTGTGAGAATGTGCGTACACCTCATATAAATAAAAGGTCATCTCATGCTTCATTTCACCATCACTTGTGGACTATTTTAGCTTTCTAGAAGAATTCGATCTAACTCTTTTACTTTGTTACTATTGTGGAGATGTGAACTTTGTGGATATTTTGCTATTGGAGACTAGTGCTTATTTTGGAGACACCATTTTAGGATAATGAATGATTGTTCATTTATATATTGTGAGTACTTTTATTGTTGAATATATTTTTATGGTTATTGTATTCAATATGTTTTTCTAGGGTTTCTATATCCCTTTTCTAAATACATATCTTTACATGAAACTTTTGGTGAAATGTTGCATGCTTTAATTCAAAATCTTGAGAATCCCTTGATGTTGAAGAATCTAGGGCAAAGTAGTGTAGTGTGATTCTTCATTACTTGATAACAATTTGTGGATTATTTTTACTTTTCCTTATTATCTTATTCTTCTTTCTTCTTCTTCTTCTTAGTGCATATGTGTGTACTTCATCAAACTGCTACCATAACATAAACACAAGAACACAAGCTGTTGGCTCTCTTCCAGGGCCAAAACCTCTCTTCTCTTGAGAGGAAAACCCTTTAGTGAAGTTCTCTTATTGAAGCTTCTATTGATCAATGCCAAAACCTATACCCCTGAAAAGAATATCCTCCAAGCACAAGTCAAGACCTTCCCTCTTTCTGCACCTTGTTTCCCGACACTTCTTCCGGCACTTCATTTCCCGACACTTCGTTTTCCGGCACTTCATCTTCCTTCTTCCATCACTTTGTTCTTCTTTAAATTGTTGGTAATTCTTGTTATACTTTCTCTAGAAGACATACCTTTGATGACACCCTTCCCTTATGGTGATCCCTTCACTCTCTTTGCCAACCAATGAACCTTTATGACTGTCAAGGGAGGGTTGTTATTATGATAGCAGGGACAACCTCTTTACCTTTGCACATGTGATTATTTTGTTTGTGATGTAGACCTCTTCCTTCTTCACTTGAGAGAGCTCCTTCTACGCTTGAGTGAGGGGCCTTATAAGCCTTCTTAGATTTCCCAACCAATGATATTACATGACTGTAATGATAGTGTTGTAATGACCATGGGAAGAGGCTATGTTTCTCGCACATGTGACTATTTTCTACCCTAGAAAAAATTCCCTTCAACTTCAGCCTAGATTCATCCTTGTACGTTGCACTAGAAGCTCCCTTTCTTGTCACTTCATCACCCTTTTTCTTCCTTGTTTTCTGCGCTGATTTCAGAGATGAATTATGTTATCTTGGAGAGGTGAAACGACTCTTATATATAGGATTTTGCTCCTTTTAGGCGGACTTGAGGTTGACTTGACTTTTATGCTTCGAATTTCTTCTTTTTATGATGTCATTTCTTGGAGGAGGCTTGTGACTTTGCTTGGAGGTATTCTCTAGACCATAATACATACACATACAAGGTATAACATGCCCTTAAGGTTTTCAACCTATTCTTTTGACTATTTGACTCACCTATAGCACTTTAAATAGTGCTAGACCTATTTCAATGAGCAAGAAACTCATTGACATATATTATAAAAATAATATTTCTTTTCTTGAATAAGTACAAATATCAAAATTACATTTATGAAGACCGAACCTAGTTACATTTCCTTCAACACTTGAGAATCTCCTAGAGATATTTCCTCTTGATATTATCTATGTATTGAATGACGGCCAGGGTTTTAAAAATGGAAATTTAGGGTCTCGCCCCTTATTCCTTTCAAGGGTTTGATATCTCCATCGTAATTTTCTATTAGACTCCATCACCCAAGTAGTTATTAGGCATCAATTTCCACATAGGTGGTCAAAACTATTTAAACTTCATATTTTCTCTCTTTCTTAACCAAGTTTGGCCCTTCAAGGCAAGTTGCTAGGGCTAGGGCATAAGTCTAAATTTAGCTAGGGTTGAAGCATTGGCTTTTTTTGAGGTTGTTCTTCTTGTTTGAACCCCATAACATTTAAAAATTTCATTTTGCATGGTTGGAATAGAATCTCTAGGGATGACATCATAGACCCTTAGCAATTCTACCTTAGGAAACCGTAATCTAGTATCAAGGATTCAACTTAGGGCTTGTTTAAGCCTTGTGGCTCCCTATTTATTGATCATGCCTATCTTTCAAGTCTTTACTTGATCTTATACACCTAAGTGTGTCATTTTTGTAGCATATCATCCAAAATCTAGGATATATGCCTTCCTTGTAGGTTCCTTAGAGGGCATGTTATTCTTTATCATATTGGATTTGTCCTTGTCATTAGCTTGAGTGCCCTTTTTGAGCCCATTCTATCTATCATCTTTGAGCTATTACCTTAGAATATCTATTAGGTGACTTATACCGAGAAGCCTCCCTTGTGGTGAAATTACACTAAAGAGAAAAGAGTGGAGTACTGAGGTGATAGTGGCCTCCATCCCATTGTTATATCTTACTCTAATCCTTATCTTGTGAGGTATTTCACAATACCTACTAGATTTTGAGGCCATAATATCGTTTCTCTATTTTAAGGTTTACTATATGGATCAAATATTTTTTGTTTATGTTAAATTTACCCCAATAAATTACAAATTATTTTTTGTCAAAAAATCCTTGTTGATGGTAAATTTCATTTTCAACTTGTTGAACAAAATCTGCAATTGGGATTTTAACTAGTGAATAAAATTTAATTTTCAGTGGAAGCAAAAATTTAAACGACCAATTGCATTTGTACAAAAAGCATAAAATTTTCCCTTAAAAATTCAACTTTTCATTCGAAAACTTTCCAAGCTTACAAAGGCTTTCCTAACTTGCAAATATGTCGACTAAGAAAATACATGAGACAACAATATTAAGAAATTTACTGAAAATTTATGGGCACCTGTGAAGTTGTATGGCCCTCTGATATCATTGAGGAAACTGAAATATGCAAACTTATCCCTACAATTTATTACACAATTGCACCTGTTGTGCATTGTACCTTTGTCATACTCATAGTTGTGCATTGCTACCTAGTTCTTCCATGTGTGGGTTGGATCTGCTACTGAAAATCAATCCTTGATTTTTTATTGTTAGGTTTCCTCCTTCTCGCAAATACTCTTGTTATTTTTCCTCTGAAAAGTTTGAACACTTTAGTGAATTCCTTTCTCCACCCAATCATCGAGACCCTCACTTATTTCACTAGATCACGTGCTCAATAATGTGTCGTCTCCATTAACCCAAACTTCTTTTTATAAGTTTTAGTTATAACTAGACCAACAATCCTAATCTTCAAAGTAATTGGCGATTGAGATTAAATCTCAACTTCACTTGAAATTGACGATTGTGATTTATCTAATTCACTAATGCAAACATCCTTTTAATTTCATTAGATTAGCTCACTTTTGTCATAAAAATTATTTTAATGAATAAAGAAATTACTAACGTTAAGAGGTAATTAGGCGACTTCCACACGCCTTCACACTAAGGCCTATGAAAAAGTACCTGCATGAGGTACAAACATCAACAGTTTATTCGTGAGCCTCGAAATTTTTGCAACAATGAATCACACAATGAATGGAGATAATCTTTTCTTTTTGGCATCCAAAATTATTGTTTTAGAATACGGTTCTCAAACTCCACTTTTGAAACCTAGATATGAAACTATGAATTTCAATACAAATGGACAATTCATATGATCAAACCTTGTATGTGAATGCTCTAAAACTGCACTTAACCTCCCCTTTTTTGAGGAGTTGTAAACTATTGCTTGTAATAATGTTACCAACTTAACGATAACTTGCCCAAAAACCCCCTATTTTTGCACAAAAAAATGAAAAATCATCTTGAAATCGAAAGTGGTGATATTGTATCACCACTTTTCGATTTTGAGTTAAAATTCCAATATTTTTTTGCCAAGGCATTAAAAACCAATCATAAACATGGAAAACCTGAAAGTTCCAACAATTTCAACTAGGGTGTTAAATATCTAATAGCATGACTCCAAAAAACCTTAAATTTCTAACAATTTTCAACACTGTTTTAAAATAAAATATCACAATTATAAAAAACCTAAGAATTTCAACATTTTTCAACCATGGGATTATAATCCAAACATCATGGCAAGAAAAACTCAAAAATCAACACATAAATCAAAGTATCATTACATTTTGAGAAAAAAAAAAGGCTTAAAAGTATCTCTTTTGAGATCTTAGCATAAGAAAACTTGGCCCATTTTTTTTTTGTTTGTATGTCTACGTATTCTATTAATTTACAAAACAATTACATTGTGGGCAGCTTGAGTCCAAAAAACCATTGGCCTCATTCCTACTAGACTTGTTGGCCAGATGGTAAAGACAAAAAAAGATTGATAGTAACAACAAAAAACTTATAGCACATATACATATTGTCAAAATAACTTGAACCACCCAAGGCTAAAAATACAACCCACAAGCATCCTTAATCTACTAAATTACCAAGAGCTGAGTCATCTTGATCGTTGCCACGTGATGATTACACGACCAGGCCATCAAAAATAAAGAAAAAGAAAAAGAAATGATTGTACTAGTTATATCATTAGAAACATCACATACCATATTATGAAAACATATTTTTGATGATAATTTTTTTTGAGATGAAGTATTTTGTGTCTATGATTAATGAATGAATGAATGAATGTTATATGTTAATGAATAATTGTTTTATGTTTTTTATATAAATGACCTTGTTTCATATTATGTAAACATATTTTTTATGATAAAATATTTTATGGATTTATGAATGAATGAATATTTGCTATTTGTGTTTTTTTACGTATCTTAATGTCTTGCTTTCAACTATTTCCTATATAGTAGATAGATTGGGTACTAGGGAATTGAAAATGATGTGGGGAGGGGGGCATAAGATCTTCCACCTTCACGTGGTTGGCCTTGTTCAATAGAGAATAAATTAGGATTTGGATAATCTTGGAGAAAAACACCCTCGATCCAACAGAGCAACAACAAATTCAATGTATTTTATTGTTTCTTCATCAAGTGGAGGGAGGTTTGCTCCAAGATTAAACTACTCCAACAATTTATTTTCAAAACCAAGAGGAGCTCATTCAGGTATTCATGCACCCAAGTCCCTTTAATTATTATTTCTTCATGCAATTAAATTTAATATTTGGCCAAATTTTATCTAAGTTTACCTCATTGGTCTCATGAATATGTGTAGGACAACTAGTATCAATTTGGATGTTGAAGTGGAACAACTATATGAAGCAAGTAGCTCAAAATGTTAAGGGTTTAGGTGAGACAACAAAATTTGTTTGATATTTGTGTTGTATGTCTTGGCTGAGTGGGATTTACATAAAGGTTTATAAGGATTAAGAGACTTTTCTATGAAAAAAAATCATGTAGTATTTGTTTTTCTTTAACCATTGTGTTTGTTATCTCATCTAACTTGTCCTTCTTCCTTTGTTTTGCACGTGCTTTCATTCACATATCTAGATTTGAAAGATTAACTAGGGTTGGAGTCATATACATGAAAAATACTCATCAAAGTACTGCTCAACTTTAGCCCACCAAGATCTTGGCTATCGGGTGTGAGATTTAGTTTTGCGTTGCATTTGATTTCAAGCAATTTTTTATTTCTACATTGCAAATCTTCCAAGACCACAGATGTTGAGAAAAACTAGGACAAACAAAATTAAAGTTTCTTTTACAAAGTTTTCTCTTATTTATTGACGATTCTTGTGATATAATTTTAGATCATCATCATCATCATCATTATTTTGTGTCATTGTCAATTCCAATAAAGAAGATCAAAATTCAAACAAGAACACTAGAAATAGGCTCCATGCTAGGGAAAACCTCTCCACAGGGGAAAACCCAAAAAATTATCTTCTTATAGAAATTCAAGGAAGACTTCCAAGACGTTTGATCAAGACAACTCACCAAGTGATAGGAAAACCACCCAAACAACAATGTTTCTCTCTATAACTAGGTCTACTGCTCTTCTCTAACTCGAAATCTGAATAGAGATAGCTTTCTTCCCATACATGTGAGCTTGCCAAATAATGAATTGATGCCCAAGCCAAACAAATAGACCTTCTTCCTTTCCTCACTATCCTTCTCCTCTTTCTCACTCTGAATTCACCTCATACTTCTTGAAGAGAGTGAATTACTTGCATGACTCAAATGAGGTTGAATACCTCTCCTTTATATAGTATTTTGGTGGGTTTCAAGTGCCTCTTATGGGACCAAATTGATGGGATGGTTGACCCATCACTTGGTAGCTTCTATATCACATTTTACACTTAAAAATATTTCTTTTACATTGATTCAAGAGCCCTCCAAGGGAATTTACATCATGACCTTGACTTTGAACTTGTCAAAACTCTAGAGAACACAATGGGTGCTAAACCTAAGATAAAATAATCAATGGGAAAGAAACCCATTATTGAATAAATAAATTCCTTTTGCAAAAATATAACTTTCTTTATTATTTTGACAAGTACATTGATTACATCAAGTCATCGTACATATACAATTATGAAGATTGAAGTTAGTTACTATTTTAAACAATCCCTCTTAACTAGGGAAGTATTCATAATTGACAACAATCGGTACATGTACAGTACAACCTTGAGAAGTTCTCATAACAAGAGTCAAATTGGTAAGCCATCTTAAGCATCACCATCATCATAATTAGCATTATCAAATGTCACATATGTAAGTCCTTGACTGACAAGCTCTATCTCTCTATATATTAGAGAACAATGATAGGAGGCTTTACGTGGGACACCACACTACCTCTCAGGGCACATACCCCACCGGGGTGCTCATAAGGTATGTCCCTCTAGGACTATTCTTATCTTGGATTCCCAATCCTCAAATAATATTGGTCCTCTTCACCAACTCTTGTCTTGGATACTCTGCCAGGTCCTCAAAGAGTGTGATTCATGAGAGTACTACCTCTCTTGGATTCTCAATCCTCAAGGAGTATCGGTCTCAGATGCCTACCCAATCCTCTGGACACCATTCTCCCTTCATGGCCTTCACTAAGACTTACGACTGTTAGTCTTGGTCTAGTGCATGAGACATGAACTAGAGAACTATGTTCTCCACTCCCTCCTAACCAGGGATGGGTGTCCAACATCATCAATCTCTCTCAAATAGAGAGGATATACCTATTCCCTTCGCATAGGGAATGCAACCAGAGCTCCCTCTTGTTGGAAAATCAGAAAGGCAGTAAATATTTTCTCGATATTGATAGTTACTTGTGATGTTTCTTATTATTATGATTCTTTATATCTTATTTATTTAGTTCATCAAGCAATTACCAAAAGAAGCAGCACATAAAATAATGAACACAATATGTAGGCACATGCCAGGGAAAAACCCCCCCTCGAGGGGAAAACCCAGTCAAAGTAATTATTCCTTTCAATAGTATTATTTGAGACTCTTCACCCTAGACCTTGACCAAACCTTCCCTCCACACCAAGTTATCCTCCAGAAGATTGACCTCTTCCCAGCAACTTCAACGATGCAGCATCTAACAACTTTCGATAATAGTCCAACCTGGAAGAATTTGATCTGCCAATCTAGAGCACAAAATAGAGTGAGACTGCCACCAAAATTTCTATTTTCCTTAACTCCTTAGACTCACCTAAACTCACATTCACTTCAACTTCCTAACAACTGACTTTCCTAGCTACCCACTTCACACTTCTTCCCAGTAAACAAATTTTCACACTTTTGCCTAGTAGATATAATTCGAACTTGATGAGAACTGATGCTCCAAATGAATTCAATGTCCTTCCTTTTATAGGCTTCTTGTGGGGTCGAATAGGGTCTTAGGCCGACATGATATTCCCTTAGGCTGACATGGTGTGGAGGTTACATAATTCGTATTTGATTTAATAATTAACCCTTTTACATGACTCAAAAGCCCAAGAAGGGTCTCTTTAAATGTACAATAATTTTGTAGACTTATAATAAACCCCAGAAGTCCTCAATGTACACTTTGACCTAAAACATGGTGACCCAAGCATGAAATCCATGCTTTAATAAGTCACAATAATAAAAATAATTATTATTTATTTATTCTTTTGACAAGTACATTACATAATGACTCAAGTACATTATTGAAGACCGAACATAGTTACTTTTTCCAACACTCCCTCTTAACTAGGGAGGTATTCATAATGTACATATACAATGGAAGATTTCAAACTATATGAACCATGAAGAACTTTAGGCACCGCAATGCCATGGACTGGGTTTATGACCAGGGTAATCTATCCAACCAGTCACTCAACAATTTAGGCACCACAATGCCATGGACTAGATTCCTGACCAGGGAAATCTATCCAAGTGGGACTAAGGTGGACTCAAGATTTCAACCCCTCTAGGTACCATCGAGCTTACTTGCTAACCATCAACCCAAAAATCCAGGTGTGTATCCAAAATAGAGCTCAATAATCAACACTACCTTTCCAACTTCAGGGACTCATACATCAACACAAAGTTTCATCTAAATGTCTCACCAGGAAATGCTTCACTCGCAAAGCCTCAACAACCCTTGATCCAACAAATCAAGAATGACCAATCTATCCCAATCAAACTGATTGCTAACCAACATGCTATCAAATCCTTCAAGAGTTTCACTTGTACAAACACAACCCTAATCAATAATATACTTTCACATGTACATAATAAAATACAAACTTCTGGGGTCTTCCAGGCAACATATGTTTCTTCTCAACTTTCGATAGTAGGACTATCAACTGAATCTTTGATAGAAGATTCCTCAACCATACATTTTTCTTCCTACTTCATATGTGACAACATATTCTTCAGTCGGATCTTGCTTTCCTTCTTTCAGCAATACTTCAAAATGCATTCTCCAATTTCCTTTTCCTGTTCATGACCTTCACTTAGACTTACGACTGTTAGTCCTAGTCTATTGCATGACACATGAAGCAGAGAACCATATCTATCACTCCCTCCCAACCAGGAAGCACCTCTTTATCCAAACTCCTTCTTCATCTTAGCGATATCTTTTATATTCATGCTTCCTCCGGGAGATCAACTTCTTCTTTTCGATATCAGAGAATCTTTCATGGATTCCAACCATTTCATCAGAGTTATCATTATCCCCATCATGCTTATCACCTCAATGAGCACCTTCACCAAGTTGAGGATTGTGTACCTGCACAAATTCAATAACAAGTACAACCAAAACTATAGAAGCACGATGTTATCCATATCAAAATCACAGAAGCATTTCAACTTTATTCATATCAGATACCCAAACAAAAGACGTATACTCTTCAACATCTTGCTAGGGAATTTATACACCCTGGACTATTTCATAACAACATTCATTGCATCTAAGGTTTCAATATGTCTTCCAAAGGTATGACATACCGTACTACAACATATAGAAAAACCTAGAAATCATTTACACACATATAGATCTTCAAAGTATCTAACAACCTTTCAAAACATATATGTTAGACTTCTCACTAGGGATTCATACAAATCCTATATTTCACACAAAATAATCAATCAAAGCCTAGTCATTAACCTAACCATCTTCCGCTAGGGTTAGTTCCAAACCCCTAGATTTTCAATTAACCATCAATCAGTCACTATCATGACAAACTACCACTAGGGTTAGTTTTCAAACCCTAGATTTCCGAGCAATTGTCAAACTCAACCAAAAATTCCAATTTAAACAATCTCTTCACAAATCTCAAATTATCATATAGTTAACATTCATCAGAGATTTCTACTTTAACTAAGGTTTAAATCCAAAACATATTCCAGAGATTTGTTACTTTTACCTAAGGTTTAATTCCAAAACCTTAGAATTACATTTTCACAGTCTCAACAATCATTACATACATAAATCTCTGATTGTTATATTTCACACTCGACAATGTCACTACTAGGATTTAACTGCTAAAACCTATATTTTCATTTCCAACAATCCATTAATAGATTTCAGATTGTTATATCACACATACTAGACAATTTTAACTTCACTAGGGTTTAGCTTATAGCACCCTAGATTTTCCATATATCATCATCCTAGAATCTCAAACAAGGACTTCCATTAAATCCTAAAACTCATGACCATCAAGGACTAGGTCAACACACATATCTAGGAATTATCATATGTCCAACAACATTAATACATATGACCTAGACAAAACTAGGATTTCAATCAAAGGACATATTTCAATATGCTTAGATATCATCATGCAAATACATATTATTCATGTGTTAGTCAAACCCAACTTCACAACAACATCAAATAAGAGTTAGACACACACTTATTTTTATTACACTAGGGTTTGTTGAGACAAACACACACATACCAAAAGAAACATTTTTAAGACAATGTAAGGGTCTTTCTCACATATTCCACCAAACCTCCAATGAGTTAGGGTTACAATGTAGAATCACACATTCCACCAAACCATAATGATATAGGGTTCCAATATAGAAACATAGAAAGCCCAACATTACCAAAAATTCAAAGGTTCGAGATTTTAGACCTCATCATTCAATAGTAACAAGTTAGGATTTCCAGATCGCACCAAAATCCCAAACAAGACATCATCAATAAAACTTCAACTAGCATTTCACAATCACCCTAAGCAGCTTTAGGATTTAAAACATTCACATTTGCATACCCTTCGGTTAGGGTTTTCCAGAATCTGTCTAGGGTTCTACAAAGTCAATCAAGAATATGAGTGGGGTGCGTAGATTTATCAAGAGATGAATCACCCAACAAGAATCACTAGAATTTAATACAACTAGTCATAAACAAGTTAGTAATAGATCATCAAATTAATAATCCAATCAATGTATTCAAAGCATACCTTTGTTTCTTGACTAACCTTTTCATGAGAGATCCTCCTTCTTGCAGTTGTTTTTTCTAACCAAGACAACCGAGGGAGAAAGGTGATTAGTATTTAAAATAATCAAAACTAAATGAGCACATGAACTCAAAACAAAAAAGACAAGATACTTATCTTTGAGAGTTGTTGAGAGCTCCCTCCAAAGCTTGAGGGAAACCTATCAATACAAAAATGTATTTTCCAAAGATATTTTTAAAATCTCTAAACTCTAAAACATATAAAACACGTTATGTAAAGAAAATGACTTAATAGTGTAAGCCCCTAATGTCAGATTCTCCAGACTTGACTTTCCTTGAGTCTCCTTCTTCAGCAAATTTGGCTATATCTCTTCCTCTCTTCTTATTCCTTGGATTCTCAGGGTAGTCACACTTGTAGTGACCTTTCTTATGACATTGATAGCACTCTATCTTAGACATGTCAACTTTATTCCTTCATCCCTTCAATCTCTTTCATTTATGATGAGCAACATAAGCATTTGATACTTCTTCAAGATTGACAACCATCTATATCCTTAATTATTCTTGGCTACATGCAGTCCATAATTCTTCAAAGGTGGGAGCTACTTCCAACTATTGAGACCTGAAGCAAATGCACCCCAAGAGGGTGGAAATCCTAATATAGCCGTGATCACCAATTATTTGTCTGGAATAATCTCATCGATGGCTAAAATATAATCCCTGAGTCTAGCTATCTTCACAAAGAAGGTTGCAACAATATCTTCTTTAGTCATCTTCGTATTCCTCAGCTCATTCTTCAAACTTTCTACTTGACCAATGTTCTTGATAGTGAAAAACTTCAACAAGGCTTCATAAATCTCCTAAGCATGATCAATGTTAGCTATGAATGGGACAAGAGTGTATTTTATCCCTTCTACCATCAAAGTCATAGCCACCAATTCTAGATCCCTGAATTTCGCTTTGTCGGCATCACTGGCTTCTTCAGTAGGCTTCTTTATATTTCCTTTTACCAAATCCAACACCTTGTTCTTCTCGAGGATTAGGTCAATCCTATTCTTCCAGGATATGAATTTAGATGCTCCTTCAAGCTTGTTCTCACCCTTGATAGATTTAGATATCTTCCTTGAATATGATAGACTCCTTCCCTGAGATAGTGCCTATGTATAGATCTACCTTTTCTTCTTTCTTCACCAAACCTCTGACACCATGTTGGAAAATCATAAAGGCGGTAAAGATTTTCTTGATCTTGATAATTACTTGTGATGTTTATTATTATTATAATTATTTATATCTTCTTTTTTTAGTTCACCAAGCAATTACCAAAATCAAAAGCACATAAAACAATGAACACAAGATGTAGGCACATGCCAAGGCAAAACCCCCCTCGAGCGGAAAACCCATTCAAAGTAATTATTCCTTTCAATAGTATTGTTTGAGACTCTTGACCCTAGACCTTGACTAAACCTTCCATCCACACCAAGTCAGCCTCTAGAAGATTTACCTCTTCCCAACAACTTCGACTATGCAGCAACTTACAACAGCTAACAACTTTCGACAACAGTCCAACTTGGAAGACTTCGATATCCCAATCCAGAGCACGAAATAGAGTGAGACCACCACCAAAATGTTGATTTTCCTTGACTCCTTATACTCACCCAAACACACATTCACTTTGGCTTCCCGTCAACAGATTTTCCCAGCTACTCACTTCGCATTTATGCCCAACAAACCAATTTTTGCACTTCTGCATAATAGATAGAATTTGAACTTAATGATAATTGATGCTCCAAATGAATTCGTTGTCCTTCCTTTTATAGGATTCTTGTGGGGTTGAATAGGGTGTTAGGCCAACATGATCTTCCCTTAGGCCAAAATGGTGAGGAGGTTACATAATTCATATTTGACTCGATACTTAACCTTTTTACATGATTCAAAAGCCCAAGAAGGGTCTCTTTAAATGTACAATAATTATGTAGACTCAGAATAAATCTTAGAAGTCCTTAATGGGGAATTTTACCTAAAACATGGTGACCCGAGCATGAAACCCATGCTTTAATAAGTCATAATAATAATAATAATAAAATATTTTCTTTATTCTTTTGATAAATACATTACATAATGACTCAAGTACATTATTGAAGACCAAGCATAGTTACTTTTTCCAACACCTCTCAACTGAGAGATACATCCATAAACATCTACTAGATCTCCAAGATCATTACATTAGCTACTCATAACTCATCATTAATATATGTGAGGAATTCAATTTTTTAACATTGAGGAGATATTTTCATCTGTAGATTTACTGTTGGGACGAGGTATACCATCCCTTTCCATATCATCAATATACATCAGTTGTAATCAATCATCATGGGGCTTGAACATGGCTCCCTCTGAACATCGGGAAAGTGATCTATCAAGACATGATTATTGAACCATTTGCAACCTGTTGTCATTGTGTAATATGTCAACTTCTTTAGGCTAAGTGCCAAAATCACTTATCTAAGTCATCATCATCCCAAAACAAGTATTCTTTCAGTATGTAGGGTCATATCATGGATTTTTCGTCATCATCATGGTCTTTCTCCACTCATCATCACAGTCTTCTTTAGCGGAACATCATCACCATGTCTAAGCTAATCATCTAGCCTTTTACCAACTTACTCTCATCTCCCGGATGAGATATTTCATGCTGCAATTGAATCGATCAAGATTCTAAGAAGCTCACTACAAGTTATAAAACAAACAATAGTGTGATACCATCATGGTCATTCTTCCTAAAATAAATTAGTCCATGTCATCACATAAGGGATCCTCAAATGCTCATATTTATTCTTTAATCAATTTGAAAGATGATTTTTATTCTTTCTAGATAATTGATGTGACATGTGAACAACATATATACCATAAAATCATTAAATAATATACGAAAACCATGATGTTGTGCATTCTACCAATGTAACTACATGTCCTACTATAATTGTACAAAATAATTATGATGGAGTCATTTTAGAAGAAGAGATCCCTAGGATATTCTTATTTTGCCTTCTTTTTCTCAAGTTCATTGACTTCTTCGGCTACATGTGCTCCATCCTTCCTTTGGTTGGATTCCTTCACAGGTTTCAGGGAATCACTTCAAAATTGACCTAACTCATTGTACTCGAAACATCTTACATTTGATACATCAACCTTCTTCATTGAATGACGATATCTTTCAAACTTTCATTTTCCCAATGTTTTCATCCTTGTTGCATAAGCTTGAGACTTTCCAAGAGGATCAATTTCCTCTTTTTCCTTCATTCGAGATTCTTCCATCACACATTGGGACCAAAATTCATTGAAGCTGGTTGTTTCGTTTCTTGAGTATATGTTGGTCACATAGGAGTTTCATTCTAGAGGAAGTGCATTGAGAACACAGGTTGTCATTTCTGCATCAATAATTTTTTCACCAAGAGCATGCAACTGATCTCTTAGTTGATACATCTTCATGAGATGGGATGCAATGTCTTCTTCAAAAAGAATTCTTGCTTTGTACAACATGCTCCTTAGTGCAATATTTTGATCTGAGGTGCTCACTAAATACATCTTATTCAATCTCTCATAGATGTCCTTTGCCTTATTTAATTCTACCACAAAATGGATAATGGTATCTTTAATTGACTCCACCAATATCCTCTGAGCCCTAATATCACCTTTGAAGTATTTTTCCATGCATCTCTATCCTTCTTCTTTGGTTCTATAACATTGTCTAGAACATAATCCATAACATCATTCTCGATGAGGATGAGGTATATCCTCTTCCTCCAACCTCGGTAATTAGAAGTCCCTTTCGAGCATGTTGCTTTCCTTGCAAAATTAATACATCTTAGATGGAAAAGTTTCAACACTTGAATGATGGCTAGGATGAGCCAAATTTCCTTCCTCAAGTTGTCCAAAAATTGTTCCAAATTCAATTCTTGAGATTCCTCCATGGTTATTTTAGATTCAAAGACAATCTTTGTGGGAGATTGTTTCTTCTCATTTTTTTTTATTACTTCCAAATGACCCCTTTCAAGTAGGACTTTCAAAATACAAGTATGTTCATAACTTTTCTTTTGAATCTCTCTTGAAGTGATAAGGATGACGAATATATACTCATAATTTATCAAAACAACCTTTTCCCAAACACTGGAGAACATGTATGAATCACACAATGAATAGAATTATTACTTACATACTTAGAAATTTGATTCTTATAGTAGACCACTTGAAGGTCAAATCTCTTCATTGATTGTTTGTGCTTTAGAGAACAAGTATATATATGTTTGGTTATTGCACTCTTGTGCCACAGTTTCTCGACTTCACAAAATCAAACTTGTGAGGAGTATAGGGTAGCTATGAAAGTTCACAATAATTACCTTGACTGTAGATGAGATCTACCCTTGCAAAATTCGTTCAAAAATTGGTCTAGGTCTGTACTGAGATATAGAGGAATATCAGTCTTCTTCAAGGTGATTATGATCAAGATTTTGTTTTTATAATAATTGTAGTAAGTTTAGAACTTTTCAGACTCTTCTTAGAGTGCCACACGATTTTCAATCAAGCCTTATAGGGCTTCTTATATCACTCCTTTACAAGACACTCAGTTCCTTTAAAAAGTGACAATACTTGGTTCTTTGCTTGATGCAGAGACTTGATACTATATTTAATAAAAAAAGTTGCTTATCAACGAAAAATTCCTAGAATTTCTAAGGATCAGATATGAAGATACTTAAAATAATTTGACTTCATGTAATGGATAGAACAAATCTTTTGATTGATTCCTAGAACCTTGCTTCTCTTTCTAAACACTTCGGCCTTTTAGGACTTGAGAGTAGGCTATTCAGACCCTTGCAAATAGTGGTATTTTTCTCCTCCAAACTTCAATGATTTTTTAATGCAATTCTATGATTCTGAACTTGAGAATAGAGATACATATAGTGCCCAGAAATTTGATCCAATTAGAAATGAGTTCAATATTAAGAATATGGATTTCTTGACTATTCGGTCTCTCGAAAATAGGCTTAAGACATCGTTGCGTACTTTTGTATAGGATCACACTCTTATTACAATGATAAGGTCTTGAATTTATGCCAAGAACTTGGATTTTACCTTATCTAGAATCTTGAACTAGGAGAAAATACTTATTTTCCAACCTTGAGACCTCCTATGACCTTTGATATTGCCCTTATACAAATTACCTTAGCTCTGATACGATGTTGAGAAAAACTAGGACAAATAGAATTAGGGTTTCTTTTATAATGTTTCCTCTTGTTATATTGACAATTATTGTGATATAATGTTATTCCATCATCATCAATTTTAATTTGTGTTCATGATCAAGACAATTCTAATAAATAAGATCACAATGCAAACAATACCACTAGAAATAGGGTCCATGCCAGGGAAAAACTGCTCCACAGGGGAAAAACTCAAAAACTTCTCTTCTTATAAAAATTCAAGGAAGACTTCCAAGACCTTTTATCATGAAAATTCACCAAGTGATAGGCCATCCACCCAAACAACAATGCTTCTCTCTATAACTCTCTTCGTTGCTCTTCTCTAGCTCGAAATCTGAACAGAGATAACTTTCTTCCCATACACACAAGCTTATAAAACAAAGAATTTATTCCCAAGCCAAACAAATAGACCTTCTTCCTTTGCTCACTATCCTTCTCCTCTTTCGCGCTTTGAATTTTCCTTAGACTTCTTAAAGAGAGTGAATTACTTGTGTAGCTCAAATGAGGTTGAATGACTCTCCTTTATATAGTTTTTTGGTAGGGTTCAAGTGCCTCTTGTGGGGCCGACTTGATGGATTGGCCAACCCATCACCTGGTAGCTTCTAGATCACATTTTACAATTAAAAATATTTCTTTTACATTGATTCAAGAGCCCTCCAAGGGACTTTACATCATGACCTTGACTTTGAACTTGTAAAAACCCTGGAGCACACAATGGATGTTAAACATAAGACAAAATAATCAATGGGAAAGAAACCCATTCTTGAATAAATAATTTTCTTTTGCAAAAATACAATTTTATTTTCTTTTTCTTTTGACAAGTACATTGATTACATCAATTCATGGTACATAGATAGTTATGAAGACCGAAGCTAGTTACCATTTTCAACAATAGTCCCAACTTCTCTTCTTATCAAATTCAAATGAGACTTCCAAGACCATAGACCCAAAGACCAACACACCATGATCACTTGCAAGGTTGGCCAACCTGATCATTTGGTGGACTCTAAGACACATTTTACACAAAATAAATCTCTTTTTACACTACCTCTCAGGGCACATACCCCACCCGAATATTCACTAGATATGCCACTTTAGTACTATTCTTATATTGAATTATCAATCCTCAAAGAGCATTGGTTCTCTTTGACACTCTTGTCTTCGATACCATGTCAGATCCTCAAAGAGTGTCGGCCACGAGGCTACTACCTATCTTGAATTTATAATCCTCAAGGAGTATCAATTTCAAATGCTTACCCAATCCTCAAGATGTCATTCTCTCCTCATGGAATTCACTAAGACTTATGACTATTAGTCCTAGTCTAGTGCATGACAACATACCCTAAGCATCAAAAGTTAGGGTTTTACATTGAACCCTAAAGGTTAGGGTATCAACCAAAATGAACAAATGACAAAGGTAGATTCAATCTAGTGATTCATCTTCCTAACAAGAATTTTTATGATTCAAAACCCTAAAAAAAGATAGTAATACAAGGCAAATTTAACATAATTTTAATGAAAATGTTTTACTGCAAATCTTATAATATTAGACATACCTGGAGTTGCACCTTTTATTGTAGGAATTTACAGGGTAAGTTCCTTAGACAGAATAGCAAAGGACACCGCTCACAAAAAGAT
The DNA here is from genome assembly GCA_031772625.1 of Pinus tabuliformis. Lineage (NCBI taxonomy): Eukaryota > Viridiplantae > Streptophyta > Pinopsida > Pinales > Pinaceae > Pinus > Pinus tabuliformis. The sequence goes on along the minus strand of CM062818.1, from coordinate 204,918,629 downwards.
CAAATATCAATACACCAATATTCTTGACGTGGTTAAAACCCTCAAAGAGGGAAACAGTCCATGGCTTGAGCCAACACGACCACTTCAGGAAATTTATTAATAAAAGAATGAAAATTTACATAAGCTTCTCTCATGAACGGTTACGCTACAAATGATCCTCCATGCTCTTTAAATAGAGATCATGGACCAATCAGGTGTTAAGCCACGGATCAAGTGTCGGTAATACTGAGGAGAGAATGAATTGTTGGATCACTACATATCATGACCATCGGATTGTAAGTTAAAAAAGTACATAGTAAAGAAACACACTTTACCTAACTCTATACTAGACCAAGTTATACTTAACTATTTCCTATGTGTCGGAATATCCTAACATCCCCCCTTAAGAACAACTTGGGATAGGATTGAAGGATGTACAAAGATGACACAATAGGAGAAGGAAGGAGGCATTAGAGCCTATCCCCCCTTAGTGACAACTTCCTGAACTCCAACCATAAATTGAAGTTTCGTAAACTTTGCCTCTGTGAGAGCCTTTGTAAAGATGTCTGCAACTTGATCATCTATTGAACAATATTGCACCTCAAGAACATGGTCATGAATGAGCTTTCTGATGAAGTTCATGTGAAGTTCAATGTGTTTGCTACGCTAATGTTGGACTGGATCTTTGCATAGTTGAATGGAACTTTGATTATCACACCAAAGTGTATTCGGATGCTGCTGCTGAAAGCCAAACTCTGACAGGATCTGACGAAGCCACAGGGCTTCCTTACTAGCTTCTAGAACACCACGATACTATGAATCTGTTGAAGAAAGAGAAATGGCACTTTGTTTCTTGCAAGCCCATGTAATAGGTCTTGAACCAAGAGTGAACACATAACCTGCAGTAGACTTCCGATCATCAGGGTTACCAGCCCAATCGGAATCAGTGAAACCAACCAATAGAGGAGATGTTTCTGCACTGTAATGAATCCCAAACTAAACTGTACCTCGAACATAATGAAGTATTCTTTTAGCTGCTTTCCAATGACTTTCATGTGGGTTTTGCATAAACCGAGAAATAAGGCCAACAACAAAAGAAAGGTCGGGACGAGTATGGGTCAGATATAAAAGTTTTCCTACAAGTTGACGGTATAAGGTAGCATCAACTTCAGGGGAAGTACAAGTGACTAAAAGTTTGGCTCTAGACTGAAAGGGAGAAGGGGTTGGCTTACAGTCTTCCATGTGAAAATGGCGTAGAAGATCACAGGCATACTTTGATAGGGAAAGGGATATACCTTCTTTGGATTGCAAGACTTGAAGACCAAGAAAATAATGCAAGTGTCCTAAGTCTATCATTTCAAACTTCTTTTTAAGGTTGGACTTCACATATTTTATAAGGTTGGGATCACTACCAGTAAGGATAAGACCATCAACATAAAGAACAAGAATGATAAGAGACTTGCCCACTTTCTTGGTGTAGATAGTATTGTCAGAATGACACCTAGAAAATCCAGTTTCTAAAAGAAAGCTATCCATTTTGGCATACCAAGCTCGAGGGGATTGCTTGAGACCATAAAGGGATTTCTTAAGCCGACATACAAGGCTAGAGTGTGTTTGTATAAAGCCAGAAGGTTGTTCCATATAGATTTCTTCATGCAAGTCCCCATGCAAGAAGGCAGATTTAACATCCATCTGATGGACTTCCCATTTGAAAGAGGCAACAAGGGAAATAACAAGGCGGATAGAGTTCATTTTTGCAACAAGGGAGAAGGTTTCAGTATAGTCAATGCCTTTAACTTGTGAAAAACCATTAGCAACAAGACGAGCTTTATGTTTATCAACTTTTCCATCTGGTCCATACTTGGTTCTGTAAACCCATTTGCATCTAACAAGTTTTCGTCCCTTTGGAAGAGGAACAAGATCCCATGTATAATTTGCCAATAATGAATGGTATTCTTCATTCATAGTTGTGTCCCAATCTGGATGGCCTGAAGCTTCTACAAAGGTGTCAGGATCATAATTCGTTGAAGCTTGAGCCAGTAAAGAAGACGCTCTATCGAACTGAGAACGTGTACGTCGTTGATATGTAGGATCACCGGCAAGAGCACCTGCTGCATCCCGAGTAGCATGGACCCATTTTGGAAGCTGAGGAGCTGAAGGAGGATCCTGAGAAGGTGGGGGAGGATTTTCATCCTCGTTGTCATCATCTGAAGAAGAAATATTTTCAGAAATAGAAGGGATAGAGAGAGGTGGCACATCTGCCGCACTAGGCTCGTAGGCTGATATATTTTCAGCAAACTTTACATCTCCTCTAATGATAACATTTTTGGACTTAAGTGGAATAAGTCTATATCCTTTGACATCTTCATAATATCCAACAAAAATACATTTTTGACTCTTAGGTTCTAATGATTTATGTTTCTCATCTGGAATATGGGCCCATGCTTCACTTCCAAAAACAAGAAAGTGACTTACATTTGGTTTAATTGAGCTCCATGCTTCTTCTGGAGTGATATTCTTTAAAACCTTAGTAGAAGTGCGATTTACTATGTAATTTGCACAGTTAATTTCTTCTGCCCAAAAATTAAGACTAAGTCCTTTACATTGAAGCATACAATTAGCCATTTCCTTTACGGTGCGATTCTTCCTTTCAGCTACACCATTTTGTTGTGGAGTATATGGAACAGTATGTTGCATTTGAATTCCATTCTTAGTGCAAAAGTTGATGAATTTGTTGTTAACATATTCTGCACTATTATCAGATCTTAGCTTAAGAATTTGATGTCCAGGTTGTTTTTCAATAAAGGCCTTAAAGGCCAAGAACATGTTAAATACTTCACTCTTGAGTTTTAAGAAGTATACCCAAGTGCGTTCGGAGAAATCATCAATGAAGGTTAAGAAATACTTGTAGCCAGAGAATGAAACAACTAGAAGTGGACCACATAAATCACTATGCACAAGTTGTAAAGGGGCTGAGGAGTGCCAAGAGGCACGTTTTTCAAAACTATCCCGATGATGTTTTTCGAGTACACATCTGGAACAAACACCATCTCTGCAAGATACCATTGGAAGACCTGTCACCATATTTTCTTTACATAGATTCTGAAGGGAGCGATAGTTTAATTGACCAAATCGCTCATGCCAAAGTTTGCTCACTTCATCATTATGAGCAACAAATACCGAGGGAAGATTTGATGACCCAAAGTTGTTAAACTTATACAACTTTGTAGAATCATCAATAATGCAAGTAGATAAAATCTGTCTAGGATCCCTTAGGTCCTTAATTACAACATCGTGAGGTGAAAATTCAACGATTTTACCTTCGCCTGAATGAGTTATCTGATATACAGATAGAAGGTTGAAGGATAAGGTTGGAACACATAATACATCATTAAATTGACCATTGTCTAGATGAATAGTTCCAGTCCCTACAACACTAAGAGATCTATCATCACCAACATATATATTTTTGATGTTACAATCATTTAAAGAAGAAAACATGGCTTTGTTTTTGGCCACGTGATAAGAAGCTCCAGAATCAATGAGCCATTCATGAGAATGAGAAGAAGAAGATACATTTAATGCATATCCAGACTAAGATGCTTGACAACCACATGCAGAAAGTGTTATTCCTGAAGATGAAGTTGAAGTTGAAGAGTGCTCCAAATGGATGTTATGCTTCTTCATTGTTGCTTCCAAGGCTTCTATCTTCTTAAAGCATTTGGATTCTAGGTGGCCATCTCGATTACAAAAGTGGCAATGTCTATCAGTCTTCTTCCCTTTGTTTTTATTTGCCTTATCATTTTTTTGAAATGATTTTTCATTTTGAGACTGAAATTGTTTAGGACCCTTGTTTGGTTTAGGACCATTCTTTTTAGGATACGCTTCTTAAAATTCTTTGAATTTGGTTGCTACTGAGCGGCTAAGGCTTTCTTAGAAGAGTTTCCAAGATTAAGAAGACCAAGATGTAAGAGTTTTTCTTGTTCTTTTATTAAAGAATCACAAAAGACATCAAAGGAAGGGGACTTGTAGTCTTGTCCTTGAGAAATGAAGGCTTCTCTTGTAGAATGGAAGGTGGAAACAAACACAGAGTAGGCTGGTCCCAACTTAGTAAGAATGGAATAGATAAGGTACCATCTTCTTTCTTAACCTCAACACCTTCCAAGAGAAGTCTAAGGGTCTTAAACTTGGACAAAAAATCTTCAATGGAAGAAAAATTATTGGGGTCCAACGTAAGAAACTCATTTTCAAGTTGATGGGCTCTAATTTCATTTTTAATTCCAAAAACTTTAGTGAGTTGTTTCATTGTTTCATTGGGGGTATCAAGTTCTGCGATATGGAATCTAAGGTTTGGAGAAATAGACATCCCTATCAACCCACGGGCTTGATCTTGCCTATTTTCCTATTTGGCAAAGTGCGTGAATCTGTGGAAATGAATGATAATGTTATATTTAAAAAAAAATCTGCCCCCTTCCCAAACTTAATCTAAATAGCTCACTTTAAAAAAAAATATGTGACTTGCTTTTATAAATAAGTGAAATTCACTTTTACAAGGGTACTTTATGAGCTACCCACTAAATTGTAACTTAAATAAAAGATAAAGAGACTTTAGAATTATAAGTGACTCACTTTTTATAATGGGTGAGAACACTTTTATATAAAGTAACTTTAAAACATAAAATACATGTGCTTTTTGAAAAAGTAATTCAACATAAGGAAGTACTTGAACTCAAGACCTCTATTCTCATAAAGTACCTTTGAACCAAGTGAGCTAGTTTAAAAGGTTAGTAATTTTTTGAAAATAGGAAGTCACTGAAGCTTTGGGGTGTGTGATTACTTGAAAAAGTTTTTTTTTGCCTACAAAACAAAAACCACAAAACCCAACACAGGCATACAAAAGAAAAAAACAAACCTTGCGGCTTGAAGTTAGTTTTAGCCGAAAAATATATATTTTCCTCTATGTTTCTGATTTCTCGAGATCACACTAAGGCATGGCCGGAAAGAGCATACGCATGAGAAAAATCCTTCATTTCTATTTTTGATTTGCCAAGATCACACAAAGTTGCGGGGAAAAGAGCATACACAGAAATGAAGGGTATAGATCCGATAATAATAAAAAAATAGAGACCTAAATAAACCGAATAGATGAATAGCTAGAACCGCAAATAAAGATTGTATACCTCCAGATCTTAAAAATGACGTAGCTAGGGCTAACAGAAACCTTTTCATGTGAAACAAAAGGGGTTCCTCATTAGAATAGATTCTCCTAACACAATAGAGCAGTCCTCTTGGCTTGAAAGCAGTCAGAAACAGTAGATCTAGGAAACGATAGTTGGATGTAGTTGTATCGACTTCAGATTTCGATCACCAATGGATACAACCCTCAAATAGCTTTGATACCATGTAGGAATTTACAGGGTAAGTTCCTCAGACAGAACACCAAATGACACCGCTCACAAACAGATCACATATCAATACACCAGTATTCTTGACGTGGTTAAAACCCTCAAAAAGGGAAACAGTCCACGACCTGAGCCAACGCGACCAGTTCAGGGAATTTATTAATAAAAGAATGAAAATTTACATAAGCTTCTCTCATGAACGGTTACGGTACAAATGACCCTCCATGCTCTTTAAATATAGATCATGGACCAATCGGGTGTTAAGCCACGGATCAAGTGTCGGTAATACCGAGGAGAGAATGAACCGTTGGATCACTACATATTGTGACGATCAGATTGTAAGTTATAAAAGTACATAGTAAAGAAACACACTTTACCTAACTCTATACTAGACCAAGTTATACTTAACTATTTCCTATGTGTCGGAATATCCTAACATGTATAAACCTTATAGAGTTTCCTTTATCAATGTGCTCCCTTTGAATTTTAGCCTTTATGCCTGCAATGCTTATTGACAATTACAAAATATGTGATATTAAAAGCATGATATTAATTTTGTCAATGTAGGGCTTCTAAGCAACAATGGAGGATGAAATCCTAGGGTTAACAAATTCCAAAGGAGTAGTCTACCAGGCGGAATTTTCGCCCGGGAATCGTTGTTGGTCGACACCTCGATGTTTGTGTTCAATTTTTTAGAAACATCTGCCATCTCCCTTTTTTGACCAGCCAGACTTGTGTCATCTCCTCCTGCGATGCGAGCTTCGTCGATCATCCTTGTCTCCCACAATTTGCCAACCTCCATTATCCACTGTTTTCCAATGTCATTATCTAATTTGAAATTTGAAGGGGTAATCCCCAATTTAATTTCAATATCATGTTTCACTTGAACCCAACACGCAACCTTTTAATTAACCTTTTAATTAAGTTGTTAAGCTCTCACTCGTTAAATTATTAATTTCTTTATCATCACGCGGCCTAGCCATTCAACGCCAATTCATCAAAAAATTCAAAATATTATTTTTGCTTCCGCCCTATTTACCATTATACTTGTCTAATGCATATTTCCATGTCCACGAGCACAAACCCCGGACCTTCTTCATCATGGGGACATTTCTTTGAAATCTATTATAGATTTGAAATATAAAAGTATATTATTAAAGCATTGAAATATTTATTGGTGAGAATAAAATGTAAAAAAGAAATATATTTTGACATAGTGATACGTATAGGATACTAAACTTTTTGTATTTTATTTTGTTTTGTTTTTAAATTAATTTTTATTATATTTATTTTAATTAAAGATATATTTTAGTTATTTTTAAATATGTTTGACCATTATTTTTAGTTATTTTAGTGATTTTTAAATAGTGTTCATGGTGCAAACAAAAAAACTCAAGTGTAACTTACAATTAAGGATAAAACTGTAGTGTAACCAAAGTATTTAGCTAGATAAAATTATTAAAAAGTTAGGGAAGTATTTTATGCTTTTATATATATATATATATATAATTAATTTTAGTTCATAATTTATATATTATTATAACTATATAAAATATTAATTAGAAAAGTGAGATAAACAATTTCATATATGTATATTTTGTAAATGTACAAGATGTTATAAATTTTATAAAAGTTTTTGTAATAAAGTTTATAAATAGATAAATTTTTATTATATTTATTTAGTATTTAATTTTGTGAGTTCGAATGAAAGTAATAGTATTATGATTATATGGTTATTTGTTTTGTTGCAAAGTGCTATTTTGTGTAAGAGTGAATTTTGTTATGTGATGTTGTATTAGATAAACGTAACATTGGAATTAATATGGAATTCAAACTTGGTTTGATATAAGGGAGATCATAGCTCCTAAGTGTCGAAGACAAACCCAAGTCACCCCTGAGGTGGAAACCCCACCTCCTGCCACTACAGAGATTGGAACCCTAGCTGAGCAAGCTATATTACGTTCCCTTGGGGAAATGACAAATATCTTTAAGGATTGGGTCACAAGCCAAGGTCAAAGTCAAATAAATGATCAAGGTAAAGGAGGGGAGTTGGAACAAAAACAGAGACAAGACTTAAATTTTCAGTTCAGTGCGAAAGATAGACAAATAAACCTTGATATTATGAAATAAGTCCAAAAATCCAAATTACCAAAGTTCATAGGTCAAGATGGGGGTTCAAAAGTAGAAATGTGGGTAATTGGTGTCAAGAGAGCACTTAGTTTTAAGGCATATACTTCAAGGGAAAAGGCCCAAATAGCAACAAGTCTACTAAAAGGAGAAGCTTTATTATGGTGGGTAAATGAAGAAACGAAGATGCAAGTCACCCCATTGCAAGCTACTTGGAAAATGTTTGAGGAAGCCTTCAAAACCAGGTACCTATTAGAGGAGTATAAACACCAACAAGTAGGGGATTTCCATGCAGCGCGAAAAAATGGTAGATCTATCGAAGACTATGAAGATGAATTCTATGCGTTGTTCCATCATGTGGACTATATGGTCATTGATAAACGTCAAGATGGAAGATTCTTGCATGGGCTCCATCCTTTAGTCTGAGCGGAAGTCGCCATGTGGAAACCCACCACTATGGCAACAACCACTAGTTTAGCCAAACAAGTCATGAGGACACTAAATATGAAAAAGCAATGGTGATTGATGGAAATACAGAGAAGGAAGACCCTACGATGAGGGTAAATAGATCAAGGGGACACCCATATGGATTCCGGGGAAGACAAAACAATGGTTCTCAGTTTGCTAGTGCAACTTTTGGGTTGCCTCTATGAGGACGTAGGGGACAACCCTACTTTAGAAGAACTAATGGTGGGGTAGAGGATTTGGTGGCCAAGGATAGGGAAAAAGTGAGAATCGAGATCAAGGAGAATGTTCGAAATATGGAGGTCTACATTATAGAAGGGACTATCTGAGGTATCAAACATGGATTAAACAATAGGGATACAAAGAAAAAGGAAGAACACCACATACCCCACATTGAATTCATTCCACCATAAACCATCGTCATGTCAAGCAACAAGCCACAGGTGTGGAGTGTGCAGGTATGATAAATAACATTCCTCTATTTGTGTTAATTAATCTAGGTGCCACTGATAGTTTTATTTCTTCTTCAACACTGCTTAGATGTGGATTGACAACTCATGATAAAAGTAACTTTAAAATGGTAGAAATGGCATCAGGCTCTCAACAATTAGTACGATCACTGCTAAGGGATTACAGTGTTAACATTGGGGGATGTGACACCAAGATAAACCTGTATAGCATGACTTTGAGGACTTATGACTTAATTGTAGGAATGGATTGGCTTGAATCTCATCAAGCGATTGTTATAATAAGACAATTCTCTTCAAGAATGATCAGGGAGAACCCATAGTAATCAAGGGCATTAAACGTGATGTTATGTTGCGCCTCATATCAACTAAGAAGGTTAATAAGTGTATGAGGAAAGGATGCAAGATTTATGCAGTAGAGATGGTTCATGCCGATAGGAAGTCCTTTGATAATTTGTACCCACTACTTTCTGAATTTGCAGAAGTATTTCCTCGAGAGCTACCAGGCTTGCCTCTAGTTTGAGAAATCGGTTTTTCCATTTCCTTGAAACCGGGAACAAAACCCATATCCAAAACACCTTATCAAATGACTGCCACAGAGCTTAATGAGTTGAGTATACAACTTAAATAACTGCTTGATCAAGGATTCATCCGACCCAGTGTATCACCTTGGGGTGCGCCAGTGATCTTTGTGAAGAAAGGATGGAACTCTTAGGTTATGTATTGATTACCGAGATCTAAACAAGGCCACCATTCGAAACAGGTACCCCATGCCTCGCATAGATGAGCTCTTTGACCAACTAAAAGGAGCTTCAATATTTTCCAAGATAGACTTACGGTCAGGTTACCATCAACTAAGAATCAAAGAGGAAGACATACCTAAGACAACATTCAGAACACGATATGGACACTATGAGTTTATTGTTGTGCCATTTGATGCCCTGTAAACCTTCATGAACTTGATGAATAGTGTTTTCCATAGATATCTAGACCGTTTTGTTCAAGTGTTCTTGGATGACATCCTCATTTATTCCCGCAATGAGAAGGAGCATCAAGAGCACTTGAGATTGTTACTTCAATGCCTTAGAGAACATAAGCTATATGGGAAACTTACTAAGTGTTCCTTCTTTGAGAAGGAAATTCAATATCTAGGCCATACCATTAGTGGGAAAGGAATTGCAGTGAATCCCAACAAGATTGAAACTATAATGGATTGGCCTACTCCTAAGAATGTCAAAGAAGTATGAAACTTTATGGGGTTGGAAGGCTATTATAGAAGATTTATAGAAGGGTTCTCACAAATATCCAGTCCCATCACAAACCTCCAAAGGAAATGGGTTAAGTTTGAATGGACAAGTGAGTGTGAGAGATAATTTGATGAGCTAAAACGACGATTAAAAACTACCCCAATATTAAAGGTTCTTGGCATGGACAAGGACTTTCGTGTATTGACTGATGCATCAGGAGAAGGAAAAGGTGTAGTCTTGATGCAAGATGAAGAGTTTATTGCTTATGCTTCACGTAAACTCAAGACCCATGAAATTAATTATGCCACACATGATCTAGCATTAACTGTAGTTGTAATGGCCTTGAGACTATCGAGACATTATCTGATTGGGTGTTAATTTGAATTAAGAGCGGATCATAAAAGTCTTGAGTATATCATCAACCAAAAGGACCTTAATGCTCGACAACGGTGTTGGAGTGAGCTATTTAGTGAATATGATTTCAGGATATCCTACATCAAGGGGAAGGAAAATAAGGTTGTAGATGCTTTAAGCAAGAGACTTAGAGTTCATTCAATATTGTCATTGAATATAGACTTGAGAAGTCAGATTCTAAACCACCTAGTAGGGGACCCGCAATACCGACAAATAGAATTTGCCTTACAAGAAAAAGTACCAGTGGCACCCAAGTGGGAAGGATACACCTTAGATAATGATGGATTGCTATGATATAAGGGAAATATGTACATCCAACTGATGATGAACTTCGGAAATTAATAATGAAGGAATCCCACCAAGCTCCATATGTTGAACATCCAAGAGTCCAAAAAATGTATGCAGATTTAAAACAACTATTTTTTCTGGACAAGAATGGAAAAAGATATAACACAGTTTGTGGCCCAATGTTTAGAATGTCAACAAGTTAAAGATGAACATCATCACCTTGTAGGTCTCTTACAACCCCATGATATACCATAAACTAAGTGGGAAGTTGCTTCACTGGATTTTGTTGGAGGCTTACCTATGACTTCACAAATACATGGCTGCATTATGGTCATTGTTGATAAATTAACTAAGAGTGCTCAATTCATTCCAATTAAGAGCACCTTTGAGGCACCAACTATTTCTTAAGTTTTCCTAAAAGAAATAATTCGCCTTCATGGAGTGCCCCAGAAAATAATATCCGACAGAGATGCATGTTTTACATCCAGATTTTGGAAAATCCTTTTACAATATATGGGAACACAACTAAACTTCAGTATTGCATATTATTCAGAGACAAATGGGCAAACAAAAAAATTAAACCAAGTATTAGAGGACATGCTAAGAATGTATGTCATGGATCAACAAAATCAATGGGAGAAATACCTTCCCTTAGTGGAATTTGCATACAACAATAGTTATCACAGCTCAATTCAGGAAACTCCTTTCGAAGTATTATATGGAAGACCATGTTGTACTCCATTAAGCTGGGACTGATTAGAGGGTCGAGTCACATTGGGACCTGAAATGCTCCAAGAAATGGAAGAACACATGGCTACAATTAAATCAGAGGCTAAAAGAAGCTAGGGATCACCAAAAAAGTTATGTTGATGCAAAGAGAATTGATAGAAGCTTTAAGGAAGGAAGCCAAGTTTTTATTAGAGTAAAACCCTCTAAGAGTTCCTTTAGATTTGGTAAGGGAACAAAGTTATCCCCTAGATTTGTCGGCCCATTCAAGATCCTAGAGAAGATCAGACCAGTTTCTTATAAGCTCGAGCTTCCATTCCATCTAAGAAGGATGCATAATTGGTTTCATTCTTCTATGCTTAGAAAATATGTACCTGGCCCATCCCATGTGTTTAAATTTCAAATATTACAGGTTTCTGAGGAGGGAGTCCTTCAGGTCGAACCATTCTGTAAAGTGGACCGTTGGCTTCTTCGGCTCAGGAATCGTGATTTTGAGCAAGTCAAAGTCCATTGGGACCAATATAGCCTAGGGTCAATTACCTAAGAAGATGCAAATGTTATTTTTAATAACTTTCCATATCTATTTGATTAAATTGTGTGGTGAATTAGATAGGAGTGCATAACTTAGCTAAGGTAGATACTTTTATGGAGAATCTATATCATGTCTTATTGTCTAAATTTTATTGATACATATAAATCATACACTATGATTTCAGTTATTGTTTAGTTAACTGTTATGTCAAAATAGTGTCATTGAGTATAATGTTGGATGAGGTTTCATGATATGATGGTATGAGGATAATGATGCACATGTGGTTCTTATTTATATAGTTGTTACAATAATAATGATGTATGCTTATGATGATTATGATATGCATAGGGATTTTGATGTTACGTTGAGGTATATTGACACGCGGTTCATTTATTATTTGATGATACATCTTTGTTTTTGAATGTTGATGTTATAACTTAGGAAGATATTATGACGTGAAGCATGTGGTAATTGTATGTAGGTTTATGACTTGTAGAATTTTGTGATAATAATGGTGTTATGTTATCATGATGACATGCAGGACTTGGCACATGGATTATTTTCTATGATACTATGATGTCATAGCTAATGCATTGGATGCATGTTGAGATGTGATGATTGACAAAAAATCCACAAATGGGTCGAGAGGGCTGGTTTATTTGATGATCTCGTAGGAGCCCATACATGTGAAGGAGAATATGTAACACCATATGGGTTGGGGACAAACTCAATCAACACTATATATGCCAATGGTTCCTTTGTCTTGTATAGCTTTCGATGGGTTGTGGGACCATCTTGAGGAGGCCAAGTGCCTGATATTGTAGGCCAAGTGCTTGATATTGGATTGGGATGCCAAAGTATGGTGGGGGCGTAAGGACTTATATGCATGGGGTTGTGCACCTTAGTGAGTGTGGAGGGAGTGGGCTAGCCTTGCGAGATGCCCAAAGTCATTGAGTACTGATACCAGATGCCTGCCTTGGGGTAGATGAGGTTTGAGCCGAATGCGATCCTTGGGGTAAGCCTTGGGCTATGGTACAGACTTATGAGGCTTATACCTACTTCTTATTGTGGGAAAAAGGATAGAGATTCATTGATATTTCCTGGGTGTTGTGGAAACTTTCAATGCTTGATGGTTACACTAGTTTAGTAGAGGGTGTAGGCAAACGTGAAATAATAAATAAATAAAATGTTAAATGATTCAACTTAACTTCGGGACAAAGTTATTTAAAGAGAGGATAATATCCCATAATAATAATAAATAAAATATAAAATATTAAAATATAAACAAATAAATGATAAACAATAAAGAAAAGATAATAATGGTAAATAAATAATAAATAATAAATAAAAGATAATAATAGTAAGTAAATAATAAATAATGAAGAGAACATAATAATAATAAATAAATAAAATAGTAAATAATAATACTTGAGTTCTAAATAAATAAATATAAAAATAAACTATAAAAATAGTAAACATAAAATAAGAAAGAGTTAAATGAAGAAGAGTATAAAAATGTGAAAAGTTAACAAAAAATAAATAAATAAAAAGGAATAAAATAAGAGAGAATTTAATAAAGAGAAATATAAAATTAAGTAAAACTTAAAATAAATAAATAAAAGTTGTGTGTTGACACATGGAATGTGTGCATGCGGACCCCTTTTCATTGTTTGGGCTATTTAATAAATGATGAAGAAGATGAGATTCATCATTCCTTCATCCATTTTTTGGGAGAAAAGTGTTGTGACACAAAAGATTCTGTGGCAGTAGTACGTTGATTGAGGGCTTGGGGGTGACCATCTGTAGAAAAATTATGTGCAACTGAACTTACTGTTGGGTGGAGAGTCGTCCCCAAAAATTTATTGTGGTCAACAAAATTCAAAGAGCATTCAACTCCAAAAGCACAAGTAAGGAATATCGTTGATACAAGTAAGTCGTCTCTTTGCTCATATTTCTCAAAATTCTATGTTAAATAGTTGAATAATTGGGTAATGATTATTAATCATATAAATTGATAGAATTAATGCATGTTTTAAGTTGGGGTTGTTACACAAAGTCACTGCTAAGAAGACAAAGGTGTGAGTGACGCTGTGAGGATTGAGGGATACATTTTTGTTGCACGAATTTAGATGTATTAAATTCATAATTAGGGAAAAGTTAAGGTTCAATGTTTTTATGCTACGGATGAAAACGTTCTCCAACTAGCTAAATAGTAAAGCACCCACCAAACCTTGCTTAATGCAATTATAAGCTATGATAACCAGACTACATCTAAACTAAAATTGTGAAAGGAATTATGCTATCTGTTCACAAATCAAAACGCATTGCAAATTTTTTATCTGTATAGAAATAAAAATGCACATTTTAAGAGGGAAGAACATTCGACACACAACAAAAATCAAAAGAGATACCATAAATTCGAGAGGAAAAAGCACTAATATCAAAAGAAATACCATAAATTTGAAAAGGAAAAAAACAAGCAACCAACTTATTATCTCGTTTATTAATTTACATAGCCAAATGTCATTCAATAAAAGGAAGAATTGTGTTAGAGTTCAATCTTCGTACTCTTCTCATTAAAATGTAAGCTCACAACACATAATAAAAATGTATTTGAAATACTCGAAACGAAATTCAAAATTACAATCTATGGTAGGGCTAAATGCTTTCTCTAATCCTTTATGCAAAGTTATTACATAATATTAAACTCATAGGCTACATACTTGAAGAAAGAGCCTTGTGATCAAACTTCGAAAAAAGAGCAATAGTAATTTTGATGACACAGGGAAAAATCTATATTCACGAGCACCTTTTTTTGGAAATGTGAATCATTTTCATTTAATATCAAAGAAATCATTGCACAAGGAGGGATTGGATTTTTTAAGTTAAGTGAATGATTTTACATTTTTGTGTTATAGGTTAAAAAATTTAATAGTAAAATGTATATTTATTATTGATTGATTTATGAGATAATAGGAGGAAAGTTTCTCTTTGTTAGTGACTGCTTCAGAACTTTGAAGAACATAGGTTTCATCAATTATATATATAGATTTGGAAAATAATTTCTATTTAAAGGAGGTTAAATTTTTTCACAAGTTATTTTACTTTTTGTTCTAAGTTGATAAGTGAATGAACTAAACAGTAGGTTTGTTTTGTTAATGGACACAACGTTCCCCTTTTAAGTACTCAATTTTTCAAAACTGAGTGAAAAAATTCTTCAATCGATATATCATATATATATATATATATATATATATATATATATATTACTTAAATTAATTTATCAAAGGTTACTTTTCTTTGTGTTATTGAACATTACATAGGAGATAGTTCTTACAAACTCTTCTTCGTACATTTATATTGTGACATTTTAAATTTTCAACAACAAGCACAAATATTTTTATTTTTATTGTTATTGATGCAAGGGAACATTACATAACAGATAGATGCTACAATCTATCTCTTCTATACTGGGTTGTAAAATGAATTTCTTTTTTAATAGAGAAAGTCAAATCTATTTGGGACATATGAAACTATCCAAATTGAGATGAACTTATTTGAGTAGATCCATATTAACTCAGGATTTATTAAGCATGGAGATAGATTGAACTTCTTGCCTCTAGAGTAAAGCCTGAGCAACTTTTTATATTAGCGTTTGAAAGTGGAAATGACAAGTCACACTTAAACATTTTTTAATAAAATATTACAATGTCAAACCTAACTTCCAATTAAAACTAATATGCATATATGTTTGCATACTGTAGGAATTTACAGGGTAACTTCCTCAGATAGAACATCGAAGGACACCGCTCACAAACAGATCACAGATCAATACACCAGTATTCTTGACGTGGTTAAAACCCTCAAAGAGGGAAATAGTCCACGGCCTCAGCCAACGTGGCCACTTCAGGAAATTTATTAATAAAAGAAATAAAAATTACATAAGATTCTCTCATGAATGGTCACCCTACAAATGACCCTCCATGCTCTTTAAAGATAGATAATGGACTAATCGGGTGTTAAGCCATAGATCAAGTGTTGGTAATACCGAGGAGAGAATGAATCGTCGGATCACTTCACATCTAGAACATATCATGATCGTCAGATTGTAAGTTACAAATGTACATAGTAAAGAAACACACTTTACCTAACTCTACACTAGATCAAGTTATACTTAACTCTTTCCTATGTGTCGGAATATCCTAACATCCCTCCTTAAGAAAAACTTGGGATAGGATTGAAGGATGTACAATTATGACACAGTAGGAGAAGGAAGGAGGCATTAGAAATTATCCCCCCTTAGTGACAACTTCCTGAACTCCAACCATAAATCAAAGTTTAGTAAACTTTGCCTATGTGAGAGCCTTTGTAAAGATGTCTGCAACTTGATCATCGGTTGAAAAATATTGCACCTCAAGAGCATGGTCATGAATAAGCTTTCTGATGAAGTGCACGTGTAGTTCAATGTGTTTTCTGAGTTGATGTTGGACTGGATCTTTGCATAGTTTAATGGCACTTTGATTATCACACCAAAGTGTAGTCGGATGCTGATGTTGAAATCCAAACTTTGACAAGATCTCATGAAGCCACATGGCTTCCTTACTAGCTTCTACGATGCCACGATACTCTGCTTCTGCTGAAGAAAGTGAAATGGCACTTTGTTTCTTGCAATCCCATGTAATAGGTCCAGAACTAAGAGTGAACACATAACTTGCAGTAGACTTTCGATCATCAGGGTCACCAGCCCAATTAGAATCAGTGAAACCAACCAATAGAGGAGATGCTTCTGCACTGTAATGAATCCCAAATTGAATTGTACCTCGAACATAACGAAGTGTTATTTTAGCTGATTTCCAATGACTTTCATGTGGGTTTTGCATAAACCGAGCAATAAGGCCAACAACAAAGGAAAGGTCAGGATGGGTATGGGTCAGATACAAAAGTTTTCCTACAAGTTGACGGTATAAGGTAGCATCAACTTCAAAGTAAGTACAAGTGATTGAAAGTTTGGCTCCAGATTGAAAGGGAGAAGGGGCTGGCTTATAGTCTTCCATGTGAATGTGGCGCAGAAGATCACAGACATACTTGGACTGGGAAAGGGAAATACCTTCCTTGGATTGCAAGACTTGAAGACCAAGAAAATAATGCAAGTGTCCTATGTCTGTCATTTCAAACTTCTTTTTAAGGCTAGACTTCACATGCTTATAGGGTTGGGATCACTACTAGTAAGGATAAGATCGTCAACATAAAGAACAAGAATGATAAGAGACGTACCCACTTTTTTGGTGTAGACAATATTGTCAGAATGACACCTAGAAAAGCCAGTATCTAAAAGAAAGCTATCCATTTTGGCATACCAATCTCGAGGGCTTGCTTGAGACCATAAAGGGATTTCTTAAGCCGACATAAAAGGCTAGATTCTATTTGTATAAAGCTAGGAGGTGGTTCCATATAGATTTCTTCATGCAAGGCCCCATGTAAGAAGGCAAATTTAACATCCATCTTATGGAATTTCCATTTGAAAGAGGCAGCAAGGGAAAGAAAAAGGCGAATAGAGTTCATTTTGGCAACAGGGAGAGAAGGTTTCAATATAGTCAATGCCTTCAACTTGTGAAAAACCCTTAGCAACAAGACAAGATTTATGTTTATCAACTCTTCCATCGGGTCCATACTTGGTTCTATAAACCCACTTTCATCTAACAAGTTTTCGTCCCTTTGGAATAGGAACAAGATCCCATGTATCATTTGCCAATAATGAATGATATTCTTCATTCATAGCTGTGTCCCAATTTGGATGGCCTAAAGCTTCTGCAAAGGTGTCAGGATCATAATTCACTGGAGATTAATCCAGTAAAGAAGAGGCTCTATCAAATTGAGAACGAGTGTGACACTGATTTGTAGTATCACTTGCAAGAGCACTTGTTACATCTCGAGTAGCGCGGACCATTTTGGAAGCTAAGGAGCTAAAGGAGGATCCCAAGAAGGTGGGGGAGGATTTTCATCCTCGCCGTCATCATCTGAAGAAGAAATATTTTCAGAAGTAGAAGGGATAGAGAGAGGTGGCACATCCGTCGAACTAGGCTAATAGGCCGATATATTTTCAACAAACTTTACATCTCTTTTAATGATAACATTTTTGGACATAGGTGAAAAAAGTCTATATCCTTTGACATCTTTAGAATATCCGACAAAAAAACATTTTTCACTCTTAGGTTCTAAAGCTTTATGTTCCTCATCTGGAATATGGGCCCATGCTTCACTTCCAAAAACACGAGAGTGACTTACGTCTGGTTTAATTGAGCTCCATGCTTCTTCTAGAGTGATATTCTTTAAAACCTTAGTAGGAGTGTGATTAGTTAATTGCTTCTGCCAAAAAATTAAGACTAAGTCCTTTAGATTGAAGCATACAATTAGCCATTTCCTTTAAGTTGCAATTCTTCCTTTCAGCTACACCATTTTGTTGTGGAGTATATGGAACAATACATGGCATTTGAATTCCATTCTCAGTGCAAAAGTTGATGAATTTTTTGTTAACATATTCTTTGCCATTATCAAATCTTAGCTTAAGAATTTGATGTCTAGATTGTTTTTCAACAAAGGCCTTAAACGCCAAGAACATGTTAAATACTTCACTCTTGAGTTTTAAGAAGTATATCCGATTGCGTCTGGAGAAATTATCAATGAAAGTTAAGAAATACTTGTAGCCAGAGAATGAAACAATTGGAAGTGGACCACATAAATCACTATGCACAAGCTGTAAAGGGGCTGAGGCATGCTAAGAGGCACATTTTCAAAACTATCCCGATGATGTTTTCAGAGTACACATCCGGAACAAACACCATCCCTGCAAGATAACCTGTCACCATATTTTATTTACATAGATTTTGAAGGGAGTGATAGTTTAAGTGACTAAATTGCTCATGCCAAAGTTTGCTCACTTCATCATTATGAGCAACAAATATCGAGGGAAGAGTTGATGACCCAAAGTTGTTAAACTTATACAACCTTGTAGAATCATCAGCAATGCGAGTAGCTAAAATATGTCTAGGATCTCTTAGGTCCTTAATTACAACATCGTGAGGTGAAAATTTAGTGGTTTTACCTTCATCTGAATGAGTTATCTGATATATAGATAGAAGGTTGCAAGATAAGGTTGGAACACATAATACATCATTAAATTGACCATTGTCTAGATGAATAGTTCTAGTCCCTACAACACTAAGAGATCTATCATCACCAACATATATATTTTTGGTGTTATAATCATTTAAAGAAGAAAACATGGCTTTGTTTTTGGCCATGTGATAAGAATCTCTAGAATCAATGAACCACTCATGAGAATGAGAAGAAGAAGATACATTTAATGCATAACCAGACCGAGATGCTTGACAACCACATGCAGAAAATGATGAAATCGAAGTTGAAGAGTGCTCCAAATGGATGTTATGCTTCTTCCTTGCTGCTTCTAAGGCTTCCATCTTCTTAAAGCATTTGGATTCTAAGTGGCCACCTCGATTACAAAAGTTGAAATGTCTATCAGTCTTCTTCCCTTTGCTTTTATTTGCCTTATCATTTTGTTGAATTGATTTTTCATTTTGAGACTGAAATTGTTTAGGACCCTTGTTTGGTTTAGGACCATTCATTTTAGGATACTGCGTCTTAGGATTCTTTGAATTTGGTTGCTGCTGGGCGGCTAAGGCTTTTTTAGAAGAGTTTCCAAGATTAAGAAGACTAAGATGTAAGAGTTTTTCTTGTTCTCTTATTAAAGAATCACAAAAGGCATCAAAAGAGGGGGACTTGTAGTATTTTCCTGGAGAAATAAATGCTTCTCTAGTAGAATGGAAGGTGGAAACACACACAGATTAGGTTGGTCCCAACTTAGTAAGAATGGAATAGATAAGGCTACCATCTTCTTTCTTAACCTTAACACCTTCCAAGAGAAGTCTAAGGGTATTGAACTTGGACAAAAAATCTTCAACGGAAGAAAAATTATTGGGGTCCAACGTAAGCAACTCATTTTCGAGTTAATGGGCTCTAATTTTATTTTTGATTCCAAAAACTTTAGTGAGTTGATTCATTACTTCATTAGGGGTATCAAGTTCTGCGATATGGAATCTAAGGTCTGGAGAAATAGACATCCCTATCAACCCACATACTTGATCTTGCCTATTTTCCCATTTGGTTGCCTTATCTTCATCTGTAGGTTTAGTTTCTTGGCCTGAGGTTATTCTGTAAAGACCTTTACTTCTAAGTAAATCCACAATGTAGGACCACCACTGGAAGTAGTTGGTACTATCAAGAATAACTTAGCATGGACTTTCGATTTTAACAGAAACTGAAGCGATAGATGCTGAAAATAAGTGCTCCAATGGAAAGATTTCGAAAAATTAGACCGAATAAAAAAAACGGCTCTAAAAACAGCTTCCGGATGAAGAAGTTATGGTTTTTTGAAGAAAAGTTGTTGAAGATGCTGACGAAGCGCGTGAATGTGCGAAAATGAATGATAATGCTAGATTATTTTTTTTTAAATCCCCCCCTTTCCAAACTTAATCTAATTAACTCACTTCAAAAAAAAAATATTTAATGTGACCTACTTTTATAAATAAGTGAAAGTCATTTTTACAATGGTATTTTATGAGCTACCCACTAAATTGTAACTTAAATAAAAGATAAAAAGACTTTAGAATTATAAGTGACTCACTTTTTATAATGGGTGATAACACTTTTACATAAAGTAACTTTAAAACATAAGTTACATGTGTCTTCTGAAAAAGTAACTCAACAAAAAGAAACTTGAACTCAAGACCTCTATTTTCATAAAGTAACTTTGGACCAAGTGAGCTAGTTTAAAAAGTTAGTAATTTTTCGAAAAGAAGAAGTTAGTTAGTTAGTTAGTTAGTTAGTTAGTTAGTTAGTTAGTTAGTTAGTTAGTTAGTTAGTTAGTTAGTTAGTTAGTTAGTTAGTTAGTTAGTTTGTTTGTTTGTTTGTTTGTTTGTTTGTTTGTTTGTTTGTTTGTTTTTGGTTTTTTTTTTGTTTTTTTTTTTTTTTTCGCTGAAGCTTTGAGTTGGGTTTTCAAGCCCTTTTTGCCTCCATATCTTAAAAATGATGTAGCTAGGGCTACCGAAACCTTTTCATGTGAAACGAAATGGGTTCCTTATTGGAATAGATGCTCCTAATACAATAGAGCAGTCCTCTCAGCTTGAAAGCGGTCAAATCGATAGATCTAGGAAACGACAGTTGGATGTAGTTGTACCGACTTCTGATTTGGATCACAAATGGATGCAACCCTCAAATAGCTCTGATACCATGTCGGAATTTACAGGGTAACTTCCTCAGATAGAACACAGAAGGACACCGCTCACAAACAGATCACAGATCAATACACCAGTATGCTTGACGTGGTTAAAACCCTCAAAGAGGGAAACAATCCATAGCCTGAGCCAACGTGGCCACTTCAGGAAATTTATTAATAAAAGAAATAAAATTTACATAAGCTTCTCTCATCCCTAAAAATGACCCTCCATCCTCTTTAAATAGAGATCATGGACCAATCGGGTGTTAAGCCATGGATCAAGCGTCGTAATACGGAGGAGAGAATGAACCGTCATATCACTTCATGTCTAGAACATATCGTGATCGTCGGATTGTAAGTTACAAATGTACATAGTAAATAAACACACTTTACCTAACTCTACACTAGACCAAGTTATAATTAACTATTTCCTATGTGTTGGAATATCCTAACACATACATGTATATATGATTGTTGGTAAGAACGATGGTTATCTTTAATTGCACAAGTTTGAAGAAGGAATCACATTCTACACATAGATAGTATACACATTCTATACATAGATAATATAGAAAGATGCAATATAAGTTCAAAAAAAGAAAAAAGAAAAGAAACTAACCAACTATAGTTGTTTATTAATTCAAATCCTTTTTCATTCTCTATGTAGATTTATTTAAAGAGCCTTCAATTCATAGGTTGAATACATGAAGAAAGGAAGGGTGGAGTCAAACTCATAGGCTACACACACTTTAAAAAAAATATGAGCAATTTGGATAACATTTTTCCAGAAGCATCTAAACCGAGGCATCAAATCCTTTTGAGATGCCATTCATTTTAACAATGCAAAAAACTTGAGAAATGATAACACTTGAGGGATTATATTAATCATAGGTTAAAATGGATCTATGCTAGTGGGTTTGTATACTAATCTAACAATGCCTAGTCTTTTGAGATCAATAGTTACTCTAGGACGATCAATGAATGGAAACCTTGTCAAACCTCAGCGTGGTGTCTTAGGAGCTCAATTTAATATAAAAAGGTGATATTTTCCCAAAGTTTCTAGTGATGCACAAATAAATGGGTGAAATTTTTCCAAATTTGTCAACATGAAAATGGAGGAAGCCAAAACAATGGATTGTATACACCATTTTTTGGTACTAAATAAACTATGGGAATACTTGAGTATGGATCATATTTTTGTAATGTCAAGAATGGAATGAGATATTGATTCTAAATTTATGGTTGTTTGATTCTCAAAGATGGTGCATTTCATCCCATGTAAGAAAATCAATGATCCCACAAACATTGTTTGTTTTTCTTTTCAAGGAAGTCTTTTCTCTCTCTAGTTTGTACATATGTCACTGCAAGCATTCCATTAGAGTGGTATACTAAACCCTTGAAACTTAAACAAGTTATGTTGTTCTAGTACAAAGATTTCCAATATTTGAAGTTTTCAACTTCTTTTTTTCCTTAACACTTTCAAATTTTGCTAATGAATAAATCAGTAATTTAATGTCTTCTGCTTATATTGTGGCATGTAATCCAATTCACACACACACACACACATGGAGAAAATGATTGGATGTCATTTTCTTACCCTAAAGTTTACTAGTTGGCAATTTTTGTTTATATTTGTATTGATTTCCTTTCTAGTGCCATAAAAATAAAACATTCAAAAAAGGTAAAAATATTCAATTTGAACATGAAATTAAGTGTTAGGAAAGAGGTATGTAACTCATTTTCTAATAACCATTGGAAATGACTTGTGGTAATTAAAATAATAATAAACAATTACAATATCCACCATAACATAAAGATTAAAGACAATTACAGTGATACATCTTAGTAAACATACATTTCATCAAACATTTAAAAAACAATAATAGAGGAAAAACATGTGAGCCATAAAATAATAATATTAAATAATTGAATCAAGAGTAGTTAAGGACATCTATATAATACTTATAATAAATGATAATATAATAACAGTGGATGTGAACTAAATATAGATATAAATGGAAACAAAAAGAATTTTAGAGAGAAACATTTATTATGTAGTACACACATTATAAAAATGGTTGTATTGAAAGATATAAAAAGAAATATTATAGATTTGATATTTATATAGAAATACTAAAATAATGTAAATATAAATATCTACTAATTATAATAAAACTGCATTTTTACATATTATCTACATAATTGTGATTTCTCAGTTCTCTCAAAATTGAATGAGATTACAACCAACTTAAATCTAACTTAAATTATCGAAAAAAGTACACTTCAAGAGATTTGATCTCTCTCTATTCTTAACAAATTTATTCTTAATATAAATCTATATTAAGTGTTGCATGTGCCCTAATTGAACTCAACTTGAAACTCAAGGTTTCATGTGCCCCAAATGCTTTTATGCAGAGACCACTCGCCCAATATAGAAGACATTGTAAATTTTTTTCTTTGTATCACTTATTTGCATAAAAAAAATTAAAAGTAAATAAATAAAGAATTTTATCAATTAGCTTTGATAAATAAAATAAAAATTAGGGACATTTTGAGATAGTAATTGAATGTGTGAGAACATTATAGAGATTATAATGATGGTTTGGTGACCCATGATTACATAAGTGGATCAAAGTGCACCTCCCAATTGGATTTATAGGGTTTTCGTTCTGTATACACACCCACAAGCATAGATCCATTTTAACCTCTGATTAATCTAATCCCTCAAGTGTAATAATTTCCTAAAGTTTTTTGCATTGTTAAAATGACTTGCATCTCAAAAGGATTTTATCTCTCTCTCTGGAAAAATGTTTTCCAAATTGCTCATCTTTTTTTTATAATGTGTGTAGCCTATGAGGTTGACTCCACCCCTCTTTTCTTCATGTATTCAACCTATGAATTGAAAGCTCTCTAAATATTTCTATATAGAGAATGAAAAAGGCTATGAATTAATAAACTATAGTTGGTTAGTTGTTTTTTTTTGAATTTATATTGCATCTTTCTATACTATCTTATATAGAATGTGATTCCTTCTTCCAACTTTTGCATGGAAGAATAACCATCATTCTTACCAGCAATCATGTTTGCATGTATTAAAACATATATGCATATTAGTTTTTAATGGAAGTTAGGTTTGAAATTGTACTATTTTATTAAAAAAATGTTTAAGTGTGACTTGTCATTCCACTTTCAAACACTAATAAAAATACACACTCATACTGACGTATAAAAATTTGCTCGGGCTTTACTATAGAGCCTAGATATTCAATCTATCTCCATGCTTAGTAAATCCTAAGTTAATATGGATCTACTCGAATAAGTTCATCTCAATTTGGATAGTTTCATATGTCCCAAATGGTTTTGAATTTTTTTTATTCAAAGGGAAATTAATTTTACAACCCCTATAGAAGAGCATAACAAGTTGCTCGGGCTCTACTATAGAGCCTAGATATTCAATCTATCTCCATGCTTAGTAACTCCTAAGTTAATATGGATCTACTCGAATAAGTTCATCTCAATTTGGATAGTTTCATATGTCCCAAATGGTTTTGACTTTTTTTTATTCAAAGGGAAATTCATTTTACAACCCCTATAGAAGAGATTGTAATGCCTATCTCTTATGTAATGTTCCCTTGCATCAATAAAAATAAAAATATCTCTGCTTGTTATTGAAAAATTAAAAAGTCAAAATATAAATGTACGAAGAATAATTTGTAACATCTATCTCCTATGTAATGTTCAATGACACAAGAAAAATCAAAATATTTCTTCTTCTCCATTGATAAATTAAAAAGTTATATATATATATATATATATATATGATTGATGAAATTTAGCTCTAGAACTTTTCTCTCAAGAGATTTGAGACATTTTAAGATAATTCAATTTCATACTCATAATTTTGAAAAATTGAGTACATCAAAAGAGAACATTGCCTGAATTACAAAAAAAGACCTACCTAAAAAACTGAATTCATTCACTTATCAACTTAGAGCAACAAATAAGTTAAGCTCCAAAAAAATTCAACCTCCTTTAAATAAAAATTATTTTCGAAATCTAATAAATTGTTTCATTTAATATAAATCTATCAAATTAATAAAAACTTTATTATTCAAATTTTGGAACCAATCACTAATAAATAAAAACTTTCCTATTAAATTTTTTAACCTATTATCCATAAATCAATCACTAACAAATAAAAATTTTAACATATAAACCAAAAAGTTAAAATCATTCACTTCAATCCCTCCTAGTGCAATCATTTCCTTCGATGTTTACGCTGTTAAAATGATTGCATTTCAAAGAAAATGTGTTTGCCAATACAGATATGGCCATGTGTTATAAAATTTCTCTGAAAAAAGCACAGGCTATGAGTTTGATGGCACCGTCCTTTCTTCAAATAAGCAGCCTATGACTTTAATATAATGTAGATAGTTTTGCATAAAAAAATGAAAAAGTATTTGGCTCTAGTTTTGAACACTTCAAATACATTTCTTTGCTATGTGGTGAATTTATCATTTTAATGAGAACACTATGAATATTGAATATTGAATTCTAAGAGAATTATTCCCTTTAGAAATTGACATTGGTTATGTAAATTAATAAACGAATAAGCTCGTTGTTTGTATTTTTTTTTTTAATTTATGGTATTTCTTGATGGCTTAATAAAGGAGAAAATAAGTTGTTTGCTTGTATTTTTATTTCCAATTTATAATATTTATTTTTTTATGTGTGGCTTTTTCCTCTTAAATTTATGATATTGAAAATTTTGTCCAATCAAAAGTTGTGCATTTTGATTTGCATATTTCTTTCACAGTTTTAGTTTACGTTTATTGTGGTCATCATAGCTTATAATTGCATTAAGCATGCTTTGGTTAGTGCTTCATTGTTTGGTTCGCTGGAGAACGTATTTTTTTGGAAGTAGTTGTAGCATAAAAACATTTGACCTTGAATTCAATACATCTGAAGTCGTGCAACAAAACATACCCCTCAATCTTCACAACTTCATTCACACCTTTGTCTTCTTAACATTAACTTTGGCATTGAGATGGAATTTTTCAACCATAAGGTCCCATTGCATGCGAACTATTATCTTCATCAAATTTAAATTTCTCCAACTTTATCTTCACTGAGACATATGCCTTCAAATTTAGGTGAGGGAGCAGGACATCCCAAAGACAACTTTCAGGTGTCATTATGGGCATTTCGAGTTCCTGGTCATGCCTTTTGGGTTGACCAATGCACTAGTTACTTTTCAGTTGTGCATGAACCATGTGTTTAGAGGCCAGTTGAGGAGGTTTTTATTAGTATTCTTTGATCTACAACACGACATGGGAGGATCACCTGCAACACTTAGAGACAGTCTTGTGTATATTGGAGGAGCAACAGTTCTACGCCAAGATGTCCAAGTGCGAGTTTGGGTTCATAGAGATGCTTTACTTGGGGCACATCATAGCTGAAGATGGGGTCAAGGTGCACGAGGAGAAGATTCGGGCCATTCGGGATTGGCCAGAGCCTTGAGATGTGACAACATTGAGAGGATTTTTGGGCATCTGTACTTATTATCAGAAGTTCTTTAAGGGATTCTCATAGTTGGAAGCACCCCTTACTGATCTAACTAAGAAGGGGGATTTGGCGTGGAGAGAGGGAGCTTAGGCAACATTTGATCACCTCAAGGAGGTGATGAGTTGTTGTCCAGTATTAACACTTTCTGATTTTACTCAACCTTTCACATTGGAGTGCAAGGCATCAGGTGTGGGTATTGGGGTAGTCTTGTCCCAAGGAGGGCATCGCATTGCTTTCGAGATCCAAAAGCTTCTACCTCATGAGATGTCGTATTCGATTTATGACAAGGAGATGTTGGTCATAACGCATGCATTGGCTATGTTTAGACAATACTTGGTGGGGAACCGATTTTGGGTGAAGACGGATCACAACAATCTTTGACATTTCATGGGGCAACAGGGCCTCAATGACAGACATCAGAGGTGGGTCAACAAGGTGTAGGCCTACAATTTTTATATTGAGTATGTGTGGGGGAAGCACAACATGGTGGCAGATGCACTATCTAGGAGACCAACAAGGCTTTCAATCATGAGCATTTTTCATGATTAGAAGGCTCACGTTTTGGTGGAGTACTCCAAGGATCGTCGTGCATGCGAGATATTGTAGGGAAGCTATGCAGATGAGAACTACAGGGTGATGGATGAGGTTATTTATTATAAGGGGCACATATTTTTGGTTTCGGGATCCCAGTTGAGAGAACACATTCTTCGAGCATCTCATGATTCTCCTTTGTCTAGGCACCAGGGGTTTAGAAAGACTTATATGGCATTGAGAGAGTGCTTCACTTGGAAGGGCCTCAAAGGAGACGTGTTGAGGCATGTGCGGGAGTGCGAAGCTTGCTAGATGAACAAAGGAGAGTTGACCCATCTAGTAGGATTATTGCAGCCTCTTCCCATCTATGGGGGGAAATGGGAGAGCATCTCTATGGATTTCATCTCCGGACTTCCCTCGGTACAAGGGAAGGATTATATTTTTGTGGTGGTCGACCGACTAACCAAGTTTGCACACTTATTTGTCATATCGACATGATATTCAACCTCTCAGGTGGAAAAGTTGTTCTTCAAGGAGGTCTTTCTTATGCACGGACTCCCTAAGACTATAGTAAGTGACTAAGATAGTCGATTCATGGGTGGATTTTGGCAGGAGATTTTCAGGCTAGTCGGCACCGAGCTCACCTTGAGCACTAGCTACCATCCACAAACCGATGGCTAGACAGAGAGGGTGAACCATTGGTTAGAGGGCTATCTCAAGAACTATGTGATAGGGCAGCAGAGGGTTTGGATTGTAGGTTTTAACCCCATACAGAAATTACCTGCATATGAATTCTTAAAACAAAGAAAATAAACAATGCGAGAGAATAACATATAAAACACATATACACAAAGATTTTCCCCTGGATCCCAAAACTGGGACTACCAGCTTGATTTTTCATTATGCTCCTTTCAATGTTACAATACATATTTATACATGTCGAAGCATCCAATAGCATGGACCGAAAACCATCACGTCCAAAACCATGGACCGAAAACCATCACATCCAAAACCATGTGCGAAAACCATGTACAAAACCATAGGTAGGTCCGCCGAACCTAATATAGGGTCCAAAAAATACTTCCCAGGGGCACTGCCCCGGACCCCGTAGAGGGGGGCTACCCGCCCCCTCAAATCTCCTAGGAAATGGGGGTTGTCGCCCCCTTTGTGACCCCCCACACTGTGCAATCGGCGCAACAAAATGGGGGGCTTCGCTGATGAAAAGAGATCTGGGTATAAGCCCAAAACCCCCTTTCTTAAATAAATCTCAACCCTCGGACCTGTGAGTTATGATCCACAAAGCTCTGTCGGAAGCGCTCTAGGCATTAAGCCTTGTATAAATCATGGACTTACGTTAAAACCCTCCTTTATAACTATCGGAAGCCACCACCCAACCACGCTATTAAATCGTGGCATTGAGCTTTTAAAGCCCGCGGCCACACATATAATATATGGGAAACATTACAAAACGCCGCTCCAATTGATACACACGGATTTCAAATATTATAACTCCGCCTTTATATATATCGGCGGTTCCGGATTTCGGCGATCGCAACAATCCCTTGAGTCCAACCTCCGACGCGAGGCGGACCCGACAACCCTTTATGTCCCTTCCTATACTGGTTTCGGGTCCGTAATATCGACGGGTTGTGATCGCGCCTCTTGTGATGCAATAGTTCTGCGGACCCGACGACCCTTTATACTTTGCTTCTTAATGATTTTGAGTCTGTCATTTCGGCAGGTTCGCATCGACGGTTTTGTAATACAAAGGGTCTGTGGACCCAACGTCCCATTCAATCGGCTCTTTATAATATTTCGGCTTCGGCTATCGGAGTGCACAATTAACAGTCCCAAAGGCCCTTGCGGACCCGATATTACTTTATGCTCCCCTTTATAATGGTTCGGCTCCGGACTGTCGGAGCATACACTTCGGCAGTTCCGAAAGGCTCCACTCCTCCGATGCGATATTGGTTTCGGACCCGATATGGGTCTGGACCAATCTTAATAAGAATTCATGTCCGCCCAATGTTCCACTGTGGTGAGAAATCATTCATCCGCTGTGTAAACAGAAATATACACAGATCCTTATAAAATGACTTAAGCCAGCATAAATATGTCGAAATCAAAGGGAAACGATTCCAAGGCCTCAATCACACATCATGCAGTATAGCCAAGGCGCATTCATCAACTTCCAACTCACAGTAAAAGTTGTTAGCTGATACACACAGGTATACAAGTTTTCAATTAACAGAAAATCTTTAACGCAGATACACAGAGAAAGAAACTTCCCAAGGATCAGAAACTCTGCATATATTAATAGGAATGCATGAATTTACATTGAGAAACTTCGGTCTCATAATTACACACACACACACACACAGGCTAGATTTTCCTCACTAATGGCCTTCGCTCTCACAGGCCCGATTATCAACACTGGTGGTCTCTTCTCACAAGCCAAGTTCTCAATACTGGTGGCCTCCCCCTTGCCCGTAGGCTTACATTCCTATATATAATAAACATTGATATCAAAAGCCTAAAGCTTCTACATGCATGCATATATGGCAAAAAGCCTCTTGAGGCTTTATTCCATCTTTTTCCTGTTTTAAAACAAGAAAGCCTCCTTATCCACATCTATTTCATTTATGCCCAAAAGCTCTCCCTTACTCTTAGAATCATGGGACTGCTCATGTTCTTATTTATTTATTTTGAGAGCATCTAATTTAAATCATACTTAAATACTACTTAGGAAATTAATTTCTAAAATGCATGACCCCCCTATGTCTATTATTTACAATGATTTCCCTTGGGCTGAATGCTCCTGCATCAGACTCCCAAGGTAGAAAAAATTCATGATCTCCTGATCATGTGTCTTCTGGTCTTGATCTTCCTGGATCCCACACTTTGTTCTGCAACTGTCCAAATGCTTTCTTCCTTTGCTGCCTCTGCACTTCTGTTGTCCCTTGCTCTATTTTCTTCTTTCTGTCAATCAGGTTCAACTTCTGATTGATCTTGCTTGCTGCTATTTCTATTCTCCTCCATTTGGATTGCTTCATTATCAGCTGCCATATTTCTTCAATTTCTATGTCCAGCCTTTCTTCTGTATGGAAATTTCCTTGCCTGCTGTTGTTGTCTTCAAACTCTATTATTTCAGCTGCTGTAGCTGCTTTTGCTGTAACTGTTGTTACTGCTCTTCTTGTTTCCAACATTGATACTGCTGCTGTCAATGTTGCCTCATCTGCCACCATTAATGTTGCTAACATTAATGTTGCTTCAGCTGCCATCATAGATGTTGCTCCACATGTTGCTTCAGCTGCCACCATAGATGTTGCTGCCTCCCAAACTTTTTGTCCCTCAGCAATATTCTTTTGTTCATCACCTACAAATTCTTCCTCAGGTTCAAATGTCTCCAGCAAACATTTCAACCATTTTTTCTTTTCAAGCGTTTCATCAATATGCTGTAAATTTGTTCCAGCATAACCTCCATCTTCCTCTTTGACAATCTTCAGAAATTGTCCATCATCATCTTGATTGATTCTGGCAATCAAATCAAGTTCTTCAACCACTGTAGCTTCATCCTGTACTACTGTAGCAGCTTCAAAAATTTGTCCTCCGATCTTCTTTTAGCTATACAGAAAATCCAACCCTCTTTTGTCACCCATGGCAACAAGCCTCTTCTTATGAGACATGATTGTCTCATCTTCTTTCTGCAACTGTTCTCCTCCTTCCAAGACAATTCCAAATGATGGACTGTCCTCTTTCTTACCTGTAAACACAATCAAATTGTCAGCATCAAAATCACAAGACCCACTGGTCTCACTTGTCGATTCAGTCACTAAGTTTTCTCTCTGCAGCTCCAAGTCCTTTTCAGGACTCAGAAAATATTCACTGGCTCTCTCCTCAACTTTCTCTGGCAACACTTCAGTATGATGCTCTGAGTTCTTTTCCGACTCCTCTATCAATACATCAGTATGCTGATTTGCATTCACCATGAGACTGTTAGCTAGTCTCTCCTTCTTACCATCTTCTGCTTCATGACTGTCATTCAAAAAAACTCTCTTCCCTTGCTTCTTCAACAAATTAACCTGCACATAATTCCTCTGTCTCTCCAACTCTCTTCTCTGGAGATCTAGTTTCCTATACAATTCAACAACTTCATTAGGAGTAGAACTTGGAAACTTCACACGATTTTCCATACCTTCCCTAGTGCTTGACCCATCATCAGCTGGTCCTTCTCTTTCTGCATCAACATCCTGATTAGACTCCTTCCTCTTCATCTCCTTCTGATATCTTGCTAACTCATCATCGATCTGAACAGCCTTCAGATTCAACTCTTCTTGAACAAACTCTAAAGCTTGTTCATCTCCCTGTACTGTACCTGCAAACATGCACAACTCATTAGTTTTTAAATCATGATACTTTTCAGTCTTGACTGCTTCCTCCATTATTTCCTTCTGAACAAATCTGCATTTGGAATCTTCAATTTCCATCTCTGGCTCAAGAACTCTAAGTTCCTTTTTTAGCAAGGCAATCACAGTTTGCCTCAACTTCCTCTGCAATTTTCGCCAAATCACTCTCTTTCCCTTCAGTGGAAAGATCCATTTCCTATTTTGATTTTCTTGCTCTTACAGCCATTCTTCCAGTACCTGCAATTGTACTTTCATTAC
Organism: Pinus tabuliformis; assembly: GCA_031772625.1. Taxonomy (NCBI): domain Eukaryota; kingdom Viridiplantae; phylum Streptophyta; class Pinopsida; order Pinales; family Pinaceae; genus Pinus; species Pinus tabuliformis. Next base: position 204,886,930 of record CM062818.1, on the reverse strand, counting down.
TGCAATTTCTCTTTCTCGAACTTCTGCAGTCATCTCATTTATGTGGCATTCCTCTGAACCTCTTCTCTGATCCTCCATGATCATCTTCTCTAGCTGTATATGAGATCTATCTACCTCATGCTCTTCCATAACAGAATTTTGATTTTGTTGGTCTTTTTCCTTCTTCATGACAATATCAGCCAATTGTCTTTCACCTGCAAACATACACAAATTGTCAGATTTAAAACCATGTGACCCTTTGGTCTTACTTGAAGTTTCAGTCTTCAAGTCTTCATCTTCACTATCTCCCAGAAATTCTCCTTGTTTTGGTTCACAAATGGATTCTTCCATTTCAACTTCCTTGAGTTTTCCCTTCAACCACTTCACTTCCTTTTGTTGCAACCTTCTTTGCAACTTATGCCACTTTACTGGCTTCTTACTTAAGACCCAACCTAGTCTCTGGCTTTCCTTAAGCATTCTCCCTAATGCATTGAGTTGTTCTTTTAATTCAGCAACCTCTTTGTCAATTTCCTCTTGACTCATCTTCTTGCCATTTGCCTTGGCATCCTCTTTCTTATTTCCTCTACCGTGGCTTTTTCCTGAACCTCTGCTATGACTATTAGTAGTCATCTTCTTCTCTTCTTTCTTCATGAGCTCCTTTGCAACAAGCCTCTGCAACAGCTAGTCATCCTGGCTGCAATCTTACCTCACTAAGCTCTCCTCACTTAGTATTTTGGTAAGCACGGGTCCTCTGTCTGGAACCTCTTCCTGAGCAACACCTTTGCTCCTTCTAGGCTTCTGCAATCTCCCACTCTCTCCTGCGAACACTTCAGTTGTCCTCTCTATCCAATTTCTTATTGGATTCTTCAGGTTCACTGCCAATTCTCTATAAGAGTATTCTCCTTACTATGTCTTTAAGAACACATCTGGTTCTTCTCGCACAGCTTCTCTTGCTGTCATCTGTGCATTAGCATAAACACACATTCTTAATTTAAAACAGAACATAACATATTGCCTTCATTCTTCTACACCTTGAATGGCTTGTCCTCTAGTTGGGTTCTCAAGTTCTTTTTCTTCAGAACTTGCATTAAGCGTTCTTTGCATTCTCTTTCCTTTAAGGAATTACCTAATCCTGTTTGCTCCAATCCTTTGTTCGACTGCTACAATCTCCCACTGTGGTCTTTTATCATTCAACACATTACCTTTTCCTGTGTGCATGTTTCTCTTCAAAGAAATCTTCCCTGCTTTATTTCTATTCTGACAGTAATGCTGCTTTTACCTCAATCCTGCTCTGATACCACTTGATGAAAAGAGATCTGGGTATAAGCCCAAAACCCCCTTTCTTAAATAAATCTCAACCCTCGGACCTGTGAGTTATGATCCACAAAGCTCTGTCGGAAGCGCTCTAGGCGTTAAGCCTTGTATAAATCATGGACTTACGTTAAAACCCTCCTTTATAACTATCGGAAGCCACCACCCAACCACGTTATTAAATCGTGGCATTGAGCTTTTAAAGCCCACGGCCACACATATAATATATGGGAAACATTACAAAACATCGCTCCAATTGATACACACGGATTTCAAATATTATAACTCCGCCTTTATATATATCGGTGGTTCCGGATTTCGGCGATCGCAACAATCCCTTGACTCCAACCTTCGATGCGAGGCGGACCCGACAACCCTTTATGTCCCTTCCTATACTGGTTTCGGGTCCATAATATCGGCGGGTTGTGATTGCGCCTCTTGTGATGCGATAGTTCTGCGGACCCGACGGCCCTTTATACTCTGCTTCTTAATGATTTCGGGTCCGTCATTTCGGCAGGTTCGCATCGGCGGTTTTGTAATACAAAGGGTCTGCGGACCCGACGTCCCATTCAATCGGCTCTTTATAATATTTCGGCTCCAGCTATCAGAGCGCACAATTAACAGTCCCAAAGGCCCTTGCGGACCCGATATTACTTTATGCTCCCCTTTATAATGGTTCGGCTCCGGACTGTCGGAGCATACACTTCGGCAGTTCCGAAAGGCTCTACTCCTCTGATGCGATATTGGTTTCGAACCCAATATGGGTATGGACCAATCTTAATAAGAATTCACGTCCGCCCAATGTTCCACTGTGGTGAGAAATCATTCATTCGCTGTGTAAACAGAAATATACACAGATCCTTATAAAATGACTTAAGCCAGCATAAATATGTCGAAATCAAAGGGAAACGATTCCAAGGCCTCAATCACACATCATGCAGTATAGCCAAGGCGCATTCATCAACTTCCAACTCACAGTAAAAGCTGTTAGCCGATACATGCAGGTATACAAGCTTTCAATTAACAGAAAATCTTTAACGCAAATACACAGAGAAAGAAACTTCCCAAGGATCAAAAACTCTGCATATATTAATAGGAATGCATGAATTTACATTGAGAAACTTCAGTCTCATAATTACACACACACACACAGGCCAGATTTTCCTCACTAATGGCCTTCTCTCTCACAGGCCTGATTATCAACACTGGTGGTCTCTTCTCACAAGCCAAGTTCTCAATACTGGTGGCCTCCCCCTTGCCCGTAGGCTTACATTCCTATATATAATAAACATTGATATCAAAAGCCTAAAGCTTCTACATGCATGCATATATGGCAAAAAGCCTCTTGAGGCTTTATTCGATCTTTTTCCTGTTTTAAGACAAGAAAGCCTCCTTATCCACATCTATTTCATTTATGCCCAAAAGCTCTCCCTTACTCCTAGAATCATGGGACTACTTATGTTCTTATTTATTTATTTTGAGAGCATCTAATTTAAATCATACTTAAATACTACTTAGGAAATTAATTTCTAAAATGCATGACCCCCCTATGTCTATTATTTACAATGATTTCCCTTGGGCTGAATGCTCCTGCATCATCCGCCTCGCCTCTAACCCCCCGGTTAACTACGTGGGCTAGTTGTGGAAATAATATAACACAACCCAACATTCTCCCACTTGTTGTTTTCTTTCCACAGGGGGCCATAGGAGAGCTTAGTCATTTAACCAGTCCTGCAACACCCATTGTTTCTCTACACCAAGAGAACTTCTCAGAGCTCACAGATTTTGTCAATGCATCTACAATATTCTTCAAAGTGTCCACCTTTACCAACAACACCTTTTTGTCTTCTATAATATCCCCCACAAAGTGATACTGAACATCAATGTGCTTTGTCTTTGAATGATAAGTAAGGTTGTTTGGCAAGAAAATTGCACTTTGACTATCACAATCTATTCTTATAGCTCCTTGTGCTAACCCCATACTTGAACACAATCTCTACAACCAAACTGCTTCATTGCTTGCATGTGTGGTTGCCATGTATTCTGCCTCTGTAGTTAATAATGCCACCACATATTGTTTCTTACTCATCCAGCTGATTGCACCTCCAAATAGGTTAAACACATACCCACTTGTAGATTTTCTCTAATCTAGATCTCCAGCCCAGTCCGCATCAACAAAGCCATGGATATACAAAGCTATGTCTAATCCTGGTATTCCTTGGTAGCACAAACCATAATCACTAGTGTCACACAAATACCTGAAAACCCGCTTCACTACTGTCCAATGCTCCTTTCTTGGTTTTGACATAAACCTTCTCAATACTCTCACTGCCTGTGCAATGTTTGGTCTAGTATAGACCATTGCGTACATCAGGCTACCGACTGCACTTGCATATGGAACACGGGACATGTCCTCTCCCTCTTCTTGTCTCCCAGGACGCTGTTCATCAAATAACTTCACTCCTACAGGAATAGGAACCTTCACTGGTTTACTATCTTGCATATTAAACCTCTACAGTATGTCGAGTTCAGAATTCAAAGAGTAAATGTGTGTATATTTATAAAGTTACAACTTCAAATCCAAACCAATTAAAATATGTATGTCTTCATAATTGTTGTATAGAAATGCTTCATACACCAATTTAATGTCTAATTTGATTATAATATTAGAATTAAAAATACTATACATCATGTCTAGCTTAAATGTGATTTTAAAATTAAATTATTATTATATAATGAAAAAATACATATTTGCCACTTTTATTACTTATACAACAAATATAGGTATGCATATTTTTCTTAATTCTCAATTTATTTTTGAAACAACACTTCATATTTATAATGAACAATAACATTTTTAAATGCATATTTCTACTTGCGGTGAACAAAAGAACATAGAAGAAATGGAACAACTCCATCTTTGTGGCCAACTAGCTTTTCAAAATATTAAAGTTGGTTATTTAATTAAATTTAATATAATTTAAATATTTTGTTTTTTGCTTTTTCCAATTATTAAATTACAATTGTACAATAAATTATTAAATTTGTATATTTGAAATACATAAAAATTATATGATTAAATTTTATTTAAAAATAAATAAAATATATTTTATTTAAATTTGAATAGTTAGAAATATCAAATTTGTTGAGTGTTTATATATAGAAAAGTATTTAAAATAATTAGTGGAAATTAAAATAACACTCAAGTTTGAATAAATATTATTTATATATATTTTTAAAATTTAAAAGAATAATAAACATGTTATCCTTAACACAACTATCATCTAGTGTGTAAAATGTGAATGGAAATCTGAGCAAGTGCACTGGAGTTGGCCATAATCCATGGCCAATATCGAGGGTGCCTACCAATGGTATGCCTGCAAAATTGAGATTTATTTTTGTAGAAAGGAAAATGACAACCTTTAATAGAAAAAGATTATATGGCCAGCATCAAAGGAAATACATCTAGAATATGAATGGAAATTTGAGCAAGGGCATTGGAGTTGGTAGGATCAATAAGCAATGTCCAAGGTGCCTTGCAAAATCGAGGTTTATTTTTCAAGAAACGAAATGGACAACCTTTATTGGAAAAGGATTACATGGTCAACATCAAAGCAAACACTCTTCATGCAAGAAGAGCATGGATTTATATCAGGACTAAACCTGTCCAAAAATAAATACAAAAAAGAACATATGGAGATATTGCCCGAGAACATATGGACATATAAAAAGCATCAGATGTTGATGTTGCCTGCGATATCTAAATTCAAGTTGAGGCTACGAAGCGAGGTCATATTACTGATCAATTAAGGTAATGTTTAAATTGATAAAAGAACATTTAAATTAAGTGAAAATAATACGAAGTTAAAAACATTAAATAGGAATTCAAATTAATTTTTCCAAAAGAAAATAAAAGGGAAATTTTTTTTTCAAAATTTTATATAAATGTCAAGAAAAACTAAAAATAATATATTTTATAAAATTTTAAACATTAAAATTTTATAATAAAATTTTTGATGAAATTCAATTTATCTAATTCTTTTGATTCTTTAGAGAAACTAAGATGATCAATAATCAGTGCCATAATGAGATGATAAGCTTTCAGTTTCACTTTCAATTTTTACCATTTAAACTACATAAATCACATCAAGAAACTGATGGAAGTAGGAATAAGGAACTTGTCAAAACTAATAGTTTGCAACACCCACACAATCTTCTACGATATATATACATAAACAACAAAATAAATACTCATGAGCATGTCAAATATCTCCCTTACATTGAGGTGCCACAAACTTCCTTACATCAAGAGATTGCTCTAGTTTCTCAATTAAGGATATTGGCCTTACATTGAGGCGCCACAGGCTTCCTTAATCCATCAAGAGATTGCTCCAGTTTCTCAATTAAGGATATTGTCACACACTTCCTTAACCCATCAAGAGATTGTTCCAGTTGCTCAATTAAGGATATTGGTTTTAAGGATGTCTTTGGCCTTTCTTCTTGCGAAGGTTTCAATAAAGGCTCATGTTTTGTGGGCAGTGCAACATATTTGTCTACATGTTTTGTGTTCCCAACGCCAGGGAACGCTGAAACTCCAAAAAAACACTCTTCAAAGCTCTTGAAATTTTCCCAAACTCCCTTTGCAACTCTCATTGAAAAGGGAACGGAACCATTGAAACGAGTTTCCCACCTCTAAAAAGCGTGTAACAAAGTTTTATGCGGAGTTGGGAATGAAATAAAAACTTTATGCTTATTGTTTTTGACAATCATGTAAACGTGGGAAGCGTATGGATAGAAATTAAGGTTTAGAAAAAAAAAATGAAATAAAATAGAATATTAATTCAGGCTTAAAATATTAATCCATGTTTATTTTGTTATTTTGATCGGCCTCTTGTAAACGTGGGAAGCTTATGGATAGAAATTAAGGTTTAGAAAAAAACACTTGAATAAAATAGAATATTAATTAATGCTTAAAATATTAATCCATGTTTATTTTGTTATTTTGAACGGCCTTTTTTTTTAATAAATGATTGCAATTATTTTTTTTCCTATTCAATTTTTTATTTAAATGAATATTTATTTATTTATTTATTTTAATTTAAAATGTTATTTTACATTTTATTGAATGTTGGTAAATTATCTTTCATTCAATTTTTTATCTTAAAATTATAAATAGTATAAATAAAAAACACGTTGACATATTTTTTTTTGAGAAGTATTTTCGCCAATAATCATATCAAAATTCATCTGTCCACTCATTTGAACCACAATCGATAAATAACTATAAATAAAAAATGCTGACATATTTTTTTTTGAGAAGTATTTTCGCCAATAATCATATCAAAATTTATCTGTTCACGCGTTTGAACTAGCTATCGTGTTCACTTATTTTTTTTTGAGAAGTATTTTAATCATATCAAAATTTATCTGTTCAGGCGTTTGAACCAGCTATTGTGTTCACGTGTTTGAACCAGCTATTGTGGTTTATGGCGGAAAACATGTCTCAAAAACTTGATATGGATCACAGATGTCTTAATTCAATATTCTTTTCTTCTCCTCTACTTTCATAGATAGAATTCAATACTAAACTAATAAATGGAATTTCAAATATCAACTTATTTGCATTTCTAAATCTAAATTTACATTTTCACATTTACTTAATATAATTATAAAATTACCATACAAATTATCACATAAAAAATAGCACATATAACTACATAATTACCTTTTCATATTTATCTAATATAATTATGAAATTACTTTATAAATTATCAAATAACAAATAACACTTAACAAAACCCTCAAAAGTGAAACTAATCAAGCCTATTATCACGTCAAAGCCCCTCAAAAGTGAAACCAATCAAGCCTATTTAAGTCTAGGTGCGTCCCTTGTACATTATTGGTATAGGTGTTTTGGCCACGATTGATGGAGGTCTTAATTCGGTTTAGCTGGCTCCCATGTACTTGACTTATTGTACACGGGCATACATGGTATCCCCCCATTCTCTGCGGTATTGCGGCGTTTTAGATCATCAAGTCTAACGATTTAGTTTAGCTTTTCCGTGCTGTATTATATATATATATAATAGTTAATTTAGTTTACTTTTAATTTAAAAATATTAAATTTAAATTAAAGTTTAGAATTAGATTAATTTGGATTTTATTAATGAATAAATATTTTTAATAAAAAATTAGGTTGTTAAATAATAAATTATTTAATTATGATTAGATGTTATCCATAATATTAATAGCAAACTATCAAATTATAATTAAAAGTCATCAAAATTTGAAATATTAATACTACAATAATTGAATATATATACATAAACAAAATCCATTTTTATAAAATCACAAATATACTTATATTTAAAAAAACATTAAAATTTAAAAAAGTCTAAAGATAATGATACAACTTTTTCTTTTTTATCAAATATGTTGGAAGTTAGATATCATGTTGAATTCATAAAATGTAATGTCCTTTAAATTTGTTGTTATCAATTTTGAGAAATGCGATCCGGTTTGTGGTGTAGATATGATTAGACAAGATTATCATATATAGATAGTACTATTGTAACATTATCTAGTTTTGATAAGTTAGCATATTAGGCAAATAATTTTGAAAATATTAAGATAGGATATGGATGCAAAAGAATGAAAAGTGAAAATATTAGGAAAATTTGATGTTTTATAGGAATCCATATCAATAAAATGTTAGTTGTTAGCTACCCTAAATAAAGAAGGCAAAGAAAAATAAAATGTTAGGGAAGCAAAAGAAAAGGAAGGCTTTATTTTATATTTTTGAAAATGCACAGGCTGCTAGTCTAAATGCGCCATAACCAAACATCCATTGTGTTTTCATTTGCAGAAGAAATTGAAAAAAGAGTGAAGGTTACTCTAAGGTTTACATGCTTATTTTGGATATTAACACTATCATAAGTTTTAAAACCCCATATCCTAAGTTTTAAACCCATATCCTCCCTCTGCCAATCCATTCCCTCCATATCATTTCCCTAAGTTCATACCCCCCTTATATTTCATATTTGCCAACATCACATTAAATGTCAGTTCCCGACCCCACCAATCCATCCCGTCACATCATGTTAAGTTTCTGCCATATCACTCTTCATCCTCGCCTATCTCCTCGCATCCGACGGCCCTCATGTAATTTCGCCCCCCCCTCGCCATCTGAGATTTACTGTCGCGGGGGAGGGGGGGGTGTCCAAAATGGGCGGTATACAAAACCACGCCTGCCCCTACGTGGCATCTCCACCACATTTCAGACCCCCCATGAGAAAAACCACAAACCGCTCACCCCCCCTCCGAAAATCTGAATTCCTTATTCCCGATACCACTTACCTGACCATTGCGCATCTGCCATTCCTCTGCTACCACCTTATCCGCCCGTTAACCCCATCAAATCATATTCATTCCCTCCATAATCAATCCCTTAAGCATTTAATTTTATTATTCATTAACTCAACAGACCCGTGCCACCAATGGAAAACCACAACTCCTATATAAACCTTCCTCTTATCCATCTACAGGTTACAAAATTCTTGTTACCATTGCTTTGATTACAGGTTACTCACAAATCCTGACACTGTCAACTGCCAGCGACACTACCTCACTGATAATTTTCCAATTATTCCTTTTGTTCCTGGCCCCATAACTTTCTATCTGTCTGTGAATTGTCTCCTTTCCTAACCAAAGTTGCATTCTCAGCCTTAGCCATCATGCCTCCCAAGGAAAAGGGACCAGAGGAAATCGTCAATCCTTTTATCTATCCTCCTGTAGATCTTCACCATATCCCTATGGTTAATAGAGACTACAAGATCCATGAAACACTCTGTGAGCTCGACCTCTTTGAGATGTACTCGTGGCTTAAAGCTAAATACATTGATAAATCAGATGATATCCGGCTGTGGGAGTCAAACCTACCTCATTACATCTTTCCTCGTACCCACAATGCTCTTGATTTCATTAGAAAATGTCATGTCTCATATTTGCCAAGCCAAAGGGCGATAGTAAATCCCCATGGACAAATTTTATTCACCATAACCCCTCAGGCTATTGATCGAATGATGCAAGCCCCATAGTCAACAATAGCACCTCATTTTCTTATGAAGTTGTGGTTGAAATATACCAGAGATTAGACTTTGCTAAGAGAGCCCAAACTATTGAATCATTCTTAACACAAGATGTTGCATTACCAAAGAAAAATCCTCCTTATCCCTCATCATTATTCCTTGAGAGAGCCAAGAAGATAATCACTGTCATTTCCTACCTCCTTAGATACTACTCTGACCAATGGGTAGATGAGGCCATTATAGGATTTTTATCCATCTTTTCTAATGATGCTAAGTGCTCAATTGTGTTCAATTCCAGCCATTTCCTTGTAGAGTCTATTCATCAACAACTTGTCAAGTTTCCCACAGAGGAGGTATCCAAATATGTCTTTGTCTTAGTTTACATGTTCTTATATTTTCAGTGGGGGCAACATGAACTTGTCATTGCAAAAGCTGGATGAGAAAGGAAACCAACAGTCGGTCATTTTCTGGACCACCCTGGTTATGAAAGAGTAGAAAGAGTACACTCACAAACAATTTACTGAGATGTTTGTCCACCCAGCCATAGGCCTCCTAAGTAGCATAAAAGTACCAAGGATTAGTGAAGAAATCAAAAGGGTCTTGCATCTGTCAGAACATGTACAAACATGAGACTGGTACTTATATGAGAATTACACAAAGATAAGGATTTTTGGATGTGAGCAGCCACCATATCAGCTGCCAAAATTCATCCCAATGAGGATTTTTTCCTTAGAATACATCAGGTAGATGATCAACATGGATGAAGTCCATTTTGTTGTTGCCAAGAAAAAGTCTCTGTTTAAGATAAAAACATAGGTTGGTACATTCATTTGCAATAGCATGACAATGGGGGCAGAGGCAAACAACCTATTTAGGAAATGCAGTTTAATATTAGTTTTACCTAGTCCTATGATCCATTAGGGATAATTTCCAGATTAAGGGTAGAAACCAAGTCTACTCCTTATTTTCACACACCTAGGCCAGAGATAGAAAAATATAAGAATAAGCCAGAATGGGTTGAAAACACATTACAGGAGGTAGAAGAACAATAGGTCTCTTCATCAACAGTGCAGACTCCTACAACGCAAGAGAAGACAACCAAAAGGAGTGGAGAGGAAGAGTCCCATTTAGGGACAGATATCTTCAGCGAGGGATTTAAAATCATGTACAAAAAAGAAGGCTAAGCTTAGTTCCAGACTAAGTCTTAGAAAAGATTCGGAGCAGTAGACTCTTATCACCACTAATGGGCCTCCTGTATCTTCATTAGTGGGTGATCAGTCTACACAGTCTCCTACCACCTCCACAACCTCACAAGAGTAGCAACAGATTATGCACACAGGTACATCTACTTCAAGCGAGCGAGAGAAGAGCATCATGGATATCTTGAAGGAAATAAAAGTTGGAAATGAAGCCTTGAAGATAAACACATACAACCAATTTTGGAAACAAATCTTAGGTGCCCAAAGCAGGATATTGTCAGCCTTTGACTCAAAGAAGGGGAAAATGCAGATGGCATTCCTTCAGGCACAAGTTCCTCAGCCCAAAGGAGCATCAGATTATAAGAAGATATATTTTGAGTTTGATGTCAAGGACATACATCCCATTGACCAAATGGAGATGCATAAACAGATTGGAGAAATGATTTTATCCATTGTAGCTAACATAGTTATGACTTTGTCCAAGTTGCAAGTCACACTAGCAAATGTCCAGTCACAACTCAAGATGGAAAAAACTTCAGCTCTTTCCAAACATACCAAGATTAAAACCTTGGAAGATTTGGTGATGAAACTGGGTTATGATCCTGCTAACATCAATGTTACAAAGGAGCTGGTTAAGAAAAAAGAATTTACATATTGCAGCATTGAGGAAGCAGCTGAAGATGCCAGCTACTCAAGATCCTCTAGCCAAGGATATTGTAGAGACAGAGACTCAAAAGGAAGACATGATGAAACTCATCATGGAGCAGACTTCTCAGCTTAAGAAAATGGAGATAGAGATGGAGAAATTAATTAAGGAAAAGGATGAGGCTGCTAAATGGACTACTCCTTTAGAAGCACTTCCTATCACAGTCATTCCGACTACCATACCAGCTACGACTAGTACAGGAGATTTTGCAGACCAGTTGGCCAGTGTAGTTCAAAATATGTCGTTGTAGACTGAAGAGATTAAGAAACTGCATGATCAAGTAAAACTACTAGAGGATCATCAAAATAAGCCTGAAATGTTTCATGCAAGAGAGCTTCAGAGAGCTCAGAAACAAGTTGAAGCATGGAAGAAGTCAGCCACTGAGTATTCCATTGGATACACTCTTGGTAGTGTCAAAGAAATTATCTAGAACAACATCATAGAGGAGATTGACGAAATTTGGCCATATATCCAGATCATTTTCGAGCAGAAAGAGTTAATGGAAAAGGCAAACCAGACAATTGCCAATATAAATGCTCAACTAGGTGATATGCCTTCTACAATTAACAACATAATAACATTTCTCAATTCTAAGAACAGGAATGAACTGGATGATCTAGGGGTGGATGATAGAATTGAGACCATTCTGGAGGTGAAGAAAGTTCTGACCAAAAATAACTTAGTAGTTTAGTTGACAAAGAAGTGTCATACTCTTGAAGTGGAAGTCAATAGATTTTTCACAAGGATTGATGCATTAAACAAGAAGGGTCTTCCTTCATTGTTTTTCATCAATGATAAGTTAATGACTAGGGAGGATTACTTGAAGAAGCTACAAAATATTGCTAAGGACACAACCAAGTCCTCCAACATCAAAGGTTCCATGACTGGTATGACATTCTACGAGGCCATCAGTAACATATGTTTTATGCAGAATGATATAAAACATATTTTTTTTTGTAAAACCAACTTTTGCCAAGTATACTGAGGTAGATGAGATCTACCGTAGAGTAACTAAAATATAAATTCCAGATGAAGAACGATGGGAAAAGTTGTGTGAATATCATGGTTAGAGGACAAATCAATTTTTGCCAGTGCAACACTCGAATAGTGGCCACTCAGCAACAACTTTCCATCAAAACAGGGCTAGATGTGCAGATTCATTCTCGATTAATCGAATTGTTTCCCTTTCCATTAGTTTTAAGTAATAATAGCATGCATTGTCACTTAGGCATTCATTGTAAAATTTTGTATTTTTGTTTAAATACTTCATTTTGTTGAAGTATTCAGGTTTGCACCCTTGAGCTAGTTACCAGACAGATTTGTATTAAGTTAGAGCGTTTTTTATTGAATAAAAGAATCTGGATTTACTTCATATGGCTTGTCTCTCTATGAGTTGTTTTCATTATGTTTTCCATTATGTATTCCTCATATAATTTAATTCTTTGCAGTCATTTGATTGAAAATTTAATTGAATCTCAGTTTCATTTTCAATCTGCTGTGAATTTGTAGTTTAATTAAGAGATTAATTTACAGGACTATCTATTATTATAAATTCCTCTTTGAATTTAAATTGCACAAGATTTCTGTAATGACTTGATTATATTTTGTTAATTAAGAAAACACAGTTTTCTTAATTTCTGCTTATAAATGATGAAATACTTTGTCTAAATATTAAATCATTTATACATCTCCACATTCTTCTTATCCATCCCACTTAAAATCAAAATAACCATATGTATTTAAATAATAACCTTTTGTTTTATTAAGATCTTTCTAAGTTTAAGGCACCTGTTAAAAAGAAGTTCATTGGTCATCCAACCATTAAAATCAAACAAAATATTTTAGATGCTTTGGCATAGCCAATTGACCTTAGGTTATCTCAAAGGACAACATCGGATTGGTGCCGTTGTGAGGGACGAAGAACTAAAAGTAAAATTTTCCCTAGGGAAACGATTTCCCCTTCCTTTAAGGCGAATAAAGGATAAGGTCATAGGTCAAAATATTTCACCTGGTGATTCCACTAGTCCAAGTTAGCTCCCTATAAGCATACAAGATCACATTTTGATTCTGAGATTGTTAACCCTCTTCCAGACCCAGAAATACTCATTAGGGGAGCCTCTTCAAGGAGAAGATGTAGAACACCTTTTTCTTCTTCAACTTTACACCCTGAATACATTCCATCTATAGATCCAATCTCATTTATACCAACTCACCCTGATTGGACTGAACTACTTCCGAGGGTCTCTGATCTTATTTCCATAGGAGTAGACCTTCCATCAGCCTTTTTTATACTGTCGCTTGAAACATATCAATTTCCATCCATTCCTATCAAATCACCTTCATTTGAAGAAGAATTGGGTTTACATTTACCTGAATTCAAACCTTAGGATTTCATTACTCCAACTCCTTATTCTATTCCATCATCCTCAACTAATTTTGAAGAGACATTTTCTGTCTACTCAAATCCTTTATTTGAAAATAAGGAAGAATTCCCACTAGGAGTCCAGAAATTAGTTATTAAAACCCCTTTAAAACCCTTAAAGAGGTCTTTTCCCTCTCCTCCACACATTAATACACTTATTGATTCATCTTCATCAGCTTCCTCTTCCTCATCAACATCCACTCATACACCCCATACTCCTCCTGCTGTTATGGCTTTTCGACCCATTGTTCAAGCTAGGTATGCTGCCCTAGTTCTCCTTTCCAACTTGGGAAAATTTCCTGATGGATACTTAAAGCATTTGCCAATATTTAATGGAGAAACAGGTCCCTCAGCAGAGTATCATGTATCAACTTCCTATATTTTGATGACAATATGAACATAGAAGAGGAAAATGTTTATATGAGATTATTTGTACAATCCCTAGAAGGAAATGTTAGGATCTGGTTTAGGCAGCTCAGAGGTGACTCTATCAGAACTTGAAATGAACTCATAACCATCTTCAATAACCAATGGTGGGTAAATAAAGAACCTGTTTACTTTCTTAGTGAATTTGAGGAATTAAAGAGAAACCCAGGAGAACCAGTTGTTGAATTCATTAAAAGGTTCATCAAACTCTATCATAAAATTCCTGTTGATTGTAAACCACTAGTAGCAGCTGTAAAGGTCAGATTCTCTAAAGCATTTGATGATGACTTTGTGGTCATGCTAAGGGAAATAGTTTCAAATACATTAGAAGACATGCAAGCAAACAATATAGAGGTAGAATCCAACAGGTCAGCTTCTGGTAAACTTAAGGCTAAAGCAGAAAAAGAAGAAAGAAAACTAAAAGCTAAGATAGATGAATCATCCTCCTCCAAATCTAAACTAAATGATCAAAAAATTAATGAAATTACATATTTTCTTAGGAACCTTTCTAACAAAATTTCAAAAATTGAAACACAACCTAGGGCTGCTCAACAAATTGTTGTTAGGCCTCAAGCTCAAACTCAATTCAGAAGAACTCCTCAAATGAAAATTATTCAGAGATCAGGTTCTGACCAAAACATCCAGCTACCTTTTCTTATTGATGATCAATAGTCACAAGATACAAGCCCTTTAATCACTGAAGATATCAATAATATTGATTCTTCGGAAATAAAAATGGCCATAGTTCCTTCATCTTCACCCCAGTCCTTCGAACTATAAGTATGAGATACTCAAATTTCCAGATACCAAGCATTCTCTGAATTTTTAATTGCAGAATTGAATAAGAGGTATGATCTAAGACCTAGATCAGGTCCTGGTAGACCTCCAAAATCCACCACCATAATCGAACTTGCAGTGAAAACCATTCAAACACAAACTCCAACCCCTCAGACTACAAAGTCACCCACTAAAACCCTTCCATTTGATAAGATTGTTTTGACTACTTTTAATATTGAAAAGGAATTGGAAAGGGTCAAGATTCCTATACCTTTAGCTAAACTTTCCAAAAATCTTGGTTACAAAAATCAAGTGTCTAAATGGATACAGTCTTCTAGTGTAGATGTTGAGGGAGATGTTATTAGTCTGCAAGATGAAAAACCCTCGGTTGTATTTGGCCCTAGTTCTGATATGATCGATGAAATTGTTCCACCATTTTATGTAACATTAAAATCTCATGATTTTCTTTTGTATAACTGCATGCTGGATTCTGGAGCCTCTCATAACCTTATGCCAAAGGTAATAATGGACCAGCTTCAGTTACAAGTCACCCGTTCCTATCATGACCTTTACACCTTTGACTCAAAGAAAGTACCATGCCTAGGATTGATCAAAGACCTAGTTGTGACCTTAGCTCAAATACCTGTCAAAAGTATAGTTCTAGACATAGTTGTCACTGATATTCCTGCCAAGTTTGACATGATTCTATCTAGATCATGTTGTGCTAAACTTGGAGGGTCACTTCAGATGGACATGTCTTTTGCTACTATCCCAGTCTATGGAGGTGAGCACTTAAGGTTATATAGGGAAGTCCATTTCCTTCATACTGTTTGTAGGTCTGATCAAGAAAAGAACCACCCTATCTATGCAGTAGATCAGGATTTTGGTTGTTTTCACTTGTCTTCACAAAATGCATCAAACACTCAACTTTCCATTGAAAATATTATTTCCCAGCCTAAAATTGTAGAATCATATATCTGGAAACTTTATTTTTATGGCTCTTGCTCAAAGGAAGGAGCAGGAGCAGGGATTGTTCTTATATCACCAAATAAAGAAAACATAACTTAGTCATGTAAACTTGAATTTAAAGTCACTAATAATGTGGCTGAGTATGAGGCTTTTCTTCTTGGTATTGAGTTATCTAGGAATA
Organism: Pinus tabuliformis; assembly: GCA_031772625.1. Classification (NCBI taxonomy): domain Eukaryota; kingdom Viridiplantae; phylum Streptophyta; class Pinopsida; order Pinales; family Pinaceae; genus Pinus; species Pinus tabuliformis. The sequence goes on along the minus strand of CM062818.1, from coordinate 204,870,873 downwards.
TAAAGGTCCAAAACTTGAGTGTATTTTCTGACTCTGAGCTTATAGTAAACTAGGTTAGAAAATTATGTCAAAATAAACACCCAAGGCTTAGATCCTACAAAAATGAAGCTTGGGACACAATTGAGAATTTATTCCAAGGTTTTAACATAATTGTTATTCCTAGAGATGAAAACATGCATTTTGATTCACTAACTATCTCAGCAAGTTCCTTCAAAATCCCTGAGCCAACATCGTTAGAATACCAAGTCCAAGTCAAGTATCGGCCATCAATTCTTGATAACCTTAAATATTGGCAAATTTTTGAAGATGATGAACAATTAAAATCTTTTCTCCAAGTCATTGATGAATTCTCAAATATGTAAATCGAAGAATATCAGAAAGTTGTCAAAGAATTAGATCAACAGAATCCAGAAACTTCATTCAGTCCTAAAATTCTTGATCATGATATCATCTAGTTATCTAATAATTTTATCCCTAAAGGATTAGTCCCATTGGAAAAATTATTCGATGATAATGATGTCTCTAAAAATCCTTTGTTTCACTCACCAGAAGAGGAAATCGAAGAATGTAATATTGAGATTCTGGATGATGTGAGAAATGTTAAACTATCTTCAACTTTACCTACAGATGTTGAAGTCAAATACCTAAATCTTCTTAAGAACTATAAAGATGTTATTTCCTGGTCTTACAATGAATTGAAAACTTATGACACATCTTTGATTGTGCATAAGATCCCTTTGAAACCAGAAGCAAAACAATTTCAGCAAAAGTTAAGAAGAATTAATCCCATACTATTTCCAACCATTGAAAAGGAACTTAAAAGCTGCTTGATGCTCATATCATAGTACCTTTAAGGTATTCTAAGTGGGTAGCCAACCTAGTTCCAATTAGGAATAAGAATGGCGAGATTAGGCTATGTGTAGATTTTTGAAACCTGAACAAATTGTCCTTAAAAGATAACTATCCATTGCCTAAAATGGACCATCTACTTCAAAAAGTTTCAAGTGCCAATAGGATCTCTATGCTAGATGGATTTTCTGGTTATAACCATATTATGGTGAGTGAAACTGACCAAGACAAAATTGCTTTCACCACACCATGGGGTACATTTATGTATGCCAGAATGCCATTCGAGTAAGCCAATGCTGGAGAAACTTTCCAGAGAGCTATGGATTTAGCATTTTTAGGTAAAACATATGAATTTACTGTTATTTATTTAGATGATTTAATTTTTTTCTCTGATTCTGATGAAAGTCATTTAAAAGAATTGAGCAATGTTTTTGACAGGTGCAGGAAATTTGGCATATCCATCAACCTGAAGAAATCTTTGATTGTTGTGAAGGAAGGGAAATTACTAGGGCATATTATCTCCAAGGAGGGAGTTATAATTGACCCAAAGAGATTTTCAAATATTTAGACCTTATCTCTGCCAAGGAATAATAAAGAGATTCAAACCTTCCTCGGAAAGATCAATTTTCTCAGAAGGTTCATCCCAAATTATGCTGAGATAGTTAAAGATATAACAAATATGCTTAAGAAAAATAATGAAGTGAAATGGACAGCCCTTGGTAGGTATGATTTTGACAATATCAAAAAGGCTATATTTGAGGCCCCTACATTAGCTATCCCTGACTATTCTTCACCCTTTAGCATATTTTCTTTTGCATCCGGAACAACCCTACTTGTTGTACTTTTACAGAAGAATACAAATGGTGATGAGAAACCCATAGCCTTATTTTCAAAAGTAAAGAGAGATGATGAACTCAGGTATGATATTATTGAAAAACAAGCTTATGCCTTAATTCAAGCCCTCAAAGCCTTTAGAACCTATGTCCTACATTCACACATCACATCTTATGTCCCTAATCGTGTTGTTAAAATTGTCTTCACTCAACCTGATACCGATGGGAGAAGAGGGAGATAGATTGCTAAAATCCTTGAATTTGACCTTGAAATAAAAACCACAAAGCTAGTAAAAGGCCAAGGCCTGGCCAAATTGTTAGTTGAATCTAACTGCAAAGTATTGGGGATAAATCTAGTTTCTGAAATTTCATAAGAGGAGAATCCACAAGAGCCTTCTTCAATGTCATTAGGGGAAAATCCACAAGAACCTTCCTTAACAACTGAGGAGAATCAACAAGAACCTCCTCCTCTTAGAGAAGGGGAGAATCCACAAGAACCTCTTTCTTTAGACCCAATAATTCATGTTCATATAGATAAAAAAAATATCTAATTTCTCATTGGTATTTTTATATTGTGTAGTTTCTCAGGGATTTTCAATGTCCAGCTGAGCTAAATTTGAAACAGTGCAAAGCCCTCAAGCTTAAAGCAGTGAAATACTACATTACTAATGTTAATCTGCATTGGAAAGACCCTCTTAATATCCTTCTTATGTGCTTAACTGAAAATGAAACAAAGGGTATTATAGACCAGTTCAATGCAGGATTTTATGGTGGACACTATGCATGGAGAGAAACAACCTACAAAATTCTAAAAGAAGGTTTCTATTGGCCCACACTTTTCAAGGAAGTTGGACCAAGAGTAAGAAGCTGCAAAGAATTCCAATTGTTTGTAGGAAAACAGAAACTATCGTCACTTCCCTTGGTTCTAGTATCAGTTGAGGCTCATTTTCTTCAATGGGGACTAGACTTTATAAGGGAAATTCATCCACAATCAAGAAATAAACATAGATGGATTATAACTGCCACAGACTATTTTACCAAGTGGGTACAAGCCATACTAATGAAAAATACTACTGATACTGTTGTAATTAAATTTCTTGAAGAAAACATCCTGTCAAGATTTGGATGTCCTCAACAGATTGTTACAGATAATGAAGCAGCTTTCAGCAGCGTTAAAATGATTGAATTCTGTCAAAAGTATTCAATCATTTTACACCATTCTACACCATACTATCCATAGGGTAATGGGCTAGCAGAGTCTTCCAACAAGAGCTTAGTTAAGGTCATTAAGAAGACTCTTGAAGACCATAAAAAGAGTTGGGACAACCATCTTATTCATGCCATTTTGGCAAACAGAGTTTCTCCTAAGAGATCAACAGGCAAGTCTCCTTTCCAATTAGTTTATGGAAAGGAAAAATTTTTCCTACTCATTTAGCCTTACCTGTTATGAGGTTCCTCTAGGAATCTTATGAAAAAAAAGATGATTTCTCCAGAAGGACTAATAAAATTATTGAGTTGAATGAAGACAGTGATGAAATTCAGTACAAGCTAAGGAAATACCAGAACAAGATGAAACAGTTGTTTGACAAAAAGGCTAGAGAAAGAAATTTCAAGAAAGGTGACCTAGTGCTCAAATGGGATACAAGGATAGAAGACAAAGATAAACACGCAAAATTTGACAACCTTTGGTTTGGTCCATTTAGCATTGCAGAAGTCAAAGGGAACAATACATTTATCTTACAGAATCTGGAAAGAGAGTATTCCTCATTGCTAGTCAATGGGAGGTACCTGAAACATTACATCCAATATTGATTCTTCATTCATTCAACATCTGTAAATATTTGGAGACTTTATTTATTTTTGAAAATTGCAAGTCAGTATCTATTTCAGTAAAAAGACTCCATAGCTTGAGGAGAAGGCACTTGGATCTACTTGTTCTCTACATCCCACATGGGGAAGCAATCCCAAACTAGAGCCAATGTTGTAACATTATCTAGTTTTGATAAGTTAGCATATTAGTCAAATAATTTTGAAAATGTTAAGATAGGTTATGTATGAAAAAGAATGAAAAGTGAAAATGTTAGGAAAATTTGATGTTTTATAGGCATCCATATCAATAAAATGTTAGTTGTTAGCTACCCTAAATAAAGAAGGCAAAGAAAAATAAAATGTTAGGGAAGTAAAAGAAAAGGAAGGCTTTATTTTATATTTTTGAAAATGCACAGGCTGCTAGTCTAAATGCGCCATAACCAAACATCCATTGTGTTTTCATTTGCAAAAGAAATTGAAAAAAGAGTGAAGGTTACTCTAAGGTTTATATGCTTATTTTGGATATTAACACTATCCTAAGTTTTAAAACCCCATATCCTAAGTTTTAAACCCATATCATCCCTCCGCCAATCCATTCCCTCCATATCATTTCCCTAAGTTCATACCCCCCTTATATTTCATATTTTCCACCATCACATTAAATGTCGATTCCCTACCCCACCAATCCATCCTATCACATCATGTTAAGTCTCTTCCATATCACTCTTCATCCCCGCCTATCTCCTCACATCTGACGGCCCTCATGTAATGATCTGATATTCACCCTATGAGTGACATTAGTTAAATATTTATTAAACTAAGGTATTACAGACTCACGTGCTGGTGTGTGTTCTGTGTTATTGAAGCAATGGATCAATCAGATTGCCAAAACAAAGACATTAGAATGGAAAGATAGCGGAGAAATATAGTAAGAAACACAAAGACACAAACAATTTTAATAAGGAGTTCACCCTATTCTCCAGGGCTATGTCTCCAGTCCAGCTTTCAGTGGTGGCCTTGTTTTATTGTGTCTTTAAGCAGAGAAATTACAATACAGGGACTCAATATGAGTTCTCCTGAAGTATATTTTGCTTGGCAGGGTGGTTTCTTGGATTCCCCAAGCCACTTGGAGTACACATAATCTTATTCTTCCCACCAGCTCTGTGACCTTTTGGTATACAGTGGAAAGATCCAAATGTGATGCTCAGTTCGGACAGATTCCTCTATGGGAAGGCTTGAATCTTCAAGTTCTTTGGTGCTCGATGCTGCCTCTGGTCAGCTCGGCACTCTGTCTCTTCTACTTTTCTTTACTATTCTCTGTGTTCAGCCCTCCTATCAGGGTTCACTGTTACACTTCATCTCTCGACTTCTGTCTTTCTATGTCTAACTTCCACTTCTTCGACTGTCTCTGTTCATGGCTTTTAGCCATTCAATCCTATGCCTGTTCGGTTCCTCTTCTGCCTGTCTCTTCACCTTCTGCAACTACGCTTGGAGTTCCCTATGTTCGGTGTCATCATGAATGCTCAAGGAGTGGCCACTTGTCCTCCTCTAAACGGTGCCAGCCTACTTCGTTGGTTCACTTCTTCAGTTACGCAGTGGATGCGTTCTTCCTCCACCGTGGTGGTCAAACGGATTCCAAATCCCTTTAAAATGCGGCTTAATTCCCTGTTGATTCCGCTTCCCCCATCGGACGTGATCTCAACTATCTGATCTGAGCCCTCTAGATCTGATGCCATACGCATGTTTCACGCGGTTGACTTGCTCGACCGATAGCATACAATCAACGACGGTTTTCTCTCACCTTCGCCTGCCACGCGTCGATCGTTGTATGGAATCGCTCCAATTTTGTCCAAAACCTCTTACAATTTAAGGGCACCCTGATCAAAACCGCCGGTTTCCAGAGCGCGGGTCCCGCCGTCGTGTTTAGCTCTTTTTCCTTTTTTCGCCCATGGTCCTCTGATTCCCCCATGCAATCAAGTGCTCGCCTTTTTCCTTCATGGCCCTATTCGCCTAGCGATGAGCAATTAGCTAAGCGCTAATTGCGCATCAAAAAGCACTTCCTTTTCCCATTCTAGGGCTCCCAGGGGCTAATTTAGCCTCCTGTGCATCTCCATGGGCCTAGGTCAGCGCGCTTTGACTGAGGTCCTCGTCGTTCCACGTTGGCTTCCATTGCCACTGGTTCAGGGTGTTTTTGATCGTTGTTTTGGATTTCTTTAGAGATTTGTTCAACCTGATACAGTCATGGTACTTTGACAGTCTTTTATGGATCTGATTCGGATGACGGCCTTCCCATTGAAAAAGCTTTTGGACCACCAAAAGTTGGTTTTCAAGCATCGACTAAGTGAGGATACTTTTTTCTCACTTGTCCAATCTCAATCCACTTTCCGCTGCTCGACTTTGAACCTTTGAACCCAATCCTGAGGTACTCAACATCTCCCCTGCGTGTTGTCCTCACCTTCCTATCCAGCACTATGTCTTCCTGCAACTCAATGAGGTATTCAGGTAGCAGGTCATCAATAGAAGGAAATTGACTTTGCTCGTTAGGGTCCTCAATCATTGAAGGTTCAAACAATCTCAAGCAATCTGCATTTATGACTGAGTAGATGTGCATGTAAGTTGGTAAATCAAGGCGAAAAGCATTTTCACCAATCTTCTCAAGTATCATAAAAGGTCCATACCTGATGGGCTTTAGCTTTTTACCTTCACCTTGCATCCTGTCCTTGCTGATATACAGCCAGACTTGGTCTCCAAATTGAAAACTATGCTCCATCCGATGCTTATCATGCCTAGCCTTATACTTGGCCTGGCTCATTTCCAGTTGTTCCTGTACTGCCTGGTGGATCTCCTAGATCTGTTCAATGAACGTAGTTGCCTTGTCCACATCACTGTGTCCATCAACCATGGTATCTTTACCAGAGACAAAATCCAAAGGAGACCTTGTTGTGAAACCAAAACAGGTCTCAAAAGGAGATCTCTGTGTAGAAGAGTGTTTGGCTTTGTTGTAAACATGCTGCACATAACACAAGTGTTCATCCCAAAGCTTAGGATGTTTACTGTAATATCCTCTCAGCAACTGGATCACTGTCTTGTTTACTACTTCTGTCTGGCCATCTGTTTGTAGATGAAAAGTTGTGTTATTATTTAACTTGGTGTCCATCAGTTCCCACAGACTAGACCAAAACTTCCCCACAAATTGGGTGTCTCGATCAGATACAATGGAAGTGGGTAATCCAAAATGAACCCATACATGTTCAAAGAACAATTTTGTAGTTTGTTCAACTGTGATCTGTTTACTACAAGGTATCAAAATACACATTTTGTTGAAGCTATCCATAACAACATATAGATAATCATGACCTTTCCTAGATTTAGGCAGTCCTCCAACAAAATCCATGGAAACACTTTCCCAAGGGTGAGAAGGAACTGCAAATGGAGTGTACAAGCCTAGTTTTCTATTGCTGGGCTTGATTTTAGCACACATGGCACACCCTCTTACATATCTAGAAACTGTCTCATTCATTTTCGGCCAATAGTAGAATCTTTGCAGCTGTGCAACTATTTTACTTACCCCAAAGTGATCGGATATCAAAGAAGTGTGTGTTTCCCTAATTATCTTTATCCTCTCAGTTTGTGGAATGTAGAGTTTCCCACAATGGTATAAGAGTCGGTATTTTATATGATAGTCCAATTCTTCTACTCTTTTGCCTTGACTCAAAGTTGCATATACATCTTTAAAATCCATATCTTGAGCATATTGTTCTATGTAGCTTTCATGTAGCACAAAATTATGCTTAAGTATGGTAGATGCATTTATAATAGGTCTAGATAACATGTCTGCAACCTTGTTATGTATGCCCTTTTTATACATGATGACTAAGTGAAACTGTTGTAGAAAACCCATCCACCTGTAATGTCTTGATTGCTGAAATTTAGTTTGGGAGTGTAGATATTGAAGTGGTTGATGATCAATATGTATTACTATCTCTTTGCACATTAAGTCATGTTTCCACTTTTTCACACTGTGAACTAATGCATACAATTCTTTATCATATGTAGGATAGTTAACTACTATAGGATTAAAAGTCTCAGAATGATAACATATGGGTTTGCCATGCTATGTCAACACTGCTCCCATGGCATAGTCACTAGCATCAGTTTGGATCTCAAATGGTCTTTGCAGATCTAGCAGTTCTAGTATAGGTTCTGTACTAATTTTCTCTTTCAAGGTGTCGAAGGCTTTCTGATGTTTGCCTCCCCACTGAAACACCTTATTCAATCCTGTTAAAGCATGTAAGGGAGCTGCAATCGAGGAGAAGTTAGAAATGAACTTCCTCCAGTATTTTGCTACTCCTAGGAAACTTCTCACTTCTGTGGTAGGCCTGGGTTTAGGCCAGTTCACAATGACTGCCGCTTTAGAGGGATCTATTTTCAATTCTCCTCCCCCCACTATATGACCCAAGTAGTTTAGAGATGTTTTTCCAAATTCACATTTTGAGAGTTTAACATAAAGTTTTTCTCTTTTCAAAACATCTAATGTCTGCTTAACATGCTTTAAATGTTCTTCCCACGTTTTACTAAAAAACAGAATGTCATCCAGATACACAATAACAAAATCATCAAGAAAAGGTCTGAGTACATCATTCATTAATCTCATGAAAGTAGCAGGAGAATTAGTTAAACCAAAAGGCATAACCAGCCATTCATACAATCCCTGCTTTGATTTGAAAGCAGTCTTCCATGCATCTTGCTCTGCAACTCTGACCTGATGGTATCCACTGTGCAAATCCAACTTGGTGAAATAAACAGCTTCTTTCAATTGATCTAAAAGATCATCTATGCGAGGAAGGGGATAACGATTCTTGATTGATATCTTATTCAGTGCTCGGTAATCAATGCACATTCTCCAAGAGCCATATTTGTTTCTCACCAAAACAATTGGTGACCCACATGGTGATGTGCTAGGCCTGATGAAGCCCTTCTTGAGCAACTCCTGCACCTGCTTCTTGATTTTATCATTCTCTAAAGCAGACAACCTATACATGCCAATGTTAGGCAAAGGAACATCTTGCTGCAAAATAATATCATGTACTATTCCCTTCTTGGGTAGCAGACCTTTAGGTTCTCGAAACAAGACATCATACTCTGAAACAACCTTTTCTATATCAGCTTGTTGTTCAGCATTACAACCCTCAAATACATTGGTTTTATCGAGTTTCTTTTCCTTTACAACCATCAGTAAGAATTGTTTACATAAATTTATCATTCTTTCCATTTGTCCTAAATTTATGAGAGTATAATTGTTCTTGAGCTTATGAGATCTTACAAAGTATTCGATTCCATCTTTAACAAGTAGATACTTGTTCCCAGCTCTATAGAAAATAGCCTTTCTATCATACAAGTAAGGACTTCCTAAAACAATTCCACATATATCCAAAGGAATTATGTCTAACTCAACCTCATCTACAAATGTTGACCCAAAAGAAAACTTGAGTTTGCACTGTCTAGTCAATTGTAGTTGTGCTTTATCATTCAACCATCCTAATGGGTATGGTTTCTTGTGAGGTGTAGTTGCTAATCCCAATTTCTTTACAATTGCTTCAGAAATCAAATTTACTTGTGAGCCACTATCAAACAAAGTATCAATCTTTTGATTTTTGGAAATAACTCGAATATGGAAAATCTCATGTCTTTTTCTCTCATTTTCTTCATCAATAAAAGATTGAGCTGAATTACTAGTAGATGCTTTAGAATTCTTACCTTTTATACCTGTGGCTGCTATGGTTGTTTCATCTCCCGATTTTGACCCCAAATCTCTTTGAATAGCTGCAGCTGTTTTCTTCTTCTTGCCCTCAGACTTCTTAGGTCTCAGCTCTGGATGCAGAATCCAACAATGCTCATCATCATGCCCCTCCTTTTTACAGTGAGTGCATGAAGCTTTGGCTTTCTGTGCAGTGTTAGCCTTCCTTGCTTTCCACTTCTGTTTTCTTTTCTCCTTGCACTTTCTTATAGTGGGTTTGGATGGTCCCCCAACTTCTGGATTGCCATTTCTTCCTCTAGCTTCTAGATGAGTAGCTTATACAGATACCTCATCTATACTAGTGGGATTAAACATGAGGATGGTATGCCTCATGTAGCTGTGTAGACCACCAATGTACTTCAAAAGAGTCTCTGGTGAGTCTAGTGAAATACGCAACATCAATGCTCTCTTCCTGAACTCTTGAGTATACCCTTGCACACTTTTCCCTTTCAACTGTCGAAGAGTTTGCCAACTCATCATGGCTTGTTGCATATAGGCCAATGGATAGAACTGCTTTTTGATTGCAGCAAAAAATTCGCTCCAGACAGAGATGGTCTTGCCATGTCTTTTCATATCAGCTTGGGTTTTGCCTTCCCATCAAACCAAGGCAGTGCCACCTAGGTGTAGGCTTTCCAGCTCAATCTTACTCTTGTCTGAGTTTATGTTTTGTACCCTGCAATACACATCAATTTGTCTAATCCAATTGTCCAACTTTTCAGCATTTAGCTCTCCATCATATATAGGCAAATCAAATTGAACATCTAGCTTAATCAAAGATGCTTTCTTGTTATGCACAGGGCTATTAGGAGGTGTGAGAAAGTTTTCCTCTTTCCCCTTTCCTTTGGAGTTGTCATGGAAGTGAGACTCATCTTCTTCTTTATCTTGCTTAGAGCCTGATGCATCTTCCACCTTTTGCTTTCTAAAGTCTCTGTACATTTCTTCAACCATATACTTTATAGCTAGGAAACTCTCTATGAATTGAGGGTCTGGCCCTACAAAACCTTCCTCTAACATTGTCTTTCGAGGATAGACTCTCCCAATTTCAGGATTAGTTTCCACCAACTCTCCGTCTCCTAATTTGAGCTTTGATCTTGTGAGCATTCACAACTAAACCAACACAAGCTTGTCTAACCTTGTTGAGATTGCAACAAGATGATGGAGCTTAGTGAAAAGAGTCGCCTTCACTAAGTAGGCCCGCAGGCTATTTTTGGTGCAAGTCTATTTTTAGACTATGTCTATTTTTAGACATATGGATCATGTCTATGGATTGCAGGTTGTTGTTTATGGATGATTGGTCAAGTTGGGAAAAATATATGGACTTCTATTTTTGTTCAAAGTGTGAGTGATCACAGTGTGAGTGATCAAAGTCTATTTTTAGACTGGCTGTCAAAAATAGAAAAGTCAAATATTATTGTCTCATAATAATATTTGGACTATAAACTTGATCTTATTCTCTTGGAGCACTTCAGTTTGAGCTACAGAGGTGGCACATGCAGCTGTCAGAAGGAAATACGCTTTTCTTATGAGTCATTTGAGTTGTTGCATGCATGACTTCAGTTAGAACTCAATCAGTTGAGTTTGGTGGAGTTGATGGAGTTGTGTTCAGTTTGACTTCGTTAAACTAGTTGTAATTAGTCTAACTGCAAATAGACTAATGATGAGTTGTTAAACTAATTATTAACTCATGATGCAACTAATGAATACATCAGTTAACTCAGTTGCATGTCAGTGCATGTTCAGTTCAGCAGGGACAAGTGTTAGAGAATCAGATTGCTATCAGTTGTGACCATAGTTGTGCACCAGATCTTGCACAATCAAGGGATTGAGTATGCCAATGAGTTTGCTCACGTATTTGCCCAGTATTGTAGCCTTTTCTCACGTCCAACAAAGTGTGAGTGATTATTTTGAGGTGAAATACGAGTTTGGCAAGCCATTCTCATCAGTTCTTGAGTAGTGGAGGCAAGCAAGTAGTGGAATAGATTTGGAGATCAGATCTGAGTTGTATTGTGTGTAACAGGTGGAGCTGGTATTGGATTGCTTGTGATAAGCATTGTGCTTTGTAATGTTACATGGCCTCAATCATTAATATACAAATAGTGTGGGGTTTTTAGCGAGATGCTTTCCCCGAGAAACATACTGTGTTAATGTGTGAATGCTCTTGATGTTTTATTGTTATTGATGCTGCTATATTGATGATCAACGTAGAGGAGCTTATGTATTGTGTATGTATTCCACAATAGTACATGATCAGGATAATCTCCATTGAATATGTGTTAAATTATTCAAAATTTCTACAAACCTTACAGCCTAGAGCTCTGATACCACTTGATCTGATATTCGCCCTATGAGTGACATCAGTTAAAGATTTATTAAACTAAGGTATTACAGACTCATGTGTTGGTGTGTGTGCTATGTTATTGAAGCAACGGATCGATCAGATTGCCAATACAAAGACATTAAAATGGAAAGACAACAGAGAAATACAGTAAGCAACACAAAGACACAAACAATTTTAATAAGGAGTTCACCCTATTCTCCAGGGCTACGTCTCTGGTCCAGCTTTCAGTGGTGGCCTTGTTTTATTGTGTCTTTAAGCAGAGAAATTACAATACAGGGACTCAATATGAGTTCTCCTAAAGCTTATTTTGCTTGGCAGGGTGGTTTCTTGGATTCCCCAAGCCACTTTGAGTACACAGACTCTTCTTCTTCCTACCAGCTCTGTGACCTTTTGGTCTACAATGGAAAGAGCCAAATGTGATGCTCAGTTCGGACAGATTCCTCTATGGGAAGGCTTGAATCTTCAAGCTCTTTGGTGCTCGATGCTGCCTCTGGTCAGCTCGGCCCTCTGTCTCTTCTGCTTTGCTTTACTGTTCTCTATGTTCAGTCCTCCTCTCAGGGTTCACTATTACACTTCGTCTCTCGACTTCTATCTTTCTATGTCTAACTTCCGCTTCTTCGACTGTCTCTGTTCATGGCTTTCAGCTATTCGATCCTATGCATGTTCGGTTCCTCTTCTACCTGTCTCTTCACCTTCTACAGCTGTGCTTGGAGTTCCCTGTGTTCGGCGTCATCATGAACGCTCAAGGAGTGGCCACTTGTCCTCTTCTAAACGGCGCCAGCCTGATTCATCGATTTGATTCTTCAGTTACACCATGGATGTGTTCTTCCTCCACCATGGCGGTCAAACGGATTCCAAATCCCTTTAAAATGTGGCTTAATTCCCTATCGATTCCGCTTCCCCCATTGGGCGTGATCTCAGCTGTCCGATTTGAGCCCTCCAGATCTGACGCCATATGCATGTTTCGCGCAGTTAACTTGCTCGATCGATAGCATGCAATCAACGGTGGTTTTCTCCCACCTCTGCCTGCCACGTGTCGATCGTTGTATGGAATCACTCCACTTTCATCCAAAACCTCTTACCGTTTAAGGGAGTCCCGATCAAAACCGCTAGTTTCCAGAGCGCGGGTCTCGTCATCGTGTTTAGCGCCTTTTCCTTTTTCCGCCCGTGGTCCTCCGTTTCCCCCACGTGACTGAGTGCTCGCCTTTTTCCTTCGCGGCCCTATTTGCCTAGCGATGCACAATTAGCGCTAAGTGCACATCAAAAATCACTTCCTTTTCCCATTTCGGGGCTCCTAGGGGCTACTTTGGCCTCCTGCGTGGTCTCCATGGGCCTCGGTCAGTGCGCTTTGACCAAGATCCTCGTCATTCCACGTTGGCTGCCATTACCACTGGTTCAAGGTGTTTTTGATCGTTGTTTTGGATTTCTTTAGAGATTTGTTCGACTTGATACAGTCATGGTACTTTAACAGTCTTCTATGGATCCGATTCGGATCATGTAATTTCGGCCCCCCCGCCATCCGAGATTTACCACCGGGGGGTATGAAATGGGTGGTATACCAAACCACGCCTACCCCTACGTGACAGCTCCACAACATTTCGAACCCCCCATGAGAAAAACCACAAACCGATCACCCCCCTCCAAAAGTCTAAATTCTTTATTCCCGATACCACTTACCTAATCATTGTGCATCCACCATTCCTCTGCTGCCACCTCATCCACCCGTTAACCCCATCAAATCATATAAATTCCCTCCATAATTAATCTGTTAAGCATTTAATTTGCTTAGTCGTTAACTCAACAGATCCGCGCCACCAATGTAAAACCAAAACTCCTATATAAACCTTCTTCTTATCAGTCTACAGGTTACAGAATTCATGTTGCCATTGCTTTGATTACATGTTGCTCGCCAGATCCTGACACTGTCAACTGCGAGAGACACTCCCTGTCTGATCATTTTCCAATTATTCCTTCTATTCCTGGCCCCAGAACTTTCTGTCTGTCCGTGAATTGTCTCATTTCCCAACCAAATTTTCACTCTTAGCCTTAGCCATCATGCCTCCCAAGGACAAGGCACCAGGGGAAATCGTCAATCCTATGATCTATCCTCCTATAGATTTTCACCATATCCCTATGGTTGATAGAGACTACAAGATCGATGAAACACTCTGTGAGTTTGACCTCTTCAAGATGTACTGCTGGCTCGAAGATAAATACATTGATAAATTAGATGATATTCGGTTGTGGGAGTCAAATCTAGCTCATTACATCATTCCTCATACCCAAAACACTCCTGATTTCATTAGAAAATGCCATGCCCCATATTTTCCAATCCAAAGGGCCATAGTCAATCCCCATGGACACATTTTATTCACCATAACCCCTCAGGATATTGATCATATGACGCAAGCCCCCATAGTCAACAATAGCACCTCATTTTCTTATGAATATCTGGTTGAAATATACCATAAATTAGACTTTGTTAAGAGAGCCCAAACTCTTGAATTATTCTTAACACAAGATGTTGCATTACCAAACAAAAATCCTCCTTATCCCTCATCCATATTCCCTGAGAGAGCCAAGCAGATAATCACTATCATTTCCTACCTCCTTGGCTACTATTCTGACCAATGGGTAGATGAGGCCATTATAAGATTTTTATCCATCTTTTCTAATGATGCTAAGCCCTCAATTGTGTTAAATTTCATCAATTTCCTTACAGAGTCTATTCATCAACAGCTAGTCAAGTTTCCCACAAAGGAGGTATTCAAATATGCCTTTGTCTTAGTCTACATGTTCCTATACTTTCAGGGGGACAACATGAACTTGTCATTGCAAAAGCTGGATGAGAAAGGAAACCAACAGTCAGTAATTTGTTGGACCACCCTGGTTATGAAAGAGCAGAAAGAGTACACTTACAAACAATTTACTAAGATGTTTGTCCACCTATCCATAGGCCTCCTAAGCAGTAGAAAAGAACCAATGATCAGTAAAGAAATCAAAAAGGTCTTGCAGCTGTCAAAACAGGTACAAACAGGACACTGGTACTTATATGAGAATTACACAGAGATAACGATTTTTGGATGTGAGTTTCCACCATATAAGATTCCAAAATTCCTCCCAATGAGGATTTTTGCCTTAGAATACATCAGGCAGATGATCAACGTGGATGAAGTCCATTTTGTTGCTGCCAAGAAAAAGTCTCAGTTTAAGATAAAAACGCAGGTTGGTTCGTTCATTTGCAACAACAAAATAGGGGGGAAGAGGCAGACAAACTATTGAAGGAAATGCAGTTTAATCTTAGTTTTACCTGGTCCTATGATCCATTAGGGATAATTTCCAGATTAAGGGTAGAAACCAAGTCTACTCCTTATTTTCACGCACCTAGGCCAAAGAAAGAAAAATATAAGAATCATCCAAAATGGGTTGAAAAAACATTACAGGAGGAAGAAGAACAACAAGTCTCCTCATCAATAGTGCAGACTCCTACAATGCAAAAGAAGACAGCCAAAAGGAGCAGAGAGGAAGAGTCCCCTTTAGGGATAGATATCTTCAGCAAGGGATTTAAAATCATGTATAGAAAGAAGGCTAAGCTTAGTTCCATAATAATTCTTAGCAAAGATTCAGAGCAACAAACTCTTACCACCACTAATGAGCCTCTTGTATCTTCATTAGTGGGTGATCACTCTACACAGTCTCCTACCACCTCCACAAGCTCACAAGAGCAGCAGCAGATTATGCACATAGGTACATCTAGTTCAAGCGAGCCATAGAAGAGAATCATGGATATATTGAAGGAAATAAAGGTCAGAAATGAAGCCTTGAAGATAAACACATACAACCAATTTTGGAAACAAACCTTAGGTGCCCAAAGCAGGCTATTGTCTTCCTTTGACTCAGAGAAGGGGAAATGTAGATGGAATTCTTTCAGGCAAAAGTTCCTCAGCGCAAAGGAGCATCAGATTATAAGAATACATCTTTTGAGTTTGATATCAAGGACATACATCCCATTGACCAAATGGAGATGCATAAATAGACTGGAGAAACGATTTTCTCCACTGTAGCTAACACAACTATGACTTTGTCCAAGCTGCAAATCACACTAGAAAATGTCCAGTCATAGCTCAAGATGGAAAAAGTTTTAGCTCTTTCCAAAGATACCAAGATTAAAACCTTGGAAGATTTGGTGATGAAACTAGGTTATGATCCTTCTAACATCAATGCTGCAGAGGAGCTGGTTAAGAAAAAGAATTTAGATATTGCAGCACTTAGGAAGCAGTTGAAGATGCTAGCTACTCAAGATCCTCTAGCCAAGGATATTGTAGAGACAGAGACTCAAAAGGAAGACATGATGAAACTCATCATGGAGCATACTGCTCAACTTAAGCAAATGGAGACAGAGATGGAGAAATTAATTAAGGAAAAGAAGAAGGCTACTAAACATAATACTCCTTTAGAATCACTTCCTATCACAGTCATTCTGACTGCCATACCAACTACCACCAATACAGGAGATGCTACAGGCCAGTTGGCCAATGCAGTTCAAAATATGTCCATGCAGACTGAAGAGATTATGAAACTGCATGATCAAGTAAAACTACTAGAGGATCATCAAAAGAAGTTTGACATTTTTCATGCAGCAGAGCTTCAGAGAGCTCAGAATCAATTTGAAGCATGGAAGAAGTCAGCGACTGAGTCTTCCATTTTCTACACTCTTGGTAGTGTCAAATAAATTATTTGGAACAACATCGTAGAGGAGATTGATGAAATATGGCCATATATCCAGATCATTTTCGAGAAGAAAGAGTTAATGGGAAAGGCAAACCAGACAATTTCCAATATAAATGCTCAACTGGGTGAGATGCCTTCTACAACCAACAACATAATAAGATTTCTCAATTCTAAGAACAGGTATGAACTGGATGATCTAGGGGTGGATGACAGAACTGAGACCATTCTAGAGGTGAAGAAAGTTCTTACCAAAAATAACTTAGTAGTGCATTTGACAGAGAAGTGTCATACTCTTGAAGTGGCAGTCAATAGATTTTTCACAAGGATTGATGCATTAAACAAGAAGGCTCTTCCTTCATTTTTTGTCATCAATGATAAGTTAATGACCAGGGAGGGTTACTTGAAGAAGCTACAGGATATTTCCAAGGACACAACCCAGTCCTCCAACATCAAAGGTTCCATGACAGGCAGGGCATTCTAGAGGCCATTAGTAACATATGTTTTATTCAGAATGAGATAAAACATATTTTTATTGTAAAACCAACTTTTGCCAACTATATTGAGGTAGATGAGATCTATCGTAGAGTAACTAAAATATCAATTCCAAATGAAGAATGGTGGGAAAAGATGTATGAATATCAGGATTAGAGGATAGATCAATTTTTTCCAGTGAAACGCGAGAATAGTGGCCACTCAGCGACAACTTTCAATCAAAACAGGGCCAGATGTGCAAATTCATTCTCGATTTATCGAATTGTTTCCATTTCTATTAGTTTTAAGTAATAATAACGTGCCTTGTCACTTAGGCATTCATTGTAAAATTTTGTATTTTTGTTTAAATACTTCATTCTATCAAAGTATTCAGGGTTGCACCCTTGAGCTAGTTACCAAATAGATTTGTACTAAGTTGGAGTCTTTTTGATTGAATAAAAGATTATGGATTTACTTCATATGGCTTGTCTCTCTGTGAGTTATTTTCATTATGTTTTCCATTATGTATTCCTCATATAATTTAATTATTTCACAATCATCCGATTGAAAATTTAATTGAATCTCAGTTTCATTTTCAATTCGCTGTGAAGTTGTAGTTTAATTAAGATATTAATTAACAGGACTGTCTATTATTGTAAATTCCTCTTTGAATTGAAATTGCACAAGATTTTGTAATGACTTGATTATATTTTGTTAATTAAGAAAACACAATTTTCTTAATTTCTGCTTATAAATGGTGAAATACTTTGTCTGAATATTAAATCATTTATACTTCTCCACATTCTTCTTATTCATCCTGCTTAAAATCAAAATAAACATATGTATTTAAAAAACAACATTTTGTTTTATTAAGAATCTTTCTAAATTTAAGGCACTTGTTAGAAGGCAATTCATTGGTCATCCAACCATTAAAATCAAACAAAATATTTTAGATGCTTTGGTATAGCCAATTGACTTTAAGTTATCTCAAAAGACAACAAGTACATTGTATTTATAAAGTATGAATGTAATGCATGATAACAAGTATTAAATTGAAATGTATCCCAAATCAGAGGTATCCTTCAATTATGCCCAATAATATTATAAATTAGTGTGTAAACTTTATAAAATTGAAAATTATTTAACATACTTAACCAAAGTAATAGCAAGTAAACATAAAAAAACGAATGCCATATACCGAGTACTCCATCATAATAACAACTTACAACTATCCGCTCAGCTTCGAAGCAATAGCTTCGATCCTAATAATAAGGATACAAATCACATCATATTAATACAATTTATAAAATGAATAGTTTATAAAATCATATTTGTTAATAGGTACAACAAAATATATGTATATATGATCAATAAAAAAACATATCATGTTATTCGTAATAAACTTACTGCCAATTACATATCGTCTTCCTTTCATGTAAATTCAATGATCCATAAATAACCATTTCTCGAAATACATTTGCAAAGAATTGGGATTGATAACTAAAGATAATGATAATGATTTATGTTCAAAGTATAAAACAAATGCCATGTGTGCAAAGATGCCATGTGTCGTAAAGTAGTCGTCGAGCTCACTGCACAATCTGTGATACAGTCTCGTGAACTATTACACCATTGGGAAGGTTATGCATTAAACAATCCATCGATTGGGAGTCTAATGATTTGGAGGTATCACTATACATTTTATTTTGGTGTGAATTGTATTATTATGTCACTATATCGATTATCCATGAATTTTCATTATTCTTGTTCGTAGAATTTTTTTAAGAAAAAATCTATTAAATTTCCATGTTTCATTTTAGGTTTTTATTTTTCCAATATAATGACCTCAACACTGCCGCCACATTAAGGCTACAGAGCCTGATGTAGCAACGAGCTCTACATTAGTGGTTTAAATGTTTTGTATACTCAGTGCTCTGCAACTTCACATGACTCATCGAATGCTTGTCCTAATGATTCTCTAGTGCTCTGCAACTTTACATGACTCGCCAAAATGCATGTCCTGATGAATCTCCAGTGCTCTCCAACTTCACATGGCTCACCGAAACGCATGTCCTGATGATTCTCCAGTGCTCTGCAACTTCACATGACTTGTCGAAACACTTGTCCCAATGATTAACACTATTAAATGAAACAATGCATTGACGGTCTCAGATTTGTTGAGCTTTAACATAATGATTATTCCCATTCTAAGTATAGAATTAATTTAATTCCACTTGCATCGGCAACTTTGATTTTCAAAAATTATTTTCTTGTGGCATGGATTCCCTCAATATCTTGCTCATACAAGGACCAAAAATTCATGTTGAAGGATTAGTGTTTTTAATGTCTAGTGCACTGATGAATTTGGGTGATCGTCATTCATTCCAAGATAGGCCAAATTTCCAGAGAATAACCAACACTATAGAGGATTTGGGTAAAATTGGTTTTTGCACTATTTGGTATTGTTTTGCATTGTATATTATACAAGGATATGCTACTTGGGTTCATGTTCTCAATGTTTGTGTTCAGAACTTTGTTGCTACAATCACTCAATATAGTTCTACTCAATATGAGTTGTTCAAAGAAAATGAGGCAGAAATCAATGAAAAGAGGTAAGGCTTCATTCTCTTATTTGAAGTGGGTAGTGTTGATTCCAATCCTCATTCTAGTTCTCTTGCTAGGTTCCCAACAATTCCATTCTTCTAATGTCTAGACCCTGCCGAGACTTTAGAATCTCTTGGACCCCAGTTTATTAAAAGGATGGAACAATAATACAAAATTTTGCAACCTTACTACTCCACCTCTCACCATTGTATGCTACGAGGGCGTAATAACACAACTGAAAATTATGGGTGACAAGGGCTCTATTCAAAAGGGAAATAGGACATTTTTTGTTTCAAACCAGACTTTATCATCCTCTTTTTTAATAGATTCATTTTTAACTACCCTCTACAAGCTTTCAAGTCTTACAGTTCTCTCTCTAGCATCTCTGGGAATCTAGGGTCCTCTACTAGCGAACATAGGTCACTTATCCTCCCTTGATATTCTAAATATCACTTCAATTTTTTTCTATGGAAAATTTCCAAAGGAGCTTTCTCTTCAGAGGAATCTCCATACCTTAATACTAGACAATAATATGTTGAATGGCACAATGCCTAACTGGATAAGCACCCTCCCTAGTCTAACTTCTCAGACCTTGAAGAACAACTTATTAAGTGGTCATATGTAAATCTCTCTGAATACATTGCAAAACCTCATAGTATTACAACTTTAAGGAAATCAATTGTCTAGGGATTTTCCAAATCTCAGCAACTTGAGAAACTTTTAAGAACTTGATTTGTAGAGAAATAATCTTGGACCTATGTTCCCAATTCTAGGAAACAAACAAGTTGTCAGGCTTGTATTGAGCAAAAACAATTTCAAGTTTCATGTTCCAAATCTTAGTTCATTTGACCAATTATAAAGGCTTGACTTGTCTTGGAATTCCTTATCAGGTCACCTCTGTTGAAGAA
Source organism: Pinus tabuliformis (assembly GCA_031772625.1). Lineage (NCBI taxonomy): Eukaryota > Viridiplantae > Streptophyta > Pinopsida > Pinales > Pinaceae > Pinus > Pinus tabuliformis. Next base: position 204,850,533 of record CM062818.1, on the reverse strand, counting down.
TCTAAGGCATATAGGTATAGTGAGATTCTTTTGATGATGATAACAATTTGTGAAATACTTTTTACTTTTCTTATTAGCACGATATTATCTTATTATTATTAGTGCATGTTTTCTTACTTCATCAAACAATTACCAAAACAAAAGAGGCAAGCATAGAATATGTTGGATCTCAGCTATGGCAAAACCTCTCTATCCTAGAGAGGAAAACCCTTCTACAAATTTCTCTTATTGAAGCTTCAATTGACAAATGCTAAACCCTATACCCTTGACTAGTAGATCCTCCAAGCACAAGACACAGTCTCTCTTCCTTTTGTCCTTCAATCAATGACTTCTTCTGCTTTTCGCCTTGATCTCTTCCTTCACACTTCGTCTGGCAACTGAGTACTCTTTTTTTGGCAACTGTAGAAACCCTAAGTCTCTTTAGAGACCTCTTCTTTGGTGTCTTCCTTTCCTTCTTTACTTTGCTTGGAAATATTCCTTTCCCTTGATACTTAGGCTAGAGAATGAGACCTTCCTTGAGAGATATTTCCAAGTTGAGAGGTTGATCCTCTTATCCTTATGCAAATTTCTCTTATTGAAGCTTCAATTGACAAATGCCAAACCCTAGACCCTTGACCAGTAGATCCTCCAAGCACAAGACACAGTCTCTTTTCCTTTTGTCCTTTAATCAATGCCTTCTTCTTCTTTGCACCTTGATCTCTTCCTTCGCACTTCTTTTGGCAACTGAGTTCTCTTTTTCCAGCAACTGCAGAAACCCTAGGTCTCTTTAGATACCTCTTCTTTGGTGTCTTCCTTTCCTTCTCTACTTCACTTGGAAATCTTCCATTCCCTTGATACTTAGGCTAGATAATGAGACATTCCTTGAGAGATATTTCCAAGTTGACAGGTTGATTCTCTTACCCCACTGCAGATATGAATTCTTCGCATGTGTGGCAGATCTAGGGCTTGAAATGAGCCATGTTACTTGCTTTATTCCCTCAATTTAGTTGTCCTCTTCTTTGCTAGAGATGGAGGCTTTATTAGAAGTATTTTCTTGGTTCAATCAAACTTGATTATGTTGCTACACTTGTGGATTCGATGTCACTATAGAACTACCCTCCTTTCTTCGCACATGTGACAAAATTAGGCCCTAAAACAACCCTCCCATTGTAGCGGCTACAACCACCCTCCAAAATTTTTCCTTAGCTTAGTTTTGGAGCCTCCCTACCAACCTTTCACAGCACCATGTATTGCTTCGTCAAGTACACAAGCTTCAATGATTTTCTTGCAGAAAGACAACCTGTTCATTAGAGCTTGTTGCACTCCCCTCACAAGCTGTTCTCCTAGACTTGGTCGAGCTGCAAGCCGAGAAGCTCCCTCAAGAAATTGCACAATTCTAGAGGGCAACCAACCTTCCCTCCAGAAATTGCGCAATTCTGTCTAGCAACCTGTTGGGCCCCAGAATTACGCAAATCTGCTAGCCAACCCTCACAGTGAAAATTGTGCAATTCTTCCTAGTAGGGCTGCTCAGCCATAATTTGCGTAATCCTAGGCAACAACCAGCTGCTCTACCCAGAAATTGCACAAATCCTTTGGGTAGCTAGCCCAACTTGTTGTGGGGGAAAGTATCCAACTCGGAATGACCCTAACCCACTCTAAGGGTGACAGTTCCTTAGCAACAGCTGAAAGCAAAGCTATCTAAAGTTTCTTCTTTATGACATGCAAGAGATAAAAAGGATAGATCCACTTACCGATGTCTTGCGCAAATGGTCGATCCAATCTCCTTTGTTTTCCGCTTGCTCCCAGCTCCAAGTCTTCTCACGGGCCCAGCTACACGAGATCCTGCGAACAAGACAAAGAAAGGAAACTACAAGAGGCATGCATGCATAACTAATTCAAGGATTAGCATAAATCAAATACGCAAGTAAGACAATACATCATTGAAACACATGCGAATAGAAGAACCTAAAATGGTTTATTAATATATGGAAGTAAGGTTCAGGCGATGATACAACCATGAGAGGTCCAATCCAGCATCACCTTCCCGACGGAGAGAAATCTCTTCTTCACCTCCCTCAAGCAATCACCCAATGCTCACAACTGTAAACCAACAGCAATTCTTTGCACTAAATTCCGCCCCCTCCCAGATCCCATGGGATGAGATCCTTATATAGAGTTTTGGAGTGAAGATAAGTCAGCTTGATGTGTGACTTGTTGTCCTCTTCAACTCCAGTTGTTCTTCAGTTCTTCACTTGGAGTTCTTGTCTTCCACTTGGAGTTTTAGAAGCTCTTAACTCATAATTAGGCGAACCTTATGATCAAGTGTCTTTTTGGAAGCTTCCTGGGCACTGGCACATTGAGAAAAAGATTCCTCCACATGTCCAAGTACGCCCAGCGTAGGTAGCCTTTGTTGCACTTGCAATGCAGCGCAGGTAGCCTTTGTTGCACTTGCTATGCAGCGCAGGTAGCCTTTGGAGCAGCTGCTTTGATCCAAAATTGACCTATTTTTGAGTGTTTTTCAGTGGAGAACTGATTTGCAGTGCTGTGGTTTGCTGACCTTGTTCCCCTAAGGGTAAGAACAACATGTTTAGGGACTTTGGATCCCTCAGATTATCGACATTTCATGCTCCATGCTGTAAGGCACAAAAATGTCTATAACAGTTGCCCCCTAAAGTATGAGGTCGTTTATCGGGTGAAATGCTTTATTAGGAGGATCCGAAGTTCATTCAATCGTCGGGAGGTGACCTGTAACAAAATACAATACAATACATTATCTTTTCATACTTTCTTTTCATGATCTAGCTGATGCGGGCATTTCCCATGCTCAGCTTTATAAATACATTTGTTGTACATAAACAGACGATCATCTGATAATAGAATGATAATTCTCTGCTTTTAATTATCATCCTTTTAGTAGGATGATCATCCGCTGCACATGTCTATGTTTTTATCTCCTGAATATATATCGCAGCCCGGATGGATGAAACTAGATCCGGGGTCTTCAAACTTGTCCAATCTTCACTCTAGTACAAGTCGATCCATGTGAGAATTTCTTGAAGTCGAACATGGAAAGACATCGCTTGATTACCAGTCATTAATGTAAACTGTTAACAAGCGGGAGAGGAATCACCGATAATGATGATGACCCTCAAGGTACTGCAGCACAATTCACGTGGTGTGAATATAGGATCTGACGTCGAACACCACGCAAAGTCTCCTGGTCGAAGGTCATTAATGTATACCTATCGCCGGGAGTGAGAAACTTGCCATTGAGGCATGCAAGCTTCAAAGTACTGAGGGGGGTGTTCCTAGATCAACTTCTTGGATAGTGAGCTGATGTCGACAAGAAGCGATCCGTCAAAGGAGGGCCTTAATGAATCCCACATCAGTGACACGGAACGGAGCTAGTGATGATGGTGAAAACAATCTGTGAAATATGATTCAGGGTGGCGGTCATGGAAGGATGAAAGATGATGTACGGTAGTGGATGGGACCCGGTTGACACTTTCTGAATGACATCTCTTGAACATATAACGACACTGATGTGATGGATCGGTAGCATTACCCCATGTATGGATGGTATGGCGAGACCATGGTGAAGGGACCGGTGAATGATAATAACCCAACCTGACATTTACGGAGGCAAAAGTGTCATGTTCAAGAGCGACTTGCTACCATTAAGCTTTGAGGTTCTCCCAATTTTTCCCCAGTCATTTCTGACCAGTACCTCTTTATTTTTGTCAAGCTTGAGGAGGATAACATATGCTTGATCTATAACCTACCCTTCGGGCAAGCCCATCGCTATGTTTTAACGAGCCTAGCGATAGGGAAACTCGTTCTTGTCTAAAGACAAGTTTGTCGCTATCTAATATTTTTAACGAGCCCAGCGACAAAGACAACTCGGTCCTTTTCATTTTTAGAGAGTCTGAAAAGGGTACATAAAATGGACTCCAGGGGTCCTTTTTCGTCATCTAATCCCTTAAGTCCGAAAAAGTATAAAACAATACAGAAGGGATGAATGTTCGATATCTTTATCGAGCCGAACTAGACAAGTGCTCGATCTTTTTGTGCAATAATCCCTCAGGTCCAAAAAGATTAAAATCTAGAGGAGGGATAGCTCTTCCGATCCTTTTAACGAGCTGGAAGGCCAAAAACTCGGCAAACTTTTCATATTTTACGAGTCAGTGAAAAGAGCTCAAAGAAGACTCGTCTTTTGAGGAACGAGTGATAAACAGGGATAGCAACAGATTCCAGGTACAGGTTGGAATTTTCCAATCACGGTAGTATTACAAGGATGGCTAGGTGAAATCACTCTTCGCAGCTGTTCCTCAAAATAGATAAACAATCAAGTGGATGTGAATGATCGGCCAAATGAAAAGTGGAGGTGACGGTGCACAAACACGACCAAGGCTTTTATGGCTGATGAATTTACGGTCTCAAATGGTTATTTACCGGTTCATTTTTTCTGAATGAGCTTGAACTCTGGGGAAAGCTTGCTCACAAGCTTATGTTTATTTTTTAACGAGCATGAATTTCCGCATTAAAACTGCTCGGATCTTGCGTTTATTTTTTAACGAGCATGAACTTTGCCAAAACTGCTCGTTTTTACCAGTCATAAAGTAGGAAGGTCTCATGGGAGATCGCTATTTTTTAAAGAGCTTCATCTCCCTACGTATTGCTCCATATCCTCTCTTTGTGCAAGCCGGATATCGGCTTATCTACGGGTTAGCGGGGTTAGTCCTACCTAAAACTAAAAAGCCGCCCGTGCTTGCATTCCAAGAGGTTTGCATGCCCCCAGGTGTAAGTCTAATTTCAAGGCTGCCCCTACTTTTCCGTTAAAAACCTTTGTTTTTAACAGGTGAGGCTTACCTCTTTCAGGTTACCCAAAGATTGTTCTGCTAATTCTTTCAAACAGAAACTTTCTTCGGCGACGCCGACTAGGCGACGGTGAATGACGGCGCTTCCGCCACCCACTTAACTTTAACAAAAGAATCTTTTTCCAGAACAACCCCATTCCTAACAGCCCCTTCTTCCGCATGAGAGCTCTTCCTGGCTCTTCTGTTTTATGAAGAAGAAGGAGGGGACAGGGTACGGACTAGTCATATTCTCCCGCAGAAATTCTACTTTACACCCAAGCTTTCTTCTGCCTCCAGAGCAGACCAGGACGCATGCCCCCTGGGTTCCGGCCTTCCTTTCCCGAATTACTCACACTCATCAGGAAGAAGAACCGGAGGTAGAGACCTTTCTTGATCAAAATAGACCATTGAGGATAGGTATGTGACTACTTGCGATGTGTGATCCCAGAAGCGAAAGTTGGTCTACGAGCTTGACCATTCTTCCTTCGTATGGAAAACACATTATCCGAAAGAGTGAGGAGACTATTGCTTCCATGCAATATATGTAGTCTCGTCCAAGGAGTAGGTTATAATCCAAGGGTCTTTGGATGACCATCAAATTCATCTTGACAGTCTTCTCTTTCAGGGTAATAGGCACATTAGGTAGAATCCCCAATGGTCGACTGGTTCCCTCGTCAAAACCCGAGAGATTTCTTGTCTCAGGAAAAAGCGCCGGGCAACCCAGTGCTTTCCAAGCAATAGAGGACAGGATACTCACAGACGCCCCCTCACCAATGATAGTTCCAGCCATCACCATCTTGTATATTTGGACTATAATTCTAAATGGTATACTGGCTGGTAACCGGGGTCTGCCTAGTTGGTTCCAATCAAAGGACACAACCAGGTTGCTTGGTGGTGGGACCGCATATACGGCCGGGTATGATCCTGACAATGCTCCTTCCTGCGATAAAGGAGTGGGCACATTGCCCTGATGTTCATCAGAATCGGTGTTGATGAAGAGAATCTGGACGGTGTCATCCTTACTCTCTTCGGTGAGGGTGTCAACTGAAGATGAATCTTCAGTGACCGTGGTGTTTGAAGATGAAACTTCTGAAGGGAGAACCGGGTCAACTGCCGTTTCGACCTTTGGACTTTCGTCCGGTCCAGATTCAGTAGGTTCACTTTCAATGACTGACACTTCAGCTGGCCCTATGAGCGGGGCAACTGTATTTTCAACCAACGAAGGACTTGGCGCGAGTTTTTGATATCCAGGAGGAAGTAGCAACGGTGCAACCGGTTGATCTTCCAAAACTCTCTTTGCTTCGTCTAAAAAGGGACAACGGCGGAGGGTGTGATTGCCTTCACACAGTTCGCAGGGGGATCTCATTCCCCTTCGTCGTCTAGAACCTTCACTTTCGCTGGTCGACGGTAAGCATTCAACCTGGTTGTCAGAGGTTGACGCTTCCGAACTGTGCAAACGAGGGGACCAGTCCCTTAGTATCTGGGGAATAATGGGACAATCACTGTGGAAGTGGTCTCCTCTACATATGACACATGGCGATTTGGGCCCGGTCCGTGCTGTGTGTGGGTTTCCGTTAGATACCTTTTGCTTGCCCCCAGGCGCCTTTGGCTCCTTCTGCTTCTTTTCTTTCTTCTTCTTTTCCTTCTTCTTTTCTATGGGAGCTCCGCTTTTGGCGGCTTGACCTTTCGAAGAAGAAGGATTGGATGAAGGCGTATAAGAAGTGGAAGGCTGGAGGGTAGCTCTAGACTGGTCTAACTGTTGACTCGACTGTTCAGGAACTGTGGTGGTCTGAACTACAGCGGTTGAGAATAGCCAAACTGGCAGGCCAATTGTCAGCCCTGGAAGCGACAATGTGGCCATGTGGGGCGCACCAACTTCTCCCCAAGAGGAGAAAGGGCTAGGGGTCCCATCATGTGGAATCCCTTTGTTGGTGTGTTCCATGTTCTCAACCTTAAGATCAACGTAGGAATCAGGGGTAATTATGTTCCGTTTAAGATGAATTTTATATGATGACGCTTTAGACACAACTTGCTTTTTCACTTTTTAAGAGTCGAGAAAAAGCTAAAGATGACTCTAGTCTCCTTCGATGTATTAACGAGCCCGAAGTGACAAATGCTCGGATGGACTTTTTCAGTTATAGAGTTTGAAAAAGGCCAAAAGAAACTACTCTGGAGTTCCAGGCAAGGGTGTGCCAAACCTTTCGCGAAACCACAGAATACGTTTTACGGTACGAGTGGTCGATCTTCGTGAATGTTGTGTTCACTGCATCGCGATCAGTAGGGCGGCCGACACGGCTTCCTATGGATAAAGGCTTTGTTCCTATAGGGGTCCCCCAATATACGCGACGGTACGCGGGGGCACAAGTCCGTATTAGTGCTATCGTCCCTCAGGAGGAATCACCCACCTTCGTAGAGATCGACAGTCACTATGTTTAAAGACGCTGGTTCACGTCTCTACCTAGACCTCTACTGTGTTTCGTTATGTTTCAAAGCGTTGTTAGATAAATTTAGTTCTTTTTAGGTTGATCTTGTTTAGCAGTTTGCCTTTATGGATCACCACGTGATGTATGATACAACTCCTAAATGTAGTCTAAGAATGATAAGCAAGCTTTTTCAATTCTTTCAATTTATGAAAACCTTAACTACTGAAGGAAAAGAAAGACATCATCTTTTCAAACAGATCATAGAGCACACACTGATGCACTTTTCCTAAATCGACATGCAAACTGTCAAAATGCGCATGCACAATGTAAGTATTTCTTTTCTTCTTCCTTAATGTTGATGTATTACAAAAAGGAAGCCGTTGTATAATTTCGAATTCAATTTCAAGCGAAAGCAACAAGTGTTTGTCCAATAATCAAAAGAACACCTTAAGATTCACTCGTTTCAACACAAGAAATACTGAAATTCGAACCGTATAACGAAAGCAAATGCTCAAGCAGCTATGAACAGCAATAAACTAGCTCTTAGAATCACAATGACACTTTCTCACAGGTCTAGATCCAAGAGGTCATAGCAACACTAGTTCACTTTCGCTACGGGAAACTGTGAATGACAGCAAGAAATACAATAAGAACAATCACGGTTTCTTCATACAACTGAGGGGGAATGAAGGCAAAGAGAAGTGGTTTCAGCTGAGTATACAGGTTGACAACAGGCTGCAAAAACAATATTGAAAACTGGGCAACAGACAATGGGGAATCCCAGTTGCACAAGGCAAAACTGGATCAGCGCAGGTGCTGCACTGTCAAACAGGGATGCAGCGCAGGTAGCCCCTTCGGGACCTGCGTTGCAGCGCAGGTAGCCTTTGCTACAGCTGCACTGAACGAGACAACTCTCGTCCGTCTCGGATTCCGGGTCACAGTTTGCTCAAAAATCAATGGTTTTTGGCCAAATCAGAAGCTATCAATCAAGTATACTCTAGAGGATGATCAAGGAAGATGAATACTATCACAAAGAGCAAAAAAGAGTCCTTGTGGATCAGCTCTTCAAATCATGAACATGCCCAGCACTGAGCTAGAGTAGCTGCCCTCTACTTTGCATTCGAAAGATTCGAATGCAGTTCGATTCGGTACTCCCTTTGTTCAAGAGATGAATAGCAAGAATACACAAGCTACCAACAAGACACGGTCCCCAGCAGAGTCGCCAGTCTGTTGTGGGGGAAATTATCCAACTCGGAATGACCCTAACACACTCTAAGGGTGACAGTTCCTTAGCAACAGCTGAAAGCAAAGCTATCTAAAGTTTCTTCTTTATGACATGCAAGAGATAAAAAGGATAGATCCACTTACCGATGTCTTGCGCAAATGGTCGATCCAATCTCCTTTGTTTGCCGCTTGCTCCCAGCTCCAAGTCTTCTCACGGGCCCAGCTACACGAGATCCTGCGAATAAGACAAAGAAAGGAAACTACAAGAGGCATGCATGCATAACTGATTCAAGGATTAGCATAAATCAAATACGCAAGTAAGACAATACATCATTGAAACACATGCGAATAGAAGAACCTCAAATGGTTTATTAATATATGGAAGTAAGGTTCAGGCGGTGATACAACCATGAGAGGTCCAATCCAGCATCACCTTCCCGACGGAGAGAAATCTCTTCTTCACCTCCCTCAAGCAATCACCCAATGCTCACAACTGTAAACCAACAGCAATTCTTTGCACTAAATTCCGCCCCCTCCCAGATCCCATGGGATGAGATCCTTATATAGAGTTTTGGAGTGAAGATAAGTTAGCTTGATGTGTGACTTGTTGTCCTCTTCAACTCCAGTTGTTCTTCAGTTCTTCACTTGGAGTTCCTGTCTTCCACTTGGAGTTTTAGAAGCTCTTAACTCATCATTAGGCGAACCTTATGATCAAGTGTCTTTTTGGAAGCTTCCTGGGCACTAGCACATTGAGAAAAAGATTCCTCCACATGTCCAAGTACGCCCAGCGCAGGTAGCCTTTGTTGCACTTGCGATGCAGCGCAGGTAGCCTTTGTTGCACTTGCTATGCAGCGCAGGTAGCCTTTGGAGCAGCTGCTTTGATCCAAAATTGACCTGTTTTTGAGTGTTTTTCAGTGGAGAACTGATTTGCAGTGCTGTGGTTTGTTGACCTTGTTCCCCTAAGGGTAAGAACAACATGTTTAGGGACTTTGGATCCCTCAGATTATCGACATTTCATGCTCCATGCTGTAAGGCACAAAAATGTCTATAACACAACTCCCTTCTAGAAATGCTCATTTTCTCCCAGCAATTGAGCGGGCTCTTGGATGTGCACTTGGGTTGACCAGTTCCTCTCGGGACCAAGGAAACTTTACTTGCATGGCGCATGACTTTCTTTTTCCTGGAATAGCAAAAGGAAACATGAAAAAAGCATCCCATGATTCAGGGAGCTATTTTTAGCAGTCGGAGGTTACATGCAAAATCGTTTTAGAATCTTTGCTCCAAGTGTCACTTTTTCCTAAATTTATGGCATGTGTGTCATGAGCTTCAAACTTATTTGTTCGACACTTCAAAGCTCATTCATTCACATCGATATTGGAGCTCTGACATCCCAAAGCACATCCATGACTCTTCGACACATCTGGCTCAACTATTCACGTGTAAGTGGTCTCAACTTGTCTTTTTCATCATTTCTGTCGCTTTTTGTTTTTTCACTTGTGGGAGTGTTGTTTGCTTGATTTCTTTGAACGCTTGTCATTATTTACATTCATACTAGCTTGTACTAGCACCGTTTCATTTTTCGTTGCCATCTCACTGTTGTCGCATGCATGAAACTGTTTTGCAAGAATGGTTGCTGATTCGGTGACTCACTTCACCCACATGCATGTTGTTCTATTTTTTGAATCTTTCATTCAATGTTTTCATGCACGATCAGTCACTTATGCTTTCACTTAGTATCACCATGCATTCACTTTCGCATTTGGTTTCAGTTGCCCATCGACGGGTCTGGGCAGCCTTGGCCCAGACTCTGCCTCACCAAGACAACATTGCGCAATCTAGAGAAGGAAGGCTCCACATTCCCCTCCAGAAATGTGCATTTATGCTCAACAACTGTCTCCGAGGCCTGCTTTGCACAATCCTGAGGGACACTGACTGCTGGCCCATAAAATTGGGCAATGCAGTCACTGAGCCTGCAGTCATTGCACAATTCCAGCAGTCAAAAATCATCCTAGATTGCGCATTGTGCAAGTCCAACAGACTGTCATGCCTCCCAGACAGCCCAGAATGCATTTTTCACAGTTCTGGTAGCTAGTCACCCAGCCTCCCAGAAGAAATTACGCAATCCTTGTTAGTTTTTCCCTAGGTATGTGTTATGTTGTTCCCCGAATTTACTTTGGTTTTCGTTGACAAATTTCTTGCCATGCATGTCACTTTGTCTCTAGATCTTTCAATTGTTAATCTACCTCCTAGAAGTATAGGATCAATGGTCACCAAGAGAGTAGGATCAAAGGACATTGACGGAAGTGCAACTGGAGTAGCGGTTGGGCGAATGCCCATATGTCTACCGATTTATGAAGATACCAATTTGTTTCTAGAAAAGGACATCAAGATAAAATGGAAAGAGCTAAACGATGCATTTACATTTGGGGAAGACCTCGAATACCACCAAGTGTATGTGAACATTCACAAGTCCGGCTTGTACCAGATTGCATGTAGATACCCCGTGTTCCCATGCGCAGACATGATACAATGGATCGTCTCACACACAGATCCTGAGACAATGACATTGAGTAGTGTTAGCGGGATGAAGATTGCAACATTTAGGGAATAGGATTATGATGAGATGTATCAGAGGTTAGAGCCCATGGTCATGATGAAGACTCCCTTCAGCATACCCAGCAACAATGCCAACTCCAGAGACCTTCTGAAGAATTGAGTGAAGGAGCCAGCTAGATTTAGGATGACACCCAACCAGATCTACAAGATGAAGATACTAAAGAAGACATATCAATACTTGGTCATCTTCACATGTCGACTGTATGGCCAAGAAAGCACGAAAACCTTCCCACAGAGTTGGGTGATCATGCTTGACCAACTAGCCAGAGAAGGAAAACCATGTAACTAGTGCAGCATGTTGGCTCATCAGTTGAAGGAACAGGTATCGAGGTTCGACAGTCACCTGAAGGTTTACAAATAGAGATCTACATGTCCACCTACATATTGGATGCAATCTATGCCCAACAGGAGTTCCCAGGCTTGAAGTGGGCATGGTCACTTGAGAAGACTGAAGATCGCTATAAACACTTATTGTAAGTTGTTGTTTGAATGCATCTTTGAGGAGTTATCACACGGTTGTCCAACCATTTTGTCACCCCAGTTTACAAGATGATATTCGAACAAGATCCACCCTACATGTCAAAGGCAACAATGGAGGCACTGATGGACATAGCTGATTGGTATGCCTCACCGTCTAGAACCTTCATATGAATGTACAGTGCGGAGAAGCCTCCGCATGTTCTACTGAAGTTTGCCTTGGATGTAATCATCATGCAGGAAGTAGCATATCACATCTTGGTAGGATTGATAGCTAGGTTGCACCAGAAGAAGAAGGCACCTTGGATTGATCTTCCGCTACGCATCGGGTTATACGAGATACGTAGTTTCAATCATGTGGATATCGAAGCAGAGAAGATGAAGAAGTATCCATTTGACCTCAGGAGTTACAATTCGTATGACCCGCATTTCCTTGTGAAAGATCACTGCGTGAGAGTACAGTTCAACTATATCCACTGTATATGTCATTAGGTGGAGGAGGACCCATGGAAATATTGCTATAGTTGCTCCAGACCCAATGAATAGGTCGGCTTCATTGTGGAGTGGTTAGCGAAGCAACATGAAGCAGCAACAAAAATAGAGGAAAGCATACCAGTGTGCGACAAGGGCAAGAGGAAGATTGTCGACCGCATGGAGGAAGACAAAAGCTACAAGTTCCGAGAAGATCCACTTGTTGATAGAGAAACTATGGCTATATAGGAAAAGAGGCAATGGTGTGACAATCAAATCACGCAAAGGCAGAGAGATAACCAGAGAATGGAGGAAATAGAGAAGGAGTTGCATGAGTTGAGGGAGAAACTCCAGAAGGAACAAGAGTTGCGCAAACAAGAGAGGGAAGCGCAACAGAAACGGGTATAGCAGGGGGCACAACATGTGCAAACAGATGAAACAGCGCTCGTACAGGGAGTGGATTCATCATAACAGTTGGCATAAGGCAGATAGGGTGAACCATCGCAGGAGTAAGACTTTGCTCATGAGATAGAGCAAGCACTTCAACAGTTGGATACGAATATGGACCAACAGGAATTAGAACAATACATCGACCTCATGCCTAATCACCAAGAGTTTGACTTACCCACTTCACCACATCCAAAACATGAGCAAGTCTTAAGCGACCAAGGAGGAACTGAGATCCTTGGAGGTCAGTCGGAAGGAGAGATGCACAACATCTCATTTGACGAGTCTTAACATAGAGTTGTGCAGTCTCGCAGAGTGGCGACTCCGGATGATTAAACACCTCCTGCGTAAGTTGAAGAATAAGTGATCATGTCTGACGTGTGTAAACATCCAACGACCTTGATCAATGCTACTAGAGCATATGCCGAAGCCACTAGCTCAAGTGTTTGCTTTTTGATATCTGAGAATGAGCGAATGGCTAAGGAGCTTTAGATGACCAAGCAAGGAGGAGAGTTGGTTGTAGCACCTATCTGAGCTGAACTAAAGAAGGCAATAGTAGATGAAGTATTGTCCCTTGACATAGTTATGCAGGTGTTGTATTCCAAGTTTGGTACCGTGCATAAGGTAGTCGTCCATCTCAACGAATGGCAGTATAAATGCACTAGAAGAGCACGTATATTGTTAAACGTGCATGCTGCTATTGATTACATGCAAACATGGATGATGAGATATAAGGGAGTCCCGCTTCACTTGCCTAAGGGATGAAGCCTAGAGCAGTCGAGCTAAAATCACGTATTCAGAGTCAGATCCAGAACTATGAAGTTCTCTCGTAGCTCATCACTAGTCTGCAAGATTCCCATGCATGTGTATTCAAGGGTATGGATGTTGTTGTGCACGCAAATGCAATCCCATATATTGGGACTCTCACCCAGGAAAAGACAAAGGCATAGGTCAGACTAGAGCTTGAATTGTACTTTGACGAGTTGATGCGCATAGCCACCAACCCAGACTTGCAAATCAATGCAGACATCAGGAACAAGTATGTTTTTGGTCCGGCTGCAGTGAAGACAATGATGCACATGCTTTTAGAAGAGTTGGATAGAGGAGCCCGAGCAGTGTACCCGGATGCTATGGAGGCGAGAGTCAGGCTTCAGAAGGATGTCACCTTGGAGTACACGGACACCATCACAGACTACTGATCTTGGCATTAGTTGCTACTGTTGACGACAAGGAAGATGTTGAAGAGTTGGTGTTCCATGGTTATTTGAGTCCTAGTGATGTCTAGCATGTCTTGCTTAATCCATTTTGTCTCACATGGGTACATGTGCATTATAATGTAACGTCATGTCAAGTGTAAGTCAAGTGTCAATAGTTGGATGTAACAGTCATAGAGTAGATGAAGAGTCATGAGGGTAGGTGAACTGTCACAAAGGGGAATGTCAAGGGTCACCCCACCCTTTGCTATAGATAGTCCCTCATTACTCAATGTAAATACTTTTAGTCAGCCAAGCTTCCGATAAGACTATCTTGGAGAGAGCTTGGATAGAAATGTAACGAGCCTTAGCTTCTCCACTGCGCACAGCTAGTACATCTCTTTGGAGGATCAGGCGGATGTGGCTGTAACATTCCGCTGTCCGAACTAGTGGTTGGATATGGATGTATTGTAAGACTGGAACTTACACTTATTTATATAATAAGAGCCAACATGTTTCATGCATATGTTGTAATATATTTCAGTTATCTGGTTTTCTATAAATGATATATGTATATGTTTTCTTACGCATGCATGTATAGATATGTGTATGTATGTATGAATATTTTTGAAATGTGTTGTTGATTTAACCATCACTTTGGATTGCTAGCTAACTTTCCTTCCATGTTGTGATGCATCTTCGCTTGTGTGTTACCTTCTTAACTCCATGCTATCATAGGTTTCCAAGGGGCACACTCATATCAACCCCTATGTGCTAGAACCTCTCATGCACCTTCCTTGGCTCACTGGAATCGTCACACCCTTGCTACCAATAGATTTATCTTACTTTCCTCTATGCAAAATCGCGGTCAAGGAATTAACATACGACCCACTGGTAGGACTCCTACACCAAATGGTCTGATGTCTAATTGGGACTTCTTACCGGGGAGATCCCCTAACATGCTGGCAGGTCCAACACCGTCAACATTTTTGGCACTAGAAGGATGGCCAAATGACAAGATGTGTCCTCTCATCCTATTTTGAACCTTTGCATATCTATCATGGAGTCTTGCGCTCTTCTCCCTTTGCGATGTTTTTCGAATCCTGAAGATGTTACCATCATGAGGGAGTTTTTCGATCACTTTTCCACTTACACGTATGATGGTGAAGGCGAACTAGCTTGGCTTGAGTTCTTACATGACTTTATTTCCATGCTTCATGAGGAAGATGGATGTTCTAACAAACATGCCAGTCTTTTTCTTGCATACACACTTCATGAATCTCCACATTGGTGGTTGTGCAGCATATCAACTGGCAGCGTGCACTTACTTGAGCACTCCTGTGATCTCATTGAATACACTTTCCATCATTTTAATCCAGAACATCATGACCAAAAATTGTTACAACAACAGAAGTCTCCAGATGAATTGCCTATGGATTTTTGGCAGCGCTTCCGTGATTTGTAGTTTCAAGCTCTGAAGAGCCAAATGAAAATTTTCTATCTTTGGGAATGATTCGAGTATTGTTTTAAGAAATATGCTTGTCCCAAGAAGAATTTTGAAATCAAGCCTCACTCAACGTTCTTCAGGGATGGAGTTGCGCAATCTCAGATGGATACGGTCACTGTCACAGGTGACTATCCGCCGTCCCCTCATCAAAAAATTCCACCACTGCAAAGTGATGTGGGAGATCATGTTTACACACCAGTTCAGATGGCATATCCTCCCAACATCAATTCGCTTAATTTTTGTGCAGATTTGGTTGTGAGTCCATCGAGTTGTCATATGCATTTTGTACCACAACCTCCGTCTTCGTACTCGGCTAATCCTCTGGATGATACTATCTTGTGTTCTTCCATTATTGACTCTACACATGTTGTGAACAAGGATTAAGCCACTGATAGAGTTGGTGTTGCACAACCAACATGCGCTATCATTCATGAAGAGTATGAGTGGGATCTTGAGTATCAACACTCGGTGAAGGATGACTCCCTTCTGTCCGAGCCCCCTCTGTTCTTTCCTAACATCTTTGGTGAACTTGTCATCCATGATTTTGCATGTGTATCTTCATCTATGGGTACACCCATTGTGGATGACTCGCGGGACACATAAGATGTCAGTCCATCATCCGACAACGGAGAGGATAAGTTATTCATTGAAAATCCACTTGATATTTCATCCACCTTTTCTAGAAATAGAGAGGATGAATTTGTTCGCTTTTCATCTACCCCTCTATTGATTCATCAAGTCATGAGGATTCCAATGAAATCATTGATTTTTGTAATCATGGATTTCGTGATCCATTTACTCCCATATTCGATCACGACCATGATTCTGTCACAGTTGATTTTTTGAAGCCAGCGGTCTATGATGATCTATCTAATGATGAAGTTGAAACACCTAAGATGATTGAGGCACTTCAGCCCGAGCTGATGGTTATGTCAGGCGCTCACTGTCCAGAGGTTGGTCTCACTTTCGATTAGGAAATTGTTTAATCACCCGAGGCTCCTCATCACTCATCTGCATGCATTGAAGATCAATCTCGCACAAATATCTTCCTCCACTTGAATTACATGATCCTATCGCTCATGCATTAAAGGAATCTTACATTGCAAGCACAAGTGCATGACACAAGTTGTCTTTGTTTCTTTCATTTGCTTGCATGACACAATCAACAATGTGCGTATGCCTCATAGCTACATGCAGTGTCACACAACACTGTGATATGTCCATGGACTGCTCGTCATATACTTGCACTCACTTATTTCCTATGGGCACTTTGAAACATGAAGTGTGTTTGTCTTCATTGTTGTATCTTTCTTGTCTACTGGTTTGCACAACCGGGTTGCTCGTGGACCAAGCCTTCACCAAGATGGGTCAACCAATGCGCCGATGGCTGCATTGGAAATATCACTTCACGTGATCAGGCCCATGCACCATTAACTTAGGAGTAGGAGTAGTGTTCGCTTTCAGTTTGTTTGCTTGCATGATTGTTTGCTTAGTTGCTTTGTTTGTGTGTTTGTATGCTTGATTGTTTGCTTATTTGCTTTTCTTTCACTTTTTCTTCTACTTCTACTTTTCTTTGTTGTTGTTTGTTTGCTTGTTTCGTTCATAGGATAGTTTCGCATGAAACCATGTATGACTCTTGAAACAAGCCGGGAAAAGTATAAGAGGCCTTGTGCAAATATCACTACTTGGTTATCTATCATCCCGCCTCTGTATGAAGAACTTGTCACTTTTAGTCCATGATACAACGATGGAAATACGTACTATTTGAAGTGAACCTTGGTGAAAACATAATGATTTCTTGCTAACTAGTGTCACCTATTCTAGTCAGTTGTTTTTTGGTTAACCCTTGTTAGCTCAGTCAAGTAGAGTAAGGTGAGGCGGAAAACCTTAATAGGCATGTCAGAGGTATAATAAACTACTTTTCTCCAGGAACAACCTCTTCTCCTATCAATAAGTTGGGATCCCTCTTCCACCTCTAAAATGAATAAGTGCTTTGCACATTTATGAAAAAATGAAAAATGAATAAGGCGCAATAAGAGAAAGTCTTCATGCGTAGAGAGGTGATGCAAGTAACTCCGTCGGGGTACTGACCAGGCTCGCTGGTAGCGGATCCATGCTTGTGGTCCTATGTGACTTTGCTGGGGTATTGTCGAGGCTTGCTGGCAGTGGAGAAACACTAGAGATGAAACTAAGACTCTAACGACTACACTGCTTGTGCATCAATATACCCCTCAACCCCAATTGAAACAACTGTGTTTCCTTGGCTTGGAATGTGTGTCAATAAACCAAGAGCTTGGCAGATGCTACATCTTACAATCAAGCTAGTGTGGAAACCAATATGAACTAATGACAGAACAATACTTACATAGGTGTTAGACTTTCTTTCCATGAACAAGGTCCATTTAGAGAGCTAGAGTTCTACCAATGTGTCCCCAAGTGTTGTAGTGGCTACAACCACCCTCCAAATTTTTGCCTTATCTTCATTTTGGAGCCTCCCTACAACCCTTTCACAGCAACATGTCTTGCTTCGTCAAGTACACAAGCTTCAGTGGTTTTCTTGCAGAAAGACAGCCTATTCATCAGAGCTTGTTGCACTCCCCTCACAGGCTATTCTTGCAGACTTGATCCAGCTGCAGGCTGAGCAACTCCCTCAAGAAATTGCACAATTCTAGAGGTCAACCAACCTTCCCTCCAAAAATTGCGCAATTATGTCTGGCAGCCTTCTAGGCCCCAGAATTGCGCAAATCTGCTAGTCAACCATCACAGTGTAAATTGCGTATTTCTTCCTAGAAGGGTTGCTCAGCCCAGAATTTGCACAATCCTGGGTAGCAGTGAGTCGCTCTGCCCAGACATTGTGCAAATCCTCTAGGCAGCCAGCCCAGTTCCCTTCCAGAAATGTGCATTTTCTTCGAGCATTTGAGTAGACTCTTGCATGTGTAGTTGGGCTGACTAGTTCCATCCGAGACCAAGGAAACTTGACTTGCATGCATGACTTGATTTTTCCCAGAATATAAAAAGGCAACTGCAAAAGGCATCCCATGATTCAGGGAGCTATTTTTAGCAACCGGAGGTTACATGAAAAATTATTTTAGAATCTTTCCTCCTAGTGTCACTTTTTCCTAGGTTTGTGGTGTGCGTCATGAGCTTAAAACTTATTTATTTGACACTTCAGAGCTCTTTCATTCACATCGATCTTGGAGCTTTAACATCCCATAGCACATCTAGGACTCTTCAACACATCCGGCTCAACTATTCACGGGTAAGTGGTCTCAACTTGCTTTTTTCAACATTTCTGTCGCTTTTTGTGTTTTCTCTTGTGTGAGTGTTGTTTGCTTGATTTATTTGAATGATTTCTATCGTTTACATGTGTACTAGCTTGTACTAGCATAGTTTAATTTTTCATTGCCATCTCACTTTGTGGCATGCATGAAATTGTTTTGCACGAACAGTCGTCGATTCAGCAACTCGCTTCACCCACATGCATGTTGTTCCATTTTTTGAATATTTCATTCAATGTTTGCATGCACGATCAATCACATATGCTTTCACTCAGTATCTCCATGCATTCACTTCGACATTTTCTTTCAATTGCTCGTCGGCGGGTCTAGGCAGCCTTGGCCCGAACTCTGCCTCACCAAGACAACATTGCGCAATCCAGAGAAGGAAGGCTCTGCCTTCCCCTCCAAAAATGAACATTTCTACCCACGATTTGTCTCTCGGGCCTACTTTGCGCAATCCTGAGGGACAATGACTGTTGGCCCAAAAAATTGTGCAATGTAGTCACTGCGCCTGCAGTCATTGCCAACTAGAATTGCGCACTACACAATTCCAACAGTCAACAGTTAGACTGGATTAGGCATTGTGCAAGTCCAACAACCTTTCATGCCTCCCAGACTGTAGTTTTCCCAGTTTTGGCAGTGAGTCACCCAATCTCACAAAAGAAATTGCGTAATCCTTGCCAGTCTTTCCCCAGGTATGTGTTATGTTGTTCCCTGAATTTTCTTTGGTTTTCACTATCAGATTTCTTGCCATGCATGTCGCTTTGTCTCCACATATTTCAGGTGTTCATTTGCCTCCTAGAAGTACAAGATCAATGGCCTCCAAGAGAGCATGATCAAAGTACACTGACGGAAGTGCAACTAGAGCAGGAGTTGAGCGAGTGTTCGCATGTCTATCGATCTATGAAGATACCAAGTTCTTTCTAGACAAGGACATCAAGCAGATATGTAAAGAGGTCAACAATGCATTTACATTTGGGGAAGACCTTAAAGACCACCAGGTGTATGTAAACATTCACAAGTCCAACTTGTACCAGTTTACATGCAGATACCCCGTGTTCCCATGTGCAGACATGATACACTAAATCGTCTAGCACGTAGATCCTGAGACAATGACATTGAGCAGTGTCAGCTGGATGAAGATTGCAACCTTCAGGGCATAGGATTATGATGAGATGTATCAGATGTCATAGCCTGTGGTCATCATGAAGACTCCCTTCACCATACCCAATAGAAATTCCAACTCTAGAGACCTTCTGAAGAACTGAGTGAAGGAGCCGGCTAGATTCAGGATGACACCCAACACCATCTACAAGACGAAGATACTCTGGAAGGTGTATCAATACTTGGTCATATTTTCATGTCGACTATATGGCTAAGAAAGCACAAAAAACTTCCCATAGAGTTGGGTGATCACACTAGACCAACTGGCCAGAGATGGAAAACCATGTAACTGTTCTGGCATGTCAGCTCATCAGCTGAAGGAACAGGTAACGAGGGCTCTACAGTCACATGAAGGTATGAAAACAGAGATCTACATGTCCGCCTACATCTTTGACGCAATCTGTGCCTAACAGGAATTCCCAGGCTTGAAGTGGGCATGGTCATCGGCGAATACTGTTGTGAACACTTATTGTAAGTTGTTATCTGAATGCAACTTCAGAGGAGTTATCACATGGTTTTCTGACCATTTTGTCACCCCAGTTTATAGGATGATATTCGAACAGGATCCACCCTACATGTTGAAGGTAGTAATGGAGGCACCGATGGACATAGCTAATTGGTATGCCTCGCCATCTGACACCTTCATACGAATGTACAATGCAGAGAAGCCTTCGCATGTTCTACCGAAGTTTTCCTTGGACGTACTCGTCATGCATGAAGTAACATATCACATCTCGGCAAGATTGACAACTAGGCTTCACTGAAAGAAGAAGGCACCTTGGCCTGCTCTTCCACTGTGCATCAGGTTATATGAGATATAGAGTTTCAAGCATGCGGATGTCGAAGTAGAACAAATGAAGAAGTATGCATTCAACCTCCGAAGTTACAATCCATATGACTCACATTTCCTTGTGAAAGATCACTGTGCGAGAGTACAGTTCAACTCGATCCACAGGGCATGTCATTGGGCGGAGGAGGACCCATTGATATATTGCTACAGTTTCTCCAGACTCAATGAATAGGTCAGCTTCGATGTGGAGTGTTTAGCAAAGCAACATGAAGCAGCATCCCGAGGAGCGCCAGAAGCAGCAACAACATAAGAGGAAAGCATATCAATGCGTGACAAGGGTAAGAGGAAGATTATTGATCGCATGGAGCAAGAGAAAAGCTACAGGTTCTGAGTAGATCCACTTGTGGAGAAATCAACTATGGCTATACAGGCAGAGAGGCAACAACGTGATAAGAAAATCGTGCAAAGGCAGAGAGATAAGAAGAGAATGGAGGAAACATAGAAGGACTCTTATGAGTTGAGGGAGAAACTCTGGAAGGAACAAGGGCTGCACAAATGGGAGAGGGAAGTGCAGCAAAAATAGGTACAACAGGGGGCAAAACATGTGAAAAAAGATGAAACAACAAGTAGTGGATTCATCAGAACACTTGGCAACATGTAGATAGGTTGAACCATCGCAAGAGTAGGACTTCGCTCATGAGATAGAGCAAGCACTTCAGCAGTTGGATACGAATATGGAGAAACAAGAATTGGAACAAGACATCGACCTCATGCCTCATCACTAAGAGTTTGACTTACTTTCTTCACTGCATCCAGAACATGAGCAAGTCTCAAGCAACCAAGGAGGCACTGAGATCCTTGAAAGTCACCTAGAAGGAGAGATGCATAACATCTCATTTGACGAGTCTCAACATAGAATTGTGCAGTCCCACAGAGTGTTGACTCTGGATGATCAAACATATCTTGTGCAAGTTGAAGAATGAGTGATCGTGTGTGACATGTGCAAACATCCAACATCATTGGTCGATGCTAGCAGAGCATATGCCGAAGCCACTAGCTCAAGTGTTCGCTTTCTGATAGCTGAGAATGAGTGAATGGCTAAGGAGCTTCAGATGACAAAGTAAGGAGGAGAGTTGGTTACAACATCCACCTAAGATGAACTAAAGAAGGCAATACTAGATGAAGTATTGTCCCTTGACATAGTTATGTAGGCGTTGTATTCCAAGTTTGGTACCATGCATAACGTAGTCGTCCATCTCAACGGATGGCAGTAGCGATGCATTAGAAGAGAACTTATATTGTAAAATGTGCACGCTGATGTTGATTATATGCAAACATGGACAATGAGATACAAGGGAGCCCTGCTTCACTTGCCTAAGGTGACGAATCCCAGAGTGGTTGAGTTGAAAGCACGTATTTGGAGTCAGATCCGGAACTAATTAAAGAGCTCCCACAGAGCATCACTAGTCTACAGGCTTCCCATGAGTGTGTAATCAAGAGTATCGATGTTCTGGTGCGCGCACATGCGATCCCATCTATTGGGACTCTCACCCAGGAGAAGACAAAGGCATAGGTCTTACTAGAGCTTGACTCGTACTTTGACAAGTTGATGCGCATAGCCACCAACCCAGACTTGCCAATCAGTGCAGACATCATGCACAAGTATGTTTTTGGTTCGGTCACATTAAAGACAATGATGTGCATGCTTTCTGACGAGTTGGACAAAGGAGCCTGAGCAGTGTACCCGGATGCTATGGAGGCAGGAGTCAGGTTTCAGAAGGATGTCACCTTGGAGTACAAAGACACCATCATAGACTACCGATATTAGCATCAGTTTGCTACTGTCGACCACAAGGAAGATGTTGAAGAGTTGGTGTTCCATGGTTGTTCGAGTCCTAGTGATGTCTAGCATGGCTTGCTCAAGCCATTTTGTCTCACATGGGTACATGTGCATTGTAATGTAACGTCATGTCAAGAGTAATTCAAGTGTCGATAGTTGGATGCAATAGTCATAGAGTAGGTGAAGAGTCATGAGGGTATGTGAACTGTTGCAAAGGGGAATGTCAAGGGTCACCCCACCCTTTGCTATAAATAGTCCCTCATAACTCATTGTAAAGGCTTTTGGTCACCCAACCTTTCGATAAGACTATCTTGGAGAGAGCTTGGATAGTATTGTAATGAGCCTTGGCTTCTCTACTATGTAGAGCTAGTACATCTCTTTGGAGGAGCAAGCGGATGTGGTTGTAACGTTTCGCTCTTGGAACTAGTGGTTGGACATGGATGTATTGTATGATTGGAACTTACACTTATTTATATAATAAGAGGTAACACATTTCATGCATATGTTTTATTGTATTTCAGCTAGCTAGTTTACTCTAAATGATATATGTATATGTTTTCTTATGCATGCATGTATAGCTATCTATGTATGTGTGTATGAATATTTTCGAAATGTGTTGTTGGTTTAACCATCACTATGGATTGCTAGCTAACGTGCCTTCCATGTTGTGATGCATCTTCGCTCGTGTGTTCCCTTCTTAACTTTGTGTTATCATAGTTTTCCAAGGGGCATACTCATCTCAACCCCAGTGTGTTAGAACCTCTCATGCACCTTCCTTGGCTCACTACAACCATCACACCCTTGCTACCAATAGAGTTATCTTACTTGCCTCTGTGTGAAATCGCGATCAAGGAATTACCATACGACCCACTGCTAGGACTCCTACACCAAGCAATATGAGGTCTAATTGGGACTTCTTACTAGGGATATCCCCTGACATGTTGGCGGGTACATCACCGTCAACACCTCCCAAACTCAATTTCTCTTGCTTCTTCTACGCTGCTCTAAAATCACCTTTATGCCCCTTTTTCGCACCTCTTTCTTGATTCTCTTCTTCGTTGATTTCATAGATCACTTGATGGTCTAATGGTGAGGTTGAACTGCCCTATACATAGGAGTTTGTCCCTCCTTTTGGACTGACTTGATCTAGTGAGGCCAACTTGACTTTAAGTGCACCAAAATTCATTTCTTTGAGCTGAATTGAAGAATAGACTTGTCTTTTCTTTAGAGGATCATCCTAAACATATTTCTTTAACTATAATACATATGTTTACATAATGTAACATGCCCACATGGGTCTTCAATAATTACATTGACCCTTTGACTTTTCTAGAAGCACTTAAACATGTGCTTAACCTATCAAATGGGACAAAAACCCATTCTTGATAATGACAAAAATAATAATTCTTTTATTCTACAAGTACAAAGATCAAAATCACATTTATGAAGACCGAACCTAGTTAGACTTTCTTCAACACTACCTCTTAACTAGGGAGGTATTCATAAATCACTTACAAGATGTTTGGACATTTTCAATCTAAAGAATTCACATAAGAGAAATTAGATGGAAATCCATCTCTTCTAGCATCATAGTAACCAACATTGTTTCCATATTAAGGCCTTGACTGACATCTCTATCTCTCATTAGATCAGAGCACAATGTTGGCAAGACCAATGACTATAGAGACCTTCATCATGGTCTCTCAAGGTGCATACCCACTCGGGTGTTCACTGAGTATGACCTTCTAGGACTATTCTTGTCTTGGGTTCCCAACCCTCAAAGAATATTGGTCCTCTTTCCTACTCTTATCTTGGATGCCCTACACATCCTCAAAGAGTATCAGATGTTAGAGGATTACCCAATCCTCCATTCTTTCTTCCCACACGAAGACAAGAATGTTGTTTCTATCCCTCCCTTTCAACTAGGGAATATATGCCCATTCTTGTGAAGGAATGTACACAAGTTCTCTCTGACCAGGAACTTGCCCAAGATCCCTCTTAATTAGGGACTTGTCAGAACTCCCTCTCAACTAGGGACTCTCTAATTCATCATCAACTTCTTCTTTGTGGGTCCTTCACCTGCTTGATCACTTTCTTTCCTTGATGTCATGAAATTCAGTCGAGCTTCTTCTTAGTAGGGAACCAACCATCAAACACTTTCCTTCTTGGTTCATCATGCCATTCCTTTATTTATGAAAAGTGGCCTTCTTGATACATATATGGAATCTTCGTCATATGGCTACTTCTTTCTCATCATGCTTCTTTCCAGAATTTCCATCCTCCACATGAATGCTAGTTGTACTTATACTTACAACTTTTTTTCCAGTAGCCCTACATGAACCTATCCAGATATTATTCAAGAAATCAAAGCATAGCATTAAATCAAATAGTACCTTATGAGATGGCTTTCCATCATGACATCTCATTCGCTTGAATCATCAACATCCTACATTTTCACATCTCCAAGGCCTTTCTAGGTGTCAAGGGTCCTTTGATCTTTTTCTTCCTTTTTCAAAATTCTTATGCCTTCTTTCAGGAGATGTCTTCAAAAAATATGTCAGATGTTGATTCCTAGTGTCCATGGTGTCGTTTTATCATTGATCTCTTTATCTCATATGCATCTTTAATATATTTTCTTTGTCAACCATCTCATACTCCAAATGAGGACATTTCTCATGTTGACCTTTATCAGTAAGTGAGCCATGTCCTTGTGCATTTTCTTCAATGAAAGAGATCTACTCTGTCCTTAACCATGATAGCAGAGAAATCCTCCATGCTCATTTATACAAATGATGACATGAATTTAACTGAAAACATAGATGCATACATACCTCATCTTAGTTCTTTCCTTGATCAACTCAGCTTCCTTTGATAGCTTCGTAGATTGAGATTACCAGAATCTCCTTTGCTTTGATACATTGTTTCTTGCCTACATATCATCCTTTCTTGAATCCCCATAAGTGAAACTCTTATTGAGACATCTATTTTTCCTTAAAGTCATGAACCCTCTATTGAATATTTCACCGGGGGATCCTTGTAGTCCTCATCCTACAAATGCTCCTTTCTGCTGATGATAGTGGCCTTCTAATATGATCATGATCATTCCTTTATGCATTGATGAGTTTATCCAATGGCTACATCCTTCTTACATGAATATCTCTATTTGAGATATCTCTACATAATGCTCCTATATTCATGAATATTCCATTCTCATAAATCATGCATTCTATCCCGCTGTTAAATGTTCCTGTGATACCCAAAAATTTAAAGAAGACTTATGTGAGGAAGTTGATTTCAATCATAGCAGAGATTCGGAGGGTCCTCCTTCTTCTACTTCTTATCTTCTTCTTTCACTTCTTGGGTAATGCGGGCTTCTTCTCGTTTCCTCTTATTTTTGTCCTTCTTAAACTTATGACAATCCCTCTTATAGTGTCCATATTCTTGGCAGCCAAAGCATTGGACTTTGGACATATCTCTTTTACCCTTTCTCTATGGACCAAACATGCCAAATTTCCCTTTTCTTTTGGCCATTGCAGCAAATGCTCGCTCCTTCAATCCTACATCATCCTTGGCTTTGAGTATAGTATCTTAAATTTGGCATAGAGACCAAATTTCATTCAATGTGGTGGCTTCCTTCTTGGCACATATACTTGATGTGAAGTTGCCCCATTCCTTAGGTAATGCATTGAGCACTATAGTGGCCATCTCTCTATCTGACATAGCTTCTCTGAGTTCTTGCAGTTGGTCTCTCATCTCATAGACCTTCATGAAGTAGGGATTTATTCCTTATTCTTTGGATATCTTCATTTTATATAATTCATTACTCAACGATATCACTTCCCCAGCTGTACTAACTGAGAATAGCTCCACCATATTATCATAGATTTATTTAGATGTTTCAATTTTGGAAACATAAGGAATGAGAGGGTCCTTGATGGATTCTATCAGAATCCTTTGAGCCCTTGTTTCATCCTTATTATACTTTGTTAGGGTTTGAGTTTGTTCCTTAGCAGGAACAGTGACACTCCCATTAACGTAGTCGAGAAGTTAATTTTCTTTTAGAAGTAGATTAGTCCTCTTTTTCCATGCAAGGAAATTAGCAGTCTCAACCAATTTGTTACTTTCCTTGCAAAAAGACATTTTGATGTTTTCATAAGAGGGCATAAAAATACTTACTTGAGAGATTTTTTATGAAGAGATATTGTTGCTTCCTTGAATATTTGATGACTTGACTACTTAGATCTTTCAAGATGCTTCCTTCAAGAGGCCCTATGAGAGATTTTCTTGGTGATGAAAAATTCTCACTGTGTAGATATGGAAATATTTAATGATGAGTCTAGTTCTGAATACCTTCCTTTGAAGATGATGAGTCTTTGATATAAACCCTTCTTGGATGAACCTTCTTGTAGAAGCCTTTATATGAAAGGGTTTCTTCTTTCTTTGTTCCCAGGCTCGTATTCATTCTTGATGGATCTAGGAGAGAAGATAGTAATCCTTCTTGTCTTTGATGGATCTGGAATTCTTGCTTGTATGTTTGATGCTTCAACCTTTGTGTGCCCTTGCTTCTTGATCTTAATGCTTCAATCTTCTATGTGCTCTTGAGATTCCCTTCCTTGATGTGTCACCTTAGCTCTGATTCCATGTTGACGAATATAGGGCATCTAGGTATAGTGAGATTCTTCTGACGATGATAACAATTTGTGAAGTACTTTTTACTTTTCTTAATAGAACTACTTTCTCTTATTATTATTAGTGTGTGTTTTCTTACTTCATCAAACAGTTACCAAAACAAAATAGGTAGGAACACAAGATGTTGAATCTCAGCAAGGGAAAAACCTCTCTCCTAGAGAGGAAAACCCTTCTGCAAATTTCTCTTATTGAAGCTTCAATTGACAAATGCCAAACCCTAGACCCTTGACTAGTAGATCCTCCAAGCACAGAACACAATCTCTATTCCTTTTTTCCTTCAATCAATGTCTTCTTCTACTTTTCACCTTGATCTCTTCCTTTGCACTTCTTCTGGAAACTGATTGCTCTTTTCCGACAACTATAGAAACCCTAGGTCTCTTTAGAGACCTCTTCTTTGGTGCCTCCCTTTCCTTCTCTACTTAGCTTGATCTTCCTTTCCATTGATACTTTGGCTATAGAATGAGACCTTCCTTGAGAGATATTGCCAAGTCGAGAGGTTGGTCCTCTTACCCCACTACAGATCTGAATTCTTTGCATGTGTGGCTGATCTAGGGCTTGAAATGAGCTCTTTTACATGCTTCCTTCCTTCGATTTAGTTGTTCTTTTCTTCACTAGATATAGAGGCTTTATTATAAGTCTTTTCTTGGTCCAATCAAACTTGATTATGTTGCTACACTTGTGGATCTGATATGAATGCAGAACTTCCCTCCTTTCTTCACACGTGTGATAGAATTAGGCCCTATTTCTCTTTCTTCTTCTTCGTTACCTTAGAATCACCTTTATGCCCCTTTTTCACACCTCTTTCTTGATTCTATTATTCACTGATTTTAGAGATCACTTGATGGTCTAATGGTGAGGTCAAAGTGCCCTATATATAGGACTTTTTCCCTCCTTTTTGGTTGACTTGAGCTAGCGAGGCCGACTTGACTTTAAGTGCGCAAAAATTCATTTCTTTGAGCCAAATTGAAGAGGAGACTTGTCTTTGCTTTCGAGGATCATCCTAAACATATTTCTTTGACTCTAACACATATTTTTACATAGTGTAACATGCCCACATGGGTCTTCAATAATTAAATTGACTCTTTGACTTTCGTAGAAGCACTTAAACATGTGCTTGACCTATCAAATGGGCAAGAAACCCATTCTTGATAATGACAAAATAATAATTCTTTTCTTTTATAGGTACAAAGATCAAAATTATATTTATGAAGACTGAACCTAGTTACACTTTCTTCAACAACCTCTGTCTTCGTTGTTCTCGCTAAATGGAGATCAAAATCAATATGAAGTAAATGATATTGGGCCTCTTATTTTTTGTTGCCCCCTTTCTATAGCAATTTTAACAAGAAGGATAAAGTTGTCTGTTTAAATGTTGAAATGTTTTAGGAAGCCAAGGACTTGGTTAGAGTCCTGAATCTAGGTAATTTTACTTTTTGAGTTTTTGGTCTTATTCTTACCAAATTTCCAGGTTTAGGACTAGTGGGATTTAGAAATTAGATTTTGCTTACTATTTATACGTGTTTCAACTATCCACCTAAATTGAAGACGTTTAAGAGACTTCTTATTATATATACTATTAAAACAAGTTTTTGTACATGTGATTCTGGTGGACAAATGGATAATTTAGTTGTGGACAATTTTTAACACACCAATTGTTTTTCTAGAACTATCATATTTTATGCTTTAGGTTTGCGGAATACCACTTTTAGTTATTTGTCCACCTGAAGAGTATTCAATTTCTTCCTATTCTCCATTGCAGGTTTCTTCTTTGTAACACTTAGTACCTTCCTCTATTATCATTATCAGGATCCTGAACCATTATTTAGCTATCAGGCTATGTCACAAATGCATCTAGGTCAAGGTCACTAAATGGATATGGCAAGAATGCCAAGCACTTAGGCATATGGAGCACACCCGCCAAGATTTGAAACTGCAATGCCAAGCACCCAAGCATATAGAACATGCCCGCCAGGATTTGAAACTAGGTCATTGCAATGACAACATCTCAAGTTGTTTCTTGACCATAGATCCCCTTCATTCCATTTACTCTATCACTGGAGTATAGTTTATTACAATTTATTATATTTACATGTTTTATTTGTAATCAACTCACATAGACCTTGATCCAAGCCATGAAGATAACATCACTACCCAATAAAATTAAACATGAATCTATGTTTGAACCCTTAGCTTTGCCATCTCAAAAATAAAAATAAAAAATAATGCACATTAGTGTTTTAATAACATAGAAACTAAAGGTGCATTTTGATTCAAAGTTTACCCTTTCCTAGTTTGGAGTAGGATTCAATTATACTGTAATAGATCTGACCTGCAAGTATATAAAAATAGGAATATGCCCAGAATTAATGAGATAGAAATAGATAAACTTCTCTTTATTAATGAAAACCCTTGAGGTAGGGTAACACCACAGAATCACTCCTTAAGGAAGGAGAACACTCCACAAGCCATATGCTTGCCAATACAATAATCCTTTACATATCTCCATGGGGAGTCTCTAGCCTCTATATAGGCTTCATACATACAATACCATGGGTCATTACCATGCGTCTCTCAATACTAATATCTAATACAATGAACTTATTACATTATTGCTAATTACTTGTAGTCCCTTACATGATGCAGGTTAACCACTTTATTTATTAACTATGACCCATCCCATTATTACATTATTCCCTTGGGTACCTCCCTATGTACCCCATAATATACCCCCTAGGTATACTACATTCCACCCACCTTGAACATGGTTCATCCCTGAAACATAAGAAGAACACAAATAATAAGATCTACTCAAAAGATTAGTTCACTGGTACCATGCACATGCATCTAGCCATGCTAGAGATTGGTGATTACTGGATCTAGCGGTGCCTCGCTCGCTTAAGCTGGGAGTTGATCCTGGCGATTCCTCTATGTTAATATGATGCGGTTGGATCTTCGCACCTCTCTATCTGTCATGCGGGGGTTGTTGACCTTGTGGCTAGTTTGTTGCCATCTTGTTGATTGTTTTCTTGCTGGGTGATGTGGGTGGTGATATGCTGAAGTTTTAACCAATGGTGTATCTTTCTTTAATTCATTACCTAATGGAGCCTGATTGGTATCTGGTACATGTTGTGGCATCTGTTGTTATTTCTTATCTTCCAGTATTACTTCAACCACAGATTCCTCATTTGATGTGTCAGTCCATGGAACATCTTCTGCTTCAGCCTCCTTGGACTCTGCCTATTTATTGATAGAAATATCCTATAATGTAATTTTCTTCTTTTTATACCAGAGCTTTAGGAATTTCCTCTGCACATTAATATTGATAGTACCAACAAATTCCATCCAAGGGTATCCCAGAACAACATCCACATTAATAATATCTTAAGCATAAAAATCAGAATGCAATACATACTTGTCCATAGAAATCTTCAAATATTTATAAACTTTCACCTCCTCATTATTAACCTGTGTGCGCTCCATTTGTTTGGCTGAGACTTGCAATATTTTATCCAAATGAACATTAATAAAATTATACTTGCAACTACGATTGATAGACACAATGATCTTCTCCTTTTGAATACATCCATGAACCTATAATAAGGATATATCATTAGAAAGTAACCATTTCCGTGTTTCATTCTCTTTCTTTCTGGCATGAGACCATTTTTCTAAAAGGGTTTTTTCAAATTCTTCACCGGGAAGGCTTAAAAACTTTGTTTTTTATTGTGATCTCTGCCATTTGGCAGCCTCATCTCTAAACTTAATCCATGCTAATTGTCTCCAATATTGTCCAACGTCTGACTTTTCCATTTTTATGAATTCTTCAATAGTAAGGCCATCATCTTTTCCTATAAAAATCAGCTCAGTAGAAGCCATGAAGTAGAATGAAAAAAAAAAATTACCTACTTTATGAGGCAAATTTAAAATGGCCACAACTCGGTCAATATGATTCACAATCCTTATTATAGATTGTTTTCGAAAATGGAACAACCATTTTGCATCTTCTTGTGTGATAGAAATCTCGATCTAGGCACTCTGGAATTTTAGATTCGTGCTGCAACTGTCTCGCCATCACAAAAATTTCTGAAAATAAGAGTTGATTTTAAATCAGTGATATCTCCCTCATTCAGACTCTGATTCGACCGAATTGTTTTTTGAATTTGGGTAATTTTTCAAGAGGATATAAGATATTAAATTATTTTCTCAAAATTCCCCCCAAAAAATTCAAAAATTGACTAGAGTTCCAATGTTCATGAATTGTCGTCAGAAAAATTTCTGCAACACAACTGATTTTTAAATCAATGATATCTCCTTTATTTGGACTCTAAACTAGCCAATTGTTTTTTTTTAATTTGGGTATTTTTTCACAAAGAATATAGATCTGCAATTTTTTTTACAAATTTTGCACCATAATTTTCAGTTCTGCTCTGCAAACTCGCCGCCCCAAAAAAATCCTGCAAAATTAAAAATAAAAATATCGTCGCTTTGCCCAATAAAGTGATCTAATACCACTTGTAATAGATGATAGATCTGATCTGCAAATATATAAAAATAGTAATATGCCCAAAATTTAAAAAAATAGAAATAGATAAGCTTCTCTTTATTAATGAAAACCCTTGAGGTAGGGTAGCACCATACAATCACTATTTAAGGAATGAAAACACTCCACAAGCCATACGCTTGCCAATACAATATTCCTTGACATATCTCCATGGGGAGTCTCTAACCTCTATATAGGCTTCATACATACAATACCGTGGTTCATTACCATGCGTATATCAATACCATATATCTAATACAATGGGCTTATCACATTATTGCTAACTACTTGTAGTCCCTTACATTATGCGAGATAACCACTTTATTTATTAGCTATGACCAATCCCATTATTACATTATTCCCTTGGGTAACTCCCTCTGTACCCCATAATATCCCCCCTAGGTATACTACAGATATTCTTCCCTAGTTTGGAGTAGAGATTATATCTTTTAGGTGCCTAGAGTAGTTCCTTTTAAACTTCCGTGACTTAAAATATTTGAGACTTAAAGGAATTGTATTGACATAAACCATGTTTTATTGATATATTGAACTTGGTTTTGGTGTTGTATGGATTATTCATTTTGCTTGGTTGCTTTTGTAGATGGTAGATGTGGCTTATGTAAAAAGTGAATGTGAGGTTGAATGGCTTGTGTGTACTGTTGCATATGGTTGATATGAAATCTATAGAAAGTGAATATGAGGTTGAAAGGCTTTTGCAGACTGTCGCTAACATAGCTCATAAATTAAAGATAATTGTTGATGCATCACTGGATGATGTGCACCACTGCTCAATTTTTGGTGGGCTAAGATATTGTGTATGGAGGAGCATAATTGTGGTGTTACTCCACAATAAGATTAACTCGTTGTTTCCTTGCAAGCCTATTTTTGGGATTGCAGCTTCATGGAATGTGAAACATGTAAGTGATCAATGCTTCATGATTTTACTTTTGTTATCGATAATTGAATTGTTTCGTCATTGCTACAATCACCTTGTTTGCAGAGAGTTGTGTGCTTATGGGGCCAATAAGGCCTAAAATGTTTTCAAATATCTTTGTGCCAAAAACAAATTCCTTACTCAAGGGAAATCAAAAGATAAGGCAATACACTTACCTTGAAGGTTCCTAGAGTTATGCGGGATTTATGACTATGGACAGGAATATCTCCCCTAGGTTTAGTGGCTAACTTAGAACAACAAAATGAAAAAGGACCCAATGTTTTCCTTAAAGTAAGTAGATGAGGGTTAGAAACCTACTTGGAATTTTGCGTATGTTTCACTCCTTCTTTGGCTTGAATCCTTCAATCCTAGCTTCAGCTGCCAAAATTAGAACCTGCATAAACAGAAAACACAAGACAAGAAACTACGAGATCTATGTAGCATCATCTATCTACTTCATTCAACAAATAAACATGGTATTGAAATATATGAAATAATGACATCACATATAGGAAAACAAAAGAACTCTTTGTATTGATATAAATGGAGTGAGTTACAACCATAAATAGGTGTTGATCTTGTAGAAGATCTCCTCCAAGTTGTTGAATTGTCCTTCCTTTGTCACAAAGTGTACCTCCAATCACCCTAAATGCATGAAATGATAACTCCCACAATAGCATAAGGGTAGAATCACTCTCCAAAATCCAACCCCTTGCATATGGAAGGAATTAAATATATAGAGGAGTGAGGTAAGTAGGGAGTTTTTATCCTTCTACCAATATCCAACATGAGGTTCGCCTTTGGGAACCTAATTCATTGGAGAAGGCATTCAGGTTAGCAAGAAAAATGGAAAGCAAAATTATGGCAACCAGGAAGCCTAACACTCACAACTATAAATATGGAAGTTTTGTTGCCCCTAGCCTTCCACAACCTATAAGGTTAACACAACAACAATTGGAAGAGAAAAAGAGCAAAAGGTATTTGTTACAGTTGTGATAGCAAATACACTAAAGGTCATAAGTGTGCTGAGAAGAAATTGTTCTACATAGATTGTGAAGAGGAGGAAGAAAAGGAATAAGAAATGTTAAAAGAAGAGGATATACTCCAGAAACAAACCCTAGATAAAGAAGAAATGAATCCGACCATATCTTGTAATGCATTGGCTAGAATTACCAATCCTCAAACTATCAAGATAGAAGGACATATCAAGAAGAAAAAGGTAATAGTGTTGATTGATTCAGGAAGTACCCACAATTTTATTCATTGTAAGATAGCAAAATAATTGAATTGCTTCCTATATCCAGCACCAGAGTGTCAAGTGATGGTTTCAAGTGGAGGAACCATAAATTTCTCTGGAAAGTGCCATAATATCAAGCTATCCATGGAAGAATATGTATTGAATAGCCCAATGCTTTCCATTCCAATGGGAGGTGCTGATGTTGTACTAGGAGTCCAATGGCTACAATCCTTGGGTACAATAGCTTTTAATTTTCAAGAACTTTTCATGAAATTTTCTGCGAAAGGAAAGGAAGTTGAATTAAGGGGTATTGCAGGGAAATTGGGAAAGATAATCAGCTCTAAAGGTATGAAAAAGCTTCTAAAAAATGAACAACGAGGTGTAATTGCACAATTATGTTTGCTAGATGTTTCCACATCGAAATCACTTATTTCTCTAGATCTCCAAAGTGTCTTGGACAATCATTCCAAGGTATTTGAGAATCCCAAAGGTCTCCCACCTATTCGTGATCAAGATCATGCTATTCATTTGATTCCAGGAAGTGTCCTCCAAACATCAGGCCTTACATATATCCTTATGCCCAAAAGAGTGAAATTGAACATATGGTTGTAGAAATGCTAGAGGCTGGTATAATTCAACCTAGTCAAAGTTCTTTCTCTTCTCCAGTAGTATTGGTGCACAAGAAGGATGGATCATGGCACATGTGTCTTCATTATAGGGAGCTCAACAAGCCCACTATTAAAGATAAATTTCCTATTCCTGTCATTGATGAATTGCATGGATCAATTTACTTTGCCAAGTTGGATCTTCGTTCAGGATATCATCAAATCAGAATGAAGACTGAAGACATTCCAAAAACAACATTTAGAACTAATGAGGGTCATTATGAATTTTTGGTCATGCCTTTTGGCCTTACCAATGCACCTTCTACATTTCAAGGTTTGATGAATTCCATTTTCAAACCCTTCCTTAGAAAAATTTGTGTTAGTATTTTTTGATGATATACTAATCTACAGCAAGTCTTGGAAGGATCATGTTGAACATGTTGACAGGGTGCTACAACTATTGGAGGAGAAACAATTATATGCAAAAAGCTCCAAATTTTTCTTTGGAGTACAAGAGGTGGAATATATGGGTCATATTGTATCTCATGAAGGTGTTAAGGTAGATCCTAGCAAAATTAAAGCCATTAAGGAATGGAAAATCCCCACATCCATAAAGCATCTGTGAGGATTTCTCAGGTTTACAGGGTATTATCGCAAGTTTGTTAAGAATAATGGGAGAATAGTAGCACCTCTAACAACATTATTGAAGAAAGATGCATTTTCATGGACTCCAGAAGCAAGAAAGGCCTTTGAACATCTTAAAGATGCAATGTGCCAAGCACCGGTCTTAGCTACACTAGACTTCACAAAAACCTTTATTGTGGAATGTGATGCTTTAGGAAATGGAATTGGTGTTGTTTTAATGCAAGATGAAAGACCCATTGCTTTTGAAAGTCATCCAATCAAGGGAAAGTATTTACACAAAGCTATTTATGAGAAGGAAATGTTGGCAATGCTACATGCACTTAAGGAATGGCGACCCTACCTAATGGGAAGACACTTCAAGGTAAAAACAGATCATGATAGCCTTAAATACTTTTTAGAACAAAGATTATCCTCTGAAGAGCAACAAAAATGGGTCACAAAGATGTTGGGTTATGACTTTGAAATCATCTACAAAAAAGGGAAACAAAATGTTGTGGAAAATGCACTCTCAAGAAAGGATGAGGATGTGGAAGCATTGTTGTGCGCCATTTCTATTATCCAACCAGATTGGATAAACAAAGAAAGGGAGGAATGGAAGAATGACGAAGAAGTGTGGGAAATTATTCGAAAGTTACAACAAGATTCCAGTACATTTGATACATTTAGCTGGAAAAATGATTCGTTATGGTACAAAGATCTCTTATACCTCTGTAGGAATTCCAAACTCAAACAAAAGATTCTTATGGAATTGCAAACTTCTCCCTTATGAGGGCACTCAGGATTTTTAAAAACTTACCAAAAGGTTAAGAAGGAATTTTTTTGGGATGGCCTTAAATCGGATATTCAAAATTTTGTGGCGGAATGTTTGGTTTTCCAACAAAATAAAGTTGAAACAATTAAGACAATAGGTCTATTACAACCTTTATCCATTCCAAGCCAACGTTGGGAGGAGGTTTCAATGGATTTTATCACAGGTTTACCCAAGTCTAAAGGAAAGAGTGTCATCATGGTGGTAGTTGAAAAACTTACCAAGTATGCACACTTTTGTACATTATCACATCCATTTAAAGCCAATATAGTTTCTACTGCATTTATGGAAACAATTCAAAAAGCTACATGGAAACCCAAAGATTATTGTAATTGACAGAGATCCCATTTTCACTGGAAATTTTTGGATAGAATTATTTTCTTGTCTTGGTACTTAGTTAGCTCATAGCTCATCTTATCATCCTAAATCTGATGGGAAAACTGAGATAGAAAACAAATGTTTGGAAGGATATCTTCGTTGCTTTGTATCTGATAAACAGACACAATGGGTCACATGGTTGCCTCTGGTTGAATGGTGGTATAACACTTCCTTCCATACTGCAGCAAAAATGACCCCATTTATGGCACTTTATGGATATCAGCTACCATCCATCACATCATATTTAAGAGAAAATTCTAAGGTTCAAGCAGTGGAACATCACATCGAGCATCAACAACAAGTTCTCCAACTCTTAAAGGATAACCTCATGTTGGCGCAGAATAGAATGAAACAATAGGTAGATCAACATCGCAGCGAAAGAAGTTTTAATGTAGGTGACTGGGTATTCCTACGGATACAACCATATAAACAAATGTCCCTCAAGCAAGCTAAGAAGGATAATAAGTTATCACCAAAGTATTGTGGTTTGTACAAGGTGTTGCATAAGATTGGTACTATGGCATACAAATTGGAGGTTCCTGCAGCTTCTCGAGTACACTCAGTTTTCCAAGTTTCATGTTTAAAGAAGGTTATAGGAAACAAGCTCCCAGTTCAAACAATATTGCCAAAACTTGACGAGGAAGGAAAAATTATATTGGAACCGGAAGTAGTCACAGAAACAAGAACTCGATAGCTATGAAATCAATCAATTTCGGAGTATCTCATCAAGTGGAAGAACTTATCCGCTAAAGATTCAACATGGGAGGATGAGAATTTTATACAGAAGCATCTAGAACTACTCAAGCGTTGAGGACAACACTTTTTTGAAGGAGAGGGGCCTGTTGGGTCCCTATAATACTAGTGATTCCCCCATTACTATTGTATTTGTATCCCTTATTAATATTGTTGTGCCCTTATTGTCCCCATACTGTTATTACTGTGCCCCATAGAATCCCTCTATTATTATTTTTGTGCCTTTATATTATTATTGTTAGGTCGGCTTGGTTATATTGTGACCCCTTAGACTCCTATATATAGAAAGGAGGTTTTTTCATTTGAATCATCCAAGAATTGTTCATTTGTGTAATGTAAAGGAGGTTGCCCCCTCGAAGAGGCTGAATTCTAAGGCATTGATCTATCTTTTCTATCTTTTTGTGAGCTGGTTTCATAACAGCCAGAAACTCTAGGGGAATGAGAGAGTCATGCATAGGGCTTTGTTCAATGATGATGTAAAGGGGGAATATGCTGTTGATTGATCCCATTCGGAGGTTGATTGATCAGATGAGACAAAATAGACTATAACAAAGTGCCCCATAAATTGCAAAGTCAGAGATGATGACTGATAACTGAAGTGATTTACCTTGTGACAATTCGGGTTCAAGAACAACCAGTGACCTTCATCTTATGTTACAATACATTTACATCATGACATCCTTTTTCTAAGGGAGGCATGCTCATAATAAACATATAAGCTAACATTACATGTATAATGATCAAAAGACATGTCTACTGATGACTGATGGTGGACCCATGACTGCATGACTATCATTATGATCATAGCCATCATACATATTGATCTTATATAATCCTAAAATTGTAGCCCGGATGGTGGAAACTAGATCCAGGGTCTTCTATCTCGTTCACACGACCAACCAATGTAGGAGTCTAACCATGTGAATCAATGAGATCAATTTGAACATGGTAGACACCATATTATTACTGGTCGATGATGTAAGTCTTTAACATACACGAGATAAACCTCCGATGATGTTAATGGCTCTCAAGGTACTCAAGCACAATTCATACGATGTGAATAAATGAGTTGATGTCAAACACCAATTAGAATATTTCGGTCGAAAGCCATTGATGTAAACCTTTCACCGATAGTGAGGAAACTTGCCATTGATGTATGCAAGCACCATGGTACCGATGGGTGTTTCTAAGTCAATTTCTTGGATAATCAATGAACTGGATCAAGAAAGGAAAAGATGGAATGAAGGCTTAGAGTATTGTAATGGATATAAGTTGAATGACTTCTCTTGAACACACCAGTGACATTGAAATGGAGTTGCAATCATTGACCCAAAACTGAAATGGAGGTTTTGTGAAGGTATGATGAACCAAAAGACAAGCAGATTACCCAACCCAACAACCACAAAGATGAAGTGGAAGAGTGTCATGTTCAAGAGTGACTCACTGACATTAGCAAATGGAGTACCCTATTTTTCCAATTTCCCAACCATATTGTTCAGTACCTCTTTATTTTTTAACAAGCTTGAGGAGGATAACATATGCTTGATATGTAAGTCTATCCCTCAGATGAATTCCTCCGAGTATATTTAAGGAACCCTCAAAAGGAGTGGTTTGGACTTGCCATGTTCGACAAGTCCATCATTGTTTGATGTTTTAACGAGTCCAGCAAAGGTAAAACTCGACTTATTTTTCATGTTCAAAGAATTTGAAAAAGAGGTGAAAAGGAAAGCTCCAAATGTACCTTTTTGTAGGTAGTTACTTAGGTTCGAAAAGGTAGAAAACAATACCCAAGAGAACCTCTTAGCCATGTTTGACTAAAATATTCCTTTTTCGTAAATAGTCTATCTTAGTCCTGAAAAGGGTTAAACTTATACTGAGTAGACGCATTTAAAAAAAAACTTTTACGACTTCGAAAAAACAAGTGCTCAAGAATATTTTCATGTTTTGGGAGTCTGAAAAGAGCTAGAAGAGGGATCCAAGGGGTTCCTTTTCATAGGTTTAAAGAACCTGAGAAAGAGATAAAAATGTACTCTTCGGTCAAAATAACCAGTTTAAAGCACAAAAAAATTCCTTAACAATGGTCAACCTACTCAGAACAACACAGAAAGGATTAAACATACATGTTTCATAGTAAAAAAGAATCATCACTAGGTAAAAACATTAAATATTAATAAAATAATGAAAAATATAACTATATATTGTAAAAAATGACTATTCATTTTTATCATTTCACATTTACCTCTAATAGTGAGAGTTATGAGTACTTTTTCCCTCGAACTTCTATAGCTGATTGTGACCAATCCAGTGGACGATTCTCAGTACTGTCAGTTCCAGGTAGGAGCTAAGGCCTTTCTCTTTCTTTCATTGGTTCCAATTTGTGATTTATAGAAAAATTTATGTGTTTTTAAGGGCCTTGGGGTTCCAAAATTTCATCTTAGGACCAACGCGGGCCCAGAGGGTTGAAAAGTGTATTACACCTAGGCAGTCATGCACTATAGACAAAGGTGAAATGCTTTAGTTTGCTCTTCTGGGGTGTGTTGGGCACAAATGTAAAGTTGTTTTATTATTTTTCCCTCAAAATTTGACAAGTTTTTTTCATGAAAATAATCCTAATGAATCTCATGTTGATGTTTTAGGGGTTCATCAGCACAAAATGACTTTCGTATGGAGAGAAAGAGAACACGAGGAACAATATTTACATGCAGAAAATGACCCTGCTAACATCCGGGCATTAAAGAACTATGAATTGCTAGAATTATTTTGGCTTCGTATGAGGCAATAGATGGAGTTATTAAAATACCTTGTTCGTTCAGGGGATGTTCAGGCACAAGCATTCATGTTTGGGGAACATCTACTTGAGATAAAGGTAAAGGATATCTACTTTATGATAGGATTGTCCATGAGGGTTTCCCCAATATCTCTCCTAGGTGGGAGAAGTGGTGGGGAGATAATGAAATATTATATCACCACTTATTGTAGACCTCGAGCCCAACCAACAAAGGATGGAAAGATCAATATAAAAAATGTGACCCGGTTACCTTTGAGAACATTCCTATTCATTATCATAAGATTGGAAGGTAGCTCCACATTACATGTGGCAAGTAGATCATATATGAAATATGGATTGGAGTATTTAGAGCCAACACTCTTTAACTGGAGCGAGGGAGTTCTGGTTAATACGAGAGAAAAACTAACTAAGGAAAAAGAAGGAAAACTAAAGAACTTTGGATACGATGCAATCTTAGTTTCCTTCGCATTAGAGCAAGTTCCATTACTTCAGCCTCACCATATCATACTCGAGCCTATTGATCTGAGGGTTCCATATATGAGGAGGTGGATTCACATGTCTCGACATGCAAGGCCGTTGGCGATCATCTTCTCACCAGCCTTCTTCAGATGGTTGTGCGAACAATTTATCATGATCAATGACTATCCTTACACATGCATAGATTTCCACAATGGCCCTGAGATCGTGCATCTTGAGGGTGAGGAATGGGATGTTGCAGGTAAGAAATTTTGGCCTTGAAAGTTTTATAAAAAATAAAATTGTGTTTTTTGATGTTTCTGAGACTGAACTATCGATGTTTCATGTAGATGTGGGACTAGTTCGACCTATTGGTGCTTCACATTTCTGTCATGCATAGGAACGACAATAGGAGGAGGTAGTATAACTAGCACAGTTCATTGTGGTAGGACAATATATGCTACGAGATGTTTCAGAGGTTCATCAACACAAAATGAATTTGGTATGGAGAGAAAGAGAACACGAGGAACAATATTTAAATGCAGCAAATGACCCTGCTAACATCCAGGCATTAAAGAACTGTGAATTTCTAAAATTATTTTGGCTTCCTAGTATGAGGCAACATATGGAGTTATTGAAATACCTTGTTCGTTCATGGGATGTTCAGGCATAAGCATTCAAGTTTGGGGAACATCACCTCAAGATAAAGGTAAATGATATATACTTTATGATAGGATTGTCCATGAGGGTTTCGCCCATATCTCTCCTAGGTGGGAGAAATGGTGGGGAGATA
This sequence comes from Pinus tabuliformis, assembly GCA_031772625.1. Lineage (NCBI taxonomy): Eukaryota > Viridiplantae > Streptophyta > Pinopsida > Pinales > Pinaceae > Pinus > Pinus tabuliformis. Next base: position 204,809,642 of record CM062818.1, on the reverse strand, counting down.
GTGAAATATTATATCACCACCTATTGTAGACCTCGAGCCCAACCAACAATGGATGGAAATATTAGTATAAAAAATGTGACCCAGTTACCTTTGAGAACAATCCTCTTCATTGTTGTAAGATTGGAAGGTAGCTCCACATTACATGTGGCAAGTAGATCATATATGCAATATGGATTGGAGTGTTTAGAGCCAACACTCTTTAATTGGGGTGAGGGAGTTCTGGTCAATATGAGAGAAAAACTAACTAAGGAAAAAGAAGGAAAACTAAAGAACTTTGGATACGGTGCGATCTTAGCTTCCTTCGCATTAGAGTGGGTTCCATTACTTCATCCTTAGCATATCATACTCGAGCCTATCGTCCGAGGGTGCCACAGATGAGGAGGTGGATAGATCACATGTCCCGACATGCAAGGCTGTCGACAATCATCTTCTCACCAGCCTTCTTCGAATGGTTGTGTAGATAGTTTATCACGATCAATGACTATCCTTACATAGGCATAGATTTCCATGATGACTGTTGGGTGCAAGAATTGCACTTGAGCACACTCCTCAACACTTAATTGTCAACTCGGGGGTTTCGCAAACTTAGAGACGAAGCACAGGAAATGCCACAAGTGGTATGAAATTTTCCTATTCCTAATCCTACTTCTTAAATGAAATGTTGCAGAATCAGATATAAAACAATCTTAAAGGTAATCGACACCAAAGAAATTGTAGTGCTGGAATGTAAAAGAATAATTTGCGAGGAAATCGAGTAAAGGTACTTTCACACAACTGGAAGCAATCTTAAATGCTGAAATGAAATACTTTGTTTATCTTCAGTATAGATGGCTAACAACTTAACAAGTGGCCCCTTGCAAATATTTGTTTCCCAATTGATCTTCCTTCTACACCAAGCAACTTATTCTTGTACTATTTCAATCTTCTTGCACTAGTGTAGGTACAATACTTATGTGAAAAATTATATTTTACCTTCTTTACTAAAGAATTATGTCTTTGTGGAGGTGCTCTAGGCCTCAAGACTTATAGAACTCTGTTCCTATGAAAAGGGACCAACTCTTGCACCGAGACAGAGCTTCCTTCACCAAATTTTCCAATTTACTTTCGAAAGAATTGAAAGACATGTTGAAAAGAATTGCAATTGCAAGCTATATTCTGAGATAAATTACACGTGAAAAAGAATGCTTTAATTAACTAAACTTTGCAATGAAAATAAATTGCATAAAGGAAAAACAATTTGGAATAATCAAAGCAACAGTCAAAGTAATTTGTGTGCATCAAACTAACTTTCGGCAATTCACTTATAATGTTTCTATTCCTTTTTCTTAAGTCATAAAATGCAAGTGTAAAGCATGGTGTTTATAATAACATCCTTCCTTAATTCACGTAAACATTCTTAGATCCTTCAGAAGTATAACTCTTAACATTAATAATGATTACTTGAATTAACAATACTTTTGCTTGCAGGAATAAATGAAATTATAAGCAGGAAAAGGAATGTAACACTTGTTGTGAAGTAAATGAAAAAACTGGAGTGTAGGAAACTACATGCACTGGTATAGGAAGAATCTTCTTGCACGAATCGAGTGGAAGAAAACTAAGACAAAAATTGCAGGAAAAGAATTGCAGGAAGAAAATTGCAAGAAAGAAATAAACTTAATTAAACTTCCAAACTATGGATCCATTCACGCTTGACTATGAAATGAATTTAACTCAGAACTTCTGAAATAAACATAAGAACAATCCAATCCATGCAACTGAAAATGAACAAGTGTTCACACAAACCTTTTAAATGGAAAAAGCACACGAGTAAACAAGATGGGTTGGCTGGGCCTTAGCCAACCAGCTTGTTTCTCGTTTAGGAAACGAAATGATTCAACACTTAATCATGCATGAAATAAAAATTAAACACGACGTGAAGAAAACATGGCACATTCCTTGTATTAAACTTGATCAACAAATATACATGATAATGTGAGTCCAACCCAGAACCGGGGGCGATACAAAATTAGAAAGTAAATGAAATTACAAACTCAAAGATCGCTATCTTGGCTCTACCTACAGTCTACATTATATACAGTCTCTTGGCATTAGCCATATTCTGCTAATTACAGTCATTTCCTATTCAAGCCTTTCGGCCGAATGGACTAACAAACAACATTGCAAAGCTGGCTAATGGTTATAATAAAGCACGAACTTTGCTGACCGTAGACCATATTCTTCGCAAGTATCCCTGATTATACGTCATGAATATCCATCCTCAGATAATCTGCAACTGAACTAGGAGTCGTGGATAAAAAACGTTCGCGTGGAAGATTCGAACTATCACGAAGATCATAGAGAAACATCGTTGGCAGTGTAGGAATCTACATGCACTGATCACGCTAAATAATGATTAACACTTAGTTCTTCAATTATTTTTATTAATGTTAAACATAAGTTACAAGAGATACTAAAAGATATGAAATCTATGTAAAGTAAATAATAAATCACTTAATAAATCTTAATTATGAAATACGAAGTATATGTAGGAATAGATGATTATCTTGGACTAGTGCAGGAATGAGAGGGTTAAATAGAGATAAAACAGAGGTTAAGGCTTATGGGAATAGGGTAAAAATAGAGCAATTTGGGACACCAACAATGAACTATTGATGTTTCAAGTAGATGTGGGACTAGTTCGACCTATTGGTGCTTCACATTTCCGTCATTCATAGGAACAACAATACGAGGAGGTATTATAATCAGCATGGTTCATTGCAGTAGGACGAGATATGCTACAGGATCCAGATGTAGCAGAGGTCCTATCAGAGGTGGAGTGCCACATAGAAGGGTTGACACATGGAATTGGTGATACTGTGGTCAAACAACTTCCACTACGACTTCAACGATACACCATAGGAGTGCCTAGTCATATTGGTCGACTACTACGCAAGATGGCTCGTGTAGTGTCATTCTATCAAGAGAAACTTTGATTTGTCTACTTAGATCATTGCATGTAGTTTTTATATGGGCAATGTATGCCATATCTGTCTTAGGAACAAATTTTTGTAAAACCAACTTATATATATATATATATATATATATATATATATATATATATATATATATATATATAATCAATTTTTTTGGGTTTCTATTGTATTTTCAATATGATGTAATGTGAATTGAAAAATAATTATATTCGTTGCAAATGTTTATCTAAAACATGATTAGCTAGGGCATCTATCAATGTATTTAGATTCCTAGAAATGTATTCATATTGTATGAAATTGAAATATATTTTGAGAAGGCGTACTCTTAAAACGATGCGTAATATGGTGGGACTTATAACTCAATATATACTGGCAAGTTGTAGTACTACGAGTTGTGAGTCAAGTCTAAGAACTAAATGATAGATACCATGTGCAATAGCATCAGACAATATCTCGACCACTACGCTCTACTCAGTGATGTTGTTGGTCGAGCGACCAATACAAGTCCCTTGCAGACTCACTAACTCGTCATTTGAAGCAAAAATAAACCATGTTGAAGAAAATAGGTTCCTAGTGCTATGACTAGCACCATTATCATAACCGATGAAAGTTTCAAGAGATACTGACATCTGCAAGCCAAACGTAAAAGGTAATCAACAAAAACCATTTAAAATTATAAAAATACACACTGCAAACACACTCAACAAACCTATAGATAGTATGTACACAGTGAAAACTACACTTGAGATCAAGCATAGTATTTTTTGAGGTACAACCAATTTCTAGGTTGCACTAAGGGAACTTCATCAAAATATACTAATGCGTAGGCCCCTTTTGCAACGACTCGCTTGAAAATGTATGGACCTAACCACATGGGTTGAAACTTCCCTAAACCTAACTTATCGGACTCTTGGTCATATAACAAGACAATGTCTCCTTTCGAGAGGACATGAGGCTTGACATTCTTGTCATACTACACCTTGATGCATCTTTTATGAGCTTCATTAGCTATAGCATCATCATGTCAGGTTTCATCTAAACGAGTTAGATGCTCCTCTTCTACGAAAGTGGTAGGAATAATTTCAATAGATAGTTTCAATGATGGAATTTTGCGTTTAATTGGGAGGATAGCTTCCAGACCATATACCAACTGAAAGGGTGTGAATTAGTAGCCATATTGACTAAGGTTCGATATGTCCACAGAGCAGCATAAATGAGCAAATTCCAGTCTGATTTGTGGACCCCTACCATGCATGAAGCATCATCTTAAGAACTTTATTGATGGCATCAACCTGTCCATTAGCCTGAGGATAGTAGGGAATGGAATTTTCATGGGAAAGTCCCAACTTTGCAGTTAGTTCGGTCATCATATGATTCCAGAATTTTTTTCTTTGATCCGCCACTATTGCTTGTGGAACACCAAACCATGTGATGATGTGGTTGAAAAAGAAGTATGTAGTCATTTTTCAAGTGTTTTTAAATGTAGGCATCTCCTCGGATAACTTAGTAAAGTAATCAACAATGATAATAATATAACCATGCCCCCCAACTGAGTTAGGGTTACATGTCATGAATTCAATACCCCATTTCGCAAAAAGGACCAATAACAATAATGGGATGCATACAAGGCTCGAAAAAGATAGGTAAATATACATCATTGAGATAATCCTCAATGGAATAAAGTAAGGAGGAACGATGGTGATGTTCATCCCATGACGCGTCATCCAAAATCATGATTTCCATGATGCTTTCATCAGTAGGGAATACATGTGAGAAAGGATCGTAAGATGTACCATAGTCCAACGATATGTCTACCCAATTAAGCGAATCAAAAGAAGAAATCGCACAAGCCAAATAAATGGCTTTGTAATCTAACTTAATGGGGCTTAGCGACATTCAGTTGCCAAAACTTTGGATGTCAATTTCATTTGGTACAATCCATGGATTGGTCAAGATAGTAGAAGACGATATCATGTTTATATAGGCTACCGAAGATGAGTTATTGGGAAGGAGAGGAGGAGGGAGTGAAAAAGTCCCCATAAGTGAAGAATCCTTCAACAACCCAACTCCGACATGCTGATATGACTATAGGGTTTCCCCCACAAGAGAAAATATTCTAGTAACATGTGAATCAGAGGCAAAAAAGGTAATTTGGTGTAAGGCTACAATCCTGCCTTTATGAGGAAAAGCGATCATACGGAAGTAATTCAAGATGACAGAAGCCATGAAATAAACCCATGTACATCCTAATAGAACATTTTAATTAAGATGTCTATCAATAACTTCGACTTCTATGGACACAGTTTTTCCCCCTAATTCAAGTTGCAGGGAGTTCAAAATCCCACAAGGTTTGTATGTTCTCCCGTCAAAGGCTTTCAATGTAATATGGATGACTCAATTGAGGAGAACCGATCTCCTTCCAACAAGACATGGACATAATTCAAGTCGAGGCTCCCTCATCCATGATAGAATGATGAATATTATTACCACGGATGATGACTTGGATTATAAAAGATAACTGAGTTGGAAGCCGAGGGGTATAGTTTTCATGAGAGAAAACAACAAGGTTGGAATCCGATGGATCCACACATCTGATAGCTAAAAGTAAAGCCCTCTTTGGGCATGGTATTTTTGCAACACCTCAAGAGTCGACATAGCCGATGGAGACTGAGGAAAGTCTTCAACTACGTTATAATTCTGAAGCGGCTATTGCACGAGGGTTGAAAGTTGACTTATGAATAACACCCTTTAGAGGTTTAATAGTTAATTCGGTAGGAATCGACAGTGGAGTGGGATCTAACGAGGATGGTATTGAACTGATAGGTAGATCAATAGCCTGACCACTCGGTAGATTCACATTACCATAATCCTTGTTCCGAGTAGCTACCAAAACACCAGATCTTGACTTTGAAGAGGAAAGCATCAAAACCATGTTATATGAAGATGGGTCCCAAGAAACCATATGAGTCTCTTGATTAGGAAATGGGTTGGTCAACACTTCAGGAGAAGTAGAAGAGTTAAGAAAAATATTCACTTCAACATGGTGAGGACAATCACGTGTAAAGTGCTCCTCGTTGCAAATCAAGCAACGATATCAAGGCTTCCATTTCTCATCAGAAGACTAATTTGTTTGTTTATCCTATGGGGAGGGGTCTTTATTTTTCTTACCTTTTCCTTTCTTCTTGCTTCCAGGTTGTTGTTGAGACTTGCCTTTATCAGATGAAACAACATGTATCTCTGAAGTAGAAGTCGCAGGAGTGTGGGATTGAGGGTTTTGAGAAGATGCAGGTGGAGCAATACGAGATGGTTTACTCATTGTCTACATGCTGGTAGAACCAATAATGACATAAAAAACATGAGATCCTTTACCAAGCATAAGAGGAGGAACAATATCTGAAGGTCTCAGAGCATTTAATATCTTATCGTAGAGCATGCCAGATTAGGTATAAACCAAATCCAAATATTGCATATGAGCAATTACTTGTTCTTCAGTCATGACTCCACCTTTGGCCACATCTTTTATGGGTGCCAATAAAGATTTGGTAAACCATTTTGTAAGAAATTTATCGGGAACATAAGTTTTGACCAACTGGCCATGACACCACCAATTATGAATGTGATATGAAATGTGAGTGGAATCAAATTGTTTGAAGTTGGTTAACAATTATTTTCTAGTTTCGTATCTAATGGGAAACTAGAAATGTGTGAGGAAGGTCGTGGCTAAGGTAATGAAATCATGAAATGAAGATCTAGGTAACTCAATATACCATTTAACAGTGGTACCCATACGCGTTCTTTGGAAAAGACAAAGTCAAATAGAATCATGATTAAGGAAGTTTGATCAACACCATAGATGATACATCATGACATGCTTCGACGGGTCTTCTCCTAGATTCCCATTGAATTTAGGGATATCAGAATGCAATTTAGTAGGAATAATCAGCCACCAAGGTGAGTGAGCGATGGGGTCATTGGTGAGCTATTTCAAATATGGCAACTCAAGAGTGGCCACAAAAGGAAACAATAGATTAAAGTCTGGGAGAGCATGACCAGGATATGAAGGAATAGCCTGGGCAACAAGCACTTACATTCCTGGATAAGTAGGGTTCTGGTAATAAGGAACCTGGTTACTAGAATAAGGAGGATTATAATAACCAAAATACAAGTGGTCTTGTTGACCAGCCCCATGGTAACCATAAATTTTCTTGCCTTGAAAAGGCATATGAGGAATACCCTGATAAGGTCTATATTGTTTCCTAATGGGGGTTTGTTGTGTCCCATGATAAAGAGGGTTTGATTGATGTTGTGCCATGTCATCACAGTTTGTCCTAATGGAATTTGAGGAATACCTTGTGCAAGTATTGAGATTGTAAAGAAACTCTTAAAGGATGAGTAAGTGGGATCTAAGGGGTACTAGATACTAAAGGAACAAGTTGAGATGCAATCATAACCTGTATAGGTTGAGTTCATGAATTTGAGCTCGTTGAGGTACAAATTGAGGAACAAGAACTTGAGATGAAGATGGCACAAATTGGGAAACAAATAATGAACCCAACATCAAACCAAGTTGAACGGGAAAAGTAGGCTACCAAACAATAGCAGCCCTCCCAGGATAAGGAGGACTATAATAAGGTTGGTTACCAATTTTATGTATACCAACTACAAGTTGACCCCCTACCAAAGGAGGAAGGGATGATGGAGGCAAATTATCCCCTTGCAGAGGGTACCCAACATAAGTATAGTTAGGATGTTGAAGAAGACCTTTCCCACTAAGATAATGGCCAACCTATTGCTCAACTATCAGTGTAGGAGGAGAAAAAGAAAGCTGAGAAACACTCATAAGAGCGGAACTAGATGGAATTCCTGAAGTGGATGACATGGGGGATGTCCATAAACTGGAAGATGGACCAGAGAAGGTACTAGATAAGGACTGATAACCTGGTGGGATGGATAGGGCACCATACAGATGTGCCTCTGGTGATGTCAAAAACATAGATGTGGAAGTGACATTTGAAGTCTCAACCATAGTGGTAGATGTAGGCTGGGAAGCCATATTGGTTCGAGTCATGGTCAATAATTCCAATGTAGATTGTTTCATGAAATTCGCGGGTAAGTCAAAAGAACCATGTAATGTGTAATATCCCTTCTCTTAATAATACATAATAAATAATAATATAATAATAAATAATAAATAATAAAAATAATAAATAATACAAACAAATAATAATAATATAAATAATAAATAATAAATCACTTAATAATAAATAATAAAAATAATAAATAATACAAATAAATAATAATAATAATTTAAATAATAAATAATAAATCACTTAATAATAAATAATAAAAATAATAAATGAATTTAAAAATAAATAAAAATAAAAAATAGTTAACTATACTAAAACTCTAAATCAGAATAAATAGAAATAAAACAAGAAAACTGTCAAAAAGAAGGAAATAAAACAAGAAAGCTAAAAAATCAAAAGAAAAGTAAAGAAATAAAACAAGAAAACTAAAAATCAAAAGAAAGTTGCATGTAGACACATGGAGTGTGTGCATGTGGTTCCCCTTCCAATGTTGTTCTATTTAATAGATGGTGACGAAGATGAGAGGCATTCTCGCATTCCATCTTTCCGAGATTCTGTCTTTCATTCTCTTGGGAGAATGGTATACTAAGACCTAGGAGTCACTGGTAGTAGGATGTTGATTGAGGGCTCGGGGGTGGCCAGTTGTAGCAAGACGTTGCACAATTGAGCCTACGGTTGGGTGGAGAGTCGTCCCCAAAACCTTGTTGCAGATAGCAGACTTCAACCGAAATCACAGATAAGTGCTCTAATCATAGTTTTGAATTTGAAGTTAATTAGTTGAATTGCATGTTGAATATAAATTACTTGATTAATTACATGTTTATTTTGGGTTGTTACATATGGTATCAGAGCCAGAGGTCTCGAGTTCGAAACACACTTGGCTCGCGTTAGGGGGAGATTGTTGGCTCTCCGTTAGTGGCGATGTAGAAGGTCAACGCTCCCTGTGTGTTTCGTGGCATGTGCTTAAATCTATCATGTGTTTGTTTACTAACACCTGCGGGTTTTGGTGTAACAGCAATCGTGTCTCCAACAAGTGGTATCAGAGCCAGTTTCAACTCTGTGTGACCTTTAAGTAAAACTTTTGAGAAAAATATTAGATTAATTTTTCCAATTATTTTGTTTGTGATGATTAAGAAAAAAATTAGTGAAACTAAATTTGAGAGAAATAAATACACATTTATCATTCATGCAAAGATTAATTTCTTATCTTTTTCCTTAAATGCTCTGTTTCTGCATGTAAAGGAAATTAAAGAAAATATAGCCCCTTGGTCTATTTTTCACTGCATTCACTAGAGAATGAGTCTCATTCTTACAGAAATGGTAGCATGGAACTCTACTAGAGCAATCTGGAAACTGACCTTCGACCTTTTAAATTGATAAAAACATGTCTCTGTTTTCTCTTTTGGTAAACACCAGTTCAAAAAAATCGCAGTTAATCTGAGGCAACCACAATCTCTCCAACAGCTTACCGTGAATAACCATGACTTTTCCTTTTCTGTTTTTGGATTTTGGAAAAGAAAGCAGTCTAGCTGTTGTAAGCTCCTATAGATCTACCAGTAAACCACGGCAACCAAATTTTCCCTGAGCAGGATTGAAGCTTCAGGGACATTCCACTTTCTGTATTCATAGTGAATGTGTAGAGAATCAAACAAGAATCAAAAGCAGTCTAGTTGTGGTAAACTCCTACCGATCTACGAGTAGACAACAGCCCAACCAACTTGCCTTAAATAAGGATGCATTACCGATTGTAGCAAAACAACAGATTCTCTGATGGGTTAATATTGTCATCCCTGTACATTAAAATGGTTTGTTTTTTCACATAGGAATCCATCTTTCGACAGACAGAAAATCCAGCTCATCTCAACCTCCCACACTTCAGCGAAGAATCACACATTATGTAATTTCAGTAAGTACCTGAAAGCTACATCAAATTAATAGCCGTGTCTGGCCAACCTCAAACATGGAGGGAGCGTGCCTATTAAAGTTTTGAACCTAGGCCATTGTCACAACAACCAGTCGCAGACCACAACTGCAATCCAAACATAGTTAGAGATTACAACAACTAATATATAAATAACCAGATACGAGAAAATTATGCAATTGAATAATTCGAAGTAGAAAATATATTGTAGGCGCACTATGAGCGTCAGGCGAATCGGCAAAGACAAACATGATGTGTATTGGTCCCCCGAGTTAAAGTTCAGCCCATTTCTTTCTTCGGAAAGTCTAATTTAAGCGCTTAAAACAAGCCAAAATTATGCAAATAATTTTTCTAATTAAGATATAAATAGTAGGTGCATCATGAGCATCAGGGAAACGACAAAAAGAAGCATGACGTGAACAGGTCCCCACAGAGTTAAAGATCTACCCATTCCTTTGGACAAATGAGTCTTAAAAACCTAATTTAAGTGCTGAAAACGAACGATGATAGGATTTGAATCTGACCAAGTGCTTCCAGCGGTCTTGAACATTAACATTGGCGTTATGGTGAAGAAGGCACTGGGCCGCTTCAAAGCACCCGTAGAGAGCCGCCGCATGAAGAGGAGTCCTGTTGTCATAATCCTCGGCGTTTACGAGGCTCGGATCTTGCTCTAACAGCTTCTCCAACGCCTTGTGATCGTTGTTACGGGCGTGCCATAGGACTAAGGAAGTCTGCGAGGCTCTTTCCCTGTCTCTCTCCTTGCTGTCAATGTGGGAAGAGTGCTCACTACTCGTACTGGTAAAATAATTGCTCTTGTCAGAGCCTTCTCCCAGGTTTAGAAACTCGTCTTCTTTATCGTCCATTCGAACTGAACTGTGGGAAGCCCAGGATCCCGATGTACGACCCCTGCAAGAGTAGAATCGCAAATAAAGATCCGAAATTCGAGATTTCACTCCATTGAATATCGCTTCTGGCAGATGTAATCCCTTTCTAACGATGTTGGTGGTACTGCTGCCAGTGCTGCCTTCACCCAACTTCTCCAGGGTACCGACCTTGCATTCTGGTAATGCCATAACTTGAAAATATACATTCAGTCAGTTTTTGAAGTCGCCGTGACATTCTCAATTGAACAAAGCAGGGGCTTCATGTTCTTTTTGCAATCCGTTTTATCTAAAATTTTCGTGATTATCTCTTTCTCACATTCTTCAGTTATCCCTTGATGATACCCATAGAAATCAACAACATTAACTTTGGGTGAGAGGCCCGATTCTGCAAGTAGCTCCAAAACATAAGTTTATTTACGAGGACCAATCTTCTTCATCTTCAATGTTTCATAAGAGCCTTTAAGAAATACAGAGGCGCATAGATAATGCACAAACGCACCTCAGTTTGTCCAAGACTTTCGTTAACAACCACAGTTTGTCCATCAATTTCTGGATGATGGGCATAGCTCAATTATAATCTGGTATTTAATTTTTTTTCCATAGTGTTCTCTAGAAATCTCTGACAAACCAATGTTGTGCTTCTAAGCAATCTGTGCAATTTTATAGTTTCTTTGAAATTACAAGACAACTATGCATCATTAATCTTGTTGCAATGGTATGCCATTTTTAGCAAATATGTCAACTATAACAAATATTGAATCATTACCTCATTGAGTTCTTGGCAAGCCCAACAAAAAAATATATGCCAATGTTCTCCCATGGTGCTTTTCGTAGTTGAAAATGGCATGTATAGCGACGTATTTTGATAGCTATCTTTTGCACATTAACAAATTGACTTAGTTAGCCATTCTCAACTAGTAGTACTGCTCCTCAACTAAAGCATGAGTCTCATCAATCACCAAAATGTCCAGACTCCTCTTAAACTAACATTAGGCAACTCTTTAATCAGATTTCCGGCGTAATCTTATGGGAATATACAGTTGATGATTTTAGTATAAAGCAACTCTATTTGATTTACCTGATCCGTGCTTCAACAAAAATGTATAATTATGCATAAATTCAACCCACTTCATATGCCCTTGATTCAACTTACACTGATTGTTTAAATTGAATAAAAAATGGTTCAATTTTCCTGTAGCTTGTGATTTTCTCGGTGAGCAGATCATTTCCAGATTAATGCACGACGGACTTAAAGTTATCACTGAACAACAGATTTAAAGGGCAGAAATTTCTGCGTGCATGTGTGAGATTGACTAATTTTTACTTGGACCCAATTATTTTTAATTTACTGCTAAAATTCCAACAGTGTTGTTTATTTAATAAGTTTAATTTTTATTAATTTAGAGGAAGGAAATTTACTAGAAAATGTCAGTCGCTCGGGTTGAGTAAAATTAACATAAATTTCTTTATGTAATTATTTTTTGAGTTTAAAAGAGCCCATCTGGACTCTTTAAGAGATCAAGGAGCATAACTTCATTTAAAAATTGCATAATCCCTTGAGACTATTCCATTTTTCAAAAACGAAAAATTCCATTTTCCAAAAACGAACATAAGTCTCTAATGAAATTTTTATGACTAGCTGTCTGCATTTTGCCTGTTAGTAGGAATTTTGGGTGCATGATTTTTCATTGTGGCTACGTACTCTAAGGTTTATTTTCCAATTACAACCTTGCTTGTCTGTTTCTTTTCAAATATACAAGGCCACATCAAATTTGGTATTAGAATGACCTACTATAGAGAACAAATCCAGCCTGAGAAGTGCTTGTTTTTGGAGGAATTTGCAACTCCAACAAGGTAGGTTTGCTGGATAAAATTGTAAAAACAGGGAATTTATTAAAATCAATGTTTTAATGGCAATGTTGAATACAAGAGAATGAATATTGCAGCTTGTGGAGTCAGTTGGAAGGCAGAGGACAAGGAATTAATTTAGTCTCTACGCTACTTTACCTTATGCCTGGTAGATCATATCCTTCAAAATTTACAATGAAGGATTTTAATGAGTAGATTGATTGTTTACTTAGCTAAGACAGATAATTTTATGAAGCATCTAAAGCATGTTTTATTGTTTAAACTTTATGATACATCTAAATCATACACTACGATTTCAGTTTAGTTTAATTAACTGTTATGATGTTGAGTATAATGTTACATGAGGTTTTGTGATTCAAGGTTAATTGCATATATTGGATAAAGTTGTCTAAGGAGAAATGGAAAGGAGAAACTTGCAAATTTTCTAATGATGATAACTAATGATAGCTCAATAAGAAATCAATAAGAAGAGGCAACCTATTTTAGAACATAATGCACATAACTTGGTACTCTAAAGGTATCAATATCTAGGTCTAACCCCAAAGGTTTCCCATTGGTACTCTAAAGGTATCACTATAAGGTCTATCTAAGGATGATGCACATAAAGAAGAAAATATTGGCAATCAACTAATGAAGTTGAATAAGCATGGTAATAATGAAGGTCAGTTTCAAGGAACCTTGAAGGTATGATGACATAGATTAAAGAAGTAAATCGGTAATAAAATTGATCAATTGGAGGAGATAAGTTGTGTACATGACAACATCTGTAATAGTTTTTCCCTCTAATGGGAGAGCCACATTGTAAAGTTTTCCATAGGTGACTAACTATATCCATGAATTATGGATAACAAGATGTATGATCAGGCAATTTTACTATGTTGATGCCTTAGAAGAGGAAATGATAAGTGGATTACATTTGGTAGCCATCTTAATGAATTTATTTATAGGGTATTACCTAAGTTGGGGAATAGTAACAACATTTCCAAAGTGTATCAATGCTATTCTTTTAAGAGAGGAGGAAAAGAAACCACAATGACTGGAGGTGAGAAATTAAAGTCAATTTAATAAAATAGAATGAAGTGAAGAAGTTTCCATTTTTGAAGCTAGTAGACATGGAATATTAGGAAATGAAGACTAGGAGAGAAATAAAAATATATCTATGAATATCGGGTAGGAGGAAATGAAGGGATGTTCTATCAAAAAAAAAAAATTCTTTTAAGGGTATTGATGAGTGGACCAAGAAACATGATTGGTAATTGTCATAGTGATAATAGTTGAAGTATAGAAGGAATGTTGCTAGAAATTTTATAAGGATACCTTGAGAAGGATTGTGTACATATTGACAAAAGAAGTGAGAGTCAATTAATAGAGGTTGACTGATTTGCACTCATTGTTTCATGAGTAGGATTTCACATAGAGAAACTTATATATATTATAAACTTACATAGAGAAACTTATCAAGTTTTGTTCCCATAGTGTTTAAGGAGGTTGTTTCCACAGAACACCACCCATTTAAATTTTTCATGGACAATGATGGTAGTAGTGTTTCCAACTGTTTCAAAATCTAAAATAAAGATATTATTTAATGAGCAAGAATCTCTTGTCCAAATTGAAGAAGGGTGAATTTACCATAAAGCAATTTTTTTTTTATAAAGCAATCAAATGGTATTGAGATAGGAACTTGACGAGATAAGAAAATATTTAAGTGATGTATGTATAAGTCAACATGGATCAACAAACCCTCATGCAAGTAAATTAAGCACGATATAAAATTAAATCATGATGACCTAGTGTTTATATGCAATTACATATAGCGATATTGGAATTGGTAAGCCAAAGGGTAAATGGATGCAAAACCTAGGGATTTTAATTTTGAGATAGATGATTTAAATAATGATTGTATAACTAGTAATATCTTAACAATGAATTTCACTAGAATTTCCTTGGGGAAGGAAGAATATATGATGAGAGATTAAGACTTAAGATGATGAGGTTCATGTGAAATTTAACGATGTACTTAGATGATTATACCTATGGTGTAAATGGTCAACTTCCTAGTTGAAAGAAATGGAAATGATTATTGAAAAAGTAATTGGTATCTTGATGAAAACATAACATTAATAACACTGATGAGATAACATGGATCCTAGATGGATGTTGAATAATCTTAGTTCATAGTTGAATTTCTATAAAGTAAATGAAATTGATTTTTTCTGATGAATCATGATAAGAATGCTTATAGAGTATTATTCTATATTTGATAAGTATTGAGATGTTTCTCATATTAATGATGTTTTATGATATGATGGTATGAGGGTGATCATGCACATGTGGTTCATATTTATATAGTTGTTACAATAGTGATGATGTATCCTTATGATCATGATGATATGCATAGGCATTATGATGTTATGTCAAGGTATATTGACATATTCATTTATTACGTGATGATAGGTATTTGATGTTGAATACTCATGATGGATATGATATGCATAATGTGGCATAGGAATTATGATGCTATAATATGAGGTTTATTGACATGTGGTTCATTTATTATGTGAAGTCATGATATGTCTTTGATGCAGATATGTTGATGTGCTAACTTATGAGGGTATTTCATGAGGTGAAGCATATGATAATTGCATACAAATTTATGACATGCATGAGCATGCAATTCGTTATTATTCATAATGTTGCAGTTAACAATGATGAATGTTACATAATGACATGCAAGACTTGGCATGTGGATTATTTTCTAGGATACTATGATGGTATAGCTAATGCATTGGTTGCACGTTGAGCTGTGATGATTGACAAGATTCCACAAATAGGCCGAGAGGGCCGGTTTATTTGATGATCTCGTGTGAGCCCATACGCACGAGGGAGAATAAGTAACACCATATGGGCTGGGGACAAACTCAATCAACACTACATATGCCAGTGGTTCCTTTGTCTTCTATATAGCTCTTGATGGATAGCTCTTGAAGAGCTATGAGACCATCTTGAGGAGGCCAAGTGCCTGATGTTCTAGGCTTGGTGCCTGTTATTGGATTGGGATGCCAAAGTCTGGAAGGGTTGTATAAGACTTCGATGCCTGGGGCTGTGCGCCTTAGTAGTTGTGGAGGGAGTGGGCCAGCCTTGCCAGATGCCCGGGGTCATTGAGTACCGGACCGGATGTCTGCCTTGGGGCAGATGAGGTCTGAGTCAGGCGCGAGTCTTGGGGCCAGCCTTGGACTAGGATACAGACCGGATCAGGCTTAGCCTGGTGCCGAAAGTGGGAAAAAGGACAGAGATTCCTTGAGATTTACCGGGGTGTTGGGGACTTTCGATGCCTGCTGGTTATACTAGTTCAGCAGAGGGTGTTGGAAACAGGAAGTAAATAAAATAATAAATAATAAATAATAAAAACAATATATAATACATAATTCAAAATAACTTCGGGACGAAGTTCCTTAAAGGGGGAGAGTATGTAATATCCCTTCCCTTAATAATACATAATAAATAATAATATAATAATAAATAATAAATAATAAAAATAATAAATAATAAATCACTTAATAATAAATAATAAAAATAATAAATCATAAATAATAAATGAATTTAAAAGTAAATAAAAATAATAAAAATAAAAATAGTAATAACTATACTAAAACTCTAAATCAGAATAAATAGAAATAAAACAAAAAAACTATCAAAAAGAAGGAAATAAAACAAGAAAGCTAAAATCAAAAGAAAAGTAAAGAAATAAAACAAGAAAACTAAAAATCAAAAGAAAGTTGCATGTAGACACATGGAGTGTGTGCATGTGGTTCCCCTTCCAATGTTGTTCTATTTAATAGATGGTGAGGAAGATGAGAGGCATTCTGGCATTCCATCTTTCCGAGATTTTGTCTTTCATTCTCTTGGGAGAATGGTATACTAAGACCTAGGAGTCACTGGCAGTAGGATGTTGATTGAGGGCTCGGGGGTGGCCAGTTGTAGCAAGACGTTGCACAATTGAGCCTACGGTTGGGTGGAGAGTCGTCCCCAAAACCTTGTTGTAGATAGCAGACTTCAACCGAAATCACAGATAAGTGCTCTAATCATAGTTTTGAATTTGAAGTTAATTAGTTGAATTGCTTGTTGAATATAAATTACTTGATTAATTACATGTTTATTTTGGGTTGTTACATAATGGAGTTTGTATAGGAGGTGGAGGAGGAAGAAGAGGATGGGTTAAATAAAGGAAAAGTCCCTCCAAATGAGTAGAAGGATGAGGCTCTTCTTGTGGGATCTCCTCAATACCCACAAGTCCAAGTGGAAGTGGTTCACCGTCGGGGTCGAGATATGTAGTAGACGAATCTGTCTGAGACAACGGAAGAGAGGATGAAATACCTGAAGTGACAGATAAAGATGGTTGAGGATCCTTAGGTTCAATGACCTTAGGAAATAAAGTTTCTGACTCAGGAAGGTGAGGTTGTATAACCTCAAACAATAAATCTTCAGGTAAATCAATATCAGTTGTGTCAATTTCACCGACAAGAGTAGATGTAACCTCGGGTTCAGTACTCAAGGGGATAGATGATTTTTGTTGATCAAATTTAGGGGGAGGACCAGAAGTAGTTCCCGAGTTTCTCGATTCAATAGTTTTCATTAGTTGATGCTTCTGACGACAATCAAGAGTAGCCTCTGGTAGAAGAGGAAGCTTATTTTTCATTCTACGCAAATGACAGAGTGAGGGGTATTGTTGTTCCACATTGGATAGTAAATTTTATTAACATAAAAAGAAATAAATCCAAAAGAGGGTAATATAGGCATAAAGGATTACCAAGAAACCATGCACTGCGACATACACCTTGGTGAACCAAGAAATTAACATACAACATCCAATCTCCCTAAATAATGTGTTCGGTTTATCACGGTTTACAAGGCAACAAAATCGGTTACCTATGGATGGATAGAAACCTATTGGGGACTCCCAAAATATATGCAACAGTACATGGGAGTGTAGCTCGTAGTCGTGTTGTCTAATGCGTAACCATTCAATGATAGAATTCCCATGTACTATAAGTTTGTGGAGCACCACCAATATACCCAAAGGTAGGTGGAGTACGATCCTATACAATCATATACGTGGAATGGCATTTCACCCATAGGATGAACGCTAGAAAACAACGACAAGTCCAACGTTTAACGACGTCGGAACACATCTCTAGCCTAGACCTCTATGTGTTTGTGTTAATGTTACAAATGCTCCTTAGGTTGATTCAGTAAATTTAAAGTTGATCTCAAATTAAGTTCAATTTTATGGCTCACCACAAATTCACCTGAATTCCCTAAAGTGAAAATCTAGCACGAGGAAATGAAATCTTTCTCTTCAATGAAAATCTAGCTAAGGAAGGGAAGAGACAAACAAAATGTAACATAGAAAATGTAGCAAACAAGATTCTCAATGCAATTCCCTTTCATGCAATTGTCTCTAAATCAATATTGATGCAAAAAACCTAAATGCCAATGCAAGTTTTTTCTTTTCACCACACTTAATTTTTTGAAAATGAGGAAAACTAAGATGTAAAGTATAATCATTGATTCAAATTCACTTTTTAGAATGAGTACTAGAACAACAATTCATAAAAGTGATCAATGGTCAAACGAAACAAGTTTGTAAGTGACCTAATGAGAAGAACAAAGAAAAATCAAAACTAATTCTTACTGTTGGCGCGAAAGAGTCATCAAGGGGAAAAGACCCGACATTCAAGCACGGAGAGCCAACAAAGGTTTGTTGTAGTCTAGGAAAATGTTGGCATTTTTCACCTTACCCAAGGGGTAAGGAGTCTCACCCAAGGTGTACCATGACTAGAAATAAGAAGGGTTCGTCATGGAGTCAAGGAAGCACCAACCAATAAAATATATATAACATTACTCACATATTCAAGACAGTATCATACCATCTAATACACAAAAAATACTACATGCATGAATCTTACAGTACATTTCAAGATTTTAAGTGGGTCACCACATCATGTACACTCATACACATTATGCTCTGCAACCAGTCTAGACTTTCCTTTATATTAATTCAGCATTACAACATTACAATACATCTTGGCATTCACCATAGGTGAATATAAGAAATACCTGTTTACAGACTCACGGGCTCATTCTCTAGCTGAAAGGTCTTGATCAGCTAAGCTTCTACATTCTGATACCAGTCTGCCACAACCAGCTATCCTATATGCAACACCAACCTCAACAGCCTCACCAACCAACCCTGCTTCCTTTTAGGCCTTCTGCTTTTATATTTTTCTCTGCCGATTGGACTGCTAGTTCCTGCTCAGTTTTCTTCCCCTTGGCTGCACCTCCTCCTTCCTGTCCACTCATCTACCTTTGTCTTCTGCTGCCACCTCACCACAACTCCTCCGCAACTGCCTGTTCCTGCTTTGTGGTCCAATTGTCCTTCCCGAAAGCTAACTATTGATGCCGCCCATTTACTCCCGGTTCTTTGGCTCACCAAAATGATCAAAACCTTTTCGAAATCAAAACGAAGGCCCCAACAAGCCCTAACCACAATTCTTTGACTCGTCCCCGAGTCAATTCATTTCGACCTCAGTCGGACCTGCTAGTATTTCCATGGGTTCTTCGGTTGGTGGTTGTACTGTCAGTTGCATTGGTTCTGCTGACTGCTTTGCTAATGCTTCTTTTGCTTCGACCAACGCTTGCAGTGTGGCATATGTTCTCACTCCACTTTCCTCCTTCTGAGGCTCCCCTATTTCAAACGAAGGCTCTAACTCTAGAACAACTATCATGGTTTGTTGCTTGAATTCTCTGTACCTCTGAATGGCAGTTTCCCATCTGGCGAGGATTGCGTCAGCGCGTTGAGTGAATTCTTTGGCCATATTTGACATTAACTCCATTGGCCATTAGCTTTTCAGTTTTTCCCGTTGTTGTTTGCTTGAGTCACAAACCTCTTATAGATTTAGGACCTGCGTACAGAGCGATGGTCACAAGTATCTAATCACCTTCTTCGTTTTTGCTAACTCTTCCTTAATTTGATCAACTTGGGCCTGGATTGCGTCGACCTGGTCGTTGATCTGCTACATGTGGGAAAGGTTTGTGAAGTCCTTTATGCTGGAAAATAATGTCAGTATTCGCTCTCTCATTGGGTAGACCAAGTGATTTTTCAGCGCTAGGCTTCATGGCCAATCATGGACTCTGTTCATCAAGGCATAGCCATCCGTGAGGGCATCATCTAGTGCTTGCTTATTTGCTTCCACTTCAATGATTTTACCCTTGAAAATCCTTGTGTATATCTATACTAGGCCCAACAGTGCTGACCTTACCATCTCCAACTTCCTTTTCATGTTGGCATTAGTGGCTACTAGATTCAAGCATGCCACCTGGATGTGGTCGCAACAGTTTACTAGTGTGCAGGTTGTGATGTCCGTTAGCACCTTTGTGTTTGCATCAACGATTGTTGGCCATAATGACCGGAACCTCTGTGTGGCCTGGTCAACCTGGGCTTTTAAATTTGTATTCGCTTGACTCAAGTGATCACGTTCTTTTGTTACCTCCTGCAATTACTTTTTATGCTTCTCATGCTCCTTGGCCAGATCCTCATGGATCTTTTCGACCCTGTACGTTGCTTGCTGTATGAATGTGAATAACTATGCTGACGACTAGTAATGTAGTGTGTCAGATTGCATTGTGTCGGGCTTAGGGAAATGTTGTTGTATGGGTAGGATGTTGGCGATGGATTTTTCAGTGGGAGGTGGGAAAATGAACTTGTTGTGACTGCAGAGTGAAATTTGGAGTGGGGGGCATAATGCTAGGGTTCAGGACCACTGTGAGATTTATAGGAAAAATTGGTCGATACGGCTCAACCCTTTCTTCCTATGGAATAGTGTCTGGGCTTCCCCCTTGTGGTGGGTCTTACCTAAGCAGTAGTGATGCAAGTGATGTTGGCTATGTACTACTGGCATAAGTGGTTCACTTTTCTTACCCTGCTGACTCAACTTTTGTTTCCATAGTTGTTCATCATCAGCCGAACAAGAGGGTTTCTGACAGGGTCGCGGAGGTGGATGCTGTGTGCGGGGAGGATTCTCGCAACCGATGTAAGGCAGTGGAGGTGGTGGTAGGAATCTCTTCGATTATGGGAGACGCAGAAACTGAGTGCTAGACCTCGTCAGTAAGGTCAACAACTGGAGACATGGAGCAACTTTTGGCTTTTTAACGATCGGACTACGAAAAACTCGTTTCTTCTTTGGCTTGGGGACTGTTGGCTGATATGGAGGGTGGGCTACTCTAGTGGGGAGTTTCATGGCTAGTGGAGTTGTGATGATGGGTGATGATCTAGGAGGATCTCGTCAGACCAGTTGCATAGGTTAATTGTCAGTGTATAGTTTCGTTGTCAACAATTCAGTCTGGTGTCATTCAATTTTGACAGTGTTGATTATGGTTCAGGTTATCCGGGTGATGTTTGTGGTTTTTCATGGTGTTGTACCTAGTTTTCGACATGTGGTTGTCGTCAGTTCCTCTAGGATTTGGTCATCGACATGTGTTTGTCATCCGCCTCGTTGGATTTGTTGTCGATATGGGTTTTTCGTCGAGTAAGGTTTGGTTGTTGTCATGATGTTAATGACTAAATGTCATATTGTGACAAGTATGTTTGTAATAAGTAGAACTAAACCTAAGCTAGGTGGCAAGACCTTTTGTAATGTCCCTAAGCCTAACCTAAGACCTAGCACTAAAGCTATGGTGAAGACATGTTTAAAAAAACCTAATGCAAACCTAAAACAACTAAACCTAACCCATTGTATCAAACCTAAGTTCTAGACCTATAACCCTAAGTTCTAAACCTATCAAACCTATCGCATTGAAAACTATGTAATAAACAATACATAAAAACCATGTATTAACCCTCTTGGCATATGTTATAAACAATAAAACATTACAAAAACTTTAACGCAGTCCCTAATTGCGTTCTCAAAACCGTAGTGGAACCTTATACATGTGAACAGGGCTTGGATTAGCCATCGGGTTAGCAATTAAACCATCGATAATTGAAAACCGTAACCACGTTATAACTGTCGGAGGTTTTTTTGTGTGAACGGTTGTGGAAGCCACAACCTTGAACATAGCAGGAACATCCAGCATCAACTGTGGTCATGTGAACGGAGCTGGAGTTCACCACAGAGTTCATTCTAACCGTCAGCTGGCAGCGAAACTGTCAGTGTGCTAACCATGGTTATGAAAACTGCTCACATGTGCTGTCATTGCCCTCTGCACAGTTAGCTAACCACTAATAGTTTGTGGCCTTATCCAAAGTTATTTGTGGGTTTTGTTACAAGTTTGTTAAACATATTAATTCGAAGACCTAGAAGCTTATCCTATGTGTCAATTCACAACTAGACCGAGACTCAAATCCCATCCAGAATGCAACTAATTCATCTCGAATTTAGCCAAAGGAGGTTGGAGTGTATTTGCAGGTATTTTTAAAGGTAGTTTACTCATTGAAGACATTAGAGTGGTTTTGGAGTTTTGGTATGCAAATTCTGGGAGTGAGAGGCTATTTTGTTTTCAGTGTAACGAGAGCATTAGGAGTCGGAATTGGGAACCGTGACAGGTGTTGGAAAGCTAGTTTAGAGAACTTCCTTTTGACAGTGATCAAAAGTGCCTACATGCACATTCAGTCTGGGCTATTCTCTGTGTAATTGAACTCTTTGGTATTAATCCTAATAAAGCGGCCACCCATCTTGAAAGCAGACCCGGAGACGTAGTCCATCAGGGACGAACTCCGTAATCAACTTTTTTGTCTGGTATCATTGTGTTTTTACTATTTTCACTTCTGTTATGCATCTTACTTATGTTTAATCAGTTGTCGTAAAGTATTTCTTCTCAAGTAGTTTCCTCGATTTCCGCACTTTCAGTTAATAATCAATTCAATAATGGCTAATCAATTCTACATCAGTTTTAACATATGATCATTTCAAATCATATAATTTGGTATCAGAGCAGGTTGCATTTGTAGAATTTTCCATTGAATGTTAACTAGGTCAAAGTCGCAACGTGGAGAAGGAATCCTTGAGCAGATTGATCCAGAGATTGGAAAGCAACGAGTCGTTCATAAGTTGACCATGACAAGATCTGATGCAGGTGAAAACACTGAAACTAATATGAGTGATGAATAGTTTCAGCAAGCATCCTTGACTGTGCAACAGATGTTGGGAGAACTGTACAAAGACAAGAAGGTGAGATATGCAACTTCTTCTTCAAAGACATTGAAGAAGGAAAAAGGTAAAGGCAAGGCTGATAACCACCTTCACCTCCATCATCTCCATCATCCTCTTCTTCTTCTTCTTCTAGTGCGGAATCTGAAACAAAAAGGAAACCTACGAAAACATCTCTTTTGAAACTTGATGTAAAATTTGAGTTACCTATTTATGATGCTGAAATGAATCATGAAAAGCTAGATAACTAGATTAAGCAGTTATAAGTGTATTGTCATATTCATAACATTTCTAGTGATAAAATGAAAATTCAGTTAGCTACACTTAGAATGGCGGGAACAACTTTAATCTGGTGGGAAAGTAAAACTTAGATATATGTAAAGCATAAAGGAAAAGTCATCTCTTCATTGTCTAAGTTCTTAAAAGCTCTTAGGAAACAATTCTATCCTTTAGGATACATGCAACAAGTTATTATTGATTAGTAGCATCTGAGGCAAGATAAAGGGCAGAGTGTTAAGGAGTTTACTCAGGAGTTCAGAAAGAAAGCATTGGTGCTTGATATTTCATTGGCTACACGTGAAATTTTGTTAAAATACATCGGCAATTTACATTCATATTTGCAGCATACATTATTGATGTTTAATCCTGATGATTTTGAAGAAGTGTTTGTTCAGGCCATATATATTGAATTAGGTGGCAAACAATTCAAGTTTTCATCGAAGTCATCCAAAGAGTTGGAAATCAAATATTCCAATGACAGTAAGGGGAAGAAAAATTCGAAGAGAAATAAATCAGCGAAGTTCAGAAGGAAATACCTACTTGTTCTCATGGCCAGAGAATCGATCATGATGAATCAAAGTGTTGGAACCTTCATCCAGAACTTAGGCCCAAAAAATTCCTTAAGGAGAAGGATGAAAAGAAGGCAATTGTAGCAGTCCAGCAAGATCTAGGTTTAGATTCAGGTGATGAATGGAGGATAATTGCTATGGTTACGACAGGTAAAACTTCTGACACTAGTTCAAGTTCTAAAACTATTGCATCTTCATCAAACATAAATCCTTCAAATGAGGATAAAAGAGTTGAATTGTTTAACATAAGGATAACTTCTAAGCACACAAAGATATATACAATGTTTGAAATTGGATCACAGGAAAATTTAATATTTGAATATTTAGTTAAGAGTTTGGGTTTGGAAACACAGAATCATCCAAGACCTTACCCATTATTATGGCTGAATAAATCAACTCAGATAAAAGTCACCAAACAGTGTCGATTAAGATTTTCCATAACAACCAATTACATTGATGAAGTGGAATTAGATGTGGTTCTTGTAGACATATGTGGAGTTGTCTTAGGAAGTCCTTATCTTTATGATCGGGATGCAGTATTTTATAGAAGGGAGCATAAATATCACCTTAAGAAAGATGGGGTTGAATTTATTGCCAGGGAATATCAAAACAAAAATCACTTGAATTTAGTTGTTTCTAATCAAATGAAGCGATTAATAAGTTCAAATAAAAGATTTGTAATCATGTATGTAAAGGAACGGCATAACAATGATGTTTGTTCAAGTTATGAGACTTAGCTTAAAGATAGTTTGATTAAAGAGATAGAAACTATTCCAGTTCTATGTAAAACCAAACATCTTACTCATAAGTAGGGAATACAACATGAATTACAGTGTGTGCATAAATCTCCTCTTCCTAATGTCAGAATGAATCAATTCAGTCCAATTTTGGAAATTAATAGTTACAGGGATGCAGTTCAGTATTGGGGAAAGTCAGTATTACATTTCTCTTGTATTGTGTCACCATTTCATGTATCAAACAGTTTGGAAGCCTCTTTTCAAGTGGAGAGGAAACCTATTTGTTTTCATATCCAAGCCTTTTCTAAAGCAATGTCAAAGTATCTAAGGGAAACTTATGCATCAGGGGAAAGTGATAATCAATGGAAACATCATTTAATGGATAAGGAAAAAGTGATTCAAACAAATCAACAACTAATTCAATACATTCAAAAACAAAATAAGTTGCAGTAGTTTTTACCTTACAGTTTGAAGGGTTCATGGCAGCAAGTTCACTTAGTAATCAGGAAGCAGGAAAGTATGTCAAGTCAAGTAGCTAGTTTGATGTCAAAAACATATTTGATTGTCTCTGTTATTCCACAAAATAGATTGTTAATACATGTTGATGGTATTGAAAAATATCCAGTAGAGACTATTTTCAAACATGATTATGAATCACTAACTCATGGTTTTTCATGGAAAGAAATCAATTGCCATGTTCATAATAGGTTTTTTGACCATCGTCACAAGTTGTACATTTGCAGATGGATGGAACAGGTCACCAATCCAAAAAGTGCCATGGTCAGCATCATCAGGGTCATCACTTGAAGGTGATTGATCGAATGTATTGGTACATCATCAGGTCAAGGTGGAAAGTGAGGTATCTCTACCCTCATCAACTATTTGTTTAGTCAAACTTTTGTGGTCCAAAATCTCTCAAGTGGAGAGGATTGATCTAGGAGCATCTCGTCAAATTAGTTGCACGGGTTCATCGTAAATGTACAGTGTCATTCAGTTTCGATAGCGTTGATTATGGTTCAGGTTATCCAGGTGATGTTTGTGGTTTTTCATGGTGTTTAGTTGATGTGGTGTTGTACCTGGTTGTCGACATGTGGTTGTCATCAATTCCATGAGGATTTGGTCGTCGACATGTGTTTGTCGTTTGCCTCGCAGGATTTGGTGTCGATATGGGTTTGTCGTTGAGTAAGGTTTGGTTGTTGTCATGGTGTTATTCACTAAATGTCATACTGTGACAAAGATGTTTGTGCTAAGTAGAACTAAACCTAAGCTAGGTGGCAAGACCTTTTGTAATGGCCCTAATCCTAACCTAATACCTAGCACTAAAGCTATGGTGAAGACATGTTTAAAAAAACCTAATGCAAACCTAAAACACCTAAACCTAACTCGTTGTATCAAACCTATGCTAAAAATCCATGTATCAAAACCTAAGTTCTAGACCTAGAACCCTAAGTTCTAAACCTATTGTAGAGTCTCTACTTTACACTTGATTATCCATCATTTCCTACAGTTTTCCCTCACTCATCTCTCCCTTTTGCTCTATTTTCTGCATAAACTCACCCAGATCATTACATGTGATGGCTTTAAGCATGATTAAGGAATTTTGCTAATGTGTGACTGTTTTGTTTAGATTTTGACATATCTACAGGAATTCCGCAGCCATCTGCTGATTCCGTAGCCATCTGCTGATTCCGCAGCCATCTGATGATCCCGCAGCCTTTTTGTTAATCTCAAGGTTCCACGTGTCATTTTGCCAAATGAGCCACATGGGCACTTAGGAATCAAGGTGCTCGAGGTTCCAGTGCTATTTGTTCAGCCATCCACATCATTTGTACCTCCGGTCAACGAGGGTCAAGTTACGGTCAACAAAGGCAGCTTAACGGTGATACGTAAGCTGTTGGGTCACGTCAGTTCAAACGGTGATTTGTCCGTCTTACGCAGGCTGTGGGGGACATAATCCAACTCTGGATTCAATGCCCATAACGACCAGAACCTCCAGCTCATCCACGCAGACTTATGACGTGTTATGAACCTTAATTACGCATGACAGTTAGTTTATTTTTCAGTTTTAGCTATATGCATTAGGCCGTCTTTCAGATGCCTATAAAAACTAGCGTTTGCATACGCTTAAGGTTACTTTTTAGTTGCTGTGTTTTATAAACTTGTTATCATTTTAGTGCATTCCGAGACTCTGTTTTTATAGTGTTGTTCTAGCACTCTTGACTGTAATTTTCTGCACATGGAGTAATAGAAGCAGTGCTGTTCTGAAGTTTTCAATTCCTTGAGTCTTCTTTGGGTTATATGAATGGAGGGCCCCTGTTCATGTTAGCCTTGTATAGTATTTTATGTTCAGCATTTCCTTATTTCCATTCAACATTTCTTTTATTTGAAACATGTACAACTTGATTCATTTTCATGTTATTTCATTTCCAGCCTTTATTTTCAACTGATCAGTATTGTTCTTTTGCAGGTTCTTAACTTGGGATTGTTTTTGTGTTGTGTATTTGCTTAATATCTAGTGGTAGTTTCAGTTGACAGATTCAAAGTTGCTGCCTTTACTTTATTTTCATAGCTGATTTCTTAGTATTTTTTCTCAAAGTTGTCTGCTAACATATGAATGGTCTCTTTATCACAAATTGTTTATCTTTTAGAGATCAGAATACTAATAACTTGCAGTTGGCTTTGAGTACTTTTTAGACTAATCTTTAACTACTTTCTAATCGTGTCTTACACAGTACTATGTGTTAGAGGCAGAGAGTTAGAGAGAGCTGAACATTATAACTAGTCTTTAAAGTAGATTTTTCTCATTTTTTATCATTTCTTAGACTTATCTTTAGCTACTTCCTAATCGTGTCTTACACAGTACTATGTGTTAGAGGCAGAGAGTTAGGAAGAGATAAACATTATCATTGGTCTTTTAAGTGATCTTCTTACCTTTTATTTGCAGCAGCATGAATGGTGTCTAATGCCATTAGAAAGTGGTTCTTTGCTTTCAGTTCATTTTAAGTTATTTATTTCTTTCAAGCTTTTCCTTTTCAGCAAGTAGTTAGAGACCACTAATCACACACTCTCACTCATCTAGAATTCACCTTACACACACTATCACTCATCTGTTCATAAAAACATCACTCCATCCTAGGAAGATAAATTAACCACAAACAACACCCCAAACGACAAAAAGCTCTAAGAGGTTGCTTAAGTACATATAGTACACCTTCACTTCATCAGCTTACGAGCCCCGGGTTAACAATTAATGACATCAATTTAGAAACACTAAATTGACTAAACATTTTGGCGCCGTTGCCGGGGAAGTGAAATTAAGTAGCCATATCCTTAGAAAAAAAAACATAAAAAAATTTCAAGAAAAGAAGTTGATAACCTATCAAAGTATGCTCTCCTCTTGCACTGCAAGGTGATCTGGAGGATCAGAAAAGAGAAAGTTATTGATTTGATAGTTTCTTGAGTATGCTCTCTTCTTGCACCTAGAGTGAACTGGAAGATCAGAAAAAGAACTATTAACTTGACTTGAAGAAAAATAATAAAAAAATGACATGCATAGAGCTAGAGATTCTAGAGGAAGGTTTTTAGCCAGAGCTCGAAGTTCAATTTTTACAAGACCATCTGCTTCAAGGGATAGACAAGAGACACCTCCCTTATCTCCAACCAGCACTCCTGGAATTCAAGAGCCAAGAGTTGACTCTCCTACACCTTCTATTGAGTTTGAACCAGGAAGAGACTCTTCTCTTTCTCCTATAGAAAGACCAATTGTCATAGAGGAACTGGAATCATCTGAAGAAGAAGGAGAAATCTCTTCTCATTCACCTTTTGTAGAGGAACCAGAAGATTTTGAAATCCCTAGGAGAACAATCATGGCCGAGGAAGAAGGAGGTGGTAGAGGTAGAGGTAGAGGAGGAGGAGGAAACAACAACAATAATGGAGGTAGAGGTCCCCTTGGAGGAGGAAATAGAGATGGGGATAATTCATTTGGGTTTCCCATTGTTAATGAGGATTCCCGAGCTACTATGAAGAACATATCACCATCTTTCCTCCCAAATTTCGATGGGTTAAGGACTGAGGACCCTGAAACATTTTTGTTTGAGTTTGAAGTGGTGTGTCGAACTTATGACTACCTGGATGACTCCCAGAAACTAAAATTGTTCCCCTCAACACTGAAGGATCAAGCCTTGAAATGGTTCATGGGGTTACTCACTCAATCCATTAGGTCTTGGGATGAAATGAAACAGACATTTTTGGATAGGTATTTGGACTATTGTATGCCTACTAATCACAAGGACGAGGTTTTTAAAATGATGCAAAGAGAAGATGAGAGCTTAGAAGATTTACTTGAAAGATTTCAATATAACTTAAAAAGAGCAAAGATGAATACCTTGGATGAAGAGACCTTAAAAGCCCTCTTATTAAAAGCCATTAGGGATGAATGGATAGATATCCTAAACATGATGGGGAAAGGGGATATTTCTCAACTTTCACTCAATGATATAGCAGAACTCTGTATCCATCTCTCGAGAGGCAAATCAAAAACTCAAAAAGGGCCTAGAGATCCTTCTCTCCTTAGGGCAAATAAATCTGCAACAGGATCAGTAAGTAGGGCTGAAATCGGCAATATGCTTGATGAATTTAAAACTGACATCTTAGGGAGTCTTAGTGAACAACTTGATACCATTAAGATTCACAATAAACAAAAAGCAGAAGCTGAGGCTTTGGCTATCTTTTGCCCGAAATGTAGAAAAAAACATGCTTTAAGGGAATGTCCCTTAGATGCACACATTGTAGAAACATGTGTAATTTGCTCAGAAACTCATGAGACTAAGGATTGTCCTTCAATACCTGGCCTCAAAGCAGTCTTTCAAGAGGATCCAAGTACACTTGAATCTCTCTGTTTCACTGCAAGGAGACCTTGGCAAGGGCAACAGAATCAAGGGTTTAACAACTCTATGAATTCTCAATCCCAACCAAATTGGAATCCTTGGCAACAACCTTGGCCTCAACCTCAAAATGCTTTTCAAGCATGGATGCAAAGCATGCAAAATCCTTATGAGAGATTTTCTCAATTCTATCAATATCCTCCATCATTTCAGAATCAGCAAGCTCCACAACTTCCAAACCAAGGTCAACAACTATCATTGCCATACCCTCAACAACAACAACCTCCTCCACAAAATCAAAATTCTCAACTCTCGCTTCAATCCCAACAGAAATCAAATCAACTTCCCTCTCAGCCATTACCAAATCCAAATAATAGGAACCCTCAAAATGCTTACATGATGGAAGGTCAACCATTCCCTACCTATATGGTTGTTCCTCTCAATGAAGTACAACTCAGATCAGGTAGAATCTTAGATCAACCTTCTACAAGTATTCAACAATCAAGCATTTCTGAGGAAGAATCTCTCAAAGTCAATAAAGGTTCTGAAGTATCACTTCAAAACCAAAATATCCAAAAAGAAAAAGAAAAAGAATCAACCTCTACAACTCCCATAGTTGAGCAACCTACACCTTTAGCTACACCTCCTTTTCCTGAAAGATTACAAATCGACAAAGGAGTGGAAAAGTAGATATGGGTGCATGACTATAGCTTCCTAGATGAATTGAAGAATGTCTGTATCAAGATCCCCTTGTTACAAGCCATTAAGGAAATTCCCATTCTAGCGAAGACAATAAAGGAGTTGAGTTTGAAGAAAACAGGAAAAAGAACCAGAGATACCAAAAGGATACATCTAGTTGGAAAAATTGCAGACATTATGATGGGTAAGATTACCATGCAAAAATATGTGGATCCCGGTAGTCCTATTGTCAAAACTCATATTAATGGGGTTGAAATCCCAAATACTCTGATTGACTTAGGAGCCGCGATCAACATCATGAGTAGACAGACCATGGATCAGTTAAAGCTTCCTAACCTTCTCTTTACACCTACTTTGCTGCAGCTTGCAGATAGATCAATCATTAAACCTGATGGTGTATTGGAAGATATTCCAGTCTCTCTAGATTCTTGGGAATATCCAGTTGATTTTATGATTTTAACTCCCAAGAATAATCTAGGAGGACATCCTCTTATTTTAGGAAGACCTTGGCTGGCCACAGCTGATGCTTTCATAAGCTGTAGGTCTGGGGACATGTATATATCAGATGGTAATTCCACCAAGAAATTCAACTTGTATCCCCCAGCAAAAGCTATAACAGAAATAGGAGAAGATGAATGGGTAGAGGATGAAGATACTATTCAACCTGTTTTAACCATCTCTGAGATTAGTGAAGACAGTCAAATTCTAAATACATTAGAAAATTTTGAAGTATCTTTAGAATATGACTCTACACAGTTTCAGTTAGATGCAGACATTGAATATCTCTCCTCTAGACAGATGTCTCTCTTCTCAATGGAAGAGTTTGGTAGTTCTACAGTTGAAATCCTTCCAGGAAAACCATTAAACATTAACAAAAACTTGGAAAGACCACAACAAGAAGAATTAACTAAACTGTTGCAAAAACATTCCACTGCCTTTGCATGGGAATACACTGACATGAAAGGAATCGATCCTAAGACTTGTATTCATCACATCTATATTGAAGAAAACAGCAGACCTATTAGGCAACCACAAAGAAGGATGAATCCAAACCTTAGGGAAATCGTGAAAGAAGAACTCCAGAAATTGCTCAAGGTAAACTTCATTTACCCCATTTCAGATAGCCAATGGGTTTCTCCCTTGGTTATAGTGCCCAAAAAGAATGGTAAATGGAGAGTTTGCATTGATTATCGAGAATTGAACAAGGCAACCTTAAAGTATCATTTTCCTCTACCTTTTATTGATCAGGTACTAGACACTTTAGCAGGTAAAAAGTATTTCTCATTCTTGGATGGTTTTAGTGGGTATAATCAAATTCAGGTAGCACCTGAAGATCAAGACAAAACCACATTCACTTGTCCTTGGGGAACTTTTGCCTACCAAGTACTCCCTTTTGGATTGTGCAATGCACCCGCTACATTTCAAAGGGCTGTACTAGGAATCTTTTCAAATCTGATTCATGATTGTGTAGAGGTATACATGGACGATTTCACAGTTTATGGTAATACATTTGAAGAAGCTTTGGAAAATTTGGAAAAAGTACTGGTAAGATGTAAGGAAACAAATCTTTCTTTAAGTCATGAAAAGTGTTTTATGATGTTTACTGAAGGGATTGTTTTAGGACATCATATTGCAGGAGATGGAATTAAGGTTGATAGATCCAAAGTGGAAGTCATCTCTAAGTTACCTATTCCAAATTTCCAGAAAGATGTTAGAAGTTTTCTTGGGTTTACTGGATATTACAGAAGATTTATTGAAAACTTCACTAGGATAGCATCTCCTCTTTTCAAATTGCTTACCAAAGATTGTGAGTTTAAATGGGATCCTGAGTGTCAATCTGCCTTTGAAGCTTTAAAGACTAGAATATCTGAAGCACCCATCTTAAGGGGGCCAAATTGGAAACTCCCTTTCCACATTTCTACTGATGCTTCAGATACAACTCTAGGAGCTGTTTTGGGACAAAAGGATTTGATCCCTTATGCCATTTATTACACCAGTAAAAATTTGACTCCCACTGAGTTAAATTATACTGTTACAGAAAAGGATTTCTTAGCTGTGGTACATGCAATCAATAAGTTTAGACACTACATAACCGGCTATGAAACCTTTGTCCATACTGATCACTCTGCCATAAGATATTTAATGAACAAACCTGTCACTAATGGTAGAGTTACAAGATGGCTTTTACTCTTACAAGAATTCAACATTACTGTGTTAGATAGACCTGGAAAACAAAACACAGTAGCCGATTTCTTGTCTAGAATCCAAAACACTAATGAGGATTCTCCAGTAGAAGATAAGTTTCCAGATGAATACTTGTTTGCAGTAACTACCAAGACTCCTTGGTATGCAGATATGGCTAATTATCTAGTTACAGGGAAGCTTCCTCTACACTTATTTCCTAATGAAAAAAGGAAAATCATTCAGGAGAGTTCACATTATTCTTGGATTTCTAATGAATTGTTCAGAACAGGGCCAGATTGTATAATCAGAAGGTGTGTTCGGGAAGATGAAATGCCTGACATCCTTAAGGCATGTCATGATGAACCATGCGGCGGGCACTTTGCTGACAAGAGGACAGCTTATAAAATCCTTTCTCTAGGATATTATTGGCCTTCTCTCTTTAAAGATGCAAAGCAGTATGTTAGAAGGTGTGACAGCTGCCAAAGAGTTGGGAGACCAACTCCTTCAAATGAAATGCCACTACAACCTCAGGTATGCATCGAACCCTTTGAGAAATGGGCTCTAGATTTCGTTGGACCAATTAATCCTCCATCAAAGCAAAAGAAGTATATACTGGTTTGTACTGATTATGTTACTAAGTGGGTAGAAGCGAAAGCATTGCCTTCTACCACTGAAAATTCAGTTGTTCAATTTCTTTTTGAGGATATTTTCACTCGTTTTGGTGTCCCAAGGAAATTGTGACAGATCAAGGCAGCCAGTTTACATCTAGATTGATGGAGAAGCTGATGGAAGAATATAAGATCAAGCACAAAACATCCACTCCCTACCATCCGCAATCCAATGGCCAAGTGGAATCTACCAATAAAGTTCTTGAAGGCATTATCACCAAGACTGTTCATCTTCATAGAAGAGATTGGGCGGAAAGGCTTCCTGAAGCCTTATGGGCCTATCGAACCACATGGAGGAACACAACAGGACATTCTCCCTATGAACTTGTTTATGGGAAGGAAGTCCTGCTCCCCATTGAGTTCCAAATCAAGACCTTCAAGATGGCAGTCCAATTGGGAAGGAGCCTCTCAGAAGCCCAAAGACACAGAATGGACCAGCTAAATGAGCTAGATGAAATAAGACAAGATGCAATTCTAAGGACCGATCTAGTTCAGCACCAGAGATCTAGATGGCATGATCGTCATATCAAAGAAAGAAAGTTTCAGAAAGGAGATTGGGTTCTATTGTTTGATTCAAAGTTTAAAGACTTCAAAGGAAAGTTTCAAACTCATTGGCTTGGGCCATATTAGATTGATGAAGTCTTTAGCAATGGAGTAGTTCGAGTGAAAACTATTGATGAATTTCATACTCCTCTTATTGTGAATGGCCATCGCTTGAAAATCTACCAAAAGCCATTCTCAAAAGAAGAGTTTGTCAAATTGTTTAAAGAAGATTCTGCAATCAGGTTGGTGGAGAAGGATTCTTCTCCTCCATCAGCCTAATCTTTGGTTTTTGAAAAAAAAAAGAAAAAAAAAAAAAGAATAAATGTATAAGCCTGAAAACCAATCTCTGATTGGCAGTCTTATGCAGAAAACCTGAGGTGAAAATCAGGGTCACCTGACACCTCATGTTTTCCAAAAAAAATATATCTCTCTCTCTTCCATCTCATTTCGCCATTTCATCCACTTCGTTCACCATCTCATTCATTTAATCATTTTCACTCCACCTCATTTCTTTCCATCCATCCATCCATTCATTACATTTCATTCCATCAATAAAGTCTTTTTTTTAGATAACTGAAGTTGTTTTGTGCAGCCGGAGGGTACCACTGCAGTTTCCGCAGCTATCTGGCAATTCTGCAGCCATTTAGCCATTCCGCAGCTCTCTGCACCTGCATAAAAAAACACAGTCTGTTTGAAAAGAAATTTACAGTTCAGAAGTCATCAACAATAAGTGGAAAAGAGTCATGCAACAGCAATAAAACAATGAAGGGTTAGTGGAAAATGATCAAAGGCAATCCAAGTGCGGATCTGAGGTATGATCTAAATACTAAACTTACGGTTATCTCATTTTGCAAAGTTTCCGGGCTATGTTTCTTGCCATTTAATGTAATGATTACCATTCTTTCCCATCATGCGACCAAAAATCCACATATCCCCCACACTCATCGGTCATGTTCATCACGATTTTGAAACTCAATTGCGGCTGCTCCTCCATTAAGGTTTTCGTACCTATGTGACGTAGACTACTGTACTACGTCTCTCTAAGTCATAATCCCGCAGCCAAGTGTAAACCTATGACCGAAGCCTAAGGACCTAACCGTTTCTACCCATCATTTCATAACCCTCATACGCTCATATCATTCCATTCACGCTGTTTCATTTCCACAGTTCCCTTATTCCGCTGTGCTCACTACGCTGCTACCTTAGCCATACTCTGTTTTACGTCTTCCTCTCTGCTAATTCTGATTATCAGTGTTACGGCTGTTACATTAGAGCCGTAAATTTACGGTGTTAAGGCCACTGTTGAAGCCGTGTAACCCTTTTTCTTCCAAACGATTTAGAACAGAGCCGTAAATTCACTGTGTTAAGGCCACTGTTGAAGCTGTGTAACCTTTTTTTCCAAAAGTTTTAGAACAGAGCCGTAGAGCCAATGGGTAAACTCTTAAGGGCAGAACCCGAGGGTTCAAAATTTCTGGAGGGATATCCTCAGGTTAAAGAGGCTTTGCAGAAAGCAAACTGGCTCCAATGCATCCAGAAATTCAGAGGTTACCACAAAGAGGTTACGAACGCCTTTGCACGTTCCTTTAGAGACAAAGACAATCAAGTGGAGATAGGGGACCTAAAGTTTATAGTCACTGAGAGCAGTATAGCACAGGCCACTTCACTCCCACAAACTGGAGAAAGATGGTTTAAAAACCAATCAGTACAAGACCAACAGTGGAAGCAAATCTTAAAGAACCCAGGTATGGATACCAGCATTTTTACAAAAGGGATTCCTGTTACTTATGTCAAGGAAGAATGGACAACTTTACTATTATTAGTGCAAAAATTCTTTACTTGTGAGGGAAGGTTTGGAGTTTTATATGTTTACCATGCCAAAGTCATGATGCATTTCTTAGGAGATGATATTAACCTTCCATATTTTCTACTCTCAAGTCTTAGAAAAATGTGTTCAATTGCCCAAAGGAACCCAAGAAACATTGAACCACATCTGTATCATCATGGTCTTGTTAAGATGCTAGTTGAGGAACAGTTGAAAGCAAAAAGAGATACCTGGGAGAAATTTCTTGTGAGAAACCATTTTGAAGAAGCAGGAGAAACCTCTGTGCCTAGAAAGAGTAGAAGAAAAAGAGAAGAGGCTACCCCTGAAACTGTTGTCCAAGAGGAAACTGTCCAAGAACAGATTGAAGAAGAAACTGATGTACATCATTCTGAACATGAAATTAACTCTGAGCCTGCTGTGGACATTGGTCAAACAACTCAAAGAATTATCACAGAAACCCTTTCAGAACTTGCTCAAGAAGTTGCTCAAAAGAGAAAAGAGAGTAGGAAGAAACAAAAGAAAGATAAAGGGAAATCCATAGCTCAAGAAACCTACCTCACTCCTGAGAATTCTAGTGAGGAAGACACTCAGCCCTTAGCACAAAGATTGGCTCAACTCCATGAAACTGCCCTTTCCAAGAAGGTGGAAAAACAAAAGCAAAAAGCACAAAAAGAAAAACAGAGCACTACCACCGTGAGAAGGAGCAGCAGGTTACAAAGCAAAAAGGGAGCCACAGAGAGCAAAAAGTCATTCTTCATTGACTTGAGCACACCTCAAAAAGATGCTACAAAACCTGACTTTGAGAAAATTTCTCCACACGCTGAGTATGTTGAGACTAGTCCTCCACGTGAGGAAAGTCCTTTTGAGCATGAGCCTGAATTTGAGCATGAGCCTGAATATGAGCATGAACCTGAATTTCAGTATGACCCTAGCCCAAAGAGGTCACCTGAGGTTGACCCTGATCAACAGAAAGTTTATAATTACCTGGAGACGCTAGAACAAGCAGTTGCTGGGCCAAGCACTGCTCAACCTTTGGAGCAGCAAGTCCAATCACTAAAGCAGGAAATATTTGAGCTAGAGGTACTAAATCGCCACATCAAACAAGAAAATGAAAAACTGAAGATACAGAGCAATGTGGACAAGATGGTTCAAGATAACACCATGATTCATATGGGCCTGTGGCAAAAGGAAAACAAAAAGCTCAAGAAGAGATGCAGAAAATTAAACAGAGCTTTAATCAATCTGAAATTCAGGTGTTTGATGAAAAGACCAAGAGTCAATGTGGCCACACAGAGAAAGAAGAGAAGGCTGGATGTCTTAGCAGAGGCATCCCAGCAGGTGGATTGAACAATGTTTTTGATTGCATGAGGACATGCAATAACCTCGTAGTGGGGGTATGTAGAGTCTCTACTTTACACTTGATTATCCATCATTTCCTACAGTTTTCCCTCACTCATCTCTCCCTTTTGCTCTATTTTCTGCATAAACTCACCCAGATCATTACATGTGATGGCTTTAAGCATGATTAAGGAATTTTGCTAATGTGTGACTGTTTTGTTTAGATTTTGACATATCTACAGGAATTCCGCAGCCATCTGCTGATTCCGCAGCCATCTGCTGATTCCGCAGCCATTTGATGATCCCGCAGCCTTTTTGTTAATCTCAAGGTTCCACGTGTCATTGTGCCAAATGAGCCACATGGGCACTTAGGAATCAAGGTGCTCGAGGTTCCTGTGCTATTTGTTCAGCCATCCACGTCATCTGTACCTCCGGTCAAGTTACGGTCAACAAAGGCAGCTTAACGGTGATACGTAAGCTGTTGGGTCACGTCAGTTCAAACGGTGATTTGTCCGTCTTACGCAGGCTGTGGGGGACATAATCCAACTCTGGATTCAATGCCCATAACGACCAGAACCTCCAGCTCATCCACGCAGACTTATGACGTGTTATGAACCTTAATTACGCATGACAGTTAGTTTATTTTTCAGTTTTAGCTATATGCATTAGGCCGTCTTTCAGATGCCTATAAAAAGTAGCGTTTGCATACGCTTAAGGTTACTTTTTAGTTGTTGTGTTTTATAAACTTGTTATCATTTTAGTGCATTCCGAGACTCTGTTTTTATAGTGCTGTTCTAGCACTCTTGACTGTAATTTTCTGCACATGGAGTAATAGAAGCAGTGCTGTTCTGAAGTTTTCAATTCCTTGAGTCTTCTTTGGGTTATATGAATGGAGGGCCCCTGTTCATGTTAGCCTTGTATAGTATTTTATGTTCAGCATTTCCTTATTTCCATTCAGCATTTCTTTTATTTGAAACATGTACAGCTTGATTCATTTTCATGTTATTTCATTTCCAGCCTTTATTTTCAACTGATCAGTATTGTTCTTTTGCAGGTTCTTAACCCGGGACTGTTTTTGTGTTGTGTATTTGCTTAATATCTAGTGGTAGTTTCAGTTGACAGATTCAAAGTTGCTGCCTTTACTTTATTTTCATAGCTGATTTCTTAGTGTTTTTTCTCAAAGTTGTCTGCTAACATATGAATGGTCTCTTTATCACAAATTGTTTATCTTTTAGAGATCAGAATACTAATAACTTGCAGTTGGTTTTGAGTACTTTTTAGACTAATCTTTAACTACTTTCTAATCGTGTCTTACACAGTACTATGTGTTAGAGGCAGAGAGTTAGAGAGAGCTGAACATTATAACTAGTCTTTAAAGTAGATTTTTCTCATTTTTTATCATTTCTTAGACTTATCTTTAGCTACTTCCTAATCGTGTCTTACACAGTACTATGTGTTAGAGGCAGAGAGTTAGGAAGAGATAAATATTATCATTGGTCTTTTAAGTGATTTTCTTACCTTTTATTTGCAGCAGCATGAATGGTGTCTAATGCCATTAGAAAGTGGTTCTTTGCTTTCAGTTCATTTTAAGTTATTTATTTCTTTCAAGCTTTTCCTTTTCAGCAAGTAGTTAGAGACCACTAATCACACACTCTCACTCATCTAGAATTCACCTTACACACACTATCACTCATCTGTTCATAAAAACATCACTCCATCCTAGGAAGATAAATTAACCACAAACAACACCCCAAACGACAAAAAGATCTAAGAGGTTGCTTAAGTACATATAGTACACCTTCACTTCATCAGCTTACGAGCCCCAGGTTGACAATTAATGAAATCAATTTAGAAACACTAAATTGACTAAACATTTTGGCGCCGTTGCCGGGGAAGTGAAATTAAGTAGCCATATTCTTAGAAAAAAAAACATAAAAAAATTTCAAGAAAAGAAGTTGATAACCTATCAAAGTATGCTCTCCTCTTGCACTGCAAGGTGATCTGGAGGATCAGAAAAGAGAAAGTTATTGATTTGATAGTTTCTTGAGTATGCTCTCTTCTTGCACCTAGAGTGAACTGGAAGATCAGGAAAAGAACTATTAACTTGACTTGAAGAAAAATAATAAAAAAATGACATGCATAGAGCTAGAGATTCTAGAGGAAGGTTTTTAGCTAGAGCTCGAAGTTCAATTTTTACAAGTCCATCTGCTTCAAGGGATAGACAAGAGACACCTCCCTTATCTCCAACCAGCACTCCTGGAATTCAAGAGCCAAGAGTTGACTCTCCTACACCTTCTATTGAGTTTGAACCAGGAAGAGACTCTTCTCTTTCTCCTACAGAAAGACCAATTGTCATAGAGGAACTGGAATCATCTGAAGAAGAAGGAGAAATATCTTCTCATTCACCTTTTGTAGAGGAACCAGAAGATTTTGAAATCCCTAGGAGAACAATCATGGCCGAGGAAGAAGGAGGTGGTAGAGGTAGAGGTAGAGGAGGAGGAGGAAACAACAAAAATAATGGAGGTAGAGGTCCCCTTGGAGGAGGAAATAGAGATGGGGATAATTCATTTGGGTTTCCCATTGTTAATGAGGATTCCCGAGCTACTATGAAGAACATATCACCATCTGTCCTCCCAAATTTCCATGGGTTAAGGGTTGAGGACCCTGAAACATTTTTGTTTGAGTTTGAAGTGGTGTGTCAAACTTATGACTACCTGGATGACTCCCAGAAACTAAAATTGTTCCCCTCAACACTGAAGGATCAAGCCTTGAAATGGTTCATGGGGTTACTCACTCAATCCATTAGGTCTTGGGATGAAATGAAACATACATTTTTGGATAGGTATTTGGACTATTGTATGCCTACTAATCACAAGGACGAGGTTTTTAAAATGATGCAAAGAGAAGATGAGAGCTTAGAAGATTTACTTGAAAGATTTCAATATAACTTAAAAAGAGCAAAGATGAATACCTTGGATGAAGAGACCTTAAAAGCCCTCTTATTAAAAGCCATTAGGGATGAATGGATAGATATCCTAAACATGATGGGGAAAGGGGATATTTCTCAACTTTCACTCAATGATATAGCAGAACTTTGTATCCATCTCTCGAGAGGCAAATCAAAAACTCAAAAAGGGCCTAGAGATCCTTCTCTCCTTAGGGCAAATAAATCTGCAACAGGATCAGTAAGTAGGGCTGAAATCGGCAATATGCTTGATGAATTTAAAACTGACATCTTAGGGAGTCTTAGTGAACAACTTGATACCCTTAAGATTCACAATAAACAAAAAGCAGAAGCTGAGGCTTTGGCTATCTTTTGCCCGAAATGTAGAAAAAAACATGCTTTAAGGGAATGTCCCTTAGATGCACACGTTGTAGAAACATGTGTAATTTGCTCAGAAACTCATGAGACTAAGGATTGTCCTTCAATACCTGGCCTCAAAGCAGTCTTTCAAGAGGATCCAAGTACACTTGAATCTCTCTATTTCATTGCAAGGAGACCTTGGCAAGGGCAACAGAATCAAGGGTTTAACAACTCTATGAATTCTCAATCCCAACCAAATTGGAATCCTTGGCAACAACCTTGGCCTCAACCTCAAAATGCTTTTCAAGCATGGATGCAAAGCATGCAAAATCCTTATGGGAGATTTGCTCAATTCTATCAATATCCTCCATCATTTCAGAATCAGCAAGCTCCACAACTTCCAAACCAAGGTCAACAACTATCATTGCCATACCCTCAACAACAACAACCTCCTCCACAAAATCAAAATTCTCAACTCTCGCTTCAATCCCAGCAGAAATCAAATCAACTTCCCTCTCAGCCATTACCAAATCCAAATAATAGGAACCCTCAAAATGCTTACATGATGGAAGGTCAACCATTCCCTACCTATATGGTTGTTCCTCTCAATGAAGTACAACTCAGATTAGGTAGAATCTTAGATCAACCTTCTACAAGTATTCAACAACCAAGAATTTCTGAGGAAGAATCTCTCAAAGTCAATAAAGGTTCTGAAGTATCACTTCAAAACCAAAATATCCAAAAAGAAAAAGAAAAAGAATCAACCTCTACAACTCCCATAGTTGAGCAACCTACACCTTTAGCTACACCTCCTTTTCCTGAAAGATTACAAATCGACAAAGGAGTGGAAAAGCAGATATGGGTGCCTGACTATAGCTTCCTAGATGAATTGAAGAATGTCTGTATCAAGATCCCCTTGTTACAAGCCATTAAGGAAATTCCCATTCTAGCGAAGACAATAAAGGAGTTGAGTTTGAAGAAAACAGGAAAAAGAACCAGAGATACCAAAAGGATACATCTAGTTGGAAAAATTGCAGACATTATGATGGGTAAGATTACCATGCAAAAATATGTGGATCCCAGTAGTCCTATTGTCAAAACTCATATTAATGGGGTTGAAATCCCAAATACTCTGATTGACTTAGGAGCCGCGATCAACATCATGAGTAGACAGACCATGGATCAGTTAAAGCTTCCTAACCTTCTCTTTACACCTACTTTGCTGTAGCTTGCAGATAGATCAATCATTAAACCTGATGGTGTATTGGAAGATATTCCAGTCTCTCTAGATTCTTGGGAATATCCAGTTGATTTTATGATTTTAACTCCCAAGAATAATCTAGGAGGACATCCTCTTATTTTAGGAAGACCTTGGCTGGCCACAGCTGATGCTTTCATAAGCTGTAGGTCTGGGGACATGTATATATCAGATGGTAATTCCACCAAGAAATTCAACTTGTATCCCCCAGCAAAAGCTATAACAGAAATAGGAGAAGATGAATGGGTAGAGGATGAAGATACTATTCAACCTGTTTTAACCATCTCTGAGATTAGTGAGGACAGTCAAATTCTAAATACATTAGAAAATTTTGAAGTATCTTTAGAATATGACTCTACACAGTTTCAGTTAGATGCAGACATTGAATATCTCTCCTCTAGACAGATGTCTCTCTTCTCAATGGAAGAGTTTGGTAGTTCTACAGTTGAAATCCTTCCTGGAAAACCATTAAACATTAACAAAAACTTGGAAAGACCACAACAAGAAGAATTAACTAAACTGTTGCAAAAACATTCCACTGCCTTTGCATGGGAATACACTGACATGAAAGGAATCGATCCTAAGACTTGTATTCATCACATCTATATTGAAGAAAACAGCAGACCTATTAGGCAACCACAAAGAAGGATGAATCCAAACCTTAGGGAAATCGTGAAAGAAGAACTCCAGAAATTGCTCAAGGTAAACTTCATTTACCCCATTTCAGATAGACAATGGGTTTCTCCCTTGGTTATAGTGCCCAAAAAGAATGGTAAATGGAGAGTTTGCATTGATTATCGAGAATTGAACAAGGCAACCTTAAAGGATCATTTTCCTCTACCTTTTATTGATCAGGTACTAGACACTTTAGCAGGTAAAAAGTATTTCTCATTCTTGGATGGTTTTAGTGGGTATAATCAAATTCAGGTAGCACCTGAAGATCAAGACAAAACCACATTCACTTGTCCTTGGGGAACTTTTGCCTACCGAGTACTCCCTTTTGGATTGTGCAATGCACCCGCTACATTTCAAAGGGCTGTACTAGGAATCTTTTCAGATCTGATTCATGATTGTGTAGAGGTATACATGGACGATTTCACAGTTTATGGTAATACATTTGAAGAAGCTTTGGAAAATTTGGAAAAAGTACTGGTAAGATGTAAGGAAACAAATCTTTCTTTAAGTCATGAAAAGTGTTTTATGATGTTTACTGAAGGGATTGTTTTAGGACATCATATTTCAGGAGATGGAATTAAGGTTGATAGATCCAAAGTGGAAGTCATCTCTAAGTTACCTATTCCAAATTGCCAGAAAGATGTTAGAAGTTTTCTTGGGTTTATTGGATATTACAGAAGATTTATTGAAAACTTCACTAGGATAGCATCTCCTCTTTTCAAATTGCTTACCAAAGACTGTGAGTTTAAATGGGATCCTGAGTGTCAATCTGCCTTTGAAGCTTTAAAGACTAGAATATCTGAAGCACCCATCTTAAGGGGGCCAAATTGGAAACTCCCTTTCCACATTTCTACTGATGCTTCAGATACAGCTCTAGGAGCTGTTTTGGGACAAAAGGATTTGATCCCTTATGCCATTTATTACACCAGTAAAAATTTGACTCCCACTGAGTTAAATTATACTGTTACAGAAAAAGAGTTCTTAGCTGTGGTACATGCGATCAATAAGTTTAGACACTACATAACCGGCTATGAAACCTTTGTCCATACTAATCACTCTACCATAAGATATTTAATGAACAAACCTGTCACTAATGGTAGAGTTACAAGATGGCTTTTACTCTTACAAGAATTCAACATTACTGTGTTAGATAGACCTGGAAAACAAAACACAGTAGCCGATTTCTTGTCTAGAATCCAAAACACTAATGAGGATTCTCCAGTAGAAGATAAGTTTCCAGATGAATACTTGTTTGCAGTAACTACCAAGACTCCTTGGTATGCAGATTTGGCTAATTATCTAGTTACAGGGAAGCTTCCTCTACACTTATTTCCTAATGAAAAAGGGAAAATCATTCAGGAGAGTTCACATTATTCTTGGATTTCTAATGAATTGTTCATAACAGGGCCAGATTGTATAATCAGAAGGTGTGTTCGGGAAGATGAAATTCCTGACATCCTTAAGGCATGTCATGATGAACCATGCGGCGGGCACTTTGCTGACAAGAGGACAGCTTATAAAATCCTTTCTCTAGGATATTATTGGCCTTCTCTCTTTAAAGATGCAAAGCAGTATGTTAGAAGGTGTGACAGCTGCCAAAGAGTTGGGAGACCAACTCCTTCAAATGAAATGCCACTACAACCTCAGGTATGCATCGAACCCTTTGAGAAATGGGCTCTAGATTTCGTTGGACCAATTAATCCTCCATCAAAGCAAAAGAAGTATATACTGGTTTGTACTCATTATGTTACTAAGTAGGTAGAAGCGAAAGCATTGCCTTCTGCCACTGAAAATTCAGTTGTTCAATTTCTTTTTGAGGATATTTTCACTCGTTTTGGTGTCCCAAGGGAAATTGTGACAGATCAAGGCAGCCAGTTTACATCTAGATTGATGGAGAAGCTGATGGAAGAATATAAGATCAAGCACAGAACATCCACTCCCTACCATCCGCAATCCAATGGCCAAGTGGAATCTACCAATAAAGTTCTTGAAGGCATTATCACCAAGACTGTTCATCTTCATAGAAGAGATTGGGCGGAAAGGCTTCTTGAAGCCTTATGGGCCTATAGAACCACATGGAGGAACACAACAGGACATTCTCCCTATGAACTTGTTTATGGGAAGGAAGTCCTGATCCCCATTGAGTTCCAAATCAAGACCTTCAAGATGGCAGTCCAATTGGGAAGGAGCCTCTCAGAAGCCCAAAGACACAGAATGGACCAGCTAAATGAGCTAGATGAAATAAGACAAGATGCAATTCTAAGGACCGATCTAGTTCAGCACCAGAGATCTAGATGGCATGATCGTCATATCAAAGAAAGAAAGTTTCAGAAAGGAGATTGGGCTCTATTGTTTGATTCAAAGTTTAAAGACTTCAAAGGAAAGTTTCAAACTCATTGGCTTGGGCCATATGAGATTGATGAAGTCTTTAGCAATGGAGCAGTCCGAGTGAAAACTATTGATGAATTTCATACTCCTCTTATTGTGAATGGCCATCGCTTGAAAATCTACCAAAAGC
This sequence comes from Pinus tabuliformis, assembly GCA_031772625.1. NCBI lineage: Eukaryota > Viridiplantae > Streptophyta > Pinopsida > Pinales > Pinaceae > Pinus > Pinus tabuliformis. The sequence goes on along the minus strand of CM062818.1, from coordinate 204,765,224 downwards.
CATTCTCAAAAGAAGAGTTTGTTAAATTGTTTAAAGAAGATTCTGCAATCAGGTTGGTGGAGAAGGATTCTTCTCCTCCATCAGCCTAATCTTTGGTTTTTGAAAAAAAAAAGAAAAAAAAAAAAGAATAAATGTATAAGCCTGAAAACCAATCTCTGATTGGCAGTCTTATGCAGAAAACCTGAGGTGAAAATCAGGGTCACCTGACACCTCATGTTTTCCAAAAAAAATATATCTCTCTCTCTTCCATCTCATTTCGCCATTTCATCCACTTCGTTCACCATCTCATTCATTTAATCATTTTCACTCCACCTCATTTCTTTCCATCCATCCATCCATTCATTACATTTCATTCCATCAATAAAGTCTTTTTTTTAGATAACTGAAGTTGTTTTGTGCAGCCGGAGGGTACCACTGCAGTTTCCGCAGCTATCTGGCAATTCTGCAGCCATTTAGCCATTCCGCAGCTCTCTGCACCTGCATAAAAAAACACAGTCTGTTTGAAAAGAAATTTACAGTTCAGAAGTCATCAACAATAAGTGGAAAAGAGTCATGCAACAGCAATAAAACAATGAAGGGTTAGTGGAAAATGATCAAAGGCAATCCAAGCGCGGATTTGAGGTATGATCTAAATCCTAAACTTACGGTTATCTCATTTTGCAAAGTTTCCGGGTTATGTTTCTTGCCATTTAATGTAATGATTACCATTCTTTCCCATCATGCGACCAAAAATCCACGTATCCCCCACACTCATCGGTCATGTTCATCACGATTTTGAAACTCAATTGCGGCTGCTCCTCCATTAAGGTTTTCGTACCTAAGTGACGTAGACTACTGTACTACGTCTCTCTAAGTCATAATCCCGCAGCCAAGTGTAAACCTATGACCGAAGCCTAAGGACCTAACCGTTTCTACCCATCATTTCATAACCCTCATATGCTCATATCATTCCATTCACGCTGTTTCATTTCCACAGTTCCCTTATTCCGCTGTGCTCACTACGCTGCTACCTTAGCCATACTCTGTTTTACGTCTTCCTCTTTGCTAATTCTGATTATCAGTGTTACGGCTGTTACATTAGAGCCGTAAATTTACGGTGTTAAGGCCACTGTCGAAGTCGTGTAACCCTTTTTCTTCCAAACGATTTAGAACAGAGCCGTAAATTCACTGTGTTAAGGCCACTGTTGAAGTTGTGTAACCTTTTTTTCCAAAAGTTTTAGAACAGAGCCGTAGAGCCAATGGGTAAACTCTTAAGGGCAGAACCCGAGGGTTCAAACTTTCTGGAGGGATATCCTCAGGTTAAAGAGGCTTTACAGAAAGCAAACTGGCTCCAATGCATCCAGAAATTCAGAGGTTACCACAAAGAGGTTACGAAGGCCTTTGCACGTTCCTTCAGAGACAAAGACAATCAAGTGGAGATAGGGGACCTAAAGTTTACAATCACTGAGAGCAGTATAGCACAGGCCACTTCACTCCCACAAACTGGAGAAAGATGGTTTAAAAACCGATCAGTACAAGACCAACAGTGGAAGCAAATCTTAAAGAACCCAGGTATGGATACCAGCATTTTTACAAAAGGGATTCCTGTTACTTATGTCAAGGAAGAATGGACAACTTTACTGTTATTAGTGCAAAAATTCTTTACTTGTGAGGGAAGGTTTGGAGTTTTCTATGTTTACCATGCCAAAGTCATGATGCATTTCTTAGGAGATGATATTAACCTTCCATATTTTCTACTCTCAAGTCTTAGAAAAATGTGTTCAATTGCCCAAAGGAACCCAAGAAACATTGAACCACATCTGTATCATCATGGTCTTGTTAAGATGCTAGTTGAGGAACAGTTGAAAGCAAAAAGAGATACCTGGGAGAAATTTCTTGTGAGAAACCATTTTGAAGAAGCAGGAGAAACCTCTGTGCCTAGAAAGAGTAGAAGAAAAAGAGAAGAGGCTACCCCTGAAACTGTTGTCCAAGAGGAAACTGTCTAAGAACAGATTGAAGAAGAAACTGATGTACATCATTCTGAACATGAAATTAACTCTGAGCCTGTTGTGGACATTGGTCAAACAGCTCAAAGAATTATCACAGAAACCCTTTCAGAACTTGCTCAAGAAGTTGCTCAAAAGAGAAAAGAGAGTAGGAAGAAACAAAAGAAAGATAAAGGTAAATCCATAGCTCAAGAAACCTACCTCACTCCTGAGAATTCTAGTGAGGAAGACACTCAGCCCTTAGCACAAAGATTGGCTCAACTCCATGAAACTGCCCTTTCCAAGAAGGTGGAAAAACAAAAGAAAAAAGCACAAAAAGAAAAACAGAGCACTACCACCGTGAGAAGGAGCAGCAGGTTACAAAGCAAAAAGGGAGCCACAGAGAACAAAAAGTCATTCTTCATTGACTTGAGCACACCTCAAAAAGATGCTACAAAACCTGACTTTGAGAAAAGTTCTCCACACGCTGAGTATGTTGAGACCAGTCCTCCACGTGAGGAAAGTCCTTTTGAGCATGAGCCTGAATTTGAGCATGAGCCTGAATATGAGCATGAACCTGAATTTCAGTATGACCCTAGCCCAAAGAGGTCACCTGAGGTTGACCCTGATCAGCAAAAAGTTTATAATTACCTGGAGACGCTAGAACAAGCAGTTGCTGGGCCAAGCACTGCTCAACCTTTGGAGCAGCAAGTCCAATCACTAAAGCAGGAAATATTTGAGCTAGAGGTACTAAATCGCCACATCAAACAAGAAAATGAAAAACTGAAGATACAGAGCAATGTGGACAAGATGGTTCAAGATAACACCATGCTTCATATGGGCCTGTGGCAAAAGGAAAACAAAAAGCTCAAGAAGAGATGCAGAAAATTAAACAGAGCTTTAATCAATCTGAAATTCAGGTGTTTGATGAAAAGACCAAGAGTCAATGTGGCCACACAGAGAAAGAAGAGAAGGCTGGATGTCTTAGCAGAGGCATCCCAGCAGGTGGATTGAACAATGTTTTTGATTGCATGAGGACATGCAATGCCCTCGTAGTGGGGGTATGTAGAGTCTCTATTTTACACTTGATTATCCATCATTTCCTACAGTTTTCCCTCACTCTTCTCTCCCTTTTGCTCTATTTTCTGCATAAACTCACCCAGATCATTACATGTGATGTCTTTAAGCATGATTAAGGAATTTTGCTAATGTGTGACTATTTTGTTTAGATTTTGACATATCTACAGGAATTCCGCAGCCATCTGCTGATTCCGCAGCCATCTGATGATCCCGCAACCTTTTTGTTAATCTCAAGGTTCCACGTGTCATTTTGCCAAATGAGCCACATGGGCACTTAGGAATCAAGGTGCTCGAGGTTCCTGTGCTATTTGTTCAGCCATCCACGTCATCTGTACCTCCGGTCAACGAGGGTCAAGTTACGATCAACAAAGGCAGCTTAACGGTGATACGTAAGCTGTTGGGTCACGTCAGTTCAAACGGTGATTTGTCTGTCTTACGCAAGCTGTGGGGGACATAATCCAACTCTGGATTCAATGCCCATAACGACCAAAACCTCCAGCTCATCCACGCAGACTTATGACGTGTTATGAACCTTAATTACGCATGACAGTTAGTTTATTTTTCAGTTTTAGCTGTACGCATTAGGCCGTCTTTCAGATGCCTATAAAAACTAGCGTTTGCATACGCTTAAGGTTACTTTTTAGTTGCTGTGTTTTATAAACTTGTTATCATTTTAGTGCATTCCAAGACTCTGTTTTTATAGTGCTGTTCTAGCACTCTTGACTGTAATTTTCTGCACATGGAGTAATAGAAGCAGTGCTGTTCTGAAGTTTTCAATTCCTTGAGTCTTCTTTGGGTTATATGAATGGAGGGCCCCTGTTCATGTTAGCCTTGTATAGTATTTTATGTTCAGCATTTCCTTATTTCCATTCAGCATTTCTTTTATTTGAAACATGTACAACTTGATTCATTTTCATGTTATTTCATTTCCAGCCTTTATTTTCAACTGATCAGTATTGTTCTTTTGCAGATTCTTAACCCGGGATTGTTTTTGTGTTGTGTATTTGCTTAATATCTAGTGGTAGTTTCAGTTGACAGATTCAAAGTTGCTGCCTTTACTTTATTTTCATAGCTGATTTCTTAGTATTTTTTCTCAAAGTTGTCTGCTAACATATGAATGGTCTCTTTATCACAAATTGTTTATCTTTTAGAGATCAGAATACTAATAACTTGCAGTTGGCTTTGAGTACTTTTTAGACTAATCTTTAACTACTTTCTAATCGTGTCTTACACAGTACTATGTGTTAGAGGCAGAGAGTTAGAGAGAGCTGAACATTATAACTAGTCTTTAAAGTAGTTTTTTCTCATTTTTTATCATTTCTTAGACTTATCTTTAGCTACTTCCTAATCGTGTCTTACACAGTACTATGTGTTAGAGGCAGAGAGTTAGGAAGAGATAAACATTATCATTGGTCTTTTAAGTGATTTTCTTACCTTTTATTTGCAGCAGCATGAATGGTGTCTAATGCCATTAGAAAGTGGTTCTTTGCTTTCAGTTCATTTTAAGTTATTTATTTCTTTCAAGCTTTTCCTTTTCAGCAAGTAGTTAGAGACCACTAATCACACACTCTCACTCATCTAGAATTCACCTTACACACACTATCACTCATCTGTTCATAAAAACATCACTCCATCCTAGGAAGATAAATTAACCACAAACAACACCCCAAACGACAAAAAGCTCTAAGAGGTTGCTTAAGTACATATAGTACACCTTCACTTCATCAGCTTACGAGCCCCGAATTGACAATTAATGACATCAATTTAGAAACACTAAATTGACTAAACACCTATCAAACTTATCGCATTGAAAACTATGTAATAAACAATACATAAAAACCATGTATTAACCCTCTCGGCATATGTTATAAACAATAAAACATTACAAAAAATTTAACACAGTCCCTAACCAAATTCTCAAAACCATAGCGGAACCTTATACATGTGAACATGGTCTAGATTAGCCATTGAGTTAGCAATTAAACCGTCGGGAATTGAAAACTGTAACCATGTTATAACCGTCAGAGGTTGTGTTGTGTGAATGGTTGTGGAAACCACAACCTTGACCATGGCGGGAACAGCCAGCGTCAACTATGGCCATGTGAATGGAGCCAGAGTTCACCGTAGAGTTCATTCTAACCGTCAGTGCACTAACCACGATTATGACAACTGCTCACATGCGTTGTTGTTTCCCTCTACCTAGTTAGCTAATTGCTAACAGTTCGCAGCCTTATCCAAATTTATTTGTGGGTTTTTCTACAATTTTGTTAAAGATATTAACTCAAAGACATAGAAGCCTATCCTATGTGTCAGTTCACAACTTGACCGAGACTCAAAACCCATCCAGAATGCAACTAATTCATCTCAAATTCAACCAAAGGAGGTTGGAGAGTATTTGTAGGTTTTTTAAAGGCATTTTACTCATTGAAGACATTAGATTGGTTTTGGACTTTTGGTATGCAGATTCTGGGAGTGAGAGGTTGTTTGGTTTTCAGTGTAACAGGAGCATCGAGAGTCAGAATTAGGAACCGTGATAGGCGTTGGAAAGCTGGTTTAGAGAGCTTTCTTTTGACAGTGATAAAAAGTGTTTGTGTGCACATTCAGTTTGGTATAGTCTCCGTGTAATTGAACTATTTGGTATCAATTTTAATAACGCGGTTGCCCATCTTGAAAGTGGACCCAGAGATGTAGTCCATAAGGGAAGAACTCTGTAATCAACTTTGTTGTTTGGTATCACTATGTTTTTACTATTTTCACTTCAGTTATGCATCTTACTTATGTTTAATCAGCTGTCATAAAGTCTTTCTTCTCAAGCAGTTTCCTCGATTTCCACACTTTCAGTTAATAATCAATTCAATCATGGCTAATCAATTATACATTAGCTTTAACATATGATCATTTCAGATCAAGTGAAAACATAGTGGAACCTTGAAATTGCACGGGATAATTTCTCTCACCTGATTTTTGTTCAAAGCTTGCAATTGTTCGCCTCATCTCAAACATTTTCTCCTCCATGCGAAGCACCATTGGTTGGAGGACATCTTCGGCTAGCCTTTTCTTATTACTTTCCGCTGCATCTCCCCCTTGTGCCTATTGCTTCAAGGCTTCGAACAAATATTTGTACTTCCCATCACTAATTTCACAAGCCACCCTCGGCCATGATCCCACCTCGGGGTGTAGTGCTACTGTAGTCAAAACGAAACTTGGTGGCCTCATCTTGAATGTCTCCGGGTGGACGCACCATGGTCTAAGGTAGGTGTGTGTGTGTGAGGCTCCGAACTAGATTTCTTTTGAAAATTCATCCAACAGAGTCTTAGGTATCCTCTATATCGACCTTATCGTGGTTAACATTAGTTCACACCAATCCTTGAAAGTTGTCTCATTTATCTCTCTTGTACTGGGATCCCCTGATGCTCTCCATTTTTGTCCTTCGACAAGGGTTTCCATTTCCCTTTATTTTGGTGGTCTCCATTTCCACATTGCCAAAGACATCAAAATGTACCCAAATAGAAAATTGGTACTCTGCCTATACACATCTTCACATTCTTCAAAAAGTTCGTTAAGAATAAAAGCAGACTAGTTAAGTACCTCCCCTTGACAGCAACGTTTTGTAACCGAAATTGCATCCAGTGTGCATTCATTTCTCAAAAAATGTCTCACGGTTTTGCCTGCTATGATGTAGCAGGAAAATATGATGTCAACCTTGTTTATCATATCAATCTTTTCTCCTCTTCCACCCCATTCAGTCTTGTATCTTGCATAGTAGTTATCTTCGTTCTACTTCTTGGCTCTTTTAGCACCTACCTGAAATGTTGTGCTGACTGTGTTCCCTCCTGCTGACAACCCTATTAGATGATGAATATCATCTACATGAATGGGGTACTCTTTGTCAAGCCACAGTGACCCCCCATGCATTCTGCTTGCCAGTAGTTTGGTACATTGCATTGTGGCGAATTGAGTGCTGAAAACAAGTAGGCTTCTCAAATTAAGTAAGGTCAACCTCTGTAATCCTTTAAAGGCCTCCTTAACTTTGGAAGTGTTGGTGTCATCGTCCTTCTAGATTTCCTCTGCATAAACCTCCCTCTTTAGAGTTGGGAATTGGAAGCAATCCGTAAGGTCGTTGTCAATTAGAATCGCCTTATCATATTTGCCATACAAATTGTCGACCAGCTCAATTTGCTCATCTAACGGATCCTATGGAACAGAGACAATCCCCTTCGCCATCTCCCTTCGTCTCTGGTATACAATTGTTACTTGAGGCTTCTCGCTTTTGTGTTTCTACAACTATTCTTCAAAGCGAGCCTGGAATTCTTTTGCTATCTGCAATTGAAACTCTGTGATTTCCTTCATTATCCTATGAGTTAAGTAGTCGGGCTTGACATGATGTTTCCTGACTGGACCTTAGCAACTAATTACTCCAAAAAATTTCCCCATGTGTTCTAGACATACTTTGTTGCCGTCAGCTGACCTGGACCTAACAACCGTGACGCAGACTTGGAAAGGACAGAGTGTGGTGCATGGCGTATTAATTTTTTCATAATGGGGTTATTTATTAACTAAACTTGTGCTTTATGGGAAAATATTTTGCGGCTCCTACTTTGACAGTTTCATTATTAGTTACTTATTATGGAAATGATTACTAGTACAATGGAAAGGAAGGGTACAACGTGTGATCATAAAGGCTGGAAAAAGTGCCTGCCTACGTGTAATTTGCTGACTATGACTGCTAATTCTACTTTTCTCTCCCCCCGACCACAAATGGGTTGCGGCATGATGATGATGTCGTTGCAACCTTATTGACATTTCACTTATTTTTATGGTAAAAAGCAAGACTCTAACCAGCTACTTAACATGACTGACTAACTCTTATTACCTCCTACCTACTTGTGGGCTCGTTTCCAAGACCCTCTTTATTTTGAATTTGTGGTTGATGCATTGTGGAAGGGCTTTAGGTGTGTGCCATTTACCCATCTGTGCAGCATGATTCCATCCAGTTGCATCAATCTTACTGCTCTAGACTCTCTGATTTATGTAACTATAAACGGTCCCAGCTAGTGCATCTGTAGTTTCCCTAGGAATTTCTGGAACTTGCTGTCGTATAGTAGTACCTGATCCCAAATTTTGAATGTCTTCTTCTTGATATGTTATCGTGCCAAGATTTCTGCCTTCTGTGCTCCATTGACTGATGAAACTCAGCCAAGAATCAAGATTTGTCAAGTTCCATTAGCTAACTAAGTCTTTCTCTCAAAGCCATGATGTCTATCATTCTTGTTGATTCAGATATGAACATGCTTGGTATAATGAACTCTGCTAGTTTCACTGCCTCCCTTTTGTATACTAGTTGAAATGGAGTTTGTGTATGGAGTCTCTTCAATGTTGTTCTGTACTCCCATAGAGTTGTTGTATTCTCTCATCCCAGTCATCCCTGTTGGCTGATATAATCTTTGTTAGACCTTTCTCCAAGATTTTGTTGAATGCTTAAATAGTGTCGTCGGCTTGGGGATGATAGGGACTACTTTTGTTATGTTGAATCATGAAATTCTTCAGAAGAGCCTCAATATTTTAATTTATAAAGTGTGTCCCTTGGCCGCTTGTGAGACTCTTTGGGCATCCAAACCTCAATATTATGTTCTCAAAAATAAACCTTGCGGCTGTGTCCACTATATAGTCCTTGACGGGTATTGCTTTTGCCCACCTGGTGAGGTATTCTATTGTGGTTGTGATGTATATTGTGCATGAATGCCTTGTTGCCGGTGTAATAGGTACGATGAAATCTATTGCCCATTTCTCAAATATTTGCGCTACGTGAACGAGATTTAGAGGCAACTCATGCCATCGGGAAGGCTTCCCAACCCTTTGACAGAAATCACAGCTCATAGCATATTTTTAGAATCTTTATGTATGGTTTTCTACCATAGTCCCTCTTGCAGTATCTTTCTTGCGGTGGCTTTACCTCCTACATGGCATCCTGTAACTCCCGCATGGCATTCCCATAATACATCTTCTCTTTCATGCTGAAGGATGCACCACCTCAATACTTGATCCAAGCCTATTTTGTAGAGGTGTCCTACGATCAGCTGGTAATATACTACCCTTACTATTAAGTGTCGCTTTTGTGCTACGGTATATCCTTCTGGGCAATAGCCTATTGTTAATAATGTGGCGATCTATTCTAGGTGATCCGGGACTGCTTCTATTCTGAATAAGTCGGCATTGGGAAATCGATCATCTAACGCTCCCTGATTCTCTCCTGTCTCCAGTCGTGATAAGTGGTCTGGCCCCACATTCAGTCTATCAGGTTTTATGACCACCTCGAAAGTAAATTCCTGGAACAACAACAACCATCGACATATTCTACCTTCTAGTATGGGTTTGTTTACTAAGTATTTCAGTGCAGAATGGTCTGTGAAGAATTTTAATGGCGCCCCCAATAAGTAAAGTCTAAACTTTTGGAGAGAATAAACCATGGCCAACACCTCCCTCTTGATTGTTGTATAATTCATGTCTGCCGTTGATAGCTTTTTGGTGGCATAATACTCCGGGTGGTCTATATTTTTCTCCCCTGGTTGTGCTAAGACCGCTCCTAGTGACGCATCAATGTGTACATGAAACATTTTTTTCCAACCTAAATAGACAAGTATCAGGGCGCTTACTAGTTTTTCTTTCAATATATTCAGTGTTCTTTGACAGTCTTTATTCCACATGAACGCTTTTGTCCTCTTTAGTAATTTTTCCATCAGGGTTGTAATTGACACATAATTCTTGATGAAACGTTGGTAGTAGCCCGTATGGCCTAGGGGTGACCTTAGTTGCTTCACGTTGCATGGAGGCTCCATGTTGATGATTGCCGCAACCTTCGCTGGGTCTACACATACTCAATCCTTACAAACGATATGGCCTAACAGTGTTCCAAGTGGGACCGCGAAAATAAACTTCTTGAGGTTTAAAGAAATTTGTAGTTGTCGGCACCTTTCAAACATAACCCTTAGTAAGTTGGTGTGTTTCTTTATCAGGCTATATACTGTCTAGTCATCCATGTACACCTCCATAAATCTGTGAATGTAGCAACAATGACAATTCTTTAGAAGACTGTTGGTGCATTCTTCAATCTGAAGGGAATTACGTTGTATGCATATGACCCCCATTAAGTAGTGAATGTTGCTTTCTTTTTATCCTCCTTGGCTATCCAAACTTGATGGTAGCCCGAGAATCCATCTGTAAATGAATATGCTTCATTACCCGCCACATTGTCGAGGACCTCATCACTAAATGGTGTTGGGAACGGGTCATGCACACATGCATTGTTGAGACTTCTATAATCAACACATACTTTAATTTCGGCCACATCCTTCTTGTTTTGTATGACTATTGGAATTATCCACTCTGCTTCATCTACCGGAAATATGATCCCTACTTCCAACATTTTGTCGATTTATTTCTTAACCTTCTCCTTCACCCTTGGGTTCAATCTATATGGCCTGTGCTTTACCGGATGGGCATCCAGCCTTAGAACAATCTTCATCTCCCCTATGTCTCCTTTAATCCCCTTCAGCAATTCTATTGAAGCTGGAAACAAGTCCTGGTACTCTTGTAGTAGGTCGAAAATTTCTCTCATGGTCTGTTCATCCCAATAATCCCCGACATACACCATTTTGAGTTTATCCTTCATCCCAATATTTTTTTTTCTCAGTTTCATTAGTAGAAGGTGAGCGCCTTCTTTTGAGGAACTTTCCCAGATGTCTTTCTCTCCTTATGTTTCCTCAAAGGTCAAGTGTCTCAATCCATCTAAACCATCCTCTTCTGGCTCTGCATCCACCATGTCGCAGGTCACATAGTTTGGAGAGTTCATGTCATATAGATATTGTAGAGAACTTTCATCAAGACAACCTTCAACTAATTATTGTGGGGCAAACAAAACCCTTTTTATCGCATGGAGTGTCTCATTCATGCATTCATCATAACCTTTGAATGAAAAGCTGCTAATGAACTATGCCTCCAAAACATCCCAATCCGTCGTTTGTCGATAGAGTTCCTCCTGTATGTACCAAGCTCGAGGAATAGTTCCTAGGGTATGTATGAATATATGTACCCATAGATCCTTCAGTATTCCCTGGGTCATCCAACCTTGTATGCAAGCTTTGATGTTCCTTTCAAGACTTAAATTCCCTATGTACTTCATCTTATCCTATGGTCAGTCTTTATCTGGGCGAATCTTTCCCTTAGTGCTTGCTTGATGGTTTCCCAGTTTGGTAGTGCACTATGGTGGGTTCTCCACCATCTTGTCGGTGTTTCCATGAGCGTGATATCAAGAAAAGGAATCTTTTGATATTCCCTCATTTCATTGTCTACCTTGTTCAAGAAGATATCCACCGATTCAACGTTGTAGTACTTGGGATAGTCGCTTATCTTTGTTCCTATCTAATTTACTCATCTTATCATTGCACAAGGTCTGGTGTTTAGTTCATATCCTTCTTGCTGCCATGTGTCCCCTATAGCTTATAAACCAGTCTCTGAGCTTTGAATACTTTTCAAATTGACGAATCCTCCTGCAGTAGGATTTATGAAATCCTCCCTTTTTCTTGCTATTAAGGTGTATAGCTGGTCCAACATTCCTGGCTCATCCCTATCATCTATAGGTTTTGTGAACCTTGGCCCTTGATACAGGTCCAAGGGTTGGATCACCCTCATTCCTTCTGCTTCAAAAATCATCAACTCTTTCTTTAGGTCGATGACAACATAGTTTTCATAGGCCCAGTCGATCCCAAGGAGCATTGGGTATGGGTCCTTATCTCCCATTATGTCGATCACCTCAAATTCAATGTGCGTCTTCACCCCCGCCACATCTACCTCTATGTTTTCTAGCCTTCCAATGGGTAGTATACAATACTGGTTCACCATTCTTAATTGAATCGGTGAGTATTTTAGTTGTGGCTTCCCCATTGCCTCCCATGTTTTCCTAGGCAAGATATTTGCATCTGATCCCAGGTCTAGCATCGTGTCCCTGATTTGGAATCCTACAACCTGAGCATTAATTCAAAATTCCTTCCCACTTCTCTTCTTGTTTCATCTCACTCTTTTGTAATTATTTTATAGTAGGTTGACAGGTGGTTGTTCCACTTCCCCTTCCTCCACTAATAATGCGGTCTTTAAACTTTCCACAACTCCTTTAACATGTATTCATCTTCAATGATCTACAGGAATAATTTAAACCATTCTTCAATCGACTGGTTGCGATCAAGTACATGGCCATTTTGTTTCTGTCCTTCCTTCCTCTCGGTCATCCCCTCGAAAAACTTAGTTGTCTCGTGATAATACTGCTTTTGGTAATCAGCTTGATATGCTTTCCTTGGAGATGCTGCTCTAACAATTAAGGGTGGGTCCGTCGTACTACAATCCTCCCCTGTTTTATTTCCTCCTCTTGTAACTATGTTAATATTGGTTGTTGGAAGACCATCGTCGGTACGAGGTTCAACATTAACCAGGTTAGCCCCCCTCTGCTTGGTCCTTTCCCCCCATTTTGCAATGAGTTCCGAGAAATCCTCTGTGGCATGAGTATTAATCCTGCATTGTGAGAACCATGGTCTGTTTTGGAGAATTTGGTATCTACGGATAAATACTAATTCCCTAGATAAGTAGCCATATCTATAACAACAATTTAAAGAACTTTAGCCTTTTCCTATAAGCAATAGATAAGACAAAGAAGATGAGAAGACCTACATGTAGTTCCTCTTTCCTCTTGTCTCCTTTTTATCGATAATGTTGCACCTTCCTGTACTTAACACGCTTGAGAAGTACATGTAAACACAAACAGAAGACAAAGAACCGATCAAAGAAAAAGATCTATTAAATACAAGTAAATGGAATTAGATATATGCACACATATAAGCATCATATAACAATACAAACATATGGGAAAAAGGTTCAAATACTTTATTGAATAGAAGAAGGAATTACAACCATCATGTTTGATTCAAAGTCATTCATCCAGATTTGGTTCCATCCACATCACATAATAAACATGACATTCCAGAAGCATAACGACACTTACAATAGTCTCAAATCTCAAACTAACATTATCTCCTTACAATTCCTTAAAGTCTATCCCCTGGATCACTTAGATGAGTGCTCAATTTATAGGAAGATGGAGGAGGTTATGTCATAAATGGGGGTATTGAATGGCCTTCCATAATTAGAATTAGTTCCATGGAGGAAGGGATGAGAAGATAGGATGTATCTTAACTCATTCCTCATCCATTTTCGAGCTCATAGGAGTTGATAAGTGAGGGAAACTTCTAGACGGCTCCAGAAGATAAGAATATTCCCAGAAGCCTATGTGAATTTCGCTCAATATCACCCAACGCAGGTCAAAGTGGGCCTAAGTGCTCTGTAGAGCACCCTTACATCGGCCTAAGTGCTCTACAGAGTACCCTTGCATGGGCCTACCTGTGCTGGTCCCTCTAGGTGTCATTTCAGGATGTCTTCAAGCCATGAAACTGTCAGGGAAGGAGGCATTCAAAAGGTTAACTTATTTAGGGCATGTAGCAACTGAAATTAGGGTTTGATGAGCCCTAAAAAAATGATCTGGATGATGGGAGTGATGTGCCCAAATGGATCTGTAACAACTACTCCCTAAAGCATGAAGTCGAAAAATGTTAATGTCGAGTGAAATGCTTTACGATGTGATGAGGAGGTTCCAAAGTGTTTGGTGACCTGCATTGATTACAATACATAATATCATGATATTTTTGATTTTTTCTCATGAATCGCTGAGGGAAGGCATACCCATGCTTAGCATATAAACATTCATTATAAGTACATAGACAGTCGTCTACAGATATAGACCCATGATCATAATGACCATCAATGTAAATCCATTGTACGAATGATTTGGTACATTTCCTGAAATCGCAACCCGGATGGATGAAACTAGATCCAAGGTCTTCTATCTCGTTCAGTCGTTCACTCAAGTATGAGTCTAAGCATGTGAATATGTGATCTGAAGTCGAACATGGGAAGGCACCGTCTGATTACCAGCCGATGATGTAAGCCATTAACAGACACAAGAGAAATCATTGATAATGATAATGATCCTCAAGGTACTGTAGTACATTCTACATGGTGTGAATGGATGATTTTATGTTGAATACCATACAAAGTCTTTCGATCGAAGGCCATTGATGTCAACCTATCGCTGAAAGCGAGAAACCTGTCATTGATGTATGCAAGCCTCAAGGTACTGGAAGGGTGTTTCTAAGCCAACTTCCTGGATAATGTGTTGATGTCGACAAGAAGTGACTCGTCGCCGGAGGGCCTTGATGTATCCCACATCAATGACATGAAATGAGTGTAGTGATTTTGGAGATAGAGTTTGACTGACAACACAAGGTTCAAGAATTGCGGTCATGAAAGTGAAGGTTTATGGCATTGCAAAGGATGAATTTTACTCATTAACTTCTCTTAAACATATCGGTGACATTGAATGAATTGGCAACATTGACCCAAAACCAAAGTGATGGATGGTGTGATAGACCATAGGTATGATAACCATCAAGCAGACAACCAAACCCAAATATTTTGAATGAATTGGCAGCGTTGACCCAAAACAAAAGTGATGGATGGTGTGATAGACCATAGGTATGATAACCGTCAAGTAGATAACCCAAACAGTCATAGAGATGAAGTGAAAGTTTCATGTTCAAGAGTGACCTTCTACCATAAAGTGGTTTACCCCTTTTTCCCATTTTCCCCAGTCATTACTAACCAGTACCTCTTTATTTTTTATCAAGCTTGAGAAGGATAACATATGCTTGTTTTATAATTCCACCCTTCGGATAAATCCATCGCTATGTGATGTTTTAATGAGCCTAGCGAAGGTGAAACTCGATCTTGTCTAGATGGACAAGTTTGTTGCTATTTGATGTTTTAACGAGTTTAACGAAAAAGATAACTCAGTCCTTTTCATGTTTAGATAGTTTGAAAAGGGACAAAAAGAAAACTCCACAAGTTCCTTTTCATAGATTTGTCTCTCAAGCCCAAAAAAGCATAAAATAATACGACAGAGAACCTATTGACCATGTTCGGTCAATGTATTCCTTTTTCGTAAATAATCTATCTCAACTCGAAAAAAGGTTAAACTTATACTGAGTAGATGTCATTTCCAATCCATTAACACACTGAAAAGGAAAAGCGCTCAGCAATATTTTCATATTTAAAGAGTCTAAAAAGATCTTAAAGAGGACTCCACTTTGAGGAACGAGTGGTGTCTAGGATAGCAACTAGTTCCG
This sequence comes from Pinus tabuliformis, assembly GCA_031772625.1. Lineage (NCBI taxonomy): Eukaryota > Viridiplantae > Streptophyta > Pinopsida > Pinales > Pinaceae > Pinus > Pinus tabuliformis. The sequence goes on along the minus strand of CM062818.1, from coordinate 204,749,896 downwards.
ATGATGTTGGAACTTCTCAAAACATGTTGATTTCTGTGAAGAGGCTGGCTAATAAGACCACTCATTGTAGTTGTACCTAAAAAATGGAAAAGCAACCAAGTGAAAGCATATGATTGGGCAAGCAAATAGTGATGATGGAAGGAGAAAAACCAAGGCTCATCTGACAGAAGAGGTTGATAGAATGGCAATCACGAGGGTTAAAATGGAGTGTGGGTTCATTTTTACATAAGCTTGAACCATAGGAAACTATGCTTGGATTCAGTTTGATGTTTACACAAGATTGAAATGAAAAAATATGCTTGAGATTGGTTTACATGTCCCCAGCATGATGAAAGGAAGAGTCTCCTGTAACCAGATGTAAGTTGTTGCGGTGAAGCAGGACAATTATCTAACAAATTTTTGGCTTCGTCTAGATAGGGACAAAGGTGAATGGGGTGATTCCCTTCACATAACCTACAGGGAAACTTAACTTTATTGCTAGGTGCATGCCCCCCAAGATTCATTCCATTGACCTAAGTAGACTACTCGCGGCTATGAGGTGGATGGAATGAAGGTTCATATATGAGATCTAGTGAAAGACTCGACTGGGATTTTACGAGATCTACTCAAAGACTCGAATTGGAACTTTGCTCCGGGGGAGGTTGTTTCATTTTTTTAATGAGGTTGATACAAGACCAAGAACTATCCTCATATTCCTTGTTTCATTTTTTAACGAGCTTGACACAAGACAAGGAACTATGCTCATACTCCTTGTTTCGTTTTTTAACGAGGTTGACACAAGACTAGGAACTACCCTCATTCCTTGGTTTCATTTTTTAACGAGGTTGACACAAGACAAGGAACTATCCTCATATCCTTGGTTTCATTTTTTAACGAGGTTGACACAAGACAAGGAACTATCCTCATATCCTTGGTTTCATTTTTTAACGAGGTTGACACAAGACAAGGAACTATCCTCATGGGAGTTGTTTCATTTTTTAATGAGGCTGACACAGTAAAAGAACTATCCTCATATTCCTTGTTCATGACCCATAAGATGTCATGACTTCCAAGAGGTTCTCATCAGATGGGAGAACAATGCTCTAGAAGGGATCCGTAGCAAGGAATCCATTAGAGAGATATGGTTCCAATGCCCCCAGTACATAATGTACAACATCATTGAATTGATCGTCAGTTGATGTAGGCATGGAACGGGTTGCCACATAATTAACCTATGGAAGGGATGATACAATTGGTACAAAAGGACTATTTAGGGAAGATGGTTGGCTGGAAGCTATATTTGGACTAGGAAACGAAAGTTGGTCAACGGTGAAAATTATGCCTTCATGCGGGAAACAAATCACTTGAAAGAGTGTTGAAACGATATCTCCCATGTCATAAACATAGTCGTGCCCAAGAAGTAAATTGTAATATAAATGGATTGGGACCACCATCACGTTCATATAAATGATTTTTCCTCCCAAAGTAATAGGAAACTAAGGAAGGATCCATAATGGTTGAATGGTTCCTCTGTTAAAAGCCAGCATATTCTAGGTAACAGACATAAGTGGTGGCGAACCGAGTGCTTGCCAAGCAATGGAGGAAAGGATACTCACAGATTCAGCTTCATCTATAATAGTGCCAGATACAATCATATTACAAACATGTACTATGATCTGGAAAGGCACATAAGAAGGAATATGGAATCCTGTGAGTTGATTCCAATCAAAGGAAGTGACCAGACTAATTGGAGGGGGTACTGTAAGAACATGAGAATTACCCCCTTGAGTTACGAGAATGGGAGGATTTTCCTCCTATCTTGATGGGACGGGAGGGTTACCCCCAAGCTCATTGGAATTTGAAGAAACAAAAAGAACCTGAGTGGTATCATATTACTCTTTACGGGAAAGGTATGATCAACGGAAGGTGAAATCGTGTCAATTTTTTCCTTGACCTGTTGATTTGGGTCAGGTATAGACTCATAGGATTCACTTTCAGAGAGAGTTGGTTCGACCGATAGCTGATTTTGGTCAGTCAATTTATCAACTAGTGAAGGATTAAGGGAGATTCACCTGTAACCAGATGGAAGTCGCTGCAGTGAAGCAAGACAATTATCAACACTTTTTTGGCTTCATCCAGATAGGGCCAAAGGTGAATGGGGTGATTCCCTTCACATAACCTACATGGAAACTTCACTCTACCTTCTTTCCATGAACTTTACTACCACTAGTTGATGGTGTGTCACCAGCATGATCTCAAGAAGTTCATGACACATGATGATGTGAACGAGAAGACCATTCTTCTAAGATCTGAGGAATTCTAGAACAATTTCAAAGAATATGATCTCCTGTACAAAGTTTGCATGGATATCGAACTTTGTGAGGCTTGAAAAATGGTTTCTCATTAAATGTTGCATTCAAAGCAATGTTTGCTCAGTTGCCCCTCTGTTGAATTTTCTTCTTCTTCTTCTTCTTCTTAGCCACCTGGTTACTAATACCAATACTTTCACTAGGCGAAGAGGAAGAAGGGGAAGAAGAAACAACCGAGGAAGAAGGCAAAGGGTCAACTGGAGGTTGATATTTTCCAGTTGGATGAGTACTCGATTGTGGAGAAATCACGACATTTTTAACCAAAGAGGTTGAAAACAAACATACTGGAAAGCCAATGGTAAATCCTGGAAGGGACAATGTAGCCATATATGGAGCACCAATATTTCCAAAAGGAGGAAAAGGACTAGGATTCTCATCAAAATGAATTTCTTGATAATTGGACTCCGGATTTGTTGCCATATCTCTCAACATAAGATCAACTAAGGAGGGAGCATGGAGGATGTTATCCATGGTCAATTAATTTGATTAATCAAAGTAACATAACAAAACAAAAAAGGGATAATCTAATCAAAAGGTTTACCAAGCAACTGTGAACTGCAGAATACCACCTGGCGAACCAAGAAGTACGGGTAGGAAATCTCCCCGAATGTTGTGTTCGGTGTATCACAGTGTACAAGGCGGCCAAATAAGTTACCTAAGGATGGATAGAAACCTAGTGTTGTCCTCCCATATATACCCGAAAGTATGTGGAGGCCCAATCCGTATAAGCATTGTCTAATGCAAAACCATTCAGTGAGAGCATTCCCATATACTTTACGTACTGTATACCCAAAGGTACGTGGATGAGATACGATATACTCATGTACATGGAATGAGGTATCACACTCGGGATGTATTGTAGACAAGTTAATGACAGCTGCTTTATTTTACAACAACGAAACACGTCTCTAGCTTAGAACCACTAAATGTTTTTCGTTAGGTGACAATGCTCCATTAGGTAAATTCAGATGAATTTAAAGTTGATCTTCTTTAGAATTTGCCTTTCAAGATTCACCATGTGATGTATGTTTGCAATTCCTAAAATGAAAATGATATGATAAGCATTAGTTTCATTCAATTGAATAATGAAAACCTTAGTTAGTAGGTGTTGGCTTGTATGGGCCTCACCCAGGTTTGGAGATGATTTAGCCAAACAAATATCCATACTACTAGCCCTTTCGGCAATATTCTGTGGTGCGTGGACTGAGGTCTCACCCAAAGTAGTATGGAAGGGTGTTGGAACTAGGTTTCTGCACCCTAGAGATATTTGATGGTTTTTGGCAGTCCACGGTTTGACCCTGTGCGCACGTCGCTATGAGCAGCTATCAATCCTTCGCAACCTGCAATGCTACCTTTGCATAGCCCTACTCGAGGTGCGATTCATGCTATTACCCAAATTCCTTATCGTTATTCTTTTATTATTCAATTACTTAACTTATCTATGTCAGCCCAATTATAGTTAATAGTTTTCAGAAGTCATATAAGTGCACATGATAAACAAAACAGTATAAAGGAAAAGAAAGTAAGATAACAATAGATACATGATATTTGGAATCAAACTTCTCTTTATTATATCTTTCCTCAGTTACAGACTCGACTTTGCCCTGCGCACTCAACTACAGGGGTCTATGCACTCAACTGTAGACTACTAGGCCTCTGCGCACTCAGCTGCAGAGCCTCTTCCTACTACTACGACCCAAGACATTACAGATCCGACTCAATTCTCTATGAAAAACCCATTGCCAATTCTCCTTCATTCGTTTACAACTTAGATCCTCACTCTTATTTATACAATCTCATGGTCCGCGGACCATGGGTAGACTGACACTACATTACATTACATTACAAAGCTTAGGGTGGAATACCCTATGACTCAATCATACACTTCACAATCCACACCCGCAATTCCCGGAGTCTTATAATGATATTTGACCAAAACTTGGGCTTTGAGCCCCAAAACATGTTGTGGGGGGGATTTGATGCCAAACGGGCCCCCAACACAAACATCTTGACTCTCCCTCGAGTCACTCTCTTGGCACGGCGATCTTGGCGCGGAGTCCCTCTGGCTGGTCCCACGCTACTCGGAGGTCTGCAACGCACTGCTCTGTGGTTTGCTGGACCTGCTGCATGCACTTTTCCGAAGCTTCTTTGTCTGGACCAAATCCCTACCTCAGCACGTACACCCCCTGCATCTGCAAGAGCTTGCCTTCGATATCTGCCGTGATGGTGAAGGCCTCGTCAATCCATGGCTGGATGCATGCCTTGAGAATTGCCTCTTTCTGTCTTGTGGCATCCAACTGCTCTTTCAGTGCCCTTGCTTGCTACATCTTGGTGAGCCGTTGAGTGAGGATGGTAGTCTGCGTAGTTCCTCGAACACTATCTTACTGCTCCTGAATTTCACGCGCCTCTATTTCCAGGCGTTGTATGTTGGGGTCCTCCTGCAAAGATGTGAGGACCATAAAGGCTTGATCCAACATACCAGTACAGTCTTGCACTGCTTTTTCACTTTTTGCCAACCCTGTTTGGATAGCACTAGCATGTTGTTCTCTAACTTCCAGGGGAATGGAAGGTTGCGCCTTCAACCACAGCTCGGTGATTTGAATATTTAGCTCCAGCTGAACCTTTGTTGTTTCCACTCTAGCCTTGCAGACACTAGTCACCAACTTGTGGATCTGCTCTGATGCCGGTAGATCTACTGGGATGGCCAGTTCCGAGATGCATCTGCAAGCATCGTCTACCACCTGTTCCAACCGCTAATTCTGTGACACCATCTCATCACGCTGGAGGCTGAGCTGCTCAATATTTATCTTTTTCTCACTCAAAACCTGTATCGCATGGCCTTCCTTGGTGCAAAGTTCTATTGTGATTCCATCCTGCAACTGGTATAGTGTTTCTCACGCAAGGGCAGCCAAATTAAGGCCAAGTCCCTTGATCTTGCCAACGATAGCTCTGTCAATCTCATTCGTTGCTACTAGCGCTCCTTCCAGTAACACTATGGTATTGGCCATCCTTGCACATAACATCTGTTCTATTGTTGATGTGCCTGCTGCAACATAGGTGGCCAAGGTTCCTTCCTGTGGGGGCCGCACCTTTAGTTCCTACAGCTTCACCCATAGGGCCCCCAACACAGTCTACTGCTCCGTCATAACTTCTTGGAGCGCTTCCATAGTGACATCGTGAACCATCTCACCGATGTCATAGAGGTCACCTTCGGTTAATGTGATTGGGTCTATGGCCAGCTTCGAAGCCTTGACCTTCTTCTGTGGACCTGATCTTTTAATGATGTGCGACCGTTTCAGTTGGGTTGAATTGGTTCCTGGGTCCGCGCTTTCGTCAGCAAGGTATGTGTCATTTGCCTCCTGTCCTGCAGACAATTTTTGGCCCTCCTCTACTTGCTCTGCTATGGTCTCTACTGTCTGCGCTACTGTTGCTGCTTTGGTGGCCTTCTTCTGTTTCGCAGCTGCCTCAGCTACCATTTTTTTGTTGCGGCTCTTTTCGGCCAGCTAGGTGACATGCAGCTTGCCCTCATCCTTCCTGTTCTATGCTGTTGCCTTTTCCAATTCCACCAAATCAAGGGCGTGCGACTCAGGAGGCCATGTCTCTAGCACTGTGAAGATCACATCGTCAATGGCTATGAATGGGAGCTTTGTCCACTGTTGCACCAAATCCTTTCACACCCTGATATAAATATTGTTCATATCCGCCTTGAAGTCTGCAAAGCTCTGCAAACTGTTGTGCACTATGGGGGACAGATGCGGCCTCCTATTAATCCACATCTGGATGCTCGCCTCCATAAGCACCCAGAAAACCTTGGTCTCGTGAATTCTCTTCGCGTCCTTGGTAGCCTAGAGCGAAGCGTACTTCGCAGCCTCTGGTAAGTCACGTTCAATGCATGAGAACTGACTGTCCTCCAATAGTTTTCCTGCTACCAGCAAAATGGATAAGAGCAACGACACATAGTGGAAGGTCTTACCCTTCTCCTGGGCCTCTTGACAATTGATTAAAAACTCTTCGCAGAGGAACTTGGCCCAGTTGAACTGGACCCCCTCCACGCACTGTTTGTCCAACGCAATCACCGGCGTTGGTACTTCATTGGTGCGACATTTTCTCATTAACTTGCTGGCCATGAGTTGGGTAGTTACACACACCTCTTTATCCTTGATACTGGCGATTGCATAACCCCTCTTTTTATTTTCCAGCTTAGATTTGGTCTTCATCGCTTCTGCGAGAGCCAAATTGCTGCTTTTTCCTATAATTGTCGTGGGGTCCTTTCCCTTACAGGGAAGCCGAGAAATTTTGCGGATGAGATCAACCGTGATGGGAATAGGCTCCTCCGGCCATAAGTACCCATCATGCACCAGGAAAAGCAGTTTCCTGATGACGAAATGGTGATAGGTGCACGGTGAAAATGTGGTATCCATCGCAAATGAAGCAACCCAGCCTTCTCCACACCGTGCAGCCATTTTTGCGGCTCTAATGTGATCACTGGTGCCTGCGTATTTTTTTTCATCAAGCTCGTTGTTTCTAAGTGCGGGAAATTCTCACTGTCCACGAGATACCAATCTTCAAACTTTCGGGTAGGCACATGGCCTAGGAGCAAATCGTCAAATGTAATTCCATCGAGGAGGAGCGGGGTCTAGAGCGCACTCTTCATGGCATCCAGGTCCTTTGGTACCCTAGCTTTCCCTTTTTGCGGAGGGACATACTCAGGTAATTTTTCTGCAGAACGTGCCACTGAGACATCCTCCTCCACATCTTCTCCCTCCTCTACTTCAACAACCAGATCTTGTATGTCCTCCTCCTCTTCCTCTAATTCAATGGTGACTACCTTGCCCTTTTCCTCCATTGATATCTTTCCGAACCACGAATTCCTAAGGGACATGCGAACTGGTCCCATTGTTTATTTATCTTTTTTTGATCTCAGCGTCCACGGTGATTTCGGGATTTTTGGCGCAACCCCAGTATCTCCGGGATGATCATGTACCATATGCATCTACGTAGCCTCACTGGCCATTTCTTCTACAAAGCCCAAACTTGGCCTAGTCTCTGTCATCTTGTCTGCACTGTATAAGATTTTTCGCACACTTAGGGGCTCTAATATTGCTCAGCACTCAACACTTTGTGCTCTATTCAACCACTCAAGTCTCAAATGAACAAGATTTGTCTTGTGGCTAGCCCTTGGAGTTTTATAGCGCCTTTTGAATTCAATTTCAACCTTGCCCCCAATTCTGGGCCATTAGTGCTTTCTTGGCGAAAGATTTGCCAAAATCTGGCTCATAATTGTTGTCTTAAATGCCGTCGCCCACTCCATTTGGCCTCAAACCAGACATCCCATCATGAAAAGTGACACCAACGGTCACTTCCCAACCTACCTGCGCAGCAACGCATCCCCCCGTGCGTAGGCGCAAACCTTGAGACATGTTGACGCTATGCGCATCTCTATTATCGCGGAGTTCCCGAGCAGACTTTTTTATAGTCCCGTCCTCCCTTTCAATTTCCTGGAGTGCTGAGACTATTCGTCCTACGGCTAGTCAGGTGGTCGCACCACCCATACATAGCTCCATTTTTCCCCTCAGGATAGTCACGAAACATCCCAAATTGTTCTCGCCATGCGCTCTACTGGTTGTTGTGCGCTTTCCTAATTACTGCATCATGTGATATACAGTCTAAGCCACGACAACAGATTAATTAATTCTCGGCGATAGTTCTCCCACTTATCGCTACAGGTGTGCACATCTTGTCGTACCACCTTGGGTTTTTCAATGAGAAAAGCTACCTTTATTTTGTCTTCCAACTTTTTGACCTCTGCATCCATCAACATGCTTTTCTTCCTTAACCATACCCGGTCCTTTTCAAGTTCGTGAAGTCTACAATTCCCTTGTTGAATGGCTTCATGAAGTCTTATGTGTTCTACTTCACGTAGTTGTGTGATTTCTTTGTTCTAGGCTTTGCGCACTGTCACTCCTATAGGTACTATTCCATGTGGGTTCATCCTTGTAGGCTCTTCAAAGATTACGGTCCCTTCTCCATTTCACAACCTTGGAATTTACTTCACGGTTAGGGTTTTTCACATTGTCCTATAGGCCCATTGGATCGCTAGAACACGTAGGTCCCAGTCAGTACGTCACAACTGGTGAACCTTTTTCAGTACTTTGCACACCCTGTCGAATGCTTTTCCATGGATAATCCATAGCGTGCTTCGCCTTTCCTACCACTGTGTCTTGTTCCGATTCTCTATTCTGGGACTGGGGTGTGCTGGGGCAAACTACATGTCATAGGTCTGCACCCATCGGGAAAGGTTGGCACTCAAGTTGTTTTGTCCCCCGCAACTGGCTCTCATCACTAACTAGGGTTTTCCAAATCGTAGATGCATCATCCTTTTGCATTCGCACCAGCTCTCAAAACTTCCTTGATGCATACCCCACCATCTCGCGGGCGTACCGTGCAGTGCCCATTTGAGTGCATTGAACTACTATTGTTCTGGTACTGTGCCTTCAAATTTGTTCAGAAATTCCTCCACCATTGTCAACCCATCGTACATTGGCATATCCCTTACCTCTGTCATCACGCAGCGCAGTGATATCATCATTGTATTGTAGTTGAGTGTTGTTATTTTGTGCAACCGATTCTGCCATTATTCTATTTATTCATCCGAATCCAATGTGCAGGAGCTTTCGAGCTCCCATGAAACCCTACCATCTGTAGTTGGATTCACCCAATCCTGTTCTCACATAGTTATCTTGTAGAAGCAATTGAGATCGTCATCACTATCATCGTCATGCACCGTTTTAGTGTATCGCGCTCCTTCGGCAAGGTCTAGCGGTACGATGACACGTAGGGATTTTATTACCATGTCTATTTTTGTAATACATTTGCATCTGATCATAAATATAGAATCACCTGATCCATTTCATATTCTCTGATTTGCGGAGTCAGTCTCATTTCCCTTCCTATGCTTAATGCATGCTTTCCAAATTTCCAGAACATGCACGGTTCTCCTGACCTCGAGCACCTAGTGATAAGCTCCTGTAGTACTTTTACTGCCTTGCTATTGCACAGCAATTTCATGCATGTCTCCAAAAAGGTGGTGAGCATTGAAGGATCCATCCCTAATTCTGGTTGATCCTTACTACCTTAAGTGGAGGCCTCTGTGAAGCTCTTCTTAGTTTCCATGAATGTCTCCTTCGCGCGTTCTAAATAAAAGTCAGGTTCCTTTGCAGGAGCCTTGCGAATGCACGCACTTTCTTCAGGCTGCTTACCCTTGTCATCTCCTGTCGTGATATCACTTCAAAGCACTATTTTGACATTTGGGTCCTCTTCACACAGTTCAGACCTCATCATTTGTAAATTTTGAGTAGGGGCAAGCTGGAGTACCCCTTTTTCGTGCAACTTTGCTATCACTGTAGGGCAGTCTTCTGCCTCATGATCAAACTAAGTACAGTACAAACATGATGTTCTAGTCAGATTCGTACAATCACGGGTGTAGTGTCCTGGCCCTCCGAAATTGTAACAAATTAGTTGTCTGCGATCCCTTCCTGGTCCCATTCCTCCTCGTCCTCGTTCGCGCCCCTGAAATCTAGCGCGCACCATCTCCGCACTCAGATCAAGGGCTCTTGGTTCGATCTGCATTCTATAAGTAGGATTCTGATCCATCATTAGTTCGTAGCTTCTGGAGGTGTGTTCATAATGGCCTACTGACCTGCAAAAATTATAGAACAATTGTTGGGACATCTATGTATACTGCTGCAATCGATGACAATTATCTGTATTGTGTTTCCCTCCTATTTGGTAGATCGCACATGATAATGCAGGAACTGCACTAGGCCCTACTTGCGCCTCTGGTCTTAATGGCATTGGCCCTCTTGCCACTAAGTAGTTCACAAAAAAAAGGACAATGATCCTTATCATGCCCCTGACCTTTAAATTTTATGCACCATACTTCCTCACGCGCCTCTAGCCGAGGTGTCCTATCCTGTTTCAAGCTCTGAATTTCTAAACACAAATTTTGTAGTTGCCCATGGATTTGTTGGACTCCCAGACCAGGATCTTGTATAGGGGTCTCATGCAATCTCATTGCTATCTCCAAAGCTTCAACTTGGGTGGAAATATTTTGTTGTGACAACATCATCCTTAAATGCGGTGATAGTGACGGTACAAACCATGCACGGTTCTGTGCATTTGTCAACGTCATGTTGGCTTCGCGAATCACACTCTTTAGTCTTTGATCCATATCCTAGGGGGTCTCACCCGGGAGCATTGTGATCTCCTTAAATCCAATAATTGATTGTGTCTTTGATTTTGGCCTGCTAAATTCCCTGTTCAGCGCTGCCTGAATTTCTGCGATTCCTGCATTTGGATGATCATTAGAGTGTTTAATGTACCATGTTAGGGCACGATCTTGTAATGTGGTTACCAATGTAGCCTTCTTTATATGGTCATCCACGACTCCTTGTGCTTCCCATACTGCCCACACGACGAACCAAAATTGGTCTAGGTCTTCATTTCCTACTCCTCTGAATACCGGGACTTTGATCGCGCTTGCCATACTGAACTGCGAGTGTTTCAGAGGTGGGGTGGGTGGAGATGGAGGTGAAGACGATGAGATGGGTGGCAGTGTAGGTGGAGGTGGTAACCGCAGAATTCGTTTTCTTATCAGACTAACTATGCTTCTCGGTGAAACTTCCGCAAGCTCTTCCTCGCTTTCTTGTCACGTCGAAATCAAGGGGCTATTCTCTATCCCTGTGCTACCTTCGTTTCTATAGGTCTTCCCACTTCGCGTAGTTCCAAACATTAATTTATCTACATAAACTACTTTTCACATAATAGAATCTTAATCCAAGTTTTCAAAGATTTGATATACTTACCTCGTGGTCCTTTGAGGAAGCGTCATTCTGCCTCACTGTAGCTAACAGTCATATCTACTGCGAACTCAGTGATAAATCCTCCTATAATTCGATCGATCCAATGGTCCACAATGCGCACAATCTTATCTTCCAAGGCTTCTAATCTACACACCAATTCCAGAGTCCACGTGATTGGTTTATCAAGCCTGCACCTTCCTTGACTGTCTGTTAGCTTCGAGATCCACTCATATAGCTCAGAAGGAAAGGAAGCAAATAAAATCTCATGGATTTCTGTATATAAGTAGCACTCCAACCACTGCTCCTTAGACACTCACGGATTCCTGTTTTCATGTGTTGCGAACTCGTGAATCTTCTTGTCCAACCACTCTTCAATTTCTTTCTTCGTTGGACTCCAGTGCCACGACATCAGACATCCCTTATGCAGATCCTGGTCCCGGAAACAGAACCATTTGTTGGCTTGTATGGGCCTGAACCAGGTTCAAAGATGATTTAGCCAAACAAATCCTGGTACTTCTGGCCCTTTCAGAAACAGTCCACAGTGCACAAAATAAGGTCTCACCTAAAGTAGTACGGGAGGGTGTTGGAACCAGGTTTCCTCACCCTAGAGATGTCTGATGGTTTTTGGCAGTCCGCGGTTTGACCTTGTGTGCACGTCGCTACGCGCAACGATTAGTCCTTCGCAGCCTACGATGCTACCTTCGCGTAGCCCTGCTCAAGGTGTGATCCATGATATTACCCAAATTCCTTATCCTTACTCTGTTATTATTCAATTACTTAACTTATCTGTGTCAGCCCAATCATACTTAACAATGTTCAACATTCATATAAGTGCATGCGATAAAAAAAATAGTATAAAGGCAAATAAAGTAAGATAAGAATAGATAAATGACATTTGGAATCAAACTTCTCTTTATTATATCTTTCCTCAGTTACAAACTCGACTCAGCCCTGCGCACTCAGCTGCAAGGGTCCGCACACTCAGCTGCAGAGCCTCTTTTGACTACTATGACCCAAGACTTTATAGATTTGAATCAATTCTCTATCAAAAACCCTTTGCGAATTCTCCTTCATTCATTTACAACTTAGAGCCTCGCTCTTATTTATACAATCCCATGGTCCGCGGATCATGGGTAGGCCGACACTACATTACATTACATTACAAAGCTTAGGGTGGATAACCCTATGACTCAATCATACACTTCGTGCTCCGCGCTCGTAATTCGCGGAATCTTACAATGATATTTTGACCAAAACTTGGACTTTGAGCCCCAAAACATGCTGTAGGGGGGATTTGATGACCAACAGTAGGAATAGAGCAATCAGATCTTTGACAAAGAACAAAGAGCACATCTAATGCAATTTCTCTAGCTATTCCTTTCAAGCATTCACAAACTACAAAATGAACGATGCAAGTTTTTCTTTTCAAATCCCTTAATGTTATGATGAACAAAAATGAAACTAATGCACATGCAATCAATGAATCTTTTTATAAGAACTAAGACTTTACGACAGTTCAGTTTTGAAGGAAAAGAAGACTTTTACGACACTTTCTTTTGAACAAATATTAATCAAATATAATCTAACTTTGATGATGAATTAATAATGACAAAGAAATCATTTAAGAAACATTAATCAATCAAGTCAAAGTAGGGCTGGAAAGAGGAAGTAAAAGTTGATTTCAGAGACATACTACAATCATTGATCTTTCGGCAAGCATAAAAGGAAGGAAATTTGGAGAAAAAACCCAATCCAAAGGTGAAAATTTTCCCTAAGGTGGATTAGCACAGGTCAAATAGGGCCTAACTGCGCTGCAGAGGACTGCCTCTCACTCAAGGGTGCTCTACAGAGCACTGTCCCCTGACCAAGCCTACGCTCATTCCTGACAGGCCACTCAAGAGTCATCTAACCTCAATTTTTGACCAAATAACACTTCAACAAGGATGAAATACAATCAATGAAAGGAATTAAGGTCTTCTAGAGTGTCCTAGGATGTGAATAAGCTACTTGGAAGGATCATCTTCCCCAACGGAGTTGCCAATTTTTGTTGGATAATTTGGTATCTACAGATAAATACTAATTCCCTAGATAAGAAGCCATATCTAGAACAACAATTTAAAGCACTTTAGCCTTGTCCTATAAGCAATAGATAAGACAAAGAAGATGAGCAGACCTACTTGTAGTTCCACTTTCCTCTTGCCTCCTTTGTATCGATCATGTCACTCCTTCTCGTACTTAACAGGCTTGAGAAGTACTTGTAAACACAACTACAAGACAAAGAACCGATCAAAGAAAAAGATATATTGAATACAAGTAAATGGAATCAGATACATTCACACATATAAGCATCATATAACAATGGTAACATATGGGAAAAAGGTTCAAATACTTTATTGAATAGAAGAAGGAATTACAACCATCATGTCTGATTCAAAGTAATTCCTCCAGCTTTGGTTCCATCCACAGAACATAATAAGCATGACATTCCAACATCATAACAACACTTACAATAGTCTCAAATCTCAAAATAACATTATCTCCCCACAATTCATTAAAGTCCAACCCCTTTATCACTTAGATGAGTGCTCAATTTATAGGAAGATGGAGGAGGTTATGTCATAAATGGGGGTATTGAATGGCCTTCCATACTTAGAATTAGTTCCATGGAGGAAGGGATGAGAGGATATGATGTATCTTAACTCATTCCTCATCCATTTTCGAGCTCATAGCAGTTGATAAGTGAGGGAAACTTCTAGATGGCTCCAGAAGATAAGAATATTCCCAGAAGCCTATGTGAATTTCACTCAATCTCACCCAACACAGGTCAAAGTGGGCCTAAGTGCTTTGCAGAGCACCCTTGCATGGGCCTAAGTTCTGTGCATAACACCCTTGCATGGGCCTACCTGTGTTGGTCCCTCTAGGAGTCATTTCAAGATGTCTTCAAGCCATGAAACTGTCAGGGAAGGAGGCATTCAAAAGTTCGACTTGTTTAGGGAATGTAGCAACTGAAAGTAGGGTTTGATGAGCCCTAAAACACTGATCTAGATGATGGGAGTGATGTTCCAAGTTGGATGTGTAACATGGTCTCCTAGGGAACGGGCATTCCTTGGTGACGTGTCCTTCCTGGTCACTGTTGTAACACCTTACAGGCCTCTCCCTCCCGTTCTTCCTCCTCTCCCATCTCCTCCTTGTCCTCCTCGGTTTGACTCATTAATTGTAATGTCGACCTCTCCAGCTACTCTGCTAGTGCATCCAGTGCCTGACATTGGTCAATGTGATGTGTTGTAGATGCACAAAACTCACAGTAGTTTTTATTAGAGATGTTGGATTACTTCTGCAGTATCAGGCACATCTGTGGTAGATGTCCATACATTCTATAGATCTTGCAATAGAATCAGTTATTCCATCCTGGAAAAACTCATTGCGCTCCTACTGCCGTAACTCCTGTGGTTGGTGGGGTCCCTGATGATCCCGCACCCACCCCCTGGATGATTAATTCCTTGCAACCTTGGGCATTCTGTCATGACATGTCCTTCCACCATGCAGTGTGCGCACCATACATTGGGTTTGGTTGGTCACACTAGTTAAAGATCCTTTAGTTTCTCTGTTAAAGTTGCAATATGATTATGAAGACCCATGAATGACGAATCCTAAAAACTCGTCCCTCCCCGATATTCATGAGGATATCTAGCCATGGCCTCTATGCATGATGCTTGCTCCAAAGCATCTTGGAGAGTTCAATTTTCTGTTGTGTCAGTGGTGTTCTAGTGAGGGGCAAGAGTGCCTTGATAAACCAGTCTCGTTGGTGGTTCGGGTCTAGAGTGTAACTCAGTTTAGAAATGGCATCCTTAAACCTTTGCATGAGTTCCCAAGCCTTTTCACCCTCCTTCTACTTGATATCCCACAGTTACGATAGCCCATGATGATCTATATAGGGTACTTTTAATTCCTGCATGAATCCTCTCTTGATATCATATATTGTGGGATTTTGGTTTTGCTCCGCCTATTTTATAAACTAATGCAGAGCTCTCTCCCTTAGCGTGGTCTGGAATTCCATTGTCCTGTGTTGGGTCCCTATAATACTAGTGATTACCCCATTACTATTGTAGTTATACCCCTTATTTATATTGTTGTGCCCCTATTACCCCCATATTGTTATTTCTGTGCCCCATAGAATCCCTCTATTGTTATTTTTGTGGCTTTATATTATTATTGTTAGGTCGACTGGATTATATTGTGACTCCCTAGACTCCTATATATAGATAGGAGGTTTTTTCATTTGTATCATCCAAGAATTGTTCATTTATGTAATGTAAAGGAGGTTGCCCCCTTGAAGAGGCTGAATTCTAAGGCGTTGATCTATCTTTTCTATCTTTTCTTGAGCTGGTTTCATAACATTTGGTATCAGAGCTTTGGATTCTAGGGTTTCGCTGCTCCAAACAGGTCATCGTGGCATTTTCGCTATAACTTTTTTTCTGTGACGTTGCAGAAGTCCCAAAAAAAAACCCATTTGAGAAGAAATCGCGCTGAACCTTGGGTCCGAATTTCAAAGCTTTTCGCGTGATATTGGCGGAAATATGAATTGAGGAAGTTGGTCTTTTTGAAGACTCCTGAATTACATTCAAAACAGGTGACCTGGGAAAAATCGTCCTAACTTTCTCTCTGGGGATCAGATTGAAATTTCGTAAGAAGGTACAGAAAGATGACAGACTGTAGTTTCTTGTGTGTGTGATTCAGATTCAAAGGTTGAAACAGTGACTCGTGGCACGTCATACAAGTTCGCTCTACTGAACCAGTCTAAAAACAGGTCACTATGGGAGATTTCACATAACTCTTCCTTGGAGAATCCAGTTTGGCTCAGACTTGTGGCATTGGAAAGAGGACACAGAAGGCTACTACAGGTAGAAATTTCAGAATTGGATGATCCGAAATTACAGAGATACATCAGATTCAATATCAGGCTTCTATAAAGTGAAAAAATGTGTGTATTTTTTTTTTTTTAATTTTTGTGTAAGCTTGGTTTAACGGAATTCAAAGGGAATAGTAAATCATTATTATCGGTAACTGATGCCCCGAGGAAAGAAAATGCAAACACCTAGTAAGGAACCTGAAAGCTCTAGCATGACCCATGAAGAAGAGGAAGAAATGCTACATGATATATCAAAATTACAAGAACAAGTGCAACAAATGTCACGCTCACAAAAGCTAACGGAAGCTAAGATAAGTGGCGTGGAATCTAAGATAAATGGCGTGGAATCTAAGATAAAGGGAATGGAAGCTAAGATGGATGATTCGAAGACAGATTTGAAGAGAGACATGGCAGATTTGAAGATAGATATGAAGACAGACATGGAAGAATTGAAGAAGTTGCTACAAGAAAGGGTCACTAATGGTGAAAAGGTAGTAAAGGAAACTCATGATGAGAACAAAAGAAATGTTAATCATGATTCCATAGACGCTAATGTTGGATCTAAGAATCACCATATTCCAAAAATCGATATGAGGAAGTTTGATGACAAGGATCCCGCCACATGGATATTACAGATGGAGCAATTCTTCGATCTCAATAATGTGCAAAACGCACAAAAGGTATGTATGGCAACTGTATATTTGGAACCAAATCAGTTTATATGGTATCAATGGATTTTCTCTCGTAAACAATTTATCACTTGGGCAATTTTTACGGAAGAATTGATAGCACATTATGAAGATACAAAAAGCAACACTTTTTATAGCCAATTGATAAGTCTCAAACAAAAGGGTTCAGTAATGGAGCACATTGAGGAGTTCCAAAAATTGAACATAAGGGTAAAAGATATTCCAGAGGAGCATAGGATTGATGTGTTCATAGGGTCTTTAAAGGATAATATCCAACATGATGTTCGCCTTTGGGAACTTGATTCATTAGAGAAGGCATTCAGGTTAGCAAGAAAAATGGAAAGCAAAATTATGGCAACCAGGAAGCATACCACTCACAACTATAAAGACGGAAGTGTTGTTGCCCCTAGTCTTCCACAACCTATAAGGTTGACACCACAACAATTGGAAGAAAAAAGAGCAAAAGGGCTTTGTTACAGTTGTGATAGCAAATACACTAAAGGTCATAAGTGTGCTGAGAAGAAATTATTCTACATAGATTGTGAAGAGGAAGAAGAAAAGGAGCAAGAAAGATCAAAAGAAGAATATATACTTTAGGAACAAAGCCTAGATGAAGAACAAATAAATCCGACCATATCTTGTAATGCATTGGCGGGAATTACCACTCCTCAAACCATCAAGATAGAAGGACAAATCAAGAAGAAAAAGGTAATAGTGTTGATTGATTCAGGAAGCACCCACAATTTTATTCATTGTAGGGTAGCAAAAGAATTGAATTGCTTCCTATATCCAGCACCAGAGTGTCAAGTGATGATTGCAAATGGAGGAACAATAAATTGCTCTGGAAAGTGCCATAATATCAAGCTATCCATGGGAGAATATGTATTGACTAGCCCAATGCTTTCCATTCCAATGGGAGGTGCGGATGTTGTACTAGGAGTCCAATGGATACAATCCTTGGGTACAATAGCTTTTAATTTTCAACTTTTCATCAAATTTTCTACGGAAGGAAAGGAAGTTGAATTAAGGGGTATTGCAGGGAAACCAGGAAAGATAATCAGCTCTCATGGTATGACAAAGCTTCTAAAAAAGGAGCAAAGAGGTGTAATTGCACAATTATGCTCGCTAGATGTTTCCACATTGGAATCATCTATTTCTCCAGATCTCCAAAAAGTCTTGGACAATCATTCCAAGGTATTTGAGACTCCCAAGGGTCTCCCACCTATGCGTGATCATGATCATGCTATTCATCTGATTCCAGGAAGTGTTCCTCCAAACATCAGGCCGTACAGATATCCCTATGTCCAAAAAAGTGAAATTGAACGTATGGTTGCAGAAATGCTAGAGGCTGGTATAATTCAACCGAGTCAAAGTTCTTTCTCAGCTCCAGTAGTATTGGTGCACAAGAAGGATGGATCATGGCGCATGTGTCCGGATTATAGGGAGCTCAACAAGCTCACTATTAAAGATAAGTTCCCCATTCTTGTTATTGATGAATTACTCGATGAATTGCATGGATCAATTTACTTCACCAAGTTGGATCTTCGTTCGGGATATCATCAAATCAGAATGAAGATTGAAGACATTCCGAAAACGGCATTTAGAACTCATGAGGGTCATTATGAATTTTTGGTCATGCCTTTTGGCCTTACCAATGCACCTTCAACATTTCAAGGTTTGATGAATTCAATTTTCAAACCATTCCTTAGAAAATTTGTGTTAGTATTTTTTGATGATATACTAATCTACAGCAAGTCTTGGAAGGATCATGTTGAACATGTTGACAGGGTGCTACAACTATTGGAGGAGAAACAATTATATGCAAAAAGATCCAAATGTTTCTTTGGAGTCCAAGAGGTGGAATATTTGGGTCATATTGTATCTCATGAAGGAGTTAAGGTAGACCCTAGCAAAATTAAAGCCATTAAGGAATGGAAAATCCCCACATCCATAAAGCATCTGCGAGGATTTCTTGGGTTGACAGGGTATTATTGCAATTTTGTTAAGAATTATGGGAGAATAGCAACACCTCTAACAACATTATTGAAGAAAGATTCATTTTCATGGACTCCGGAAGCAACAAAGGCCTTTGAACATCTTAAAGAGGAAATGTGCCAAGCACTGGTCTTAGCTACACCGGACTTCACAAAAACCTTTATTGTGGAATGTGATGCTTCAGGAAATGGAATTGGTGTTGTTCTAATGCAAGATGAAAGACCCATTGCTTTTGAAAGTCGTCCAATCAAGGGAAAGTTTTTAAGCAAAGCTATTTATGAGAAGGAAATGTTGGCAATACTCCATGCACTTAAGAAATGGCGACCCTACCTAATGGGAAGACACTTCAAGGTAAAAACGGATCATGATAGCCTTAAATACTTTTTAGAACAAAGATTATCCTCTGAAGAGCAACAAAAGTGGGTCACAAAGATGTTGGGTTATGACTTTGAAATCATCTACAAAAAAGGGAAGCAAAATGTGGTGGCAGATGCACTCTCAAGAAAGGATGAGGATGTGGAAGCATTGTTGTGTGCCATTTCTATTATCCAACCAGATTGGATAAACGAAGCAAGGGAGGAATGGAAGAATGACGAAGAAGTGTGGGCACTTATTCGAAAGCTACAACAAGATTCCAGTACTTCTGATACATTTAGCTGGTAAAATGATTCGTTATGGTACAAAGATCGCTTATACCTCTGTAAGAATTCCCAGCTAAAACAAAAGATTGTTATGGAATTGCACACTTCTCCCTTAGGAGGGCACTCAGGATTTTTAAAAACTTACCACAGGGTTAAGAAGGAATTTTTTTGGGATGGCCTTAAATCAGATATTCAAAAGTTTGTGGCGGAATGTTTGGTTTGCCAGCAAAATAAAGTTGAAACAATTAAGACACCGGGTCTATTACAACCTTTATCCATTCCAAGCCAACGTTGGGAGGAGGTTTCAATGGATTTTATCACAGGTTTACCCAAGTCTGAGAGAAAGAGTTTCATCATGGTGGTAGTTGACAGACTTACCAAGTATGCACACTTTTGTGCATTATCACATCCACTTAAAGCCAGTACAATTTCTACTGCATTTATGGAAACAGTTCAAAAGCTACATGGAAACCCAAAGATTATTGTAAGTGACAGAGATCCCATTTTCACTGGAAATTTTTGGACAGAATTATTTTCTTGTCTTGGTACTCAGTTAGCTCATAGCTCATCTTATCATCCTCAATCTGATGGGCAAACTGAGATAGTAAACAAATGTTTGGAAGGATATCTTCGTTGCTTTGTATCTAATAAACAGACACAATGGGTCAAATGGTTGCCTTTGGCTGAATGGTGGTATAACACTTCCTTCCATATAGCAACAAAAATGACCCCATTTATGGCACTTTATGGGTATCAACCACCATCCATCACATCATATTTAAGAGAAAATTCTAAGGTTCAAGCAGTGGAACATCACATCGAACATCAACAACAAGTCCTCCAACTCTTAAAGGATAACCTCGTGTTGGCACAAAATAGAATGAAACAACAGGCAGATCAACATCGCAGTGAAAGAAGTTTTGATGTAGGTGATTGGGTATTCCTACGGCTACAACCATATAAGCAAATGTCCCTAAAGCAAGCTAAGAAGGATAATAAATTATCACCAAAGTATTATGGTCCGTACAAGGTGTTGCAAAAGATTGGTACTATGGCATACAAATTGGAGCTTCCTGCAGCTTCTCGATTGCACCCAGTTTTCCATGTTTCATGTTTAAAGAAGGTTATAGGTGACAAGCTCCCAATTCAAACAATATTGCTAGAACTTGACGAGGAAGGAAAAATTATATTGGAACCGGAAGCAGTCACAGAAACAAGAACTCGACAGCTACGAAATCGATCAATTTCAGAGTATCTTATCAAGTGGAAGAACTTATCCGCTGAAGATTCCACATGGGAGGATGAGAATTTTATGCAGAAGTATCCAGAACTACTCAAGCGTTGAGGACAACACTTTTTTGAAGGAGAGGGGCATGTTGGGTCCCTATAATACTAGTGATTACCCCATTACTATTGTAGTTATATCCCTTATTTATATTGTTGTGCCCCTATTACCCCCATATTGTTATTTCTGTGCCCCATAGAATCCCTCTATTGTTATTTTTGTGGCTTTATATTATTATTGTTAGGTCGGCTGGATTATATTGTGACTCCCTAGACTCCTATATATAGAAAGGAGGTTTTGTCATTTGTGTCATCCAAGAATTGTTCATTTATGTAATGTAAAAGAGGTTGCCCCCTCGAAGAGGCTGAATTCGAAGGCGTTGATCTATCTTTTCTGTCTTTTCTTGAGCTGGTTTCATAACATCCTGACATTGTCTGGAGTCTGACGTGCTCTCCAAATAGCTTCACAGAGGTACCCGTGTTGTTCCACATCTTCGGTTCCCCTCCCCGAAAACTATTGATATATGGTATATGATCTTGCCATGTTTACTTGGTATGAGCTAGCAACACGAACCCTTTGTTCCCTGGTTGTTGGGATCCTTGTAGTCCCAAGTTACTAATACTATTGGTTCCCTCGTTGCTTCCAATATTAAAATTGGCCTTATATTTCTCGTGCGTGCTATGTAGCCATATTTCCTTGGCTAATTTAATAACAAATTTCTCCAGATTGTAGTAAGGTACCAAGGGAAGGTTGGGAGGGATGATACCTGTGTCTCGGGGGTATTGCTACCGAATCCTAGTGGATGCTTCTCCTTCAACAAATAATATTCTCATAATGTCACCCATGTCCTCTTCATACTCACTTGACATTTTCTCTTGCACCATCCCTCTCACAACATCTAAGGAAGGACCTTTTTCACCCTCCTAGATCCTATACCTCCTGTTATCGATCTTTATATGTTGTGCATCTTCTTTCTCTCCCCTTTCGTCTTGGGGTTTCCCCGACACCGCTCCTACTTGGTGGGGTCCCATTGTTCTTTTCTTTAGAGTCTGAACCACTCTTGCCAACTTATCATCTAGCAACGCTCTTCTCTGGGCTCTAATATCTCTATCTTTCTTCAACCCTTCCACATCCATTCCTTCAGCAACATATGTATTCTCCATCCAACAACATTCCCCCCTTAGGTCCTTCCCCCAGTATTGGGATTTTACGCTACCATCTCTGTAGTGGGTGAGGAAAGTAGTACTTCTTCTACAATAAACATATTAATCCACATCGTTACTTCCCTCATCAACCTTCCTCTTAATATGGATCCAAATACCGCTTCTAACTTTGAGAAGGATTGATAACTCTCGGTGGCAAACTCGAATATATATCCTTCCACCATAGTCTTTACCCAAAAGTCGACTGCTCTAGTCATACCATTGTCTAACTGTTGAATCAGTATGAGATCTGAGGGAGTCCAACTGTGGTGAACTGTCATCGACCTCCCTGACCGAGTCTTCCCTTTCAGTCTTCTTAACCAATTGTACAAGTCTTCTGGAAACTTGTACTAGAATATCTCATATTGGTCATTGGTACCATCAGCATATAAAATCCCTTCACTCACCTTTCCGATTGGTTGATTCTTGTGGATAGCTTGCTCTACTACTAACTAATCTATTTTATGATTCCACCAATCCATGATCTCTTTCTTGAATATCCTCGATACCATGTTCTGAACTAGTTCTTGTAACTTCTAGTCCCGACAACAGAACCATTTGTTGGCGCGAAAGAGTCACCAAGGGGAAAAGATCCTGGGTTCAAGTGTGGAGAGCCAATAATGTTGTGTTGTAGTCTAGGACAACATCGGCATTTTCATCTACCTTAGGGGTAAGGAGTCTCACGCGAGGTGTGCCGTGACAAAAAATAAGATGGGTTTGTCATGGAATCAAGGAAGCACCAACCGATAAAAGATATATAACATTACTCACATATTCAAGATGACAACATACCATCTAATACATAGAAACTACTACATTCATGAATCTTACAGGACATTTTAAGATTTTAAGTGGGTCACCACTTCATGTACACTCATACACATTATGCTCCACAACCATTCTAGAATTTCCTTTATCTTAATTCAACATTACAATACATCTCGACATTCGCCACAAGTGAATATAAGAAATACCTGTTTACAAACTCATGGGCTCATCCTCTAGCTCAAAGGTCCTGCTCAGCTAAGCTTCTTCATTCTGATACTAGTCTGCTGCAACCAACCATCCTCTCTACAATGCCAACCTCAATAGCCTCACCAACCAACCCCGCTTCCTTATTGGCCTTCTCCTTTCATATTCTTCTTTTCCACTTGGACTGCTAGTTCCTGCTCGACTATTCTTCCCCTCAGCTACCCCTCCTCCTTCCTGTCTGCTCGATTGCCTTTGTCTTCTGCTGCCACCTTGCTGAAACCCCTCCGTAACTTCATGTTCCTGCTTTGTAGTCAAATTGTCCTTCCCGCAAGCTAACCGTTTCTACCACCCGTTTCCTCCCCGTTCTCTAGGCCGCCAAAATGAGCAAAAGAAAGTAATATAACAACAAATACATGATATTTGGAATCAAACTTCTCTTTATTATATCTTTCCTCAGTTAGAGTCTCGACTCTGCCCTACGCACTCAACTGCAGGGGTCTGTGCACTCAACTGCGGACTACTAGGCCTCTGCGCACTCAGCTGCAGACCCTCTTCCTACTACTATGATCCAAGACTTTACAGATCCAACTCAATTCTCTATCAAAAACCCATTGCCAATTCTCCTTCATCCATTTACAACTTAGAGCCTCGCTCTTATTTATATAATCCCATGGTCCGTGGACCATGGGTAGGCTGACACTACATTACATTACATTACAAATCTTAGGGCGGAATACCCTATGACTCAATCATACGCTTCGCACTCCACGCTCGCAATTCACGGATTCTTACAATGATATTTGACCAAAACTTGGGCTTTGATCCCCAAAACATGTTTTGGGGGGGATTCGATGCCCAACAGGCCCCCAACACAAACATCGTGACTCGCCCTCGAGTCACTCTCTTGGTGTGGCGATCTTGGCACGGAGTCCCTCTAGCTGGTCCCGTGCTGCTCGGAGGTCCGTAGCGCACTGCTCTACGGTTTGCTGGACCTATTGCATGCACTCTTCTGAAGCTTCTTTGTCTAGAGAAAATCCCTGCCTCAGCACGTACACCCCTTGCATATGCACGGGCTTTCCTTCGATATCTGCCATGATGGTGAAGGCCTCGTCAATCCATGGCTAGACACGCGCTTTGAGAATTGCCTCTTTCTATCTTGTGGCATCCACCTGCTCATTCAGTGCCCTTGCTTATTGCATCTTGGTGGGCTATTGAGTGAGGACAACTATCTTCGTAGTTCCTCGGACATTTTCATACTGCTCCTGAAGTTCGTGCGCCTCTATTTCCTGGCGCTGTATGTTGGGGTCCTCCTGCAAAGATGTGAGGACCATAAAGGCTTGATCCAACATACCATACAGTCTTGCACTGCCTGTTCAATTTTTTCCAACCTTGTTTGGATAGCGCTAGCGCACTGTGTTCTAACTTTTGGGGGAGTGCAAGGCTATGCCTTCAACCGTAGCTTAGTGATTTGAATATTCAACTCCAGCTGAACCTTTGTCATTTCCACTCTGGCCTTGCGGACGCTGGTTTCCAACCTATGGATCCGCTCTACTACTGGTAGATCTGCTAGAATGGCCAGTTCCGAGACACATCTGCAAGTGTCGTCTACCACCTGTTCCAACCGCTGATTCTGTGACACCAGCTCATCACGTTGGAGGCTGAGCTGTTCAATATTTATCTTTTTCTCACTTAAAACCTATATCACGTGGCCTTGCTTGGCACGAATTTCTATAGTGATTCCATCTTGCAGCTAGTACAATGTTTCTCACGGAAGGGCAGCCAAATTAAGGTCAAGTCCCTTGATCCTGCCAACCGTAGCTCTGTCAATCTCATTCGCTGCTGCTAGCACTCCTTCCGGTAACACTATGGTATTGGCCATTCTTGTGCGTAGCATCTACTGTGTTGTTGATGTGCCTATTGTGATGTAGGTGGCCAAGGTTCCTTCCTACAGGGGCTTCACCTGTAGTTCCTGCAGCTGCGCCCTTAGGGCCCCCAACATAGTCTGCTACTCCGTCATAACTTCTTGGAGTGCTTCCTTGGTGAAATCATGAACCATCTCGCCGATGTCATAGAGGTCACCTTCGGTTAATGTGATCAGGTCTATGGTCAGCTTAGAAGCCTTGGCCTTCTTCCGTGGACCCAATCTTTCAGTGACGTGCGACTGTTTAAGTTGGGTTCAAGTGGTTCCTGGGTCAGCGCTTTCTTTGGCAAGGTATGTGTCCTTTGCCTCCTATCCTGCAGACACTTTTTGTCCCTCCTATGCCTGCTATGTTGCGGTCTCTGTTGTCTGCACCACTATTTCTGCTTCGGTGGCCTTCTTCTACTTCGCGGTTTCTTGGCTGCTACTTTTTTGTTGCACCTCTTTTCAGCCAGCTGGGTGACACATAGCTTGGCCTCATCCTTCCTATTCTTTGTTGTCACCTTTTCCAATTATACCAAATTCAGGGTGTGCCACTCAGGAGACCATGTCTCTAGCACTGTGAAGATCATGTCGTCAATGGCTATGAATTGGAGCTTTGTCCATTGCTGCACCATATCCTTTCGCACCCTGATATAAATACTGTGCATATCTGCCTTGAAGTCTGCAAAGCTCTGCAGGCTGTTGTGCATTATGGGGGACAGACGCGGCCTCCTATTAATCCACATTCGGATGCTTGCCTCCTTGAGCACCCAGAAAACCTTGGTCTCGCGAATTCTCTTCACGTCCTTGGTAGCCCAGAGCGAAGCGTACTTCATGGCCTCTGGTAAGTCACGTTCAATGCTCGAGAACTGACTGTCCTCCGACAGTTCTCCTGCTACCAGCAAAATGGATAAGAGCAACCACGCATAGTGGAAGGTCTTACCCTTCGCCTGGGCCTCCTAACAATTGATCAAAAACTCTTCGCAGAGGAAGTCGGCCCAGTTGAATTAGACCCCCTCTGCGCACTGTTCGGCCAATGCAATCACCGGCGCTGGTACTTCATTGGCGTGACATTTTCTCATTAAATTTTTGGCCATGAGTTGGGTAGCTACGCGCACCCCTTTATCCTTGATACTAGCGATTGCATAACCCCTCTTTTTCTTTTCCAACTTAGATTTGGTCTTCATGGCTTCTGCGAGAGCCAAATTGTTGCTTTTTCTTGCAATTACCGTAGGGTCCTTTCCCTTACAGGGAAGCCAAGAAATACTGTGGATGAGATCGGTCGTGATGGGAATAGGCTCCTCTAGCCATAAGTACCCATCATGCGCCAGGAAAATCAATTTCCTGATGACGAAAATGGTGATAGGCGCACGGTGAAAATGTGGTATCCATCGCAAATGAAGCAACCCGGCCTTCTCCACACCACGCAGCCATTTTCGCGACTCTAATGTGATCACTGGACCCTCTGTATTTTGTTTCATCAGGCTCGCCGTTTCTAAGTGTGGGAACTTCTCGCCATCCGCAAGATCCCAATCTTCAAACTTCAGGGTAGGCACATATCCTAGGAGCAGACCCTCAAATGTAATTCCGTCGAGGAGGAGCGGGGTCTAGAGCGCACTCTTCATGGCATCCAGGTCCTTCGGTACCCTAGCTTTCCCTTTTGGTGGAGGGACATACTCAGGTAATTTTGCTGCAGAATGTGCTGCTAGGAAATCCTCCTTCGCGTCTTCTCCCTCCTCTACTTTAGCAATCAGATCTTGTATGTCCTCCTCCTCTTCCTCTCATTCAATGGTGACTACCTTACCCTTTTCCTCCATTGACATCTTGCTGAACCACGGATTCCTCGGGGACATGCGGACTGGTCCCATTGTCTGTTTATCTTTTTTCGGTCTCGGTCCATGGTGATTTCGTGATTTCTGGTGCAACCCCAGTATCTCCGGGATGATCGTGTACCATACGGGTCTGCGCAGCCTCGCCAGTCGTTTCTTCTACAAAGCCCAAACCTGGCTTGGTCTCTGTCATCGTGTCTACACTGTATACGATTTTTCACACACTTAGGGGCTCTAATATTGCTCGATGCTCAACACTCTCTGCTCTATTCAACCGCTCGAGTCTCAAATGAAAAAGTGTTGCCTTATGGCTAGCCCTTGGAGTTTTATAACGCCTTTTGAATTCAATTTCAACCGTTCCCCCCAATTCTAGGACATTAATGCTTTCTTGGCGGAATATTTTCCAAAATATGGCCCATAACTGTTGTCTTAAATGCCTTCCACTTGCTCCATTTGGCCTCAAACTGGACATCCCATCATGAAAAGTGACACCAACAGTCACTTCCCAGCCTACCTGTGCGGTAGCGAATCCCCCCGTGCATGAGCGCGAACCTTGTGACATGCTGACGCTACATGCATCTCTATTATTGCACAGTTCCCAAGAAGACTTTTTTGTAGTCCCGTGCTCCCTTTAAACTGCCTAGAGTGCTGAGACTGTTCGTCCCATGGCTAGTCAGGTGGTTGCACCTCCCGCACGGAGCTCCATTTTGCCCCTTAGGATAGTCCGCGAAAAATCCTCAGTTTTTCTTGCCGCGTGCTCTACTGGTTGTTGTGCGCTTTCCTAATTACTACGTCATGTGATATACGGTCTAAGCCACGACAACAGACTAATTAATTCTCAGCAATAGTTCTCCCACTTATCACTACGAGTGTGCGCATCATGCCGTACCACCCTGGGTTTTTCGGTGAGAAAATCTTCCTTTATTTCATCTTCCAACTTTTTGACCTCTGCATCCATCAACATGCTTTTCTTCCTTAGCCGTACCCGGTCCTTTTCAAGTTCACGAATTCTACGGTTCCCTTGCCGAATGGCTTCCTAAAGTCTTAGGTGTTCTACTTCGCGTAGTTGTGTGATTTCTTTGTTCTGGGCTTTGCGCACTATCACTCCTACAGGTACTATTCCATGTGGGTTCATCCTTGTAGGCTCTTTAGAGATTACGGTCCCTTCTCCATTTTGCAACCTTGGAATTGACTTCGTGGTCAGGGTTTTGCACATTGTCCTATAAGCCCATTGGATCGTTTGAACGTGTAGGTTCCAGTCGGTACATCGCACCGGTGAACCCTGTTCAGTACTTCGCACACCCTGTCGAATGCTTTTCCGTGGATAATCCATAGCACACTTCGCTTTTCTGCCATTGCGTCTTGTTCTAATTCTCTATTCTAGGACTGGGGTGTGCTGGGGCAAACTGCATGTCGTAGGTCTGCACCCATCGGGAAAGGTGGGCACGCAAGTTGCTTTGTCCCCCACAACCGACTCTCATCACTAACTGGTGTTTTCCAAATCATAGATCCATCATCCTTTTTCATTCGCGCTAGCTCTCAAATATTCCTTGATGCGTACCCCACCATCTCATGAGTGTAGCGTGCAGTGCCCATTTTAGAGCACCGAACCGCTGTTGTTCTGGTACTGCGCTTTCAAATTTATTCAGAAATTTCTCCACCGCTGTCAACTCGTCGTACATTGGCATATCCCTTACCTCTGTCATCACGCAGCTCAGTGATCTCATCATTGTATTGCAGTTGAATGTTGTTACTTCATGCAGCTGATTCTTCCATCATTCTATTTCTTCATCCAAATCCGGCGTGCACAAGCTTTCGCACTCCCATGAAACCCTACCATCTGCAGTTGGATTCACCCAATCCTATTCTCGCATAGTTACCTTGTAGATGCAATCAATATCGTTATCACTATCATCGTCATGCACTAGTTCAGTGTATCGCTCTACTTCGGCAGGGTCTAGTGGTATGATGATGTGTAGTGATTTTATTACCATGTCTGTTTTGGTAATACATTCACGTCCGATCCTAAATCTAGAATCACCTGATCCATTTCATATTCTTTGATTTATGCAGTCAATATCATTTACCTTCCTGTGCGTAATGCATGCTTTCCAACTTTCTGTACCATGCACGGTTCTCCTGACCCCGTGCACCTAGTGTTAAGCTCCTGTAGTCCTTTTACCGCCTTGTTGTCATGCAGCAATTTCATGCATGTCTCCAGAAAGGTGGTGAGCATTGAAGGATCCATCCCTAATTCTGGTTGATCCTTACTACCTGAAGTGGAGGCCTCCATGAAGCTCTTCTTAGTTTCCATGAATGTCTCCTTCGCGCGTTCTAAATCAATGTTACGTTCCTTTGCAGGAGCCTTGCGAACCCACGCACTTTCTTCAGGCTGCTTACCCTTGTCATCTCCTGTCGTGATACCACTTCAAAGCACTATGTTGACATTCGAGTCCTCTTTGCGTGGTTTAGACCTCATCATTTGTAAATTTTGAGTCGGGGCAAGCTTGAGTACCCCTTTTTCGCGCAACTTTGCTATCAATATAGGGTAGTTTTCTACCTCATGATCAAACTGAGTACAGTACAAACATGATGTTCTAGTCGAATTCGTAAAATCAAGGGTGTAGTGTCCTGGCCCTCCGCAATTGTAACAAATTAGTTGTCCGCGATCCCTTCCTGGTCCCATTCCTCCTCATCCTCGTCCGCGTACCATCTCCGCATTCGGATCAAGGGCTCTTGGTTCGGTCTACATTCTATAAGTAGGATTCTAATCTATCATTATTTCGTAGCTTCTGGAGGTGTGTTCATCATGGCCTACTAACCTGTAAAAATTACCGAGCAATTGTTGGGACATCTGTGTATACTGCTGCAATAGGTGACAATTATCTATATTGTGTTTCCCTCCTAT